>MU004239.1:628653-1317646 GCA_010405405.1 Microthyrium microscopicum | reverse complement strand
ATCGTTATAATCCTTATTACTAGCTCTAGAAGGTAGTAATAGTAGTTTTTCTTATTTACTTCTTATTTTTTATATTTATTATTAATTTTAAAAAAACTTATTTATTAAATACTATAGGTAATACTAAGAGTTAAGATATAATGAATATAGCGTTTAAATAAGAAAATTCAGCTCTAGAAGATAGTAGATATTTTTTTTTAATTATGTAAGCAATTTTGTAAGGAAATCCTAACTCCAATGAAAAAACATAGAAATCTAACTAAAAGAAACGATCTAGGTCGTAATCTACATCTAGATCAGAAGCATTAACACTAGCGTCATCTATGTACGTAGAATCAGAAGCAGCACTAAGGGCAGGGCTAGATTCTTGTAAATCTATAGCTTTTTCAAGCTTTAGTTTCTATTAAAAATTAGTAAAATAAAGTAAATAAAAGTAATATTACTAACCTTCCAAAGAAGATGCTTTAGCTTCTATTCAGCTACTCGTTCCTTCTTCGCTAGGGCATAGTTATCTAGTAGCTTTTAATGCTTAATTCAACGTTCTATAGCGTAAGAAGCATTTAGCTTAGAATTCCATTTTAGGTTAGATTTATATGCTTTTTACACACGATCTTTACCACTATAAAGAGTTAGTATATAATTCAAATAAAAAGAAGTATAAAGGGCTTACCTAGGTGTTGTAGGATCTAGTTTAAAAGCAGCTTCCAACCAATCAGCTTCAAGACCTTTCCAGTTAATTACCAATTTGGGTAAAGATAGTTCTATTTTAGAACCACGAGAAGACCAGATAGCAACAGGCTTATAAGTAACAGAAATAGTAGTTTCCTTACTATTATGTAAGAATACAGCTTTGTAATCAACTTGCCTAATTTCCAAGACAAAATAAACCATAAAAGATTTAACGTTTCTTCCTTCCAAAAGGGGTAAGAAATTAAGATATACACGTCATAGATCACACTCTTAGCAAATATAAACAATATATCCAAATTCCTAATTTCCTGCCCATTCACGTTATAATATCCAAGAATTATAGTTCAATTTATTTTCAAATAAAAGGGCGTTTCCGTAACCTAAGAATTCATTTAAGAATCTTTGTAGTTTAACACAGGAATCGTTAAGGGAAAGCTCTATAAAAAAACATAAATTAGTTAAGGCTATAATAAGGAGTAGAGGGGACTTACTTTTAAAATATCTAGCAATTACTACGTCTCTATAATAAATAATAAGTAAAAAAAAAAAAAGTTAAAAAGGAATAAATAACTTACGCCATAAGGCCAATAAAAACACAAAAGCTATACCATTCAATAGAGAAGAATTTGCTAATTTGAATAGTACCAAAAACTAGTACAAAAGTGTACCAAATTAGGTGTAGAGACTAGAAAGTTAATAAGTAAAAAAAAAAAAAAAAAAAAAAAAAAGAAAAAGAATTCTTACTAAGAGATATTACATAGAACAAAGTAAAAGACAAGTAGAAATAGCCTCTAAGGCTACTTCTAGATACTACTAAAATATAGTCCTTAATAGGAAAGTAGAAGTAATAGGTAGATTATTAAAAAGTAAGTTCTTTGTAAGTAACTAAAGGATATATATACAACAACGACTCGCGATAAAGACCCAAATAGTACCATCGTATTCAGCAGGTTCAGCGCTTCCAAACGCCATAAAGATTACCTATTTTGGGCCAGTATTACGAAAGTTATACATAATAATAATAAGGGGTAATATTGTTACAAAGTAAACAAGCTATATAAACAGTATTATTAAAAGGGTTAATAATGCATTTACTATTAAAACTCTTAGTATTTATACCCCTATTTAGCGTTATTTTACAAGGTCTAGCCCCTTAAAACCATGTTTATTACTATACGTTTACCCTATTATAATAAACTATTTTATAGTTTCAATATTACCCCTTATTATTATTACCCATAACTTTCGCAATACTAGCCCAAAAGAGGTAATCTTAACGACGTTCAGTAGCTCTAAACCTGCTAAATACAATAGTAATTAGCATATATTAATCTAGCGTTGTGTATATACTTATAGAGGCGAATTCCACTTAGAATTCTTAGTTTTTCAGACATTCCCCCCCCCTGTAAGCTAGACTACTATCTATAGCTATTACTCTCTACATTATTTGTAGCTAGTCTACTTCTTCTTACTACCCCAAATCTTATTTTTATACTTACTATATAGCATTTACATTTTTCAACTTTTTTACTTTTTTTTTCAAGTATTTTTTTATATAAAAGCTATTACTATATAATATATTTCTACACTATTCCCTTTTTAGATTTAGCTCTTATAGCCTCTAGCTTTTATTTACTTTTGCTCTTTAGCATTAGTTTATTTAGTTAGTATTTTACTAGAAATTCTAGTTAGAAACTACTTTTTAAGTATTTTTTTATATAAAAGCTATTGCTATATAATATATTTCTACACTATTCCATTCTTAGGATTAGCTTTTATAGCCTCTAGCTTTTATTTGCTCTTACTCTTTAGCATTAGTTTATTTAGCTAATTCTACTATTAGAATATTTAGATTATTTACTATTTTTCTAGTATTTTTCTAAGCTTTTATTTCAATTATAGCTTTATAGCTTTTCTATTTACTTTAACTATTTATCTTATATCTAGTTTACTCTTATTCTAGCAATTTTGCTATTAGATTTACTTATATCTAAAAAAACATCTAAAAATCTTTAAAATCTCTAAAATTAAAAAAAAACATTTTCTTATTTATTTTTTGCTATACTTAGTTTTAGTATTTAAGACTAGTTATTTTATACTATCTATCTATCAATATAAACAATAAGAACTATCTCTTTACTTTTACTTATCTAGCTTTAAGTATTATTCTATAGATTTCTTTCTTTTAGAAGTTTACTATTCTTTAAAATAACGAATAGTAATAATATGCTAGGAGCTAGCCAAGCATCAAATGCTAATTCTATAGTGCCTAGAGATAGTGCGTCTAATATCTCTAGTAATGTTAGTTATACTTATCATAAGTATAATAAATAGCACTTTCAATTAAACGATAGAAATTCCAAAGCTTATGCTCTTTCTAATAGGCTATTTATTAGAGAACTACTTCCTATTAATGTTACTAAGCATAGAGAAGTTAGAGTTAGATATACTCTTTATTCCTATAGTCTTATAGTTAAATTAGAAGGTTTTCAAACCTCTAACTTTATTAAACACTATAAAGCAGCCCATAAAACGGTTGCTTTAAATAAGAACAATAAAACTAATAAAGAGACTATTAGGAAATATCGCGCTAGAATTAAATCTAAAGGTAATAACACCCCTTTTTCTATAGCTATAACTAGTAATAAACGAGTAAGAGCTAACACTAATCAGGAATTTACTAACGAAGGTACTATACACTTAATAGTAAAATTTATAGTTAAAAATAACCTTTCTTTTAATGCTTATAGTTCTAATTCTTTTAAAGAACTACTAAAGTATTATAATCATTATAGTCCTACAATTAACCATAAAAATATAAGGAATTTACTATATTCTACTTATAATACTACTAAAGAGAAGCTAAAGCGTAAATTAAAAGCTATAGTATCTAGAAATAATTATTTTACAATTGCGCTAGATGCTTAGACTAGTAATTCTAATCAGCATACCTTTTTAGGTATTATAGCAGTTTATATTAGTAAAGACTATAAAATACAGTATAGGCTATTAGGATTCAAAAGATTAACTTCTAATCATACTAGTATTTATCTTTATAGTATATTTAATAGAATTATTAAGTCTTTTAATTTAAGTCTTAATAATATTATTAGTTTTTCGCAAGATAACGCTAGTAATAATACTACACTTATTGAATAGCTAAAAGCTGAAAAAGAACTACAGGGCTCTACTGTAGATTTCTATGATATTTGATGTGCTACGCATATAATTAATCTAGTTGCTAAAACTATTTTAAGAGTATTTTTAGTTAATTATAATAAAAAAATAAAATCTGCTAGAGAAAGAGCTACTCTTATTAATGCAAATACTACACTAGCTGAACTAGAAGCTATTCTAGATAATATAGCTTCTAAAAGTCTTATAGGTAGACTTAAAAGAGTAGTAAAGGGTATTAAATACGAGATAGAACATCAAAAAAACTTTAAATTATCTAGAAAGCTTTATCTCAAACAAGGATTAATTCCTAAAGAAATACAAATTACTAAAGTGCCTATAGATAATAATACTAGATAGAACTCTACGTATTATACTTTAGAGTGTCTTTTTAAGCTTAAATTATGCGTTAAATATGTCTTTATAAATACTAAGAATAAAAACTTTAAAAAGAAGTTTACTTTTAACAAAGCTAATTAGTTAGCACTAAAGAATTTAAAAGATATTCTTAAGTTTTTTGATATACCTACAGTTGCTCTACAAGGGCAAATTTATACTACATTAAATCAAACGCTTTTATATATTTATTCTTTATTTAATAAATTAGAAGAAAAGATGCTTAAATTTTCAATGTCTATTAGATCTATTTTATTAGCTAATTATCCAGAGCGTAAATACTTTATTAAAGCTATAAAAGCAGGTATTAAAAAGCTAGAAGAGTACTATCCTCATAAGATTTATAATCTAGAACAAGTAAAAAAGTTAAAACCTTTTATTCTAGCATTAATTCTAGATCCTAGATATAAAACAAAGCATTTTAAAAATACGCCTCATAGTATATTACATCACTACAACAATATTCTAAGTAATGTATCTAAACTATTTAAAGACGAGTATTATACAGCTTTTAGAAAGCTAAATCCTAGTTCTTTAGGTACTCAAAATAGTAATATTCCTATTATTATTCCAAACAAACAACAAAACGAGTTTTTTATTCCAATTAGTAAGAATACTCCTATAGAAGAGGAATTTATTCATTATTTAAGAGAAGTACGCGTTACTAATCCTAAAATGTCTCCTTTAAAATACTAGAATATAAAACAAATAGAATTTCCTATTTTATTTCACTTAGCTAAGAAATACTTAATAATACCTACTACTTCAGCTAGTACTAAAAGTACATTTAGTATTGGCGGTAATATTATTTCTAATAATAGAAATAAGCTTTTAGCTAAAACTTCTAAACGGATTATTCAGTTAAAAAACTAGCAAATGCCTAGTATTAAAAAGCTACAAAAGTCTTTATTATATTTACCAAAAGAGGATAGTAGTAATAGCGATAGTAATAGCAAGGAGGAAAGTAATTATTAGAGGAGTTAAATTGTTTATATTTATTATTTAGGCATTAGTAGAGTTAGGATTATATTTAAATAAAAGAAATAAAAAAATATTATTTTAACTTAAAATAAGTATTTATATTAAATAAAAGTAGACTATTTAAATTAGAATAAAGGGTTAGATAGTAGTTTATAGAATATAAGGTTAGTAGCATTAGAATTTATATAGAAATTAGACGTTAATAGTATATTATAAAGAGTAGAATAAAAGAATTAAATATAATATAAATAAATAAAGATTTTAAGAATATATAGAATTTTATTACTTAAATATAGGTATTAGTAGTTAGTATACTATAAAATAAATTAAAATATAGATAATTATAATAGTTATACCTTTTACTCTAGGTATACTATAGCAAAACCCTTATTCTAGCTTATTAAGTAAATTATAATCATTAAAAATAAAATAGTATTATTAGGAATAGTATTAAAACTAGACTTAAATAAGCTTTAAGACCTATAGCATTAGATAGATCATAAAATCTAGAATATTTTAGTATATATATTTATATATATTACTACTATGTAGCTACTTATATTTAAGTTATAAAATAATTATTTAAAAGATATATATTTCAAATTCTTATTTTATAAATCTTAAATATAATCTTAGATTTAAGATTATATAGCTATTTTAGTATATTTATATAATATAATTAAGACTAATATATACCTACTACTAAGGTCTTTACTATAATATAGGTTTAAAGTCTTAAATATAATTTCTTTTTAGAATATTATTATTATTAATTATTATCTTTATTATTATTTTTTATCTTTATTAAGCTTAAATAAGATCTTAAATCTAGATTATAGTATATATATAATACTAATATATATATAAGATCTTTAATAACCTATAATACTCCTTATTTATCTAGTATTAAAATATAAACCTTAAACTTTTATTAATATATTTATTAAAAACTCTTAAATACTACTATATATTAGTATATAAGCAACTTATTAAAAAACTAACTCTAGGGCTGTTTTCCTTATACTTTAACAAATCTAAATATATAATAATTTATATATTTATCTTAAAATCTACTACTATTAAGTTATTTATATAAATTTTTAAGATTTATCTCTTTTTCTTAATTGTTTTATACCCTTAACTTCTAATTATTAGTATTTAAACTAATTATTAGTATATTTAGCTCTAATTTTTATAGTTTCGTATATATTATAAATCTAGAACCCTAAATCTAAAATATTATTAAGTAATTCATAATATTAAGTACTATATAACTAAATAACCTTTAAAAATATAATATAATTAAATAACTTTATGTTTAAAGTATAATAACTATAGAATAAGACTAGCTATTAAAAAACTAATAACACTATTGTAATCTACGTAAAATTCCGAATCGAATGATATAAAAATAACCCTATAATATTAACCCTAATCTATATATAAAACTAGTACTAGTATACTAGTAATACTAGTACTAGTACTCAAGTACTAGTAGAGTATTTATTATATATTTCTAGACTAGTATAGTACTAGTACTAGTCCTGGATCTTGATTGGACTAGTCTAGTCAAGTAAGTATTAAAATAATTCTATACTAGCCGTACTAGTACTAGTACTCGACTATACTAACTCGAGTTCCAACACTGCCTTGCTCAACTTGCCGTTTTCTTACTATATGTGATGAGCTCTTCTGTAGAATCATGGCCAAAATATGCCACATTGTCTTTCCACATCTTGATCAAGCCATCAGCCCAAACCAGTTGATGGGGGCCAGCACATTTCCGCATATATTTGCCTCGCCAGTGTCTTAAGCCGTTTTCAGCCAGACACGGGGTTTCCGTGTAGACAGTCAAGCTTTGCTTGGCTCCACTTTGGATGTATGAAGCTTTTTGGGCGCGAAAAGACGGGAGCGATGGGGCGGTGGCTTCTTCATGACAGGAATCGTAAGGAGTGTGGACATTGTGGTTGTTGAATCACCAAAGGGTTCTTTCCACATCGACCTTGCCTTGGTGCGTGCTTCTATAACCTCACAGATTCTCTACCTTTCGCAATGAAGTAGGCGTTTTTATGGCTGCGGCAAAGGCTGAGATATCTAAAAGAGTATAAGGCTGACCAATGAGATTTGAACTTAGTTCAAGGAACCTGATCGTTTCCAGTGGCGTCCAGTGTTTCAATGCGGCTTTATACAAGAATGGCCCCCAAACTTGCGATGTCTTATGTTCATTGGCCACATGTATTTCGCGGATAAAGCCTCAGGAGAAAGGGGAGATCTTGATCGTCAAACTGACTTTCCGCAAGTTGCAACATGCATGTTTCTATGTTCCAATGCTGTCTGCGTCTTCGAGCAATGGCAGAGGACTTGTAGACAAGTACTCGTACCTAAGAACTTCGGATATCTGATTGATAGTTCTCAAGGAATTGGATTGCATTCTAATCAACATGGAGGAAAGAGGAATAATCGCAGAAGTTATAATGTGGCTCCGTCATGGATGAGTGTGACTTCGATGTGAGACCCAATTCCTGATATTCATGATGAAAGATGAATAGCAAATGTTGTGCCTAGGTGCTGACTTTTCATGCTCCTGTTTTGCCTGCGGGTGCCATGGACAAGACGAATAGCTGTGGTTATTTGATAACAAACTGGTTGAGACCTCATACACAGACGTCTGAGGAGCTAGATTCGGGCGTCAAGTACTAAACCTTGTGCAGGAGAAGGTGTACAAAATACGTTCAGACTGAGAGCACTTTGAAAGCCAAGTTGACATCCGTAGAAGACTTTACATCTTCCTGTTTTTCGCTGTGGTAGAGTATGATGCCTGCTACTGATTTGCTTGGAACTGAACCCAACCAGGTTGAAGATTTTGGTGGTGCTAGACGAATCGAATCGGTTATGGCGGTCAAACAACCTACTATTGAAAGCTTATATTGTACGGTCAGTTTGGTTGAGAATGCTTCCCGTGCTAAACAATCCGGCGAAAATGAAAATTTGAGTCTCTGGTTAGACCCCCGTCAAGTGTCATTTGTTTTGAAGCAAGTCAGACTCATGAGCCGGTAATCATGGCCGATATCAGTACTATCCAAAGTCTTTCATCATGAAGACATGAAGACCATATTTGAATCACGACTGTTTGACAGAGCAGATTCGTTGTACTCCGAATAGACTGCCTTGACTGCTGAGAAGGATGACGGGATTCCCACGCATTGACAACTGATGTTCCCCACGCTTTGGTTTGATGCTGCTCCTGAGTCGAGGACATGATTATCAGAGAAGATAACCGCGGCTTTATAACGCTAGTTAGTAGGAAGCGATGCACCCACGCCGAGGAAAAGCGCCAGCAGAATCTCAAAGAATCCTATGAAGGAAGAGAGGATCTGTCTGAGAGGTGTATTTCATCCCTAGGCTATGATGGAGTCCCTTTGGTTAGGTAGGTAGTTGAAACGTCTGTCCACGGACCATGGTAATCGGAGAAGGAATTGAAACAAACAGCCGTGCACAGGGCCGTCACAGCGTCATGACGAGCATAAGAATTGGTCAAGACCATGGTAGATTGAGCATAATCGCGGATATAGGGCGTGCAATAGCAGACAAAGTGTTGTTGCCTGCGGTGTCTCGCTGTTGCAGTGACCGTAGATAAGAGAGTTGTACGGTGTACGGAGTACAGCACTCGGCCATCCATCGTGCAAAAGGAAGCAGTTGGTCAATATACCCATTTCAAGCCGCCTCCAGAAAATCAACCGTTATGAATGTTGGAAACGGGTTGGGAATTAGGTAGATGTAGTTTGATTCGTTGAGGGAGCCGTTGCAGGCTCCCAGCCCCTGGTCTTAACACTCAACACCACAATCTCGGCATCCCCTAACTTAACTCAACTCCAAGTCGCCTTCGCTCTCCTCCTACGACCTAACCGTCGCTTCACCAGCTAGCGCCCATCTCCCACCTGTCACCTTTCGTTTCTTGCATTGCAATTACTACTGTCGTACTGTCTGCAAGATGCGACTCCTACTCCCACTGTTTGCGGGGTTGATCCGTACGTTAAACTCCAAGTCCAGCTTCATTGCCATTCGAAGAACTTGAGTGTCTTGTTCAATGTGGACGGCTACTAATCTTGTGTTCTATAGCTTTCGTATCCTCCTTTTCCTTACCCGACCTCTCTGACATTCTTCCTCGCCAAAATGCGCCCTCGAACGCACCCTCCAACAGTACTTTTGACACTGCGCCTGTGTCGCAAGCTGGATTCGAGAAAAAACTTGGAGGCTCTACAGAGATCAATTTTGGTTTCATACTCACACTTGACAAAGCCACTGGAGATATTCGATTTCGCATAGCAGGTCCATCCACGTATTCATACATTGCCTTTGGGACTGGCAACGAAATGACCGATAGCATGATGTTCATCTTGTATCGCGGCTCGACGCAAAGTATGTCTGCTCCAGTTGCCATACAACTCGACTCGCACTAACACCTGTATAGACAAAGTTACACTCTCCGGGCGTTATGCTACTGGCAACAAGGAGCCAACACAAACTTCACGCATGAATCTGACTGTCATCGACCCAGCAGATGGAGATAATATCGGAAATACCGTTGATTCAAGCGCATACTACATAACGGGTCTTTGCAAAGCATGCGCTTCCATACCCAAAACGCCGCTCGATGTCACAAACAAAAAACAAAATTTCATCTACGCAATAGGACCTCGAGGTCGCGATACCTACTCTGATGCATTAAATGCACCTTTGCGACGACACGTTTACCACGGCACTTTCACCCTGGACATGACCAGCGCAGATTCAAGTGGGATTCCCAGCTTTGCATACAATTCGACTTTTACAGCTCAGGTTCAAGACCCCAACAACTTGGATCCAGATTACAAGGAATCCGGTCATGCATTTTTGATGCTTCTCATTTTCGTAATACTCTTACCACTCGGAATCTTGTTCATTCGAGTCTTTGAAAACGTGAGAATGCACTTAGTTCTCCAGACTAGTGCCTTGGTACTTTTCTTTATTGCCGCGATACTAGGATTTCTAATTTCAGGTCTCTATAATCGCGTTCGTTCTTACTGATCTCGCTTTTCCAGAGGTTTATGCTAACCTTTCTTAGTCTAACAGGTTCAATACGGCACATCAAATCATTGGGATCCTGGTTATTGTGTTGTTCCTTGTTCAATGGGGTCTAGGAGCCTTCAACCATCGCTCGTTCTTGCGGACAAGAACACCTGTCAAATGGGCCATTGGACCTCATAAGCATATCCTTGGCCCGCTACTTATCGCTGGTGGCATCCTCAATGCTCCTCTTGGTTTCCGTCTGGCCCTGAATCCCCAGCTAAACTGGCTGTACCTACCAGTGGTAGTAGTCATCTTCGTCGCCCTTGCCGTCTTCTCTTGGTACAAGGCGCGATCAGTCGCCCGGCAAAAGGCTCTTGCTGCCGGGGCTGGAGCTTCTCAAGGAGCCCCATACAATGCAGGCGAGCAAAACAACAACGCGGCTCCACCTGCCTACACCGCAGCGGGCACTGGACCATACCAGCACACTGGAGCCTATGCGGCAGACCGCAGCGACATTGCGCTATCAAATCTGGGCGAGCCACCAGCATATAATGCGCAACCGACACGACCGCGCGAGTTTGCATAAAAGCTGACCTACATTCATCAATTCTTTTCAATATTCATATGGTCCTGGATGGCCTGTTTTCACGACGATACCCGGCGTTTTTGGTAGCGGTCTCATAGCTTGTGTCCACTTTATATAAGGACTGTTTTGGTGCTTTTACGAAATCTTTTAGGACTAGCATGAGCATGATACACTTTTCGATAATGAGCGATGAGTCTTTGAGCAATTGTAAATAAAGTTTTTTGATTCCTTTCATGCGAGAAAAAGCACCAACTAGCTCAATGGGACATTTTGAGCAATCACCAATATCAAATATCTACATATTCCCAGTATCCCAAAACTCCAATAATGCCGTAACCACCTTATTCCCCCATCTCTCTCATTCGCCGTCTCCAGCACCCATCATACACTTCACCTCACCATCTCATCTCATCATAGCATTCCCCCTACCGCAGCCACAACCAATGCCATCCCCAAAACATACCCACCCTCTCCTCCCAATCTCGTTCCCACATTCTTCGACGCAGCCTTAACGGCCAGCGGATAGCCCGGCTGCCCTGAACACACCATGTTGATGAAATCGATATATTGCTTTTGGTCTGCTTCGGCGGGACACTTTTTGGGGATGCCTTCAGAGCCGGCTTTGATGAAGGATTTTTGCTTGCAGAGACAGCCGCCGTCGGTGGCGGAGCAGCCGGATTGGGCGATTCCTGATATCATTGTGTTCATTCCACTGAGACATATGGGTTAGCTAAGGGGTTACGGGAACCAGGCAATGGCGGCTGAAGGAGGGAGAGAGGAGTCAGGGAGAGAGTAGTAAGGATAGGGAGATGGGGAGATATGGGTGAGGGCTTACCATCGTGGAAAACTGAATTGTTGTGGAATTGCGGGTGCTTGGGGTGAGGCGGTGGCGAGGATGGAGGTGATGAGCGTTGTTAGGAGGAGGATTGATGTCTTCATTTTGAAGGGTGTGTTGTTGTGACGTGAGGATTCGAGGAGGTGAGAAGCGGTCGGAGGAGTCACTGGCGACTTCGCGAGTGGTTGTTGTTCCGTTTAGCCAAAGCTGTTGTCCGGACTGTCCAAATGCTCAGCAACTCGTTAATGGCGTGGTATAGCGATCGATTTGGTATGTTCGTGATGGAGAAAGAAGTGTCGTTGAGAAGCAAAAGAGATACTTTCAGCTCGCCACAAGAAGAAAATCGCCAAAGCTTAATGAAAGAACCAAACTACCACGGTAAGGTATTCCAGCGAGTAAGTAACAGAAGGCGAAAACGAAAAAGACAAAAAAGGCTCGCAATTTCCAAGCAGTGACACTAGCAACCAATTTACCAAGTCAGTTACCCCAAAGTTATCTAACCTGTCGATACTTTCGGACGAGATTGCCGGATTACTATGGGTCAACCCCGGAATCTGCAAATGTCTAGCAGAGGGATCGATGGAATAGGTATACAGGGGACACATTTGGGGCCCAGAGCTTACTGGAGTAAAGCAACCATCAAGGGCTATAGACTACATTTGTTGCTGGCTCTCATCAAACGGCTAGGATTTTAGACTTGGCATTGGTGAGTGGTGTATGAGGTTGAATGGGCCAATGGTGGTTTGGTGCTCGGTGGGTTGATTCAGTTGGGGGCGTGACAGCTTGATGATCGGAGGAGGGATTAGATATAGGGTTTTCACGGGTGTGGGTTAGATTTCGTTCTAGAAACATATGCGGGTGGCTATTGGAGATATATTTACTATTGAATAGAACGTTGATGATGTAGATCTAAGCCCTATTCCAAGATATCAGCCTGATATCAGCTAGAAACCGAAACTGCCAAATGGTGAGGATGCTGAGAAATGTGAAGTATTAATCGATATGCAGGTAACTAAGATATCATCAAAGCTGAATTGATTGCATCTGATCTTTGTCAATCTCGGGTGGTCAAATTATGCATCAGTGACTCGTGGTCATCTAGGGTGTTTCGGGCAAATCTGACAGACCAGGAAGGGAACAAGGGTCACCTAATTAATACCCTAGATGAGGGCCTTCACTATACATTAGCACCAATCAGACTGGTTTGCAAATTCGGTTTCTTGGCTGGTGGCTAATATGGAACATGGAGACGGGATATAGATAATACCTGATCTGCTTCCGCTGGCCTGGTGGGCAACCCAACAGAAGTGCTTGGAACTTTTGAAGGCTGCAAAAGTTTTTGATGGTTCCATTGACTTGCTCTATATAGGATTTCAAAGCTTAGTTTTCCCAAAAAATATGGTGACTAGAGTAAGAGGCGAAAGGTGGTTCCATACATCGGGTCACCTTCAAAGGTCAGAATCCATTCCAGTGTCTGCCCGATAGCTGTGTTTCAATCTAGCGGCCAGTGTGTGCGCTCGAAATCGTCAGCCATGTCAGTCAACATCTAAAGACTGATATATGGCCAGTTGGCAACTACTTTTAGTCGAGGAAGCTCGCACGATGAACTACTGATGCTTGAAATCGTATCAACAGCAAGGACATCCAAGGATTGTTCCGCCTGGTTAAAGACATTCTGATTCGGCAAACATCAGCTTTATAATGTACTGCCGCCGAACAACGCAGAGTTAAGAGATGCTATTGTCTCTCTGACAAGTTTGGGTATTGGAAAAGGGTTGGAATTGTTCATCCCTTCCACCGACAGAGAAGAACTTGTGGTCTTCGAAGGCCAGGCTGTTTTCAGGGATTGGGCAAAGCATCATCCAATGTGGAAAGTCAAAATAGCGATACTCTCCGCAAAGATAGAAAGATTTCAAGAAGCGGTGTATATGGGATGTAGTAGGAGATGCAGTGGACCGGAACCGAATATCGACGGCGGGCAGCCACGGTTTGACAAGAGTAAGAAGGACTACAGAGTACAGCGTAGGAATATGAAAGTTTGATGCAAGCCCATGTCATAGCAGCGCTGAATTTACATCGGTGTGAAGACGTAATTATGCAATATCTGCTCAAGGTGTTATCGATTCGCCGATGGCTGCAAGCTATTTTGATAACAAGAATTACAGTTGGGGTTGTGTATTGTGATTTGTGAATAGAACATAGAGAACAGATTGACGCGAAGAGGGGGCGCTTCCCAAACAAGTTTAGCGAGCTTCAAGGTGAATCTCCCCAAGTAGCCAACAACTTCACCATTTGAGCTATTTGAGACTGGATAATTTTTGGACAGTTTCAACTTGCATAAAGAAAGCTTGAATATAGAGAATCAAGTAGAAAAGGATAGTTGGGAATAAATGCGCAGAGACTGAGGATTGTCGAGATAACAGGCCTTGAGGGGTTCCGTCCGAAACAAGCTTAGCGAGGTTCTTCGCGTCAAGGCGTAGACCATATTCACCGCTGACTTAACGTCGCCAACTTGCTTTACAAGTTACAACACCCTTTTCCTTACATTTCCTTACAGCAGCACGAGCAAACACCTGGCCATGGGCAGTGAGTCTCCCGTTTTCTTTCATCAAGCGCACAATGCCGACTAGTAAGCCTGGTGCATAGCGCCGGCCCTTACAGCCAAAATTCGCCACTCTTTTGACAGATTGATCATACAAGCTTTCTAACCGCTGTTTAGGACACGCAAATCCAGACATTCGCAAAGCCTACCAGGAATTTCAGGACACGGACTCTCCCAGCAAGGTCAGTATGCTACTGCTCATCTGATATCGCGCATTACCTATACATTGTCCCGCCCTCCCGAGCCCGACGTTCATACATATCATTCCGTAGCAATTAGCTCTTTATCTATACTTATCATCCATGTCTACAGTGCGCCAAGGTCCGTTGCCTGCATTGCGGCTACACGCGCGCGAAGAACACCACCCGCCAGATTGAGCATCTTCAAGAATGCCAGGTGTATCTAAATTCTCCCGAAGCCAACGCCCATTTTGCAAGTCAAGAGGCAGAAGAGCAGCTAGCTACTGAGACAACACGAGCGATGCTGAACGGCACTCATCCTAATCCGAACCTACAAATCCATCGTCGTGGTCCCAATCAAAAGCGCAAAGATCCCCCTCTTGTTCCAGCTCCCATTCGTGCAGCTCAACCACCTCAACCAAGCCTGACGGCCCATCTGCTACATACCAATGCGGTCGTCTTCGCAAACGCGACGCAACAACCTTTCCTCTCCCATGCAGGATGTGGTACATTGTCGCCCAAACCCCTCGCAATATGGATGGTTCAGGATGCACATTATACTCGTGGATATATTCAATTCATTGGCGCATTGATTGCAAAGATTCGACTCCCGACAGTTGCGAATTCGCAATTCCATCCAATGTACCGGACGATGGACCTTCTCATTTCTGCCCTGAACAACATAAGACGTGAAATGAGCTTCTTTGAGATCACTGCCACTAAGTATGGAATCCAGCTGACTGACGATCCGCCAAACTTCATCACCAGAGCATATCTCGACTTGTTCCATGGTGTTAGTAGTCCATCGGCTTCATTACTTGAGGGCATGGTTGTTCTCTGGGCTACAGAACATGTAAGTTTGCTATGTTTGTGCTTCTGATTTATTCTCACCCTTTCTAGGTTTATAGATCTGCTTGGATGTACGCCCAGTCATTCACCTCGACTCTCTCAGGGCCTTCAGCAGAAGCCCATATTGCTGCACTCCACCAGTCACTGATCCCAAACTGGACATCTCCAGCCTTTTCCAAGTTTGTAGATGCCTGTCGAGGACTTGTTGACGAATTGGCAATCTCGCCAACAATTGCCAATGGCAAAGAGGAAATGCAACGCTGCGAACAAGTCTTCCGTCAAGCATGCTTCCTCGCTCAACGCTTCTGGCCTGACGTTGATGGCATGGGCGAAGAAGGCGATACTGATCAATTGATGTCAGATGCGAGTGGACAGAACGATAATAGCTCTTCATTCCTTAATGGAGCAGCCGAGGCGGCAGTTGGCTCATCTGCTTAGAAGCCGGCTGAGCTAAATGTCGAACTATACGTTGCCAATTCCCAGCCACAAGGTCGAACAGTTAAGAGAAGACGATCGAAACTCAACATCATGACAGGAGCGACAGGAGACGAGATTAGCGCAGAAACAGACATAGATGTGGAAGCCGAGACGGAGGCAAATGAGTCGCGGCCGTCGACAGTACGATTCTCATCGACACCACGCTTCTCATCGACTTGAAAGGCATATACGCGCAAAGACAATATTTCCGAAAAAATACCGGCCAGGATATGCCAAATACAAGGATGTACGACAGACGATGGCGATGAAGATGCAATAGACGACCAGAACTTGATGGTTTTCCACAGAACAGCAAGTGGCAGATGCTTTGATCGTTGGCTGTCCAGGATGCAAGGTTTCGAGTTTTTTTCCTTCTTTCATGTCATGATATCCCATTATTGAAGCTGTTTATGATTTCAAGGAGTTATGCGGCAGGATAGGAATTGGTTCAGCATGGAGCTATTCAAAAGGAAGGGTATTGGGTATTGGTATATTAGCTTGAAAGCTAGTACGGATAATGTCGTATTGTTGACTAGCGCAAGGCAATGATAAGAGAAGGTATCAAAATTCCATTATCATCAAGTGACATGTTGAATAATAGAGGACTTGATGGAGTGTTTCTTAAAATAGAATTGTGGCTTGGAGCCGTTTTGGTTGCCCCTGGAGCTGCAGACTGCATGGACTTTCCCTCTCAGAACTGCATTCGGCAATCAACAACCAATTGATCCAGATCCAACCTCAACTGACGATTTTGGATGCGCCACTCCTGATTCCTTCAACGGCGGTTCCTTGCGGATGCATCTTGACCATCGTGTTACCATTTGAGGAATACGGTGTCTCCTCCTTCACTACCCTTGCTGCTATGTAACCTCTGCACAACTAACACTGTACTCCGTACCTGCCTGTACTAAGCATTGCATTTGAACGGCGAAGCATTGGCGTGATCCAGCAGCAAGCGCTGCCTTGATTATTGAGATGTTCACTGGTTGCTTCTCTTTAATTTCCACAATTCCTTCGCCTTCTTGATAACATCCCCTCTCTCCTTCTTGCACAATTTACTTTCGTTACACAAACTCTTACTACATCTCCAAAATCTCGAAACACTCTCCATATCCTACCCACCCATCTTCCAACCTATCCCACCCGTGCCTGTCGTCGATCGCGGCTCCAATATCAACATCCATGCCCTACAACGTTGACCTTGACCTGCTATGACCTCCTTACCGAAAATGAGGGTCCCTACCCGCACCTTTGTCATTCTCACCATTCTTATTGCATCGTTCCTCCTCTTTACACGCCGAATACACACACCGGAATGGGTTTACAAACCACCTTACCATGGCTCCGCGACGTCGCCAAATCGTCCGGGCATTGGTCGTCTACCAGCGGCGGAAATGAACCCACTCAAAACCCCGGCATTGACCTCGTTCTGGAAAGATTTCGTAGATGTTCTGGTCTCTGCGGAACCAATGTCGAAGGAAATAAAACCAGACGGACAAGCAAGCCGAGAAGATGAGCAGGTGGACATCAAAAACGCAAAAGACCACCCTCGTCTTGACATTACACACATGGAAGCCGAGGACTTGGCTGCGATGCAAGTATCTCATAGAACGATGGTCGAAGGCATCAAAACGCTAAGTTCACGACTTCCATACACGCCCGGCTCGCGTGGTGTCGTAATGACCGCAGGCGGCCGCTACTTTGGCGTCGCCATAACCAGCGTGCGCATGCTCCGCCGCGCAGGTTCCGAACTACCAGTCGAAGTATTCCTTGACAGCTGGGACGACTACGACATAGGAACCTGCGAAAAGATCCTCCCAGCCATGAACGCGCACTGCTTCGTAATGAGCGAACAATGGTCCCAAACCCCCAAATTCGGCACCCTCCTCAAATACCAATACAAGTCCTTCGCCCTGCTCTTCTCCTCCTTCGAGCACATCCTCTTCCTCGACGCCGATGCCTTCCCCGCGCACAACCCCGACGCCCTCCTCGCCCTCGAACCATATACGTCCACCGGCCTAGTAACCTGGCCAGACTTCTGGGTCAGCACAGTCAGCCACCTCTTCTACGACATCGCCTCCCTCCCCGTCCCACCCCTCGATGCGCGCCGAAGCAGCGAGAGCGGCATAATGCTATACAACAAACACACACACGCATCCTCCCTCCTACTCGCCACATACTACAACTACTACGGCCCCCACTTCTACTACCCACTCTTCAGCCAAGGCGCGCAAGGCGAAGGCGATAAAGAAACATTCCTCCACGCCGCCCTCGCCCTCTCCCTACCCTTCTACGCATGTACCACGCCCGTCGGTGTGCTCGGCCGACCACTCAACGGAACCTGGTATACCGCCGGGATGCACCAAGGCGATCCGCTAGAAGACTACACCCTCTCTCATCTGAAGAAACAGCCGCAGAAAGACGTAGCAGCACGCCCATTTTTCATCCACAACAATCTCGTCAAAATGGACGTCGCGCACGCCTTCGAAAGCGTCGATAGCTGGCGCGACGAAAACGGGACGAGATTGCGTATCTGGGGACCCGTGGATGGGCTGGAAGGTCTATTTGGGTATGATGTTGAGAAGACGTTGTGGGAGGAGTTGGTGGCCGCTTCATGTGAAGTTGATGCAGACAAGTGTGTGGAGATGAGAGCGCATTACGACACATTTTATAAGAATCCGACTTCCCTTATTGCCTAAGGGATGAGGAAAGATGATAGGGATACGAGCACGGTTTTATGAATATCTTCTTTTTTTCATGATGTGGCGCAAAGAGGTTTATGCGCAGAATACCCCTGTTAGATATTATGATACGGCTTAGATGGAGGGATTGACATGCGCATTGTATGAGTTTATTGTAGATATTATATACTTAGTAGAGTGGTAGTTTGTAGTGTTTAGCGGTTGAGATGTGGTCGGTGGATGTATAATGTCAAATTTTATACCATATTATATTGCGTTTCTTGCATTCACTGACCAAAGGTTGAATCAAAACTTTTAACATTAGTAGTAAAAACCAATACAATTCCATATTTCCATTTACCTGCACAAATAAGCCTAAAAAGTAGAACCTTCCTTCCGAGGCATGCAATAACCCCCAAACTTCCCCGGATTTAACTCCGACCCATCCCATCCCAACCCATCCGCATCCGCCGCCGACGTCAATCCAACCCTTACACACATCACCACCACACCCATCTCAAATACCACCACCTCAATTCTACCTCCATACACCCCCCCTCTCAACAAACCCAATGGCATCCCGTCTCCTCCTCCGGCCCCTCCGACCCTTCGCCCTCCCCGCGGCTTTCTCAATAACTTCGATCCTCACACTGCAACCGCTCCTAAATTCGCGCCCGGCACTGAAATGCGATGCGCCAGCGCCGTTTAAGCCGTTGGTGAAACAGGGGGGGATTAGTCAGGGGGCGTTGAAGCAGGTTAGTTCGGGGGTTTTGCTTGGTAAGTGATGGTGTATGGAGCATGAAGAGGGGGGGAGGTGTACAGGTATAAAAAGAGTGTTTGCTGATTGGGACTTGTAGGTTTGGCGGGTGGTGTATTGGTGAGTTTCTTCAGTAAGCCGTTGGCGCTGTTGATTGGATTGTTGGTTGCTGGTGTACAGGTTCGTCATCCTTCTGGGGAAGAGAGTGGTGCTAATGAGGAATGTAGTATATGGAACATATTGGGATCCATGTGGTGCCGTATAAGACTATGCAGCGGTATTTCAAAGGCATCGACATTAAATCTGCGGTACAGGATAATGTGGCGTTCAAGTTGAGCTTTGGACTCAGTTTTGCGCTGGCTGGTTTTGGCAGTTTGTAGGATTACATGTGGTTAAAAGCTCGAGGCACGAGTGTATAAAAGCATGAGAGGAACATATAGACATAATATCATCAGCATTCCAGACTACTTAACAAGGCCATCCACCATTTCGTAGCTACCCAACAAGCTCATCTGCGCGTTTAGGTACTTCCCGATGGGCTCATCATCTCAGCGCGCGCCATTCGCTGTGGGACATATCCACCGAAACTGACTCCCATACTAGCACTCCAGAACGCACTCACCAGATCTTTCGTCGCCCGCTGTGTCGTCGCTACGCCCAGCTGCATCACAAAGCGTCTCGCAACTACGCCATCTACATTTCGCTGAGCAAGCGCGTCGAGAAGCCAGGTTTTGGCGTGCACATCACGGCGCACGAGTTTCCGCAATGGCCCGACAAAGAAATCGAGATCGACGCGCGTGGCTTGGCCGCAGAGTTGGCCAATGATGGCGGATGAGAGGGTGGGACCGTAGTGTGAGAGGACAGCGTTGAGGTTTGGTGAGGGTGGTAGATCGAGGAGGGTGTTCTGGGGATTGTCAGTACGTTGCTCAGGGCAGATGGCAATAGAGGGAGATGTACCCAGAATGTTAGGGCGGAGCGTTTTGGGAGAGGTTCGGGTACTTCGATAGCGGTTACGGTGAAGCCTGCAGGGCGTTAGTAGCTTGTCAGAGAATTCGGTATCCGGCACCATCGAGCTCTGGGGCGTATACTAGGCTCGACCAACGCTAACGGGGAGTCTTACCAAGCAGAGTCTCAACCAGTGAGACTGGCTGGATGGTGAGAAGAGTGTCAATGTGAGCGGGCATGAAGCGAGTCAGCATCTCCAGTAAGCTTTGGGCTATTTCGGCATCGGCCCGTGGGTCTTGAAGCTGTTGAATGAGGTTTGCTAGATGAAGTGCCAATGCAGTGACAGATTGGGTAGTTTCGGGGTCAGATCTGAGGGAGCGGAGGAATGAACAGCCCATACGGAGAACAGACTCAATTCGAGGAGTTGTGATAGTTGTAGCTTGGAAGAACTGGACGACGATATTGGCAGCAAAGTGAAAAGGGGTATAGTGCGGCTCTGTAAAACCAGCTTTGAAAACACTGCAGATATCTTCGATGATATCGCCATCATCACCTGGGACATATCAGCTCAACATGCTCATAGACTAAAGCATTGGAGAGATCTTACCTAGAATGCTCATCGTATCAGACAGAATTTCGAATATGCGTGACTGTAAATCATGCAGTTCCTGCTTAGTTTGGTCGTCAATCACAGGCTCCTTGTCATCTTCCGCCTCCAAGTCAACCAGATTCTCGTCTGTCGGAGCTTGTAGTGATTTTGCTATGCTGGACAAGCATCTCATAGACTTGGTGGCAACACCACGACCATCTTCGGTCTGTCCTTGGCTTAAGAGTCCTTTGGCTGAAGCAATACCCGTTTTAACATACGTGAGTAACGTATTCACGCCTGATATCGTGTTTGAAAGCGATGGAAGTGCTTGCAGGAGAAATCCTATAGCTCCAGACACGCGCTCCACCGCAAATTCGTTGGCCGTCGGTAGCGATATGAAAAGCTCGTACTGTGTCAGGAAGTTACCGAGTTCTGGCACCAATGCTTTTCGACATGATGAACAAAGAGAATGAATAGCACGAGATGCTTGATCAGATGTTTTCGGGTCCTGAAGAGAAGGGAATAAGAAATTGAGAGCTGCTGGTAGGTACTGAGGATTGCGAGCAAAGAACATTGTCGATTGTCCTATGAGAAATATTCCAGTGCTATGGCTGCGTCGATTCAAGTCGTCGTCGGTCAAAATTTGAGAATATAACGAAGAATCAAACAGTGAAGCGAATATCGTGTCGTTGTGCTCATCCGAGGACGCTTCAAGAGCAACGAGACTGAAAAGTGAACTCTCAACTCTAATGAAATTGGAGTTCAAAGCAGCTTGTGTAGCTCTGCCAGCAAAAAGTTCGACCAGAGGAGTTCCAATGATTCGATACGACGATTGCAAGAGGTCTTTAACATCCGTTCTGAAGTCTCGTAACGACTTTTTGTCATCGGCTGGCCAGGACTCCCAGTCCAGCGGAGGCGGGACTTGGATTTTGTAGCAGATCTGCTGAGCCATCACATTGACGACTTCTTTTGCGTAGCTTATCCAGGAATCAGCCGTGCCCTCGCCTATGCAGTCTTCAATGTCTTCCACAAACTTGTTCCAGAATTCCAGGGCGCCAGGAATAACCTGATCTTCCACTTCCGGGTATCCTTGACACTTTAAAAGCTCTTGCATTGTATCAACAATCTCTCGTGCAGCTGGACCCTTCTCATTATCATGAATGCTCTCAAGTAGACTCTGAACTTGTGTTTCGCCGTAAGCCAACATTAGCGGCAGAAACTGACTTTCTGATTCGTATTCAGGTTCAGACTGCAGAGACTGCAGACTCTGCTTTGCCCAATCACTTCGCAGTAACTGAGATACAGCGCCATAGTGAGCTTCGTTGAATATTCTGGATCCAGTAGACATGATCTCGACGAGTTGTTCCAAGGCATCCTCAGCTAGCGATGTCATACACCAATTGATAGATGCAGTCAGACATGCTGATAATGATGTGAGTGTTTCGGTTTTTTGATTGCCATGGTTGAGACAAAAATGATTGATTGTAGCGAAACTGGCCATTGCATAGTTGCATATAGGCGTGTAGCTTTCGACGTCGCCTGTTGATCGTCCATATTCAGCCAAAGCAAAATGAATGAGAAACAAAACGTCTGGTATCATTTTCTCGTACTCTTCCATGAGTTGAGAGTACTTCTGCGGAGTCAGAGTCGGCATCATCTTGCCAGCTTCATCTCCTAGTGCAGCAATAAAGAGAATTATCATCTTGTAAAAATCGGGCTTTAAAGTGGCTAGCTCTGACTTATCGACATTTCGAATCTTGAACCCCTCGCCCAAAAAGCTGGTTTCTTTGCCTAGACATCCTAAAGTGAGCTTGGTGACGGCCAATTCCAGCTTATCTGTGTTAAGTAAGTAGAAGAGAGCCAATGTCGTAGATAGCTTTGTAGTCGTTCTATGGTCGTTCTGTTGTGCGCATGTTACCTATGATACGTTAGACTATAATTAGCGATATTGAGAGCACCGGCCACGCAAGAGACAAGTTTAAGCTTCAAATAGTGGTCTTGAGCGCCGTGCTTGATGGTCGAGGTCACTATATGAAAGCAGGCCACCTTTCCGACTCATCTAAAAGAGTAATCACTGCAAACTTACTATCCAATGTAGAATGTTCTTCTCCAAAGAATCCTTTGAATCAGAGTCTAGAGTACCCCTAGAGTAAGTTAGACCATGTTGTATAGCGAAAAGCATGCTTACCCCACTGAATTCAACTTGATCGTATATGTCAATGCGCCAAAGAATCGAGCTGTCTGATTTTGACTGCCGAGAAGCGCATTGGCAATATCCCAGCCATGTTCGGAGAGTTGTAACTCATGCAAGCTTCTTTGTATCTCGAAGAGCTCTTGTGGTGATAATCCAGGCTGATATAGCTTCATGACTAACTGCTCAACATCCTGAAATGATTGCGGGGCTGGAGCCTGAGTCTGATTTCGAATTGGATCCTCCATTTTTCCCTCCCAGTTCTGTAAAGTTTTTGATAAATGCCTTCCCAGCACAGACGAGAATTCGCGTTCCAAGCTCTTGTTAAGTCGTCAATTGGCGGCCGTGTTTGGTAGGTGGTGGGTGCCGATACTACGTGGCATGCGTGTCTAACTTGGAGGAAAACATTCTGATGAAGGGTGCAAGCAGCGGCAAGGTCTGTTACTCGCCAGCAAACACCTCGACTTGGAAAGCTCAACTTTCTGTAATAGAGGAATAGCAAGCAGGTACTTTCTCCATCGGCCCATCAATCACAACCGGCAATGGGAGTGCTTAGTCAGTAAATCTTTGATCTTAGCCTCCTTCGTTTTGAAAAGCCTACCTATTTCAGATCTAGCGCCAAGAAACAACGTGCCTTCCTTCTTCGAACTTCGATTCTTTCTGACCTCCTTCCTTGGTGTCTTCTTCTAACGACCGTTGATTACCGTTTCAACCTCCACTGTTTATTCTAGCCTTATAGCAGCGTATAGGGAACAGAAAGTGCTGGGATTGAATACGATGTCTATCCCCAACGTTATTCTAATATTCACATTTAGAAAGGGGAAAGGCCCAAATTTCAGTCACAAACCATTCATTGAACTAAGACTACAACCGAATAGTATACTGTAATGATCTGCGCATCTTAAGACTCCATCAGTCTTTCAATAAGGGGGGCAAGCGATGGTAACCTCGATAGAAGGCCCTCACCTTTCCCATTGGAGAAAACTCGAGTCGCCGTGGCATGATATCGTGAAGACACGAGCCAGCAAACATGATGAGAACAAACAACGATTAAAGCATGAGATGTTGAGAGCAAGCGGACAAGAGACGCGAACAGCATTGTCTTCCCAGCAAAGCTAACGACCACTACAGCTCAGTTACTGCATCAGTAGCAGCTGTATTCTCAATCAACATTATCGTCGTCGACGAACATTGAGGCAATGTTTCCATACGTGCTGTTTCTGGAGGAGTCTCAGTGGCGGCCACCACATCACCTACCGGCGCTTTCACCGGTCTCCCCGCCGTCCATAGGTCGTCCTCATCATCATCTGGCAATCCATCCACAACCAGCCATCCCGACTTTACCATATCCATAATGAATGGTCCCCTATCCACAGGTTTCTCGTCGATCGCTGCCTCGAATTGGTACACTTTCATATGCTCACCATAATGGCAGCGGGCCCAATGTCGTTTGAGGTCAAACCATTTGAACTCGTCCTTGTCCATGACATCGAGCAATTTGTAGCGTTTGGTTCTTGACATGGTCCGAAAGTACCTTGCTCCTTTGCGGGTGTGATAGTAGTCGACATAAGTCTTGTGATCTGGGATATTGTCTTCATTCATCCAGCCGATTTCTTGGTCAAGTCTTGGATTGCGTACGATTGGTTTTTGAGCTTCGATGAGATTTGTGCCTGAGCTTGAACTTTCTCCCTCGATATTTTGCCAGGAGGTGAGAACGGATTTGCCTCGAATAACTTTTGATGCATCGACACTGCTGGATTGAGGCTCTGGATTCAATGTTTTGCTTCTCTTGGAGCTAGGTTCATCGCAAACAGGGGCAAGCGTGTCCTCGATTCGCCGCTTTTTGGACGATTGTGCGAAGCTTGAGAACGCTCTTTGGTGCGAGTTGACATCGCCACTTCCGAGGCGGGCATTCTCATCATCATAAAAGCAGTTACGCCCCTCGAGATTGCATGCTCGACACGCCGGTTTTGCTCCATCACATCTCAGCTTCTTGCTCTTACACCTCAAACAGGCTTTGGCATCAGGTTCTTTGTGAGCAGCAATCTTCTCATCTTCAAGGTCAACACCATCGTAATTACAAGCAAAACCCCGGCTCACGCATGGCCCGCACTGTGGTCTTGCTCTGTCGCACTTCTTCTTCTTTGCTCTACAGCGAGCACAAACTTGTCCCTGTGCGAAAGCTGCATTGGTCTTTTTACCTTTGGATGCATTTGCCAGCTGCCACGAGAAGCCGTTGGGGAACACTTCACTGGACGAATTCGAGGAGGAAGCCGTAACTTGTCGAATTTTTTCTGTGGCCGCCTTTTGACGGCTCTTTACCTCTTCCAGTACGTGGAAGATTGCCAACTTCGACTTGTCTTCTGGCAATTCATTCACAATGGCCTCCAAAGCCGCCTCATTCAACACGCATTGTGAAGGATCAGCCAGTGCTGCCTGATATCGGGAATTCGCGTCCTCAACTGCTCCACTGAGTCGGTTTGAGTCTGGGAATAATGAATTTGCCCAGTCAACTTCCGCTTCGGGAAGGCAGGCTCGAAATGCCTCTTTCCATCCACTAGCAGCGAATGTTTTGCTGAACTGCTCGACATCTGCGACTCCAATGGCGTGAAAGTCATGTAGCCATGCTGAATGTCCGTATGTGTGCCATCTGTATGCCATGTACAGCCAAAACCACTCATCAGTTACACATGGCTGACGAATAGCACCCGCTTGTATGAAACCACGCAACCACTTGCATATCTCGATGAACTGAGTGACTTCTGGTACGATCTGTGTGTAGAGCTCTGATTTTGGGACATACGTGGCTTTGAATTCTTCGAAGAGACGATCTGCCTCGGTGCGTGGCGGGTCCGGTGGCCATTTGTAACCTGAAGTCAGGTTGGTCAGTGCCTGTGAGGTGTCCGGTTCGACGGAGGAGTCCAATATGCTGCGACTGGGTGTATCGGGATTTGTTGACGTTGACATGCTTATTGGTGGTGATGAGAATGGTCCAGGTGATTCGGAAGCTTGATGGCGAGGAGATGTCTTGCTAGGAGTCTGGATGTTAGAGGATATCTCCATGCTGGTTGGCTGTACGGATGTCGACTCGTCTGCTTTTCTTTGGTTCTTGTGGTCGTTGGGACTTGGCGTCTTATTGGGGGTGGGTAGTGACATGTTGATGGTTTCTTCATGTAGTAGTCTGATCGATTGAGAGTAAGATAATAAACAAGTGCGCTGGTAGTCGGCTTGGTGGAGGGATAGAGGGATTAGAGCCAGTCGATATACAGATGAGATACTGAATTTGTGATATGAATGCTGGAGTCACTTTGCTCCTGGTGTTGTTGACGATGTTCAAAAACAAGTCTTCTCGAATCTGGAGAGGATAGGGTGTATGGTCAACATAAAGTAAGTGACGGATTGATGGTCTTCCAACAATAATATACTGTATTTCAGTTAATTACCACTCTGGAAATAAGAAGGTGTTTTCTGGTGAAGTTGTAGAAGAAGAGTTGTTGGAATGTTTGGAAGTGGAGCGGAATGATTTAGAGGAGTAGAGAGGAGTAGAAAATCGATGTATGATGATTATACAGACATAGACTCGCTGTTACTGGTACTGGAAAGTGATGATTGCGCAGTGGAGGACACCCTCACCGTCTCATGGAGTGAGCCTTGGAAGGAAAGTCAGCGAAGTTACCGAATCAGGACGTCCTCCGGGAAACAAATGGCGTGTCTGGTAAGATATGTGACTTGAATCGGCTGCTTCAGAACGACTACGGAAGACGATGCTTGCTTTTAGGCAAACACATTCTGGCATTACTGACAAAAAAAGTGCTCGAGAAAGGAAGGTTCAACAGTACATACACTGGGAGTGTACTTCTAAACGAAGTCCATAAACCTCACAGTTTGAACTTAGTTAGTGCTGTGAGCAACGGCTTTATGGCTAACATTAGGCAGATAACTGAAGGTCAGGTTAATTCTACCTTGTATCGTACAATATGTTGTCTGTTGTCTCTTCTGATTATATCATGACAGGCAGTGATCTCTTTTTCGCGAAAGCAGTACAGAACGGGAAGTAAGTACTACCTATGGAGACATCCAAAAATCTGCGTTTGACACTTTCCATGAGCGGTAAGAGGCCCGATTTCTTTACAGAAACTGTTAGAAGGGCCATCAGTGTGCTCTGTATAGAGTCAGCCAGAGTGCCAATGATTGGCCATGAAGCTTGGCTATCATGAGGTGCTTGAAAGCAAATATGGACACCGAAAATATTGGCACTTGGCATTTACCGACAAAAAAGCACATCTTCAGGAAGTAATTGAGCACATGAAGTTAAAAGATTGCAAGCCTTGCTTGGTTGAACTAGTCTACCACAATTCCCCGTCAATAGTGCGGCGGCTTTTAACTCCAACTCATCACTGACCTGGTATGCTGGGAATATGGAATCTTGCTGTAAAATGCCCAGACATTATGGATTACAAGGTGAATGCTAGCGTCCCTAACACTTATAAAGCATGTAGTCATAACGCAATATGTGCAAATGTCCTCCCTCATGGGCACAGGAACAACATCGTCAAATGACACAAGACCTCGAATGCTTTGAAACACCAACTTTATCGCTACAGCCTCATCACATCCAGATAACCAGCCGTTTCGTACAGATTTCATCAATATGTCAACTGATAAAATCACGTTGGAAGTTGGTGACCAGACTTTTACCACCACCAAAGACATCTTGATCCATGGCATATATGGCGGCAGCGACTATTTCCGCAGCATGTTTGACTTGGAAAGCCGGTAAAGCAAAATATTCCAGCGCGCAAACTATTTTCTATCAGAGCTACCTTGCTAATAAATCTATAGAATGGCAGAACAGAGCAGCACAACCATCACCACCGAAGCCACCCAGAAAGACACCACACCACACTACTACTACGACTTTGACCCACCCGCCTTCGCCCACATCCTCTCCTATCTGCGCACCGGCGTAATGCCACTCCTCTGGACCCGCGAAGATGGCTTCGACGGCATCACATACGCCAAAATAGAAGCCCTCGCCGACTACCTCCAAGTCGAGCGCCTAAAGTCCTGGATAGAGAAAGGCTTGTATAAAAGCGTAGTGCATCAGAAAGCCCGCATGACACTGCGCAAGTTTCCAGTGCATCCTGCCTACATGTCTGACCGAGACTCTGAGATCAAATTCGACGTCAAGGGGGAGACTGTGCTGGATTGGGAGCTACTGAAGAGTGCAGATTTGCAGAATGGGCGGGTGTTCGAGTTGTCGAGGACAACGATCATCAATCGAAGGTCGCTATTCCCTGACACGTAGTTTCAAAAAGTTCATGAGCTGATGGGTATTAGCTGGCTCATTGTGAAATAGAGAACAATGCTCACATCCGCTGGTTGTTATCAAAGGGAGATGGCTACTTGATGATGATGATGATGAGAGGGAAAATGAGCTAGTAATGAAATATCAAGTCTGCAATGCTAAGAAGTAGCAATGCGTTCTGCCGAGGGAATTGTAATCTGCGATCGTGCATATACAAGTTCTTTTCGTCACTTTCAATCATTCTCTACCACATATCCTGCTGTTCCGTTTCGGCAGACGCATCTATTTCTTTAATCATCTTGAGTATTCCTAGATTCTCCTGTTTGGTTTTAGACCCCTACATGATGATTCTTACGCTCACTGTGGCCACATACTAGTCGGTAGTCTCTCTTAAAACTCATCTTCTCCTTACAGAAGGCGATAACGGACACCATTATTGATGGGAGCACATCAGTCATTTTCTTCGTCAAGATTATGCTTTCGCCATCATTCAAATCTTTGAAGTGACCTAAATTCAACTCGGAGACATGAAGAGCATGTGAAAAGCTCAATAGAACGATTCAAGCAGCTCAAGTGCAGAAGACGCTTCCATTCGATCAGAAGGTCGAAATCTCATGAGGCCCTTGATAATTGGAAGAAGTTGCCGCAGACTTGGATCGTGGATCCCATCATGAAACTTTTGCTCCAGCACTGACCGTTCGTCAGATCCACCTACGCTAGAGGGTCAGCGAGCCACTTCAAACAGGCTTGATCAGTCGATAATCTGGCAAGACGTACGGGGTATAGTGTGCGGTTCTCTTCCAGCTTCCTCCTGCATTTGAGCCCATTTCGTCTCCCATTCCTCCGGCAATTCCTCGATGAAGTCAATCATTTGCACGACGACGAAATTGATATCTCCCAATGTCATAAGTGGCATTGAAGCAAACAGCATCGTGTATATCCTGAGCGAGTTCAGTATTTATTCTTGAGCACTAGGAAGAGTGAATCCAGATTCCACATACCGTATAACCCACACGCCAGAGATTAACGCGATAATCGAAACTATCAGTAAAGATAGTCTCTGGACACTCCAAGCCAGGCAGCTGAGAGAGCTCGGCTGGTTCATTGCCGTGGGCGAATGTCTGTGTAAAATCAATTAGGCGAATATCTTCATCATCCTCGTCAAGCCAGTCATTCCAGCCTGCGGCTTCTATCAGCTGCTCTGGCATACTGGGGTCAATTGGTTTGCCATCTAGTCGGATGAGCTCCTCAAGATTCGGTTGGCCAATGATTTGAGAATCTTCTTTTTTGACAGCCTTGTCAGTTTCGGGCTCGTGAAAGCAATGCTTAGACAGCTGATGTCTGCGTAATATAAAGTCAGTCCACGACTCTACGGAACAGATTGATAAGACTAACTGCCATGGGCGTACCCTGATTTATGAAGACAAGCAACTGCTTCTAAGAGCTGCTTTGTTATCTTCAACATCGTTTCTGGCTCCATTCGTTCGTCCAAGCCTCCATCATCAGAAAGCCACTTCACTAGGAAATAAATCGTCGGACCAAGAAGTTCAAAGACAAGGCATTTGTGCTTTCCATTAGGTCCTTGATGAAAGAAAGTGTCAAGCAGCGTCACAATTCTATCCGCGGCTGGCATATTTTTCAACAATTCTATCATTTGATCCTAGTGACACTCCTCAGAATACTCGGCCATCATAATCTTTATTGACACCCATTTCTTGTGTCTTCTGAAAATTAGTAGTAGTTCGTGGCTAGGTAGGTACCATTTCTACCACCGTTGTAGATGCCAAACTCTGCATTTATCTGATCGAGTGAAACCATACAACGCAGAGAGTAAATCGACATCAAGAAAACACGATATAAACAACAACTCATAAAAAGCAACCACCAAACCGGTCAACAGCATATCCTCTGGCCCCCAATGACTCATCTCCCAATCTTCTAGAACAACACGATACGAACGCCGCCATCTCAGCCTCCCACACTACCAAAACTAATCTCCCTACCCCAGGGCTCAACAATCGTATCCGTACATCAACTACCCCAGATCTCGTCAAAAGAACAAATTCATCTTACATAAAACCTCACCACCACGCATAACACATCACACATATCACAAGAAAACACAGAAATAACACAACAGCCGCAATGCAACCCCAGCATCCACAGCATCAAAATTAAACAATACTACATAAAAATCTCCATAACCCCATAACCAATCACGCTCAATGCTTCCCATCGTCTCATGAAAAGCCTTTTTCCCTATCCCAAGGGAAGCTGTCCCGGAGGGCACCGGAGGGTCCCAGGGGTTTCCATGGTTTATAAAAGGTAATACCAAGCGACCTGTTTTTTCCAATACAAGGTCAAATGAAACAAGTTCTGCAGGTAGGGGTATATCAAACGCCGAATGCCAAGATGAAATGCTCTGCCTAAAGCCGCATAGAAAAAAAAGTGTTGTAATAGTACAGAATAAGTGTTCCGGGAACTGGCCTGGAAGTAGGATAAGAAAGGCCAATATGGCACGGTGGGTTGGTGGTCGTTGAATTAAAGGTAGTAGATGCGTTTGTGTAGATGCTGGTGGGATTTTTGATGCTGGTGGGAAAACATGCAAATGGTATATGATGGTTATGATGTAGCCGGCGCCGGTGGCAGCGGATGGGTAAGTTTGGTTCGTAAGTCTTCGTCTCGTTTTTTGGGGATGGAGGGGTTTAATGCTCTTCGACTTGATGGTTTATGATTGTGGTTGAGATGTGGTTGGGTTGTTCATATTTCGAGGGGAAGAGAGGAAGAGGCTGTGACTTCACCGTCCTCAATGCGCTGGACACGCCAGAGCAGTTCCTTGGTCGCGCGAGCGATACGGAAGGCGAGTTGTGGCATTCCGCTTACGTCTCCGCGGTCCTTGGTCGTGAGCAGTTCACGGCCAGTGGTGTCGAGGACGCTGATGACTGGTGGTGCGTGTTTCTCGAGAGCGGCGTTGTTGAGATCTGAGACAGCGCTGTTGGCCTTCATTACGATTTGCGCCACTGTTCCTGAGATTTCGGAGACATAGGAGACAACGGCCGGATCCGATGCGAGGATGGTAGGCTGGGAGCGAATGGTGTTGACCAGTGGTTGGATGCTACGGACGAGCAGCGCGGAGGTGTCTTCGATATAGTTGACGAATTCTTGGATGCCGTCTTCGCGGAGCATGCCCATGGCACTGGTGCCGTAGTTTGGAATATCGCCCCCAGCGCTCATGGCGGGAGGGGAGGTGTTCATGCTGTAGCGGCCAGAGTAGCGACTGTACGCGCTGTAGCCTGTGGAGGAGACACTGGTGTTACGTGCGACACCAGTTCCTTGAGACGAGTTGCTGATGCTACCATTTCCACGCGTCTTCAAGGGGGCCAGTGGTGGAGGACGGGCAGAGACAGGTCGAGACGCAGGGCGGACAGAGAGGGTGTCGTTATTTGCTTCCTCGCGTTCAAGCTCTTCTGGTGTGGAGCGGCGGATCTTGAGTATCTTGATGACATCTACCACAGCAGTAGTAAGATGTGAGGCCGCAGCATCGACTAGCGTTACTGGCGCAATTCCTGCTGATGCTGTATGCGATTTAGACGCGGTGATGAGGTTGTTGGCGGCCTGAGATAGGCGTACGCGAAGTTTCGCTCGCTTGTTTGGTGTGCTCGCTTCAGCATTTTCCAGGGAATCCATGTCGAGAGTAATTGAGCGAACAGCCATGATAACCTGTTTCATACTTTCATTAATGAGTCCTGAATCGCCATTCCTTGTTTGCTGGAGCAATTCATCAATGGAGACCTGGAAGTTCATAACGTGAAAGTCCTTGATAACGCCATCCTGAGCGACAAAGGCACTGTCATCGTTGTATTCTGTGATATCCCGCGCCGGTAAGCCTAGGGAAGATGACCGCAAAGACCTGGCTTGGCTTTTTGATTTGGCGTATCTTGACTTCCATACCCTCACTTCTCTTTCAAGCTGTACAATCTGATCCAGAAGCTTCTCTTCTTTCTCGACGGAATCAGTGCTCCTTTGCGACAAGGTCCGCATCTCTTGCAGGAATTGTGCGGCTTCATTTTGTACCTCTTCGGTAATCTTTCTTTGCTCAACCAAGTCATTCTCCAAAAGATCACACCTTTGTCTCCACTCCATACTTTCGTCGTATCCACGGTCGGGCTGGCTCTGAGCTTCTTCCAGTCGCATTGTAAGGTTCTGCTCGGTCCGTTGAGCAGTTTCTCGTGCTACTTGCAATTGCGATCTCAAGTTACGTTCCATTTCTTGATTGGCTTCCTTGGTCTCGTTGAGTTGTGCTTGAAGATCCGTCTCAAAACCGCGTTTCCGTTCCATCTCAGATTTGTCTGCTTGGACCTTGATAAGCTCAGCTTGCATAGAATTGTTTAATGATTCAGCGTCCCTAAGCTTGCGCTCCAAGTCAGATCTCAAATCGTCCCATTGGGATTTTTCTCTATCCATATCCTGCTCACTATTAGTATTGTCATACAAAATTATCAGGTTGCTTACTTCGCGTGACGCTGATTGTACCTCCGCCAATTGTCTATCTTTCTCCTGCAACTGATTCATCAAGTCCTCAACCCTTGAGTCCGGAGGCTCAGATTGTTGTTTTGAATATTGGCTCATTAATGTTTCTGGCCCGCCATTAATTGATCTTGAGCCATCCACTTCGCCATCGTCTTCCACCATTACACCCTTACTGGGCATGATTGTATTACTTTGATATATTTTCGGCAGAGGTTTCCCCAGTACATTCGGTTGATCATCGAGACCTGGCTGTACTCCTGGATTTCCGCCATAAGGACCAGGTAAACCAGGTCTAAAGCCATCTCTTGACTGACTTCGGGAATCGTTTCTCGATTGACCGCGTGGTGGGTAGTTGCCATTGCGACTGGGTGTATTTCGATCGGGAATGCTTTCGGCACGACTTTGGGAGCGACCGAATCGAGGGAATCGACGTTCAAGTTCGAAGAAAACGTCTGTTGCCAACTGTTGGAATCGATCTGGCACCAGTACCGATAGTTTTTGACGCGCTTGATTTCGCTTGGGGTGGAATTTTGGTTTCGGCAACAGATACTTAGGTGTTGGGTTTCCAGGGGTTGGTCCACCTCGTCTTCGTTCTTCGTCGCGCCGCGTAAGTTCATCATATACATCTGTACTTAATTCTTGAAATTGGCTCATAGACAGTCGTTGGAGCTTGTCGCGCGCGCGATCTTGCCGTGGATCTGACCGTAGCTCTCTAAGGTATGGAGCCAGATACCGGACCAGCGCCCGATGATGGGTAGCTAGTGTTTGTTCCATCTCTTGTAGCTTTCTTTCATCGATTGTAGCAGTTGTGACGATGGATGCCCGGCCAATAGAGCTGGCGCGGCCTATTGAGCTCGGTGGAGAAGGATTGCCATGTGGACGTGTGCTGAGAGGGCCATCTGGGCCGCTAGAGTTTGCGCTGGAATGTACGGAGAGTGGTGGTGTATCGGCGGGATTAGGTATAGGTGGTTTGGGACCGAAGTTGGAGTTGAGGCCTGGGGTGACTGCTGGGCTGCTTCTGCCAGTGTTGGAGTACTGATAGGAGTGAAGAGGGCTCCAGTCGGAATCGGCGGGCGTCAGAGGGGAGAGGGGCGGAGCAGGGGCATGGTTTGGCAGCAGATTTGATCTGAGGCTCATGGCTCATGAGGCCTCGTGCGGGCGGCGAGGGCGCGTGTCCGGCGTGGAGTGACTGTGGATTGCTTGCTATGTGGCTCTTGAGGGGCATCCAGGGAGGGAGCGAATGATGAGACGTTTCAATGTTGGAGAGACGGGGCCAGAGAAAAGATAGGATGGAAGGGAAGAGATGAAACAGATGTTGTTGGAAAAGGCGCGAGAGACCTCCTAGACAGGTGCGAATGGGTACAAGCAGCAGGTAACCCCCAAAGGTTTGATGGGGAGGCGAGTGGTGACAGGCGGGAATGCAGAAACAATGGAAACGTCAACGGGGGCCGGTGATGGGATTTGACAATGGATAATGGTGTTTTTGTTGAAAGAAGTTGTAGAAGCTTGAGCATTCAATGCTCTGTGGTGTATGGTGTGTGGTCCCCTTGCTGGATTGCTGGCAAAGATGGTTGGGGGTGGTTAGGCGATGGGCACTGGGCAGGTCGAGTCTGAGACAATACAAACAAATAAAAAATATAAATGCAAAAACACACAAAGGGCTTTCCAGAGAGCGACAGATAGTTGGTAGAAAAAGGGAAAAAGATGCAAAGAAGATGTCCGGATGTAGATGGACAGTTTAGGAGGCTAAGAGTACAACTATTCAAGATGAGATTGTAGAGACTATCAGTAGAGACTAGGTACTCTAGACAGATCAAAGACTAAAGTGGTGTAAGTCGAGCACGGAGCACGGCAACTAGTAGAGATTGCATTTCCTAAAAAACGATCCAGGGCCAACAGCGAACAATTACAGCAAAATGATCAGAGGCTATTTCTCGGCCAACATGTTGATTGTTAAGGAGGCTTAAATTAACGGCCCGTTATGGTATAGTGCTTCACCACAGCAGTGATCAAAAGTCCCCACAACATGCAAGACGACCGCCATTTTCAGGAACAGGCTTAGCCCTGTGAAAAATGGTAGATATACCTTGTAAATGCACCGTAAATGACAAGCGACGGACAGCGGCATTCACCCGCATATCTGTGGCCTGCCATCCTTCAAGAAAACGATATCATACATGAACGCCCGCTGTACCTCCCTTTTTTCTCATCTTCACCACAAACTGAAAGTGTTGAAGCAATCTTTTAAGCTCAAATCCAACTGCCTGGACAACGGCGCTTCTAGCCAGCGCACTATTTACCCAGGGTCATCCATCCACCCTGATTCGTCTGTGGAATGCTGGCAGCGCTTAATCTACTGCTTCCGGAATCCCATCTTTCTTTGTTACTGGCCCGCCCAACCATCCTCGTGCAAATCGCTAACGGCTAGCATATAAAAATTTGGACCTGTCCGAACCCATACAATCTACGCAAATCAAAATAATCTAACGTCGTGCCATGTTTTCCATACATTTCTGGCGACTGGTTCAACGATATTTGGTACAATCGTTCACCACCGCAACATGTGCGAGAGCCCCACTCTTGTGTTCGAGGCCAGGCCCCTTTTTCTCTCCTCGCACTTCGCTTTTACTTGTCAGTGAAAATGATGACAAGTCCGACGTATGCTTGCTACGTAAGACCAAGTCTTATATTTGTCTCCTAATGACCGACCCACATGCTGTTGTACAACTGCGAAGACCCGCATCCGATGAAATTCTCATGATATCCGTTGCTAAAACTTCCTTTTCTTTGCTTTAGACGCCTCAGCGCCACAACATTTGATCGTCCGGCACGGGAGATTTATCGTCATTCCCCCAGGCACATCCGTATCGGAGAACATGATATCATATGCTGTACAACTTCAGACGACAATTGGATCTACCATTACTGAACTCCTATTATTAGTTGAATTGTCGGAATAGCTGAACATTTCGACGGTCCGCATCTCTTGGCCTCCGATCGGAGTTGTTTCCTGTGCACCCACCATACATGGTGGACCATGGCATTTTAATCTATATTGCTCGAACGTAGGTTGACAAGGGTTGGACCTTGTCCAAAAGGGTTCGTGTCTTGTTCGCGCAATTCTCGAGTTTCGTGTCTGAAAAGCAATTCGGGAAAGAGAGAGACAAGCCATCTGTCGATCATTTGAACATCCATCATTGTCTTGCGATACACTCTGAAAAAAGATGTCTTGATCCAAAGATGAGCTTATTTGGACGAGATATTACTACATCTTGTCTCTGCTTGCCCGATCGAGTATGGAATATCAGCTTGATATTGAAATTGCGTTGAAATATGGAAATTTTAAGGTCTACAAGGTCGCAGATATACTTTGCTCTACAATAAGGCTCGTATTGGAGACCTATGCTAAAGTTATTGTAGTGATCTTTCGCATCCCATCCAAGCAACACCACCACCAGAATTTGCCATCGTGTAGGTACTCAACCTCCCCGAGGCCCCTTTTCTACCACCGAATTAAGGTTTCTGATGAGTCAACGTATCGAATGATGTAATCCGGAGCACGAGTTTTCTGCTAATTAGGCCTTGATCCTCCAAGGCTGTTACAAAAGGCTGTGTCCTGCCTTTTTCAAGGATATAATATCCTCAAAGACTTCTTCATGGTAGGACTGGAAATAGTAAGATGGTCCTCGGGAAGATGGTTACGACCGGCGACTTGATTGTAAAATACTTCAACTCCCAGCGCATTCGATAAAAATTTGAAAAAATGTGTTCAAATATCGAGCTTTGCTCTTCAACCGTTGATACCAAACGGAGGCGATTTAAGCAGGAAATCGGCGTTCTACAGCCTCATACTCCGCCTGCGTAACGGGAGTGACACTACCATGCTTCAAGCCGCTCGGAAACAGTGGGAAGTTGGACTTCTGCCATTTCCCCGAGCTAATATCCATCGTCGTAAAGGGGATATATTGCTTATAATCATCAAGCAGTAGATGATAGACCCCCGGGTTCTTGATATCGGCAAAACAAGCCGGCCCCTCGAGGCTCTTTTGGGGTGTTACTGGACCAAGCGACTTCCACTGTCCAAAGAGTCCAGTGGTTGACATTTCTTGATATACTTGGCTTTGTGTCTCATTCTTGAAGAAGCGTGCAAAGTGTCCTGGAGTACCCAGGTATTGAAATTCTTGATCAATGACTGGTGTTCCTGGATATGCAATGTAGTCTGTTGGGGCGGTGAATGTTTTGAAGTCTGCGGTCGAGGCATAGCGAATCCGATCTTGATTTGCCTTGCCGGTATGGTCCTTGTCGGATGCTTGGTAGTGCTTTGATGCCCAGAAGACGTGGAATTGAGACGTTTTCTCATCCCATACGGCGGAAGGGGCCCATACCATGCCAGCTGTGCTATCCTCTACTGTGACAAGGCTTGGTGCGCTCCAGTCGACTAGGTTAGGCGACGAAAAAACTACAATGCTTCGACTTCCTTTCCTAGTGGCCTTATCCCAACTAAATCCCGGGGCTTTCACATCGAGATCTATCTTCATTAGAGCCAGATGGATTCACTTTCTTGGCCGACTGACCGGTTGCAATCATATACCACATGGTTCTATCTCCGTTCACTGCCAGGAATACATCCCGAACTGCTCTGGTGCCAACAGTGGATATTAGAGCTGCTTTCCGCCTATTCAGGAATTTGTAACTTCCAGGATCATTGCCGTTCGAGAGATAGAACTTCACAGTAGGTTCAACATCCGAGAAGGTAGATATTAAATAGCCCACATATGATGGTGCTATGTCGCTAGCCGCAACAGATGGAATACTTGAAGCCAACTTAGCACCGATCAACAGTAGAGCAAATGGAATATGCATAATTGCGCGAATGGATGAACGATAAAAGACATCGTTATGTTGCTTTCTTTGTTTTGGCAATGTTCAGATATGAGATTTGAGAATATATATTAATCCGCTCTCGGTCACTCTGAGCAATGTCCGAGCTTATATTTGTTGGTAGATTAAGTTAGTTGATATACGTACCCCGACAGGGCGACATTGTGGAATGGCATGTTTTTATCATCTGTGAAGCCTTCCATCTGCTACGGTTGATTATTCAGTGCTTTGCTTCCTGCTGGGAGACATCGCAGTCGATAAAGCCAAGCGTCCATTTTGTATAGCAGACTTGTTGACAGCCACATCCTCCTTTATAGCAAAAAATACCTACTTGTACTGCTGGCGGCTTCTTGTAGGCTGAGCCGGATCAGTAGTGTGCCTCGTGAAGAGAGTGCACATATGCAGGTGACAGCCATCAAAGTATCAGCCTGATAAACTCTCTTCAGCATTAAGCCTCACTTAACGTGGTTCAATCTTATTCGTCGTAAGGAAATCTTGCGCCACTGCACTACTTCGCTCTCTCACATGGTATGATAATGAGTTTGGAAGGTAGGTAGCTATTCGTAATCTTGGAAGGCGAGGATGCTCCTTTCAGAACCTACTCCAGCCTGGTGGTATGCTGCCTGCATTTCGGTGAATAGTTGATTTCCATGGCTTTGGAGATGCTCAAGCTTTGAATCTTCTCCAAGATCTATCTCCACTTGTTTTGCTTGTTTTTCTTTTTCTGTGTATACCCTCCCATCACAGGCTCTCTACATCATTCAGCCTAACCAATGCCTGCCGTAGAAACGGCAGCCGCGGCGCTGGGCATAGTTGGCTCCTCTATAGCTGGTGTCAAATGGTTAATGAAGAGACATCAAAAGAAGAAAGCAGCGAAGCAAGTACAGCCTAATAATGCTCTAAGCATTGGTCTACGAGGTGGTCGTGGATCCGAGGAAGACAATTCTTCAGAGCTATCAGACTTGGATCATGGTGAGTTCTTCACTCATGTTCGGATTTAGCTCCTCCTATGAGCTATGCTGTTCCTCATGAGCCACAGTCTCATTCGAAGTGCATTATTCACCTTATAGGCGTCGGCACGAGTAACAGCTAATCTCGATCTTTCTTCCAGTAGAGTCTGATATCTTTCCGAGCGGCCCGTCTCTCGTTCTCCGCGAGATGAAGTCATTAATTCGTCCAAGCCACCCGTTCGAAGGTGCTCTGATGGGATACCAGAGCGTCCTTAACCAATCTCGGCAATTTGCAATGGCTTCATCGCTGCGTCTTCCTATATCAACAGATCCATATCTCAACGCTACGAGCATCTCCTCCACAATTCATCCGCCGCCCTCACGCACTTCAAATCCGCGCTATCATGCAAACACCTGCAAAAATGCACGCGCCTACCGCGAAGGTCGTGTCCATCTGTGGCGCGTAGCTAGACCAATTTCGAACTCAAACGGCGAAGAGTACGCGTGCAGTCACTGTAGCATGGTCGTCAACACCATCTCGCTTCGGGTGTCTCGCAATGATGCGAATCAAAGCAGGATCTGGATGGACCCTGTTGGGCTGTTCAAAGCACATTGCGCCCGGGAGAGAGGAAGAGCAGACGGCTGGACCTGTATATGGCCGTACAAGGATGCGGAGTGTAACTCATGTTTTGCTAGAGACGTCGATTTGTTGAAGCACATGTTGAAACATCACGTTAAGCTGGGACCAGGTCAACGAATCTTGAGTATGGATGAGCCAAGCGATAAGGGAGGAGCGGCTGGATACGGAGCGGATAATTACTGATATTTCTCGAGGTTCATATGGATCGGCCCACAGCATTGGTTGATCACAGAGGTTGGCATTCTTCATTAATAGTGAAGTTGTGCATCGCTCCTTTTTGGAGAATAATGCCATTGGGCATCAGAGCGAAAACGAAGTTAAATATCGAAGCCTATGAAAGACGATTGCGAATATATACACTCCCTGCAGCACAAAATGAACAGAGACATCGGGTCTGGAAGTCTTCCATCAGTCATCCACCTGTATCAATTGATTAGCATTTGTATTTGACCGACGAGGTTTGTGCGGGTAATTACCCCATAAACACGCCCAGGTCTCCCACCTATAAGTCGTTGGACAGGCCCTTGACCAATCTGTAGTGGTGCTGGGCGTCCAAGAAAATCATTGGCCATCTGGCGCTGATGTCGATGATTGTTTCGCTGCATACAGCAGCAAACAAGGACAACAAGGCAAGCAATAACGATGGATCCTCCGACAGTAGCTATTGCTATTATGGCTTTGTCGCTCAGTGGTCCGTTTTTCGCTGGTTGTGAGGTTGCCGTCGCTGGTGAAGGCGAGGTTGAAGTCACTGTGCCATTCGAGCATTCTCCGTAGCCTCTCTGGCAGCGATTGGTGTCAAGACAACTATCCGGGACTATTAGAAGATCGAAAACGAGTGTCCTGGAGGCACATACTGCGCATTGGTGAAGCCACACCATCTGAATATGGTTTAGACATGACGATTTGTTTCGAAATTCTGCTTACCCGTAGTGACTACAACATCCTTCGTTGGGACCGCATTTTGCTCCCCCATTATGTATGCCGCACTCAATCCCTTCCGTTTCATTCTGGGCGTAGCCTAATGGTGTTATGGTAGCCAAGAGGAAGCATAAAAGCGTCGGTAAGAGGTGCCACCGCATAAATAGATAATGTGCTGTAAGGCATGGGAGATAACCTTGCTTCCTTGAACAGAACGTATTAGATAACCTTTCGCGACGATGAGGCCGTCGAAAGGTGATTATGCATCACCCTGCTACGAGACAGGCCTGATACGGCGACGCAGCCACCGTGACTGCGCCCATCAGGCTGACTGGTATCTGCAGCTTGATTCTTCAAATCCCTTGGCGCAATCCGAGGCATTTTGACGAACGTGGGGTTTGGTAAGGCTGATTAGTCTGATAAGTTCGACTGAAGTTCCAAGACAACGATATGCATCTTTTATTACATGCTCACTTGAAATCATAAGGATCGATGGTCATAACCACAACCGATAGGCCAAACAATTATACTTGGCATCGACTTGATTTTCAAGGTACGCCCAGCGCATACACAGATTTGCATAGTTCAGAACCTCAAAAAAAAGCTCCATGTCGTCATATATGATTGCAAACTATGGGCCAACAAGGCTCAGGGTTTCCGGAGTGCCCAGTCTCCTTTGGTCGGCATCGCCATGTTGGTGCTCGCAATCATAGTTCAGCTATGACTATGATTTCCTGAAAAAAGCTTGCAATAGGTTCATATTTTCCATGTTTGTATGTGAGGATGTGCATGCTTCGAGACTTCCAGCAAGGCTATTGGACCCAGTTCCATGTCGCCATAGCCCAAGGATCAGCGTATACTATTCAGAATTGGTTTGCCAAACGCTTGGGGTTGTTAACTATGTCTGTGAATGATTTTGAATTTGCTTACGGAATACAACACAGCATTTGCTCCGAGTTCATTCCAGCTTTGGCGCCCAAACGTATGCCTCTCATGACCTTGAATTCCCACAAAAACGCCTGCTCAGATCTTCAGCTAATCCGACATCTTGACATCCGACTCTTCCTCATTCGCGCTCCGAATCCAGAGGATATTGTTGCATCTACAGAGTTATTAGTTCGTGATCTTACACTCAAAGCAGGCTGAAGCTCACCTTATCAAGACGTTGCCTAGCGATCCAGAAGCCTTCCCCGACACATACTCTTCCGCACCAGACAACTGTAGATTCATGTCTATAGAGAACAAAATTAGCTGCACATCCATCAAAATCTCGAAGGATATCTTACAGCTATCAACGGAAACTAGCGTTCCCTTGTATTCTGTCTCGCCCCATTTGAGGCGCGCGATGATGGGTTCGTTGATGAGGCTCTGAAGCATGGGCCGAGGGTTAAGTGGTACGACACTCATGTTGATGGATTTGATGAGTTTATTGATTTGATGCGGAAGCGTTTATATGCGAGGCGATGGGAGAGATGTTGTTGACTGAAGGTTGATATGATTTTGTGGGGTGAAAATCTGGGCCAAAGGGGGCTAGCGAGCACGAGCGCTGCTCTCCATGGCCATTTCCTAGCCCCCATTTCTAGAGCCATCAAGATTCTAACATCTCTCTTCTTCTATCTGCTGGGCTAAATGGAATATAATTCTTATAGCCTTGATTAAATTAAGGACGTATGCTTGTAGATGATATGAACAGAAAATAGTGGTGCCATGCGCCAGGGAGCCCGTTGAACAAGCGCATCTCTGCCTATAACTGCAATGAGTTGTTGGATATCCAAGAATTATATAAAAAATCTTCTACTTCTGGCTGTTAAAGCTATTAGGATCTCAAATCCTTTTGTCAACAGTCCGTAGCGTTCATCTGGCGCTATAGAGTTACAAAGCAAGTATCGTACACCATTACTCCACCCTCTTCTTCCTCGACATAGCACTCATCAACTCCGCCTCGCGAATCTGCGCTTCAAGCGTAGCATCATCAATCTCATCCAGTTCTTTCTCCATCTCTTTGGCGAACTCCTGCCTCAGCACTCTCTGTCGCTCTGCGCGTTTACGCTGACGGACCACAAGCTCGTGAGCTACCATCCTCCGATCTGCCTCGATGAAACCACCCATCGTCATACTGGCCATCTGCAAAAAGCTATAGAAATGGTGAGTAAGCGAGTGAGGAGGCAGAGATGGGTGATGGGAGGTGGTAGTTACACTTTATACTGGACCGTGACACCGCGGAATACAGGACTGAAGTACATGGCGGTAGCGCCAGCGAGCGCGGAAATGAATCCCCACTGGATTCAAGAAGAAGACATGTCAGCGTGAGTTCTACATCGCATTGGCATAAAACAATTCTTCGTAACGTCTTGTCTCTTGCTCTTGATATTGGGTGTCGCGTGCCTCGCGAGAGTTCGCGAATCAATGACGCATGGATGAAGATTGATGTGAACGTACCCGTGCAGCGCCAGAAACTCCGCCCTGGAGGGCAACTCTGTAGGCATCTTGGACCTCTTCCTCGGTTTTGAATTGCGTTGAATATCGCATTATCGCATTTTCGGGGTATTGTATGAGGAGGGAGGTGGAGTTTACGGGGGTTCGCCCGTGGTGGTGCAGAGAGCTTGATCCACCTCGGAGCCCTTGAATCGTCAAGTCAATAATGGAAATATTCTACGAAATTACTCAGGTATAATTTCAATTCTGAAGGGATTTGAAAGACAGAAAGTGTGCATTGGTTCATCAAGAAGTTCAATATCATTCGCTCAGAAGTGTACGCTTTGCCTCCAGGAATCTAATCCTTCTAATCCTTCTAATCCAATCGCAAATCATAATAATATACAAGTCATAACTCTAATTATACATACTTCATCACAAACCACTGCTCTGAAAGTTCCGCTCTAGATACTCCTTTCTTCTCGCATATTGGTGTTGCCAATACTTCTCAGTAACATCCTTTACTTCCGTCGCCCGTCTTCTCGCTTCATGGGAGCCAGCTCCACTCTTCATTACAGCGTTCAGATCTCGTTGCCCATCTGGCTCTGGATCGGCAATATATAGCAATGTGTTGTTGCCCTGTAAGCTATCCAGTAAAGCGGACCAGCCCGCTAGTGGAATCTCGTTGGAGCCACAGTGCAGCTCTTTTAGAGTGCTGTTGGACGTAAGCACGGTAGCTAGAGCGGTCGCGCCTACGAGTCCGATGGCTTGACGCTCGATGTAAAAGCGTTCGAGGGTGGTGTTTTGTGCGAGGCCAGCGAGGGCTTCGCCGACTAGGGGGCCAAATTGGCTGCTGTCGAGGATTGAGTTATTGCCGGCGAGACTTATGGATTTGAGGACTTTGTTTTCGGCGAACAGGGTGCGTAGATCGGTGGCGAGACCGATGTTTAGGTCGAATTCTAGTAGTAACTCGGATAGGTCGAGATGGGTGATGGTTGTGTTTGCGGTGAGGGCCTGAATGAAGTGGCCGAATTCGTCGGGGGAATGGAAGTCAAGTAGTTTCCAGGACAGGGAGCGCAGTCCGCTGCAGTTTTGTAGTGAGGCGATGGCAGGAGCTACACTTGAGATGCTGTTACTGGAGATATCTAGGTGGATGGATCCGCTGTCGTGGCCTGCCAGGGCATCGAAGATCTTGGCTATCCAGTCTATCGATAGTCCGCAATTGTCGAGGTATAGTGATTGGAGCTGTTTGGAGGCTGGGGAATGTAGATACTCAACTAAATCGGTCATCGTTTGATCGTTCAGTGATGTCCAGCTGAGTTTGATGTCTTCAAGTTTCCAGGAAAAAAGGATATTTCTGGGGATGAGAGGAGCGACACTTCGCTTGAGATGTATTCGAGATAGATTGATACTCCGGACAGCATTGCAACTACCGAAGTCGACTGGGAACGAGACTTCCGGATCAATCGCTCCAGGATTATTTGAGATATCAATACCTTCGAGCATTCTCCACTGCTTCGGCAGTTCAGATAGGATAGCTCGCAGGCTATATGTATCGAGATGACATCCGCTCAACTCGATAGCGCGAAGATGACAATCTTTATTTGCAAGCATTTCCACAATGTGATCTGAATCAACTTGCGATAGTCGTATGCCGCTAAGGATGATCCAGTCAAGGTTCGTATTTTGATTGCTGCAAAGGCTGTAAAGTGCCTCGACTATGTCACAGCCTTTATTCTCTCCTATCGAGAATATCTGCTCGTTGTGGTGTCGGTATATGCAAGACGTCAGATCCAACCTCCTCAGCTTTCGGTTCGTCATGACTATAGCACTGATTTCTTGGTACAGGAGAGAAGTCTCCTTCACCTCCACATGACTTGTTTTCAGCGGGGGCCCAATTACAGGATCCAAGCATATGTCTTGGTAACCAGCTTGTCCGTAATTACTTGTGATTGAGTCCAGAACAATGTTGGCAAATGAGATCGTGGCGAAGTATTCATTGTAGCGCAGCGCGCGGAATACTGCTAGAAGTTCGTGCGCTTGATAGACCTTGCCACGAGGTTTCAATCGGAACTTTGGCTTGTCCTCAACCATTACGTCGATGTCATAGATTATGGTCTCAGAGCGAATATTCCAGGCAGCGCAATAAGCATCCAGGACTCGACTGAAGGTTTCACATGGAGGACAAGCAGCTACTGGCTCTTGACCTAGCTGCGACTGTAAATCTGGCGAGACCTTGAAAAGAGATGGCTCTATAACCCATTTTGGACGAAGGTACTCAAGTTGTGTATAGAGTAGCTGGGCGATCTCCTGGCAATGCATAGATGACAAGTCTAGCACCACATCCAGCAGTCGCGGTTGACTACCATACTGTTAGCAATGAACACGTGTGTAGATACACTGAATCCTTACCTGAAGATCAGTGTCAGTGAATTAGTTTGGTCATTAATAGAGACACTCTTGAGGCCGACGGTTCCATAAGATAAGGCCTTGACTGGGGTATCAGAGTGCGATCGAGTGAGACCGGTTGAACAAGGCGTAATTGGTATGAGATGCGTTTTGTTCTTTCCAATAACTAGAAATCGTAGACATTCTAGATCTTTTGAAAGTTCATCTGGAACAACAAATCCAGATTCACTCCCGTTGCTGGGTCGAGGATGCACCAAAAATTGTGACGACCGATCATCAAGAATTGAGTCGAGATTCTTTTCGACCGCCTCGTTGATAGCCTTCTGGTGAATTGGCGACGGAGAAGGTATATTCTCACTTCTACACGCCTTTGCTATGCTGCTTAATGATTCGAGCCAGTGAGGCTGACCATTATGTCGATCCACGGTAATTGGGAGAATTGATACGTTCGACTTGGCATTGTTATCCCAGACTATCTCAACAGTCGCGTGAGCTCTACTCTCATGAACCACCTGAGCCGCAATGAGATATTGGAGCCAAATGGAAGATTTCGCAGCTGGCTCTGTAGGTGAGTCTGTCCCACTTGATCCGCTTGGAACAGAGTCTACGGGCGATGACGAGTTGTATGACTGGATCGAATTCTGCCGCGACACATTAGAGGCCTGGGAAGCTAGTGATGGAAAGCTCTCTGCAGCCTTCTTTAAGCTCTTGAATCTTAGCAAGTAGTTTTCGGTGAGCACGAGGTATTCTGTCTTTTTGCGCCATGGTACCGAAGACGAGTGGACTTCTCCGTGCTGTAGAACGCGTCCGTAAAAGGCTTCAGATGTAAAAGTTTCTGTCTCGGCTGGGCTGTATAATACTTCAGTCACTGTTGGTGATGAAGGAGACCAGATAGTCGGGTAGTGCCTGGATTGCGAGGAAGGGCGCAAACTTTCTAACCGGGCGATGGAACGTCTTTTTTTGAGTAAACCTGAGCTTGCATATTGTTCCGCCTGGCCCGGTATAGAATGGGAAGCTGATCGAGTGTGGAAGATGCTCTGCGTTCGCTGCCTTATTTCTGTCACGGAGCTCTCTAGGCCCTTTTTGTGGAGATGTATTGTATCCTCCTTGAATGAGTTGAACCCAAGAGCCGACTTTGCAAAGACATTGCGTAAAAGATGATGGTTGGCACCACCGTCACTAGCAGATCGAGGCATTGTCGTGTTTTAGCAGGCTGGTGATTGCTGTTGTTGATATTGACGCTGGACGTTTTGGTGGATTTCTGACGGAGGGAGATTCAAACCAGGACGAATTCGTGACTGGCGGCGGAAGCTTGTGAAAGCTTGTGTCTCCCAAGAGCTTTTACCTTTCGCGTACTACCCAACTTCATGCCCGCAACGCTTATTTCTGAAGTCGATTCTGAGGTGGATGGATTTGCCCTAGCACACTAAAGCGGTCCAATAAAAAGTTCTCCAGAATGGTATAAAAGCTATTCTTTCAATTAGTGACAAAAACGAAATCTCGACAGGTCCATGTTTATGTGGGAGTAAGCGTGTACAAAACAAGACTGGTGACATGCCATCAGGTGCGTTTGTGCCACTGATGCCACTGAATGCAGCCAGTGGGGTTTCAACAGGCCTGTGCTCTCCATCTGGAGACGCGGATTTGTGGGAATGGAAAAAGCCATATAAATCTGAATGTAAAGAGGTAGACACAAAAATGAAACAACAAAATTGAGGAAATGACAGGACAACGGAGTAAACGGGGAAGATCTCTTGCTGTGACTTGACAGATCAGACCCGACATTGGTCGTGGCGCGAGCAGACTAAAGCCTAACCGAACGCAGTGGCCACGCGCGTAAATGGGATAACTGGCAAGCCCCAATTGACAACAACAAGTCAAAGAGCATCATGCCTTGATGAAGCACGATGGTAGTGATAAGGAGTTTGGTATCGATCCGCGTACCATCCGCTTTGTTGACCTGTTGCGCGTGTCACGCACAAGGCGAACCGAAGAAAGATAATTGAGTATATGATGAAGGCTGGAACTTACAAGAAATTCGTCTAGGATGGAAACGGAATGATGTGAGCAAGGACTGTGTTATTAGCTGGTGTAGTAGGAGATAAAACTGGTCGTCAGAAAGGTAGAAGGTAACAGGTTACACAAAGTGCAAAGACTGTAAAGGCAGACATGCAGTAAGAGCTGAAGATGAAGTTGGAAAGATAAGTACAGGTTCTTATTCTCCACTGGCAGTTAAACACGCTTCTTACTACCTCCCAATACTACGTATAGCTAACGGTGCGCTCGGAGTTGATACCCCACCGTTCAAGGCCCTGAGTGTAGCTAAGCATCAATAATGCTGGGGTAAAATCAAGAGACTAATGGGAAAGCCTGGCGATATCAGCTTGAGTTGAGAATTAACTGGTGGTGCGTCATAGGTAAGAACCCTTGCAGCATATCATCTCTCGATATAACAATTGGACGTGAAACCTGCCGACGCCGAAGATCTCTCTCGCACGTGCGGCGGGCTCCGATCATTTGCGATGATTTGATGATTCTCTGGTCTGATGAAAGGCGAGCTTTACGCGTTTGTTGTTAGCGAGTATACATGTAGTAGATTTTGAGTGAGAGCCTTTGATGAAAGGAACATTAACAGAGGAGAGGTTGTATCACCCACGTTGTCTAGCGTGGAGACTAGCTGGTCGGAAGCAGCCCTGCGTGCTGCCTCCGAAATGCCGACCAGCATGCATTATGCTTTCGGGTCTGATCCCGAAATTGCCGAATCATATCATTGGCTTAACAAAAAAGTCGCAGACTTCATTGAAATTGAAAGAAGAATAGGGTGAAATGCCCCAACTCCTGTACATCCTACAACAATCAGTCCTCAAAAGTAATGCGAATACACGAGCCATGCTTTCACGGCCTCATGAACCTTCGTAACACGCAGTATCTCTTTTCAAGGACTGTCTATCGCCATGGCATCATTCGCTGTCGACATTTCTCCGCCCCCCGACGAATCTCGAGCAAACTACCCACGAGTATACGATACTACATTTCGCAAAGCACTACATCCAGCTCATCATCACACCTCCCCTCTAGCATATCGAACGATGTCGTCCTCTCATCGGATTCAGCGGCCAAATCACCTAAGGCCGTGTCCAGGGAGAATCCAGTGACCGATCTTTATAAATTCTGTACATTGAATCGGATTATTGTTGATTTCCAGGCTTGGAACCCAAATGATGGTCACCTAGGTCCATTCCTTGGCAAGATCTTTTTGACTCTGGAAGACGGCACAAGGAAAACATTTATCGCCGACCGCCCTCAAAACACTAAGAAAGAAGCGAAATACTTAGCATGCGGGCTAGCTTGGAAGTGGTTGAAAAACCCGGCGGGATTGGCATACAACTATAAACCTACCACCATCAAGATTGAGCGTGTCCAAGCTACAGATGGGCGGCCCCTGGTTCATGGCGTCCGAATTAAGGGCATCCGAACTGAGCAAACCGGGGCGCTGCCAGAGATGGTACGCAGAGCACAACCCAGTGTCACACAATCGCCTAGCAAGCTGCCAAAAAAGCAGCAAGTAGCTCGCGAATTCACGAGACATGAGCTGAACTCCCAGCCAGAGTTGGCACTTCCGCTTGAACCGCCTGGCATCAAGCAGCTACCTGTCAGCCTTGCGAGGAAGGATGGAAGGGCTGACGATCCTACGAGGTGGGAATTCAAGAACGTTTTAATAGTAGAGTCGGAGCTTGAGGATGTTGGCGGTGGAACGTCAAGCGAAAAAGTAGAGCCCCCAAGGCTTCACCATGGATTAGACCGTGTCATTTTCAACCCGGGAGTTTCCACCTTTCAGTGCCCACGAACGGGTGTTTACAACTTTGACCCAGATATCCAAATGATACCCTCAGTAGATGATTTCAACTTCGATGCCTTACCACCATATCACAAACCCTCGGAAGATCCTACGCTCCCTTCTCTCCTGGAAAAATATCCTTCCAGGAAGTTCTTCGGATCTACTTCCACGATGACCCAAATGCTGCAGCAGTTGCACTACTTCATCAGCGATTGGCGTCCAGTTAATGTGAAGTTTACCAGCAAGGAATTTGAAGCAGTCAAGAGCGACCCTACAGACACGCAAAAAGTACCTACTTCTATAATGCTGAAGTATCTTGGAAATGGTTGCTATTGCGTTGATCCCGACATGACCAAAAGCGGAGGGGCTCAAGAGCTGATGATGGCTGGTCACCTCTTAGAAAAGCTCCTTACTGTCCCAAAAGAGGAATTTCGTACATTTCTAAAATCTAACAAGCAAGAAGGCGACGCTGGTAAAAAACAGAAGCAGCAGGAGGTCGAGCAGCAGGCATTCAACTTCACCGGCATCGGAAAGTTTCTGGTGCGTTCGCAGCTGGATGCTATGGACCCACGTTTGAAAGTCAACGGAGGAGGGGGATATTTCGATCTTAAGACCAGAGCGGCACTGGCTGTCCGTATGGATCCTCAAGAACGTTATAAAGAGATGCGAGGCTACCAAATCAAAACCCTACAGGGAGACGTCGAGTCTTACGAGCGAGAAATGTATGATCTCTCGAGAACCATGCTCTTCAAATATAGTGCTCAAGCCAGGCTAGGGAGAATGGACGGCATATTTATAGCCTTTCACAACCTAGCCCAGCTCTTTGGATTCAGGTACCTATCTCTTCCTGACATTGACACCATAATACATGGCCAGCCAGAACTAGTTGGACCCCAAGAGTTTCAATACAGCATGCAAATGTTACAAGAAATTCTTGAACGTGTTACGGAGGAAAATCCAGAAAAGGTACACATGAGATTGGCCCCTCCAGCACTTCACTTACTAACATTACGTAGGACCTATGGGTACACTTCTTCACCTTACCCACATCGTACCGGGGCCTTGAAAACTCATCAAAGGGGTCTGCACCCGCATCGCTACAGGTGTTCGCGGAAACAGTGACACCTGAGCTTCTGCAAGAGGCTCAAGAGTTACGTGAAATAGCCAAGGAAGACTCTCCGAAAGCCGCAGCAGGAGATGTAGACTCGGACGGCGTTGCCCCAAGTTTATTAGCTCGTGAAGTCAAAGAGATAAAAGAGATGACCAGCCATCTCTACGAGACCTGCAGAGCAGCCTTCAAACATCTTCAAGAGTCTTCAGTGACCAGTTCTACCGCCATAACGCCTGAGCCTTTCGCTCCGTTGTATCGCTACTATCAGCCTCTCAAGAGGAAAACGGAGCAGGTGATTGTAGACGTACATACTTCTGGGACAGGCCAAGAATTTGACCCGGTGATATCTGATGCTCAAGAAGCCCTGACTATGGTCAAGAAAATATTGAACACCGTGTCAAAGCCTATGCTCGTACTGATTGCCCAAAAGGCGGCAGAAATACAAGGAGAAACAAAGAAGGGCATTGGATCCTTCCACTGGAACCACCAGCCTGCCAATCTAGCCATGTACGAATTTGACGTCCGCAACTACGTCAATGGTCAAACAGTCAGAAGGCCAAACAATCTCGAGAGTTCTGAGAAATGGACAGTGCAATATGCTGAAAAGCCACCTGGTGAAGATCGTGTCAAACTCGACCAGTATCGCGAGATGCTGCGACGCAAGTTCATCAGAGATACGGACGAGGAGAAAGATAAATTATATGACGGATCATTCCTCCGCATGCTCAGATCTCTCGCACTCAGAGGATCCGAGTATTTCACAAAGTTCCAAAGCCGGATGAGTGCCCACTCAAGGCCGATTGTCTTTACACCCTATCATAGAACTGTAGTCAGCAAAGGTGGTGAAAGAAGCAAGTTCGATCCAAATGCTGCTATAAAAGGGCGTCGGAGGAACATGCCATTGTCTACGAAGAGCCTGCTGAAACCTGACCTACGCCGTGAGCTTCTGCAAAAGCTCAGGTCGGACAAGAAAGCCGCCAAAGAAGTACAGTCTGCAAAGGCAAAGAGGAGAGCTATCGAAGATGCTAAAGTCTCGCCTCGCAAGCAACGAAAAGCTAGGAAAGCCACCCTCAAATTCCCAGTCAAAGCTGTAGATGGCGCAGCCAAGAATAAAGGAGCGACAGTAACTATACCAGAGTTGGAGGTGGCAACTCCTGCTGCATCGGAGTCTAAGCCTGAGCCTGCAAAGCCCGAAGACGTCGTGCAAAAAAAGCGAGTGGTTCAAGGCAAAAGGCCTCCCTCCCCACGGAATGCTGTGTCTGATGAGGAGATAGCGAATATTTTGAGCCCAGAGTATATCAAATGACGACACTCCTTGTTCAGCCGTGAGCATCAGTACCCTGGAAGATTCAGGCATTCCCTCAAAACCGCGAGCTCATCAGACAACATAGTTAATTTATGACTAACATAAGAGCTCATGTTAGACATAACACTACCAAAATATCGATGTTGGCGACATATGGCGATATGTTTGATGAAATATCGGAGCAAACCAGCGGCTCAAGGCAACTCTCTATTCAAAGATGTAATATAATTTCATACATGATACCCCTAATTGAAAATGTAAATACATTACTCCCAGACCTTTGCCCATTTCCTACCCTTCGTTCATACTCTGTATCATTATGCTTAACAAACCGCAACTGGAGGTCCAAGATCCCAAAAAAGACATTTTTAGAATCAATGAAGATCGTGATTATTTATTACGTACGGCATGGTGAGCGGCATAACAGCCCAATCACCAAACCTATATCTACATATCAAATCGACTCCAACCACCCAGCCTAATTTTATCCTTCCAAATGACCAGATACTCGTGAGATTATCTATCGAGATCCCCATTATTCCCACGCAATGTATGTAAGTGAAAACCCAATATAACTAGCCCCATGTCAAGAAAGCAAATAATTTCAATATCTACTTCATTTTCGTCTGCGCCTGCAGTTGGCTCAACCGCTTTGCATGCAACCACATCCCATCCGGCGCCCTCATCTGCTGATCCATAGCAGCACCAAACTGCTCCTTCGCCGCACTATGCTGTCGCTGCATATGTTCGCGCATGCGCTTCTCACGAAGCATCAGAGCTCGATGGTCTTCCACCGATGAGGCTGTCATGCTTGCGCGCTTGGGGTCTTGTTGGAGCGAGGTGCGCCACTCAGCGAGTTTGGCCGCGCGGTCGTCTTGTGTGGGCAGTGAGTCTTCGCGCCGGAGCGGCTGGTGAGAGTTGAAGGCGCCGTTGAGATTTTGCTGGGAGAGGCGGTGGTTTGCGGTGCCGGAGGCGTAGATGGCGGCCGAGTCGGAGGTGCGGCGGGAGAGAGATTGGTAGGAGTCGCTGCGCATGGGATTGGAGGATGTGCGGATTGGATCGGGGCGTTGGATGGTTGAGGTGGTGGTTTGGGTGTTATTGCGGAGGAGTTTGCGGCGCTCGGAAAGCGGAATGTCGTCGAGATCCTCGACGACGTCTCGGTTCAGTGGCGGACTGCGGGTACCGGCGTCGCCCTCGGGTTGCAGGGAGAGGCGACTGGCTTGGGCGAGTAGGGTGACATTGGGAGTTGATTGTGAGAAGGTGGAGAAGCCGACGCTGGAGAGACGGTTTTTGAGCTTGTTTTCTCGCTCGCCTAGGAGAGTGGCCTTTTTCGATGGAAGGGGCAGTGAGGCATCTTTGGCTTCTTCGCTGCCTTCTGCTTCGGGTTCTTCTTCGATGGGTGATTCGCACAGTTGACCGAGCATGGGACTCGATACGTTGTATGAACTTCGGCGTACTGTCCCGAGACTTCCACCTGGTGAGAGTCCGCCAGTTGGCGCTGTGGAAGATCTCGCCATATTTGGTAAACTCTGGGCCATCGTTGCAGGCTGTGATTCTCCAGATGATGCATCAGAGTTTCGCTTTGACAGAGAGCCATCTTTGGGGACCAAGAAGGAGTTTCTCGTGGAAGCGAGTGGTGTGGAATCCAGCGATTGATCGTCTTCGGATGAGCTTTCTTCGATGATTGGTTTGCGAGGTGGTTCTGGCTCATTTACTTCGTACTGCACACCAGGAGATTCAGGCCTTTGGAGCTCTTCCAGTGGCGGCATCTCTGCCAAGGTCGATTCCTTTGCCCATTCAAAAGTCTTGTGTTGCTTATATGCTTTTAGCACCCGTGGCGACGTGTGCAGTTTCAAAGCATCCAATGATATGCTTGAACGATCTGACATTACCGATGCTGACCTTTGATGCGTGTCTTTCTCTTCCGAATCGACCGTTGATGCAACTGTAGATTTTGGCTTAGCGCTCGTGAGTGCTAAGAAGGAGGACTTTGGAGCAAGGTCTTGTTCCTCCTTGTCTGATAGTTTGTTATCACCATCTGTAGCATGGGCTTCCTTCGGTGTCTCTTCGTTTAGTGGTTCCTTGGGGTTTCCAGTTTCAGGTATTGTTGCATTACTAGGTTTTCCCTCTTCCACTTCATTATTATTAGTTGCGACGACTTCATTGTCCTTGTCGTCTCCCTGTTTTCCAGTGTTATCGAGTGATTGTTCAACTAATGATGATTCTCGCTTATCCTTATCCGAGAAAGTGCTGTGAGTAGATTGTGGCGGAGAATGTTGGGAAAATGAAAAGTAATCCTGATCATCGTGTACAACAGCCAGAGATGAATCCTCCGATTCTGAAGTCATAGCACTCAAGAGATCATCTTGCGATTGAGACTTGCTTTGAGAGACCCTGGATGCTCGTTTCGACTCGCTACTAGCACGCCGCGATGTGTCCCTAGAGGTGCTTTCTTTCTTCGAATTATCCACTGAAGGGTTAGGAAATGGAAGCGGGATGATGCTTGGTCCATTTGACAACCGGGAACTTCTGACAGAGTTTCTAGCCGCGCTGCGCTCCGGAATCTGCGGGGAGGCCGCACGAGCAAAGATCTCCGATGATGGCCTTGGATTGTTGATTTTAAGCGCTGAAGGATAAGCAGACTCTTGGTCATCTACGTTGATGGTAATGCCGGCTCCTTGACCCACCCGTCTTGTTACGCGTGACAAAGGGTCGTCTTCATAGTGGTCGCCATCAACTTCGACCAGCTCGATGGTATCACGTTGCTCTCCTGGTTGACTGTTGGTCGAACTACGCTTGAGACTTTGCTCAGACACGGTTACCGAGCCCTTCTTCTCGCCGCCATACTGCTGTTCCCAAAGCTCTTTCTCATTGGCAACAGACTTTTCAGTGCGCAGGCCTGCGGCGGCTTCAACTTCATCTAATTGATCTTGCTGAGCTCGTTGAACCTCATCGGCAGCTACCTCCTTCTTACGGATCAGCTTCCAGAGTTTCAAGTTGACAACCAGTCCGAAAAAGAACAGGACAATAATGCAGGCAGATTCGACCCGGATCGCTCGTGTAACAGGATAAGTATTAGTGTTGAGAGGGAAGAGGTTTTCGTTAATATCTGCCAGTGTTAGTACTCATCACTTATCATGAATTCAACCAAGCTTACCCCACACATATATCCAGAATTCTTTGAGTCCAGCACGCGTGAAGCAGTCAATACCAAGAACGATAGCAGTAGCTCCGGAAAACGGAATGCAAGCCAACAGAGCTCGTCGTCTGGTAAAGCTGTGGAAAACGAGAAGTCCAATACCGCAGGTCATACCAGCAACAAAGATGACCTTACCAGCCTTGTTCTGTATGAGCCCGCCATCTTTGACAGTAAGGAGCCACATGCTCAAGCAAAATCCACCTAGAAAGCATCCGATACCTTCAGTCAATTGCGCAAATGGTGTTGATAGACCACCCATGACCACGCCAGTCAGTAGCGCAGCAATGACATATCCAGCCGCAAGACCTGCACTTGCTCCAGGATTCTCAATAAATACGATTAAACACTGACAACTCATTAGCACCAATTCATATCTGCAATTCATGATTCCTTACCGTCACCGCCAAGCTTCCCACGAAGCCGACCGAAAAGAAATTATGAACCCTGTATCCGATCAGCGCCCATAAAGATTTCCCTCGAAAAAAAGCTTACATGCTCCATTGCACAGCAATAAATGTATAGACCAGTCCAGATATCAATAAGAACACACCAGCCACAGCATTCGCAGGATCGATTTGAGGCAGTATAGGCAACGGTACCGGATCTACCACCATTAGCCCAATGTCGATATATACCACCACAGATTGACTTACCATTAGCCGTTGTCTGATTATTTGCCGCCACCGTCATCATGGACGTCGTAAAAGTCATGGACGGCACCAAACTCGTCGCATTATTCGCAGCCCGTGTCGTTGCTGGCGGCTCGGCCGTACTGCTTGCCCCACTGATCGATTGTGTCTGCGAAGCTTGTGTAGTTGAAGGTGGAGGTGTATCGTCTCGCGCAACAAGGCCACGAGCGTCAATGGCAGCCACGGATGTTGCTGAGCAGCATAGCAGGAGAGCGGTGAGGAGGCGCTGGAGCTGCATGGTGAACAGCAGACTCCGGAAGGGCAGAGGTAGGTGAGTGAATGTGTTGAGGCAAGATAGCTCTGTGGTCAAGTTAAGAACTCATGCTTTGGCGCGCCGCGTGGATTGGAAATGTTGGCCAGGGAGGCACGGCGGGAAACGTGAGGAAAGAGCGAGTCGGAAGTCGCGCTCAAGCTCCGCGTGTTGTGACAGTTGACAGCGAAGGTTGTCTGCTTGGAGGATATAATCCGAAATTGGATAGCGAGAGAAGTTTCCAGTCGGGAGGTTAGGATATAGAGTACTGCGTCGCTAGGTATACGTCGTGGCCGTGGAATATGCTGGGGAGGAGGTGATCCAATGAGTGGTGAGTTGGGACAAAGTTGTAGAGAGAGGCCGTGATAGATGCAAGTAGAGGATATTAAACGAATGAATAGAAAAATGGCTAGCTGTAATGCCTGCGTCCTGTACAGCAAGTTTCAATTCTCCAGATCTGCGAGGTTGGTACTTGAACAAGACTGAAAGTGGAGCGACAGATTAGGTGCAGATCGGATATTGGAAAGAACCGCGTGTCTGACGAGCAATAGATGTTAAACGAGATAAACGAGTGACGGCCTCCTAATACAAAGGTAGGAATATGGCAAAAGAAGAACGATATTCAATATAATTGGTATAGCAGAAGAACGCAAAGAGTTCGCTTCCAGAACAGGAACACCACGGAGGATTAACAGAAAAAAGTCTCCGCCAAGTTCCCAAGCTCATGATGGATCAAAGATCTCGAGAAAATAAGCTTCCGTACAGCCACCTTGAGCTGATCTCGCCAATTGCGACCAGAATTAGTCAAGCCAGCAGGGGAGAGCAAGCCTCGACTGACCGTCTTGGAACGTTTCCAAAAACAACAACCTTGGACCCTCAGACTGGTCAAGCAAGCAAAGAGAACGCCACATATCGAAAGTGGGCGCGTCAAAAGCGCCATGCCACGCGCTTGTAGCCTTGTCCATCAACGAATTGAGCCTTGGGAAATTATTCGTGGGGCCATAGGAGGCTCCAAAGCGAGCGCTAGGTTGCAGCGGCTTCTATTTTCAGCCTCAATATTCCCCAGCTACCCCTGGATTTTGTCGAGATGGTTGTTTCTACAACCCAGCACAATACCATTGACGAGACGAATCGATTGAAGAAGGCCTGATGCGGGAAATGACAACGGCTAGGATAGCTAGCAGTCGGAATATACAGCGTGGCCCCGATAACCCGACGGATTACGCGGTGCTGCAAGAGAAAAGAAGAGATGAAGTTACTCACGCAGACAATCACAGGCATTGCATCTTGGGTTCTGCAAGGATTGGACCCTCGTTTGTCTCCGAACACCAGGCACAAGAAAGGATCTTGTCCCATTTTAGCTTAGCGGTGAAAATAACCATTGAAACTCCACCAGTGTGGAGAGAGCACGCTCTCAATTCACCATTCACAATCTACGAGGCGTTCCTTTGTGGCTTGTCTACAGCGCCGCAGAGAAAGCTTGCCCAGGTGGAGCCATCAGTGGAGCTCCAAGAGCCGTGAAGCTCTGAAGAAATCGCCGTTGCTGCAGTGCTGCACAAGGATTGCATCGTGCAGTTCTCGTGGCTAGCTGACGCAGGGAAGCTGTTGTCGAGACCTGCCATCCATCGGCTGGCGATGTTGAACTGCATAAAACTTGACTCTTTCTCGCTTCAATCTTAGCAAGATCTCTACGATTGGAATCCGGAAAGCTCCACTTGCTGACGAATCTTCAATCGACTAACTTTTTCAAGTTTTCCTGCTTCATGACAACAAATGTACTGATTGCTAGAGTACAGTCTACTTGCGAGCATATCCAGATCTCGAGTTATTCCCGACTTGGCGATATACAGTATCGAGCCAAAGAGCATGTGCATCAGACTGTGAGACCATACACGGATTCATCCGCCCATACCTAGGAACCTCGTTGTCACTTGTACTTCCCAGCCTAGAAACCCATCTCACAGACCACATTGGCTGTATAATATATCACAACATCCTGATCTCTCTTCTCACATCTTCATCTCGCAAACCCGATGATCAGATCATAAACTTCCATGTCATCTCAAAACAGTCACTAGCCATTAAACTGTACCGCCAAACGAAGTATCTGATACATATGTACAAATCGTTTCTTTTCGTAGATCACTGACCCGATAAACTGATATCTGTACACGTCCAACGCCTCGCTTGTGCACCAAAGCAATCAAACAACAGGTTCATGCATACTAAAAATGCTGTGCGCTTTTCTCTTCTCCCCTACATCCCCACAATTCCGATCTTAATAAGCTTTGCGGTACTCATAATCATAAAACCGCTCTGTGCCATATCTCAACCAGGCTGTCCATTAGCACCATGTGCAGAATCCAAGAATCCCATCGGCCACATATTTCTCGCATCGTTACTTGCTTGTGTAACCGAATGGCTTTCCATGGGTATTCGATTACCTTCACTCAGAGCTACCAGCGAGTTGGCCGAGTTTATATAATCTTGTCCCATTTGTGAGGCCATATTTTGGTTGTTGACGGGAGATGGATAGTAGGATGTGATTCCTTGTGTCCAGCGAGTCCATTGATTCATTAGTGGTGTTTGTTGGCCCATTTCTTGCTGCATGCTGTAGAATTGTTCTTGTGGTTGGGGGGTATATGCTTGAGTACTGGCGTTGCTGGGTGATGGCGCTGCTTGGTAGCTGTCGCTGAATGTGCTGGCTTGATAGCCTACTTGCGGTGTTGTGGCTTCTGAATATGGATATGGTTGTGGGCCGTGGGCAACGTATTGGGAGGGCGGTTGGTCCATGGTAACTGTAGAGTTTTTGGGGAGATATGGTTGGGGAGACTTGGAGGCTATGTTGGTCCTCAAGATTAGATCTGGTGTACTCGTATTCGAGGTTCCGTAGACGCCTCCGTTGGGATGCGATCCAAGGCTTTGTTGTGGAGTTGACGAAGGAAGCGGTTGGGTGATATTCGCGGCTGCTACCGCTGCTGTTCGTTTGGCAGCGAAACGTAAATCGTGCTTATCGATTGCTTGCGTGACGATTCTTCTTGTAGCTACTTGTAGCTTCGAGCCACCACCTGAGCCTATGGTTAGCGTTTATATTGATAGCAGTCATAACCGCAAATCTTACCAAGCATTCTACCTAGAAGTCCAAAGATTTCATGCCAGTCATTCATATCTGCCTTTAACTTGGAGAGCTCTTTCTCGGTCAAACAGTCTTTTCGCGATTCATGGATGAACAGAGTCGTGAAAACGACAGCCAACAGAAATGCCACAGTCAGCCACTGTGAATCCACGCTCAATATCTTACAAAGCCTTTTGGTGACATCGAGTATGTCGTCGCAGGTTTTCAAACAGGACAGCAGATTTGATCCATCATAATTGTTGCTCTCCGTTTGACGTAGAACTGGATGGTGTAAAAGAAACATGAACTCATATTGCCAGACCTGAAGGTAGTAGCCCCAAGGTTTCGCTTGCTCCACGGCAGTGTCTGGGTCTACTAATTCCGGAGGGATAGTGTTCTTCCAGATATGAAATTCCTCTTCCAAACGAGCCATGTCTACGTCAAAGGTTGCTATGTTCCGTCTGACGCAATACATGGTGCTGTAGAGCTGAGAAAGCAAGACGAGGAGGCGACATCCACATATAAAGACTCGAAATGAGCATTTGTCGAATTCAGGAACTCCTATCTCATTAGGCAAATAGTCGTGCACCGGATCCGGAAACTCAATGTCAATGTCTTGTAGTCGTATAGGCATTGGCCGCCCAAGTCTACCACTGACGATCACAGAAAGGCCATAAATTGTCCAGAAACATCGCTTCCTGAGCTCAACGCTGTGTGGAGTCAAGGCAGACCTTTCTGCTTCGGATAGTGTGCTTGCTGATCGGTTCAGGCCGATTTCAATCGCTATCCATAGTCCAGCGTGCATAATGAACCATGCCGCTTCTGGTTTTTGATAGTTTCTTGAAAAGAGCGCAAGACAGGAGACGGCTTGCACGTATCCTAGCTCTCGGCCTTGAAGTACTTCTCTAAAATGAACCATACAATATTTGAAATGTTCGATACCCTCGTTGACGAGTGGGGAGCTACTGCGACGCACTCCAATTTGGTGCTTTATACAACCGAACATCATGTGGACCATTATCTTTTCGGGCATCGTAAACCTTTCAAAGGTGGTATTGGTAGGGTCATCGTATATTTTGTCCAGCTACAAAGGTTAGCCTCGAACTCGGCCTTGAACTAGGTTTGACTCACCCGACTGAACATATCTCTCTTGTCTAGAACAGGCGCATAGGGATTGACGAGTTTGAAATATAGCCCGGCATAGTGTAATGCTTCATTCTTCGTTGAAGGCAGTGGGGCGTGTATTTGTATTTGACCAGAATTGTACATGGCGGTGAGTGCCAGCACACCCTGGTATGATCTTGGAGATTCTGTATCCCCGAATGTATCGTCAAAGGTTGTCCCGTCTATTTCCATGCCAAACAATGAGACTTTTGTGCCCATTAACATTCGCAGATCGGGATTCGAAGATGGAGGAGGAGGATTCGAGAGCATGGGTATAATGGTAGAAATGGATGGAGCCGTGCTCGTACGTTGCGGCGTTGTCGCGGAGGACGACATCGTGTTTGCTCTTGCAGGCCAGTTTCGCTGGCTTTCGGTAGGAAGTGTTTGTCCATTTGGATATGAACGACTGTCTTCCTCTGGGTATGAGAGCCCCGGGGGCAATGGTTGGACATGTTCGCCCAACGCCTTCAAGCGCGTATGATATTCTACGAGGGTGGCTTTGAGGGATCGCACATCGTCTTCAAGCTTTTCAGCATGGCCGCGAACTGTTGCTTTTCCCGTGATACGGTCGGTGGTTTTGCATGCCCAATTTGCGGCCTGGCATGGATGGCACCCTTCGGCGGTACTGTCGCATCGAATTTTGCGAAGCTAGAGGAATCATGGTCAGCTGCGGCTTTTTGAGACAACCCTTTTCAGGGAGTGCTTTGCAATAATTCCAAGAATGATAGTACGCGACGTGTGTTGGACTCGGAGTTGCTGGACAATGGGCTCGAGAAGTGACGATCAGCACTGTGAGCAGGTACATCCACGACTCCACGTGGTTGATGTGCAACAAGCAGCCAGCCGTCCAAGGCAATGGAACAAAAATTCAGACGTACCTTGCATCGATCGCACGCCTGGCCAGTTCTGTTGGATAATTTCAGCTTCTTGTTTACTTGTGCGCTGTAATCCGTCTCGCTCTCGCGTCGACGACCGGAATTCTCCATATCGGTGCAACGGAAGTTGTACTGCGCGACGGCTTGTTCCGTGTCAGACTTGGAGCGCGCTCATCGACTTGAAGATGGATGGTGATCCTCACTGCTCAGTGAACACTGGGCAGCGTAACTTTCGAAATATCTTGTTGTTTTGAGAGAATTTGAGACGATGCAGGAAAGGTCATGATAGTTGAAAGTCGCTAAAGGGTAGGGGGTCGAAGAACTGTATCAATGCTCCGAAAGTAAGCCAGTTCAATCTTAGACACACGAGCCAGAGTAGGGGTTCAGCCTGATGCGCTCATAAACCTTCCGAAAATCCTAAATTATGTCGCTTCTACCAGAGCGTTTTGGTCGTAATTGGAAGTCGCTTCCATTGACCTTCGTAAGGCCATCAAATGCAATTGGTACCAAATGAACAGCGAAAAACAGCGTTGTCGCTGGGGTGAAGAAGAGTACTTGGCCGGAACCAAGAAAAGAGTAGCCAGGAGGCAATGATGCACCAATTCTTGCAGTGAAGTACCACTTGTTGGGATAAACTTGGAACAAACCAGATATTTGGATCTTTTCCACCCGCAATTCATTTATAGCAACCGCACTACGCGTCAACCTGTTGTTCTAGAATATATTGTCCTCAAGTTCGCATGCACGTTAACTTAGTGGGCAGCAAGCCAATATCGAGTCATTGAAGGCAAGTTTAGTCGGTCTTCGTACTTACGTACAGTCTGTGCTTGCTCGACTTCATGTTTGTTCCAATCGCTTTTCTCGCCAGTAGATTGCCATCGAAGTCAGCGATTACCGGTACCATACCCAATTGCAATAGTTCCCATGCCTGTGTTGATTACTGCCATTTTGACAAATACTTCCTAGTCGTGGACCGCAGGAAACCCCCGTCCCGTACAAGGTAAAGCTTCCACTATCCCGTCCACCCAATGCTCGCTAAAAGTAAAGATAACTCTTGATCCCAGCCCTTGTTCGCTTGCAACACTTTCTCACTGTATTACGAGTCACTATAGCCTCGCTATACTGTGCGGCGCGAAGCGAGCATCTCACGGTTCGCGCTATTGCCTCAAAGCATGGACTCTAATATGGGATTGGTCGCACCAGATAAAGCTTGATGTGTACCGTTTGTTGTATTTATTGCAGTCTTTAAGGTCCTATATACTAAAAAAGATACCAAATAGTACCAATATCTAGGTCGGTTAGCCGTTGCTTAAACCCCCCGCATATCCGGGCAGCTGGGTCACTTAATCCCACCTCGAGGCTAAACACCCCTCCATCGGATCAATCATCACTGCGCATCAGTCAGACGTCTGTGTAACTTAAAACACGGATACGGCAAATCTCACGGAACTTGCCATCTGCCTCTCCAACTTCCATTCGTCGACATTGGCCTCAAGTCGAACAATGGCTTTCTTCAAACCAGCATTGATTATCGTGGACTTCCAGGAAGACTTTTGTCCACCCAATGGGTCGCTTGCCGTTGCGAATGGAGGTGATATTGCGCCTGTAGTGAATCAATTACTTGATTTGCCATTCGTCGTCAAAGTCGCAACTAAAGACTGGCATCCACCGGACCACATATCGTTCGCAAGCAACCATAAAGATGCAAAGGCATTCCAGACTAGCATCACCATTCAGAATCCTTTGAATGATGAGGAGACGGAAACCACGCTTCTATGGCCTGATCATTGCATTCAGAATACTCCTGGTAGTCAACTCGTACCAGAGCTGCATATCAACAAGATAACGCATATCGTTGAAAAAGGAACGGATAAGCGTGTCGAGATGTACTCTGCGTTCCAAGATCCATTTCCAACACCAGTATCGAAAAGTTCACTGGCTCATCTGCTAAAGAGTGTTGGCGTAACGCATTGCTATGTTGTTGGCCTCGCATATGACTACTGTGTCAAGTATACTGCCATCGATGCGGCGAAGGAAGGCTTCAAGACATTCATCATTCGAGAAGGCACAAAGCCTGTTGATCCATCACCTGAAAATATCGCGAAGCTTGAGACAGCTTTGCAAGAAGCTGGTGTATCTCTCATCGGACATGAAGATGCAGAGCTCAAGCGGATACAAAATCTGCCGCCTCCAGATGCTGTAGCGAGCTCACATGGCATATGAAATTGGAGCTATACCTTCAAAGCTACGTGGCCTCGATCAAAAATAGCTCTGACCGAGTTTTCGGTCCAGTCGGCAGAAATGCTTGAATCCCTACCTCATGGAGCCTCAAAGCCGGGATGCCAAACCTCTGCGAAGACCTATCTTCATATCAATCCTGAATCAAGACACAGTGCAAGGTAAATGAGTGTAAAAGGGAGAACATACCCGAGCAAGATAGTGAATCATGAATCATTCTTCATGGCCAAGCTGACCATTCTGTGGATCACGATCTTTGAACAGGGAGTACTGCTCTTATGTACATGCTCAATGTAACAATATTGCCAATTATAGCGCACCAAGTCGAACATATCACGGGTCTCCAAGCTTCTTAACCTGTGTCTATTATTGAAAGTCGAGCATCTCCTATTGTACAATCTGTTGCAACTAGAAGCGAGAAAATCACTGGCTTGAAATTTTCCATTGTTTTGCTCCTCACTAAAAAAGTGTGATATATTATGATTCGCAGCGACCTCAAAACAGCTTCCACTTAGCAACGCTTGAGGAAAGTCGTGAGGAAAGTCGTCAGGGCCTTCACGTCGGCTTACTGAGTTTAATCATCAGGCATGGTTTCCCAATCGGGCGACAGTCCAGAGGCCCACGTATACGCGGTGTCCGGGTCAGCTAGTATCTTGTCCTTCCACAGTCTGTACGCAACATGTTTCCTGAGGCTTATAGACCTTTGAGACCATTGCTGATGAGATTCTTGGCCATAGAACCGATGGGTTTCGTGATGGCATGATAGCAGCTTCCATTGGTTTGTGCAGCAAGTTTTATTTCTATGATTATAAGATGAGAAATGGCCATGTGCACCTGACTGATTCTGATACAAGCAAGATCCTTGAGAATCAAACGGCAGTCGGAAATGCGTCCAGTCATCTGAAAGTCCACAAAGAATACATGGAGTCTCGCAATTTGATGCGGATGTAGATGTTTGCTCGCTTAATACCGCCCATCCTGGTGGGCGGGAGCTTGAGTATTGGGGATATCTGTGTGCTACGAATTTTACTGGAGTGGCTACTTGATGAATCCGATCGTCTTCAAGTATTATCTCATGAGGGTCCAGTGCCGCGGCGTTCAGCGCATCACACCAGATCACCCACGTAACGGGAGAAAGGGCCAGGTCAGACGGAGTCTTATACGCCGTGCCCGTAGCATTTGGGTTGCATCCTCCCAACAGCAGCTTTGATATTAGACGCGTCATTGGCTCATGCACTTGTGGCTGGGCATATGCGTTCATACACCTAGAGATCGCATCGAAGAGATAGTGTAGCACTCCCCAACCATTTCTGTCCACTACTAAAAAACTTGCCTTGAACTGAAGTAGCAATTCCATAGTCTGAACAACATGAGCCCGAGAGACCCGATGAACTGATGCCAGAAGTGCGGTTCTCCCAAAAACATCTACTTCTTCCAAGTCACAGCCGTATGCGAGTATGTAGCGCAATGGTTGGAACATGCAAACTTCAGCCGTTTCGTTTGGAAAGAAGTCCATGATTTGCTGGAGATGGGGAACAAAACATATGTTCCGAGTGTGGCTATTAATTCCTACTTTCGAGAACTGGAATGTTGTTCCACCATCGGGTCCACATAATCGAGTGAAGAGACGCATGATGAGATCGGTGACCGACTCTTGAGTGTAGGGAGAAGAATTATGTAGACTGGAACCAGATTTTCTCTCCAGGAGGAATGAAGTCAATGCAGATCGTCCGCGCCTACTTCTATCGTCAGCAACGGGTATTGTGCTTTCCTGCCAGCCTCTGAAGTTCTTGCAGTGGCGCATGTATGCTCGTTGTCAGCCATGCGACCCTTGGAAAAGCATCGTAGCGGAGCTAAGATAGTCTCCCTGGTTGAACACTGGCCAAAGAAAAAAGGCTCAGACTTACCTATCTACGTCCATGTAGTTTGCACCTTCTTGAATGAGCAGTTGACAGACTTGATATTGGCCATTAGCTATGGCCCACTAATGCCGCTTAGTAAAAAATGTTGTCTAGAGTGACAAGCGACCTACCTGGAGTAAGGAGTATCCTGCTTCATCACGATCATTTGGACATATTTGACTAGTTGTGAGAAGGTGACGAATTGCTATCAGATCGCCTTCTTGTATGTACAAGAAAATTTTCGAATCTTGAGGGACGATTCGGAATGTTGAAAAAGTTCGTCCACAAGGCTGCGACAGGCTGTCCCTTACAGATATTGCATAAAAACCTTTGATGTATGACTGTGTATAAGTAGCTGGTATGAAAATAGCCCGCGCTGCGAGTATTCTTCTACTTTTCTGCTGTTTGACGAACGACGAACTAAGCTGACCAGCTGGCATGTTCACTTCAGATGAGTCATAGTCTTTGGAGTTTTGCTCTTGGCCTATTCTTAATTGGTGTTTTACCAAGTCTTGGGGGAACGACTTCGAGCCAGCCTTAGGATCATTCCCCACTGCCCGATGTCGTCCTTGTCCTGCTCTGAGCTCATTAGCTGAAGCGAACTGAACGTCGGCCATATTATTCTCGAGCTCTTGTCGAAGCCATAGAAATTTTAGACAGCCAGAGGTGGTGGTCGCTTTACTGCTTGAGAGAGCATAGGACACGTTGTTCAAAGATCCAAAGACGTGCGAAATGGCTATTGAGGCATCCGTCGCAGATCCAATGATCAAAGTAGCGGAAGCAAACCCATTACTTTGCATTCTCGCCTGTAGAGCAACCAAGGCTTTGGCCATTTCCGTTATCTGAGACTGCATCTTTCGTTGCTCCGAAGATATTCCAGCTAAGTCTTGGGCAAGATTATTATCCTGAGGATGTGCCCGGGGATTGCGTTAGCACGATGAAATGTATTGTTGTGGATGCTTTGAAAGCTCCCAGCACAGGATATAAACTTGCCATCGAGGGTCTGCGTAGTAGGAAGAGCGGAGACACAACTCATGTTTTCATTTTTGGCGATTTCTTCCCTTAGGCGGCGGAACGCGTTGTTTTGTCCTTCGCTGTAGAGCATTGGCATGTATACACCAAAGATGCCTAGAAGAGAGTAGACTTTATCCTCTTCCCGTAAGGTGTTGCGGTTCTCGGTCCAACTCATGCGCTCTTCAACGCTAAAACTGGAAAGGTCATTGTTTTGAAGAGCTTCAACTGCAATGCCAGTAATCTCATGAATATCTTGCTCCAGTGATCTCTTATCACCAAGTCGTTGGTCCTTTGAGAAGAATTCAACCGACGATGGCGCGAGGAGTTCTTGAAGAGTCCAGCCACGAGTGAACCACCGGCTTTTATGAAACGCCGTCTGCCATGGGATAGAAGTATTTGTGGGGACATCTGTAAGGTATACATAACACTTTTTGGCGTTACGATACCAGGCGAACATAGAGTTTATAGATTCCTGTAGCTCCGTGGAGCTTGATTTATCAATGGCACAGGTATCGACCCAGAAATATTGTAGGCCATCTTTAGCAGCCTGCTGGCCGCAGAACCTAATCTTTGTAAAGCCCACCTTATGTGTTCCAGTTCCGGTCGATAGCTCCTGAAAGGTGACTTCATCCTCATCACTGCCCCAGGTGTGTGAAAGGATGGCATATGGAGGGATGTTGTTGATGTGATTTCTCGTCAGGCTGACACGTCCGGTCTCGTCAATCTGCAAGAGACGCATTCTGGACGAAAACCAGTGGATGTTGTGAAGCTGAAAAGCTCGCGGCTTCAGAGCGAAGATGGTCGATCATATCATAAGGCTTTTGCCCCGCGCAAGTTGAAGAGATATTCTGGGAAGTATGGTGTGAGGTTTCAAGTTCAAGAAATGTTCGAAGTATGCAGCTTGTGGTGTACGCAGTTCCTCATTGGTGCTACCTTATATGGTCAGTGTCGCATGCAGAGCGTGGCGCAGCGAATCTGCCTTCCACCTGCGAGACTGATCAAGCTAACTAAATATGATGGTAAGGTAAGTTGTGATGACAGAGAGCTCGTCTGAAAGATAAATCTGATAGATTAAATGGCTGTCTAGGTACATAACGCTTCTACATTCGAAAAACGGTTGGTTGGAGGTTATTCTGGAAGTTCGCGAAATTCGGTCGTACATCAACATTGCGTCAAATGCAATAGAGAAAAGCAAACCAGAATTGCAAAGCTCATTCGAATCCTGTCGACTTGTTTGAAGGTGCAAAAATAGAAGCTTAGAGTCGAATGGGATGTAGTTAGGAGAAGTGCTTACATAATCCATCAAGCTATTTCTGCCGCCTAACAACCTGCCCACTTCTCAACTCCACCAAACTCTCACCATGCAAGCCGAGTCCCTGAACGACACCGACTGGGACATTGTCATCGCTGGAACTGGTCTGTATCAGTCTCTGCTAGCTTTGTAAGTCATAAAGAGCACTTTTTTGGCGACCAAATCTGACTGACGCAGCTCTTGAAGAGCTCTTTCACGATCCGACAAGAAAGTTCTTCACCTAGATAAGAATTCTTACTATGGCGAGGCCGAGGCTGCTTTCAGCTTGCAAGAAGCTGAGGAATGGGTAAAGGGTAGGATAATGCCAACTACCGTCAAGTCTCGTCTAACGTTTGCTGCTAGAACAGAATAACAGCTCCGCAAGCATCGAGAATTTGTCGCCCTCTGAAGAAGATGGCCCAAAGCTGTCCTTCCCTCGAGCATATAGCTTGGCGCTTGCTCCACAGCTCATATATACATCATCGAAACTCATAGAATGTCTGGTCACATCCAAGGCTTTTCGGCAGCTAGAGTTCCAAGCGATGGGAAGCTGGTGGCTATATTCTGCGTCGAAAGATTCAGAACCAGACTCTTCAGGTACCCCTGCTGAGGCATCTGGCAACCTCGTTAGAATTCCCACGAACCGGGAGGATGTTGCATTCTCAGACTCGACTATCGATTTGCGATCCAAACGATCAGTCATGAAAGTGCTTCGTTTCATCATGGATTACGATAATCAGGAAGAGTTGTGGGAAGGCTACAAAGAGCGGCCATTTGCAGAGTTTTTGACGAACCATTTCAAGCTACCACCAACACTTGTCGATCTCTTTCTTGCCTTGACATTCTCGCCAACGTGTTCATCGCAGACCACCACAGCCTTTGCTCTTCCCAGGATATCACGACATCTGCGCTCTATTGGCAGATTAGGCCCCGGCTTCAGTTCAGTAATACCTAAATGGGGCGGACTAGCAGAAGTCTCTCAAGTAGGTTGCCGAGCAGGTGCTGTAGGCGGTGCTGTTTACATGCTCGGTAGTGGCATTTCCAAGACAGAATCTATTGATGACTCAACAACATTACATCTCACATCTGGAGATATAGTTCGAACCAAGCATTTAGTTGCGAATCCTGTCAGCCTATCCTCCAACAGTTCACAGCCATCGCAAAACTCCAGCGAAGGGACTTCACGCTCAATATCAATCGTTGGATCATCTCTGCCAGCGCTCTTCCCTCAGCTCACAGAAGGCGCACCTATTCCAGCCGGTGCAGTTGTCATTCGTCCAGCAGGAAGCTTCCCGAGCGAAACCTCAGATCCAGCTCCTGTGCAGCTAATAATCCACTCGAGCGAAACGGGCGAATGTCCCAAGAACCAATGTAAGTCTACCCATCATTCCAAGTCCCTGTTCGTATGATGATCAACCTTTTGAATACTTATCTACATTCGCTGTAATTACATTGAAGATAAAATCTCTGACAACCTGATACACGAACTCCTCATATGCCCTTTTTACACATCAACACCATTCTCTGACTCTAGCTAACTTGCTTGATCATAGGTATCATCTACGCCTCAACTCCAGCATCTGCACCCGCGGGTCCGAGTTTGCTTGATGCAGCAGTCAACGCACTGCTCGCATGCATCGATAATCCGCCGGTCCTATGGCGAATGCATTATCCATTCGTCCCAGCTCGTATCCCGAGTGATGCAGGGGATGGCGTGCATTTATTCCCAGCAGGCATGTCAGCAGATCTAGTATTCGACGACACAATCCTCGACCGCGTAGAAACCATTTGGCGCGCCCTTGTCGGTGACACAAATGCAGCCTTCCTCGTCTTCGAAGACCGTGAAGGACAAGCAGAGGACGAAGAAGACGAATACCTGTAGAATAATAGTATACATAATCAACGACCATCACGCATCACTCTGCATTACAGCTGAATCATAAGTGTATCATAGAACTTGGTCTTCATATCCAAACAAGCCATGCCAATTCATTCTTCATACAGCTTCTCTACTCGTAATCCACCATCTTCACCCATTCCAACCTCTAGCCACCCCAACCAAATCGTCATCTTCGTCATAAAAGTAAGATTATAGTACAAGAAAAAGAAGAAAAGAACAACCCCACACGCTCATGCATTCCTGGATCTCTCCGTTCCTATGCAATGTTCCAACCGTGCCAAAAAAGAGCCAGTCTCGCAATGCAAACCAGTAAAATAGGTGTGTTTGGTCCATGTTCTTCGTAAGAATTGGTAAAACACTCGGTGTTCAAATATACGGCTGAACGAGCTGTATTGAAGCGCTGCTTGGGGTGGAAATGTGGTATGATGCAATTTCAATGAATTGTTGAGGCCAGGTCCAGACACAAGGCTAGATAGTGACGAGGCGAAGCAATGGTGGTTCGATGGTCGTGATAGTATTAGTGTTGGTTCGTTGAGCCCAGAGTTTTGGTTGAGCATGTTCGATCGTGCCAAAGACTGGCGAAGTGACGTCCTCAAGTCACAGCTCGCTACGATGCGCTGCTGGGTCTCTGTATGGCAATGTTTGAAATGAAGCTTATTGCAAGATTGGTGATTCATCATGCAGCGCCCTTGGAAGTCCGATCAGGTTTCTTTGGCAATTCATTCTCATCCAGTTTATGCGCTCGTAAATCCTCACCAATACGTTTGGAGTATTCGGTAGGAGTGTTGATAGAAGGGCTGGCGATCTTGTCTCGGCTCCAAGGCTCCTTGAAATCAGCGCGACTAGTTGAAAATGTGCTCACGACTGGCGTGTAATTGGAAGAATCACCATGATGGGCACCTCCAGCTGTTTCCTGAGTGGGAGTCCTTGACTCGTCAGGATCAGTGATGCCATTCATGAGGCCGTTCCAGCCGCCCTCGATGTCTCGTAAGAGACGAACATAATCCTCGGGAACAAGACCGGACTCGCCGGTCAGGGGATCTTGAGCAACGAGCCATCCTTTCCCAGTCCGATATGAGACGAGTATTATTTGACCTTCGGCTAGTGGCAGTTCGTTTTGGCTCTCCCGGGCAAAGTCGAATAGCGCGACGGCTTTACCGTGGAACTCCTCGTCGGGAGAGACGATTGTAAAAGAGTAGTCGCGACTATATCGGCTATCGTCAGTGTCCCAATCTTCTGGCGATGAAGATGGATAGTGCTCTTCTTGTGATGTCGATCGAGCTGGGGAATGTTCGTCATATGTTCGCGAAGGTAGTGTGACGGCGAAATTAGAGTCGCGTTTCCGACCGGTTGGCTCACCTCCAGCCAATGATGCGATATTGGGATGTTGTTGAGATGCGGGATATGTGATAAACTCGCCACCTGGCCCGCCAGCGGTCTCATCTCGTTCGCTCACGTAGTATGTTTCAGAGCCGTCGCCATTGGTAGCAGTATATGAGCCGCGTCGCTCGTCTGGGCGTCGACTTTTACGATGGCGCACACTCGTTACTACAGGGCTTTGTATATCTTCGTCATCGCTCCATGGCGGGCCGTCCTTTTCGCCAAACTTTGTGCCAGGTAGTTGCTGGTCGCTTGTAGAAATCCAGTTGCCAGGCCACTTGGCCTTGGGTTCTTCCCACGATGGTGCAGGATCCGATTGTCTTGTATGCGCGTCGCTGGATGGTGTTGTCGCACCAGATGACTCGTCGGGTGACGGGCCGTAATGGAGGGGATGAAAAGGAGGATAGGCAAAGTCTCGGACCAGCGCATAGGATAAACTGGAATGAAAATGGGGAAAAGCCATGGATTGAGGTCTGGAATTGTGGGCTTGAGTTGTTGAGCTGTTGGAATGGACCGAGTATGTAGAGAAGCGCTTTTGCATGGCAGCAGACATTGCAGAAGGTCTTGGGCTCGGTTGGGCAGGCGAGGTAAGTATCGGGGTTAAGATGGAGCGTGGCGACGACGGAACGGGGGATTGTGATGCTTCGAGAAGAGCCATGGTTGTGTGTATTATTTGGGTGTAAATAGCCGCTGGGGCTTTGGGCAAGAGTATTATATGGGAGTAAGAAGGCCCGCAGGGAATGAAGGGAATAGAGAAGTGAAGAGAGAGGTATATAGGTGATTGAGCAGGCAGTTGGTAGAGATGGTGAAGGTAGAAGAAGGGAAGTAAAGGGCAGGCAGGATGAGAAAGAGAGGGAGTGGAAGTGGAGGTCTGGGTTAGAAAAGTGCAGTTGCGACTTGCGACAACCGTACACAGAGATGGAACTTGGAAGGTACACACTACACACTACACAAGAATAAAGGTGGCAGCAACGACCAGGACGTTATTGTGTCGTTCCTTCCCAAGTTGGACTTGACTTGTATTAGGCCTTTTGCCTTTTGCCTCTTTGAAGCCAGGACATTCGAATGAACTTGAGCCTCCAACTTCCATTTCTTGTCGACGATCTGCTTTGACCCATGGCCTCTCAACTTGAGCCTCGATATATTTATTATTTGCGCTCCATCAAATACCGTACCCCGGCTTTGACTGTCTTGACTGTCTAGACTTTAGGTGCAACTACCCACTAAGCAATTGGCGCTTGGCCCCCAGATATACTTTCTATCTACCAAGAGTCTCCTGTATCCACAACTCTGTCAGCAATCATCCAGGATAAATCGGGACTTCTACCAATTTGTGATCAGACAACAAAACACATGGAACGAACCATTTCACGAGTGCGGCCTGGGAACCGATCCGTGTGGCCATGCGACTTCTCTCCTGCTTGGGCACTCCACATGAAATCAGCAGACTCTATTGGTTGCTAAAAATAATAGTCCATTGTTTCACCATAAACGCCCTTTCCACGACTACTTACACCTGCGCGCTTTTCCTCTTATTTTCAGCTGCCTATTCTCTATTATTTTGTTAGTGATGGTCTTTCTGGCCTCATTTTGCATCGTCGCTTCTTCTATACTCTTATCTTTATATCAAAACTGGATCTTTTCGACATACATGTCACATCTGATCAATGTGGTAACAGGTATGCGCTTGGTTCAGCGCCCAATGCACGCACGTAGTAACAATAGCCACGCCATTTTTGGACCAGTTAATTTGAATTGTTCCACAGTCTCATCCTGGCCTAAGTGACTAAGTCTGGTCCCACGGCAAGAGGGCCCTACCGTAATCTACTCTTACTAAGCCGCCACATTCTTTTGTCTTCTTGTTTTGGCTTAGCTTTCTTCAAGCTTCACCCAACCACCAACCATCTTCAGTTTTTATCCAGTATCACTTTGATACCTTCACAAATTTCATCGCTTCCCTTGTTGAATTTCTAAAAGCTAGTCTCATGTAGCTTGGGCCTTCGCGGTCGACTCTATCTTAATACAACCTTTTCTTCTCATCTTCATTCAAGGTACGTGACTGTAGAGAACTCATATCAACTATCCTTTCTTTTATGATGATCAACATATTGGAGCTATCCGATTCACTGTGATGACACCAAACAAATTACCATATACGCTAAAAATCTGATTACTACCTCCACTCTGAATCATTCTCATTGACTGTTTGACCTATCTAACTGTTTCTTCAAATATAGCTGCATCGTCCCATATCCTCCCGTCCTTTGTCTCGGCTAGCAGCAGCCTGAAGACACTTTCCAACTCCAAAGTACTCTCAAAATGGATCCTAGGCGTCGCACGAGGTCATCAGCAGCGAACGATGCAGCAGCAACTCCAACTCCTCCACCCCCTCCCCCACCGCCAGCAACAGACCCAACACCATCAAATGACACAGCAATGGTAGAATCAACAACACCCCCAGGTTCACCACCACGGCAGCAAGACGACGGCTTCAAGTTAAAATTCTGCACCGTCTGCGCCAGCAACAATAACAGGTACCTCCTCCTTCAACCAGCAATATAACCTCAATACTAAAACCATCCCAGATCAATGGAATCCCACCTCCAACTCGCCCTTAACGCCTACCCCGTCCTCTCCTTCGGCACCGGCTCCCTCGTCCGCCTCCCCGGCCCCACCATAACCCAACCAAACGTCTACAACTTCAACGTAACCTCCTACGACGCCATGTACACCGAGCTCGCCACCAAAGACACACGCCTATACCGCGCAAACGGCCTCCTCCCCATGCTCGACCGCAACCGGCACGTAAAATGGGGTCCAGAGCGCTGGCAAGACTGGCCCGTCGGCGTGCCCCGCGTCTCGTCTCAACAGAAACAGAACCGCGGATCCATTGGCACAGAGAGCGGGGTGGTGGATATTGTGATCACGTGCGAGGAACGGTGTTGGGATGCGGTGGTGGAGGATTTGGGGAATAGGGGTGCGCCGTTGAATAGGCCGGTGCATGTGGTTAATGTGGATATTAAGGATAATCATGAGGAGGCGTTGGTGGGTGGGCAGGCGATTTTGGATTTGGCGAATAGTTTGAATGCGGCTGCGAGGAGGGAGATTGAAAGGGTGGGGGAGGAGACGTTTGAGGGGAAGGCGAGGGACGGCTTTGATGAGAGTGTGCCGGAGATATTGGCGGAGTGGCAGGAGAGGTGGCCGCATTTGCCGGCGTTGTGGACGCTGGCTTGGTTTTGATGTGTGGTGGTTGTTTTGATACCCCTTGTTGTAGGATATGGATATGGCGCGGTGTTGAGGAATTTTGCTAGACTAAGCTGGCGATGATGAACACTCTAATGATATCAACAAATCTTGATTTCGGCGGTTGCTGTTTACACTTGCATTTTCTAGCATATATCTAAGAACCCTAAAAGTCGATTCGACGAGCTTTCTAGAGATGTCGGATCAGCGACATAAAGAAAGCTAAACATGAATTCAGGCTTAAAAGTATAAGAGGCAAGAACGAGAATCAATTCATAAATTCGATGGACCCTGAACAATTCTAAAACATTTCTATTAATATTTCCTACATAATCTATGTTTTGATCGTAACACTGCCGCACACCCCCTCAAGCTGAGAGAGCTCTATCTCCCGTACTGGAACATCAGCACCACCAAGCAACACAGCTTTACCATCCCCATAGGATCCCCAACCAGCTTTAGCAAGCCCGCCCTTAGGGTCTGTAGCAAAGTCAAGCCACAAGTCCTGCAACGCCCGGCTCACTTTGTTCTCATATGCCGTGGAAGGAGCATGAAGATCAGCAGTTCCAAAAAACAGCGGCAACTCCGACGCATGGTATGCACCGGGATAGGCAGATGGTGATATGTTAGAGAAGTTACCATCATATCTAAATCGGTACGTGAGCCGAGATTCTGATGCCCGCAATCGAGATGTAAGAGCTGCTGTGCAGAGGAACGTGGAATTCGTAATCTCGTCAGAACCAGTCTGGTTGAGCAGTGGGCCTAGTGGGTACGGGATGCCTTCGTTGAATTCGTGCTCGTTGCTCCCGATGATGGCTGGGATTGATGATAGGGCGCCTAGCTCGTAGCGTTGGGTGTAGTTGGAAAAAACGATGTTCTCATCGACAACTGTGACGAACTTGAGACTTGAGTCTGCTTGTAGTACAGCTTCAATGTCTTGCCATGATGAGTTGCGTAGACAGTCGATTTGAGATGATGGGTCTTTGCAGCCGAGCGCCGCAGCAACGGCTGTGAAGTTTGAATGGGCTGTGTCTGGTGTTTGCGAGCCCCTTGATGGGAAAAGCGCGGTGCTGGAGTCTAAGATCATTCCAGAGGCGATGGGGTCCATCGGATATGCGAAATTGAGAAAGTCTAGGGCAATCGCGGAGGCACTTTGACCCCAAACAACGATTCTCGATGGGTCTCCACCAAAATTGGCAATATTGTCTCGAATCCATTCCAAGGATACGCGTTGATCGAGCAAGCCGAGATTTTGCTCATCTAGCCCGGCAGCATTTGGGAAACCAAATATATTAGATCTGAAGTTTGGCGTGACCACGATATGACTCTGTGTTCGTTCGACCCATGATTGGGGATTAAAATAGAGCGCGTTGGTTCCTCCTTGGACAAAGCCTCCTCCAAAGTAGAAGACTATCACTGGTAGATTCTTCTTGGAGTTGCTGGGTGCCCATACGTTCAGTGTCAGACAGTCTTCGCTGAAAGGCCCCATTGATGGTGGAAAATACTCGGTCTGGTTGCCTCCAAGTGGAGCATACACACTCGAGTTTCCCTGATCCGCAATTGGGATTTGGGGACATGCAGGGCCTATGTCAGAAGCATTGAAGGATGAGTTGGACCGGAACCTCGAAGGTGGTAGCCATCGTCTAGATCCGATCGGGGGTTGAGCGAATGGCACGCCCAAGAATTGTTGAACATGAGGAGCTACTTGATTGATGAAGCCATGAAGCACACCACTATCAGTTTTGACCTCAAGATTCGAAGAGGAAGACGGAGTTGGAGAACATATGCCAAGGTAGGCGAATAAAGATATAATGGGTAGCAGGTTGGATTGATGCATGTTTATAGAGTCTAGTTGCGACGCACGAGATGGAGTTGAAGCTGCGAGAATATTTGAAGGGATGCCATCGTTTTATACACCTACTTGTGGACTCTAGGCTTGACCAAATTAAAGGTATCTGTAGATCGCTTTACCTACTTGATGCTCTGTACGCGATACTACCTGTGTAGTAGCCAACAAGATCCGATAGACATGAGATGCTCCGCCTCATAATGGCTAGTGGCGAGAGATGTGTTGCGGCGTGAACATTAGTACCTGGATTGCCAATGGTACTGAAGCGCAAATCCATCGCGTTGAGGCTCCTAAAGAAGGTCGAATGGCGATGGAGCGACATGAAGTTAAGTCGCGGGTGCATCGAGGCTGACAGGAGCTCGTGGTTAGGCCCCAAATAGGCTTAGCGTCTTGAATGTCGATCAGCAACGGCGATCATGGCATGCGGCTCATCTCTTGGCGGCCAACTCTTTTTGTTCCTCAACATCTTTGACGTAACTGCTACTTGAAAATGAGAGTTCAAAAGGGGTACGGTTTACTTAGTAGTAGACCGGAAGCCCATTGCTCGAAAGGGAAGCATTCGCGACATGGTTCATGGCACTGGACGGCAGTATCGATATCATAAACCATCCTCCGGGATCCCGGATCATGGGAAATACCAGAGCTCGGTCTAAGGGCTGTATAACTTGTGTGAAGCGACGCGTGAAATGTGGTATGTGGCATCCCAGTCATTAGGCGGTAGAAACACTGGTGGCTCTCATCACTTGCTCTCAAGCTTGGAGATACCGTACATTGGGTTAATGTAGCTAATGCGAAGACACTTCCATCAGATCAAGGCCGCCCAACATGTCTTCGGTGCGCTAAAGCGAAATTTAGCTGTCAGGGCTACAAAGATATCGTCTTCATCGACGCCAAACAGCAAGTCTTACAACGTCTGGAGCGGAAAGCCGAGACGGCTTCGAAGAAGACAACTCTTTCCAACACGACTGGGAACAGCAATATTCTAACAGTTTCACCTCCCTTGAAAAAGACCACTGGTTATGAGTACTCCCTCTCATCGCCGTACTGTCAAGTATCATATCTCTGGTCACCAAGCTCAAGCCCAGAGATGCAAAGCGATCAGGCCATCTCCTACCTACTTGCGAATCTCGATGGGCCCATGAAGTCTATCTGTGGTAGTCTTGTCGTGCCAAGTTATCGTAGTGATGCCTTGGAATCAACTATCCGGAAGGAATGCTTTATGGCATTAGCCACAACGTTGTATGGCTTGGGCCACCAGCAAGAAGCGCATATACATGATGGGCGACGTCGCTATGTTAGTGCTTTGAATACAGTGAAATCAACAGTGAATAGCTCCGGGGCTACTAGTATCATAGATACACTCAGCTCCGTTGTTGCTTTGTGTCTTCATGAAGTAAGAGGTTCCACCATTGATACTTGTCTCCAACGACTAACACTACATGTCTAGGTTATCGCACCAACCGACAGTAATGAACATTCATGGTTACGCCACATTGATGGGGTAGAGCAGCTCTTCTCTTTTCAAGGTCCTGCTTTGAGAGCAACAAATCCAATTTTCAGGGCTTTACTCGAGCACACCCGGCCAATGATGATTGTAGCGGCGCTATATGCTCGCCGTCCCTCTTTAATGGCATGTCCCGAATGGAGCGCTAGTGTCTCTCTCACCAAAGAGAGTACAAATTCGCCCAGCTCAGCTCTTGCCTATCTCTGGGATAGTTTAGCCCAAATCTCGGCTTTGTACCAGGAACGGGATCATTTGGGATCAGTGCCCCTTTCAGAGGTACTCCCCATCACCATGTCCGATGGAAACGAACAGAGGCAATCTTGGTCAAAAGCTCATCAAACACTCTTACAGAAAGTCACCAATTTTCGAGATGGCATGCATCTTTCACGAGATCTATGGAAACTTTCTGATCCAGAATCCGAGTTTCTCACTACTCCTAGTACAGCCATCCCGTCCGCATATCCATATCCATGTACAACCGTCATACACTTCACCTCTCTCGACTTCGCAAACGTGTTCACGCTTTACAACGCTTTAATCATATTGACCAACCAACTCATCGTATCCATACATCGACTGACCGGTACCCACAATGATGATGTTTCGGCAACAGTCTCGGCCTTACAAGAAATAACCGATGCTACAATGGGCATAATACAGAGTGTGGACTATCATTTGCCATTCACGGAGTCATCTACTACAGTCATATCTGGCAGTTCTGGTCCTCGAAATTTTCACCTGCTCTTGCCTCTTCGCGTTGCGCACCGGGTTTTATTGCAATCTGAATGTCCGCACGATGTACCGAAGAGGCTTTGGCTTGAAGATGTTCAGGCTAGCATTAAAAGCAGAGCGGGGCCGTGGATGGGCAACGACCGGCTCTTTGGCGTCAACAAATGATAGGAGATACTAGAAGAGTATGAGCAGAGACTTCTGTACAGATTGATCTTTGAACATCAGACAGCTTAGACGGCTCGAGAAAGACCAGACTAATTTTCGCGGTCAAGTTTCGATGAACTCAAATAGAGAATGAGATTTTCTGTATATTCAAACGCTCGTTGGTCATGACGATGTTGCTGCTACTTTTGGATTTATGGTAACCATTTTCTCTCTCTGCTGTTCCTTCGTAATCATAACAGCGGGTCGAGAGGCGGCAGGAAAGAGCCCCCTATCTCCTCCTCTGGCAGCCCATCGTAAAGGAATAGATCCCAAAGACTGTCCCTAAGTCCCAAATTAGCTCGCTGAAGTCCTCCTCACACCACACCAACTTACTCGTCCTGAGTCGGCCATATCGCTATTGAATCCTCCGCAAAAACAGGAAACGGCATACCCTCTATCACACCACCAAGTTCTCCAACGCTCAGGCTCTCGAGCCCAGTACTCGCTGGCGAAGCACTACTCGACTCCCCCAAACTCTCCTCCAAGCTCCTACACATCCGCGCATATTCCACCGGCGTCACACCAACAACTTTCTTAAACACCCGATGAAAATGCCACTTGCTCAAGCCAGTCTCTTTCGCCATCACCCGTAAACTCTGTAAACTCTTCCCGTCTTGCACATGTTTTCCTTGCGCATCATCCGCTAACCACTGCCGAACCTTGATAACCGCATCGTCTTCCGGCATACTAGATGCCAGCGCGGGCTTACATCTTTTACAAGCCCGATAGCCTGCCTCTTCAGCTTCAAACGGTGTCGTTCGAAACTCGACATTAGCGCGACGGGCAGGTCGAGCTTTGCAGACGGGACGGCAGTAGATATGGGTGGTGCGGACGCAGTAGACAAAGTGGCCATCTGCGGCGGGCAGGCGGGATTGAACGGCGGCCCAGCGGGCAGAGTCGGTTGTGAAAGTGCTGGCAGCCATCAGGCGTAGACTTTGAATCCGCCTTTTACTAGGAGATTCTAGAATTTGGGAGTGTTTGATGGTGAGGAAGGTTGGAACTTGAAGGTGAAGTCATTCTTATAAATGCCTGTGAGGCTTGCTTTGGAAGTAGCCAATCAGAGGGCATAATCAAAGCAACTTTGTGTCCACCAAAAGCAATGAGGCTGAGATTCAGCCTTGTCGCTGGAAATTTTCTCCACATCTGGTCTGACCGCCGTCTCTAAGGCTCAAGTTTCACCAAGTTCAATGCAAATCGCTTGGTAAAGCTATCGTATAGTGCAGATGTAGTTAGGTTAGCATATAAAAGTAGCAAGGACGAACGCTAAAAGGTGTGCTGACGGCTGCCACGAGAAGAAAGCGTGGCCAACCTCGTTCTTCCAATGCTCTTTCCGTCGTGAGTATTATCTACTTGCTCGATTAGGAAAGAATTCCATCTCATAGCCTGACTTTTATCATCATCGTATGAGTACACTATCCGACCTCAACAATCTTCAATTGCTTTACGTTCTTTTAAAACATCTACGAATCTTGTTCTGCTGCTTAAAATCTGATCCACACATCTTAGAAATCTAACAAATCACCAACAAAATGGAAAGCCAAGTCTGCAACCTACTTCTGAGCACCAAGCTCTCCATCCCACATGGAGACCCAGACAATACCCAAAAGCTGAAGACACCAGAACGAGACCTCTCTCACGAGCTCGACGCAGAAGAGTCCAGCTCTCCAATATCAACTCAATCATCCACAACCTTTGCGGCTCCATCTGAGTCCTCAACCAGCAACCTGATTACAGCTCCAACCACACCAGCAACCACCACTCAAACCTCCAGCGCCGCTCCCTCAGCAAAGAAAGCCACTCCTCTATATCTATCCAGCCTATCCTACCACATTTCCCCGCCCTGTCTCCAATGTGCCCTCAAAGGTCTCCCCTGTGACGCCAGAAAACCAGCCTGCACACGCTGTGAACGCACAGAACCAAGCAGTCCTTGTCTACTACAACGGGCTCGTCTCGTGGAGGAAGAGGGAAGTTCGGTCCGGCAGGTTAGGTACACACTGTTGAGACTGGATTGTGATGATGAGGATACTTGGGCTACAAAGATTGCGCTGGAGGACGCAGTAAGTGACGGTCAAAACTTAGCTGAGCTAGCGATATGGCTAACATGGAGAAACAGTTGGTGGAAGAGCTTCGACAGCGACTTGATAAGTTGAACTGGGTATTGCGCAATCCACTAGGTCCACGAGAGAGTTTTTGCCCGCAGGTTCTCGAAGTTGCAAAACGGTGGGCGGATGTGCATCATATGAGAGGGAAGAGGACTAGTCGGTGGATTGGATCATTGGAGCATATCAAGTTGAAAGATCCGTTCATGTGAGCAAAATGTTATTCGAGTAAGGATTTTAGCTGGATGGATTTACTTGGGCATATTTGCTAAGCTGTTGGTGCCATGGAAGAAGCGATATGCTGAATACGAGGCTGATAAAATCTTTTGGGCACTTGTATGATATCAGTAGTAACTTCTAGCATCTTATGGTATTTAACAAAGTTAGATATAATTGCAACGCTGAGTACATTTAACATTAATCGTGCTCTGTACATACCTAGAGCCCACCGCCTAGTCAAACTATCTACCGTCCCATACGAATCACACCTGCTGCAACCAACTTCTGGACTGACGCACGGATCTGGGGGTTCTTCATGTGCTCTTGTAAGGCAGCTGGATCCGCCTTTGCCTGCTGGAGAATGGTCTGCATGACTGGGTCTTGCAAAATCTTGAGAATCTAGAGACGATTAGCCATGAAGCATCAATACTGTGACACTAATAACTTACCTCAGGATCCTCCTGTACACGCTTCATCGTCTGCTCCTCCGTCTCACCCTCACGAGCCGAGAACTGCGCCTGTACGGCCTTCTGTTGTTGCTGTTCAATCTCACGGGTATTCTTGCCACCCTCATCATGTTCAGCCGCTTCAGTGCACACATCTAGACACTTGTTGTACTCACGCATGGCAAAGTATGCCTGCGCCTTACGTAGATACGCACGGATGAACTTGGGGTCGCGCTGAATGGCCTCATTGCAGTCCAGTACTGCCGCTGGGAAACTAAGCAGCTTGATGAGGCAGGCAGCACGATTGCTGTAGCCACGAGGATCTTCAGGGGCACGCTTCGTCATCTCCGTGTAGGCCTCGACGGCGGCAGGCCAGTCAGCGGCCTTGAACTTGTCATTGCCGAGAACACGAGCTTCTTCAGCCTTCTCAGGGTCGATGTATGAGTTCTTCTCTTTTGTGATCTTGGCCTTTTCGGCAGCGCGGAGTTTGGTGAGGATTTCGGGTGTGCGATGCTCTGTGAGGGAGGAATTGTAGTTTTTGATGGCGTGGGGGAGGTCTTCGAGCTTTTCGTAAGCTGTGCCAATGCGGCCAAAGGCTTTGGCAATGAGCTTGAAGTCGGCACGGACTTCACGGCCCTCTTCGATGGCCTTTTGGCAGGATTCGATGCACTTCTCAAAGTCACCTTTCTCGAAGTAAGCCGCGCCAAGGTTGGTAAGATATGTTATATCCTTGTTGAGCTCCCATGCCTTGGTATAATGTTCGATTGCCTCGTCGAATTGTCGCTTCTTGTAGGCATCAGTTCCAAGCTTCTTTTCTGCATCACCCTTTGTCTTTGCTTCGGCCTTGGCTTTTGCTTCCTCATCTTCTGGTTCTGGTTCTGGCTCTGGCACAGGCTCTGGCTTAGCCTTCTTTGAAGCGGGTTCAAGATCTGGCATTTCCTCATCTTCGTCCTCCACCTTTCCAGCTGCTCGTTGAGCAGTAGCCTGCTCCTTTGATCCTTGTCCTCCAAACGACATGTCGAGACCCATCATTACAGCAAAGACCTGTAGGAATCGAGGGTCCTGTAGGGTCTCTCCACTGAACGCGTTTGGATCTTGTCGTAGACGTTGTAGCTTCATCATGAATTCGGAGTCTCCGAGGAGGTGGCTAGTCTTGGGGTTGCTAGCAAGTTTGGTCATAAGCTGAGGATCAGAGAACATGTTGGAAAAGCTATCCATAGGGTTACTGGAGCTGCCCATTGGATTGTCGGTGACTTCGGCCTTCATTGCGCGATCAACGGATGCAAGACCTTGCTTCGCTTGCGCGTTCGCAGGATCGAGTTTTAGTGCTTGCTCATACGCCTCGTATGCTTCGACTACAAGATTATATAATTAGCTTGGAGGATCCAAAGAGCTGCTCAAGGATCTTACGTAGATCGTTCTTTCTATGTAAAGCGTGGGCCTTGCGTGTGTATCCTTTGGGCCAGTCTGGCTTGATTTCGACAACTTTGTTTGCATCTTCAAGAGCCTTGTCGAATTGACTTAGCGATGCATACGAGCCCGATCGATTGGAGTAGAGAACATGGTTTGAGGGATCTATTTCGATGGCTTGGGTGAATTTCTCGCTAACTGCAGGTTAAATCGGGCATGATCAAATCAACAAACATGTACTTACATGGACTCCTCGAACTTCTTCTCTTGGAAGAGCTTATTGCCTTCAGCTTTGAGAGCGTCGGCCATGGTGAAGGATAGGAGGCTGTAGAGAGTAGCAGAGATGGGCTTTGGATGTCGTCTAGCTTGGATATGGCGGGATGAAGAGTTGTCAATGTAGAGGGTTGTTGGCAGGCTGAAATAGTTCAGGTTGCTAGGTGGAGTGAGCTTGTGATGGAAATTCTAGAGCTTTCTTTTGAGGCTGAAAGTTCTTCGCGCCACTTCTCCAGCCACCTCCACATCCTGTCTCCAACTCCTTCTTCCGTCTCCTCTGTCTTCTCTTTACCGAAAACTTCCATTCAGTTGCACAAAGCTAGCGTGGTTTTTCTTGCAGGGGGTGCTTCTGATTTAGGGGACCCTCACTATTGATTAGGAACAGAACCTCGCTAGAAAATCGCGCTAGCTTTGTGCAACTGAATGGAATTTTTCGGTACCTCAGGAGTCAGGACATAACTCCTTGCTCAATATCAGATGCAAATCGTGCAATCTAGCGCATCGACAGTCAGACCTGTGATCGAGGTATGCCCTTGCCCCGCGAAATATTCGAGAACAACATCACCTGGCTACTCGTATACTGCATCAAAGGTACTTTCGATCGATCTTTATCTTCAGCTTCAGCTTCAGCATCAGCATTATATGCCTTTCAATGTCATTCTCTCACGATATACCAGAAGCTTAGTTCATTATATGGTTGCATTACTTTCATCAAATTATACAGGATAACAACTTCAAACACCCGCCCCAATTGCGTTATACTCAGGAAGCGCTGAATACATTGATGGAATTAATCTGCCAATACGCAGTAGCATAATCGCCTGGATTTGCAGCCACATGCTGCGCACACGATTCAGCATCAGATGCTCCATTCACCAACGGACACTGTGATGAGTACAAGCCATTTCCACCAGCTGTGAGAAGTGATTAGTAAGGTATAGATATTTATTGATGGAGTTTGTCAACTTACCCCAATCGCCACAGAAGTTTGTGTTGATTATTAGTCGATTGTCTCGGAAATGAGAACCGATATCACAGCCGTTGAATGATGCGTCCGGAGTCCCGAGCTGTCCAACATCTGGGCTACCACTGGTAAGTGTTTCAGGCTGTTGGCCTCGTTGGAAGAACCTGTTCCCTTGGTATCAGCAAGATCAAGTACATGGGACTGGAACACTCACCAGAAGTTGATCACGCTGTTAGTCCATTGCATCACGTAAGTGCCACCATTGTTGTTGTTGAAATTATTGCCGTAGTTGTTTACTGAAGGAGGTTGGATAGTACATCCAGCAGTATTGACAACATTTCCATTGTTGGTTGTCTGTAGCATCTTAGCTCCGAAGCATGACTTTTATGTACAAATTTGCTTACTTGACAGTTTCCAGAACTGATTCTTCCTGCTCCACTGTAACCAGATATACTGCAAGCGCCATCTCCACTATGGAGTGTGTACTGATTGTTCGCATTCAGGTTGATTTCTTCAATGATGTCTGTAGTCGAAATCAATATACGAAGAACCATTGAATCAGGCGAATTCAGTGACTTACCTATTTCTCCATTTTGCGGCCACGGGTCAGAGCCCAAAGTCCAGAATGCGGGCCAGATACCACAAGCATTCCCGGGCATGTGTTCAATATCAGCCACAAACAGTCCTGTAGTGTAGCTGTTGATGCTTTCAATCCGCACACTTGGCCGACCTCTAGCACTTCGCGGATAGACATTCGTCGCATCAGCAGCGATTATGACATAGTCAGAGGTACTTGAAATTAATCCTCTGGATTGAGCGCTACTTTGACTCTGGTAGCTGTATCAAGAGTTAGTTCCCCAATAATTTGAAGGGCTCGTATTTGTACTTACTCCACAAATCCATGATTTGGGTCGTCGCCCGTGAAGAAGTCGAACTTGGAAAAGAAATTGTTGCCAGTGTATGAGTCTGTCAATCTATAAGATTGTGCAGACACAGCTGTTATTAAAGCAGTCCAGATTGTTAGCTTCATTACTGGCACGATCACCGTAAATAGAATGAAATATATGGACAATAGCTCAAGACGTAGCTGGATTCGAGAGATAGGAGCAATATAGCGATCCTTAATATCTGTCTGCGCCGCATGTTGGATCCATACTCCGACTATTTGCTAAAGTAGTAGTCAAACGTGTCATTAGACCAAAATTCCTACACCTTCCAGATTCGGGTTCGTTCCTTCATCATGGTGTATAAGAATTAGAGGTCAGGCTCGGAGTTCTCCTGTGTACGAATCAGACAAGATGGCTCCATGTAAGCCGACAAGAAATATCACACGGAATAGGATCCATGTAGCATGGAATGCATCGTGTCTGGAGACAATTCGCAATAATCCATGTCGACGAATATAAGTTTCACTGAGGGATTTACTCGGTAATGCTTGATTGTATCTGAGGAATTGCTGATGAAGGTTTCGGCGACTTTAATGATTTGGTGAAGAGAAGGTACTTCGAGTCCGTGATCTACCAGGGGTCGTGGGAGCCAGGTACTGACTCTCTTCAATCATGACCCAGTTGGGCTTTGCTATCCAAATAATCCAGTCGATCTTCCGCAAGGATGCCGTCCAAATACTACCTACCGATTTGCTCCATTTGATAGCCTGCCTACTACCGTGTGATTCACAACCTTGATTCGACAAGTAGCCCAAAATAAAGAACGTAATCAGGTATTCTTTGAGCAGATTGGTGTTTTGCTAAAATTGAGGTTCTCTGGAGTTATATCAAAGGTCTTGTAGTTTCGGAAGCAGCCTTTTTTCTTGAGCTGGTACTTTGTCAACCAGCATAACTGAAATTATGTTTATGCTTTTAAGATGCGCAAGTATGAGATACTCAAAGATGGTGACTAAAGTCTTACAATTGTCTTGTCCTATGATTATTTGGACTCTCCATGCGCGTGGCGACGAAGCACGTCTGACCTCTTTCCACAATTCCCGCAAATCTTTAGATTGCCATGGATTTGAACTTCGGATCGAAACCTACGTGTTGTTGAATAACTGGTTCCAACTGCGATGGGAAAGTTAGATGGACATAAGCAGCACATGATGTTTTAAAGTTGGTGGTAGGACAAGGCTGCGAGACATTGAAGAAATCTAGCAAGACTATCCAACCGCAAACCGGGAACATTTCAGCTCTTTGACGAGGAACGGCTACCCTGGTACGACTCCAAACAATTCAGTCCTTTCGAGCCTGGGAAGTTATCAGATGCCAAGACTTAGCCATACGACATTCTTTCTTAGGATGATGTTCAGACTGAGACATTCATGCTCTGGATATAGTGTTGATCGTAGTGACAAATCGATACTACATCAATTCAAAAGGAACGCAACTGGAGGAATCAATACCGAAAGGTAGAGTTGATGATTGACGAATTGTCTACAGCTCCATTCATACCTCATCGAGTCAGCACGAAATGGAATCGTGTGCGAACTTCGAAAGCTTGTTGTCTGCGAAAACTTGTGACCACTCTGGACAATGGAAGATTGTTGTAAATACCGCGATAGTGAATCGTTGTCTTTATATATCGATATTAGAACGAGGAGGTGGAGTTTAAAGCAGTTCCGCATCTCAATCCTTCGAGAGACATGGGTTGGAACAGGAATTTATCGATAGCCTTGAGGTCAGAACCGGAAATTCCATCCGGCTCTGGGACCAACGACCTCTTCCGCGAAGCATGGTTGAACAATGTCATCATGATGCCACAGGCTTGACCGGAAACTCGGATGAACAAGGCAGGGACTCCATGCGCTTGGCTACTAAATTGATCAAGAAGGTTTCCGGAAGCATTCTTTCTTGTTAGCAGCATGGTGCTTGACCAGCGCGAATTCATATGAAGTTGAGCGTTACACAGCATAGGCTAGCCAAAGGCGTAATCATCTGGCCATGTCACACTCGGGTAAGGAGCCGATCCAGCAAGAAATATCCCCTTGAGATTATGCGTTCTCCTTTCTCGGGTCATTTAACAAATCCGTCGGGCGAACCCGTCGTTCCAACAAATATGCTCCGCTCGGCTTCAGTCGGCGATAATAATGGGGTTCGTAGAGGACTTCTGTGAACCCAAGATTTGAGTACCACCCTCGCGCTTCTTCGTTCGTTTCCCAGACATGTGCAGTAACAGTCGCTATCCCGTAATCTTCAATAGCGCGTGCGGTAATTTGACGTAGCAGCGTCGTGGCAAGTCCATGACCGCGATAGGGAGCCAGTGTGCCGATTGTAGCAATGTATAAGCATGGCTTTTCCAGGTCCAACTGTTTTACAGTTGTGTTACCATTTGGAGTCTTTGCGAGAAGTCTGCCCCGGATTCCGGCAACAACCCGTGGGTTGGAAATAGGTTCGTCATCAGACCAGAGTACAACGAGCGTCAAGGAAGCTGTGACCTCATCATTTAAGATCTCCCTGAAGAACTTGTCGGGGTAGGGAATGGGTAGAAGAATCTGAACTAGTTTTCGTAGCTCCGGGAGTGTGGCTTCAGTTACCGCCTGCACTTGGGCCTTAGTCGGGATTCCGCAAGCCTTCTTGGTGACGTTGACATGTTTTTGAGACGATAATTCATCAACTACGCGTGGTGACTGTGAAGAATCGAACGGGCTTTGAAGCTTTAACTTGTCTGGCGCGGTAATTCCTGACGCGACTTTTGGCCGAGGAGGTTTTTTATTGAGCCACGACGTAATGGAAGATTGCATCAGCTCGACGCGACCGGGAGCAGTGTCGGGCTTGCTTTTTCAATGAACATTCGCGTCGGGGGTTTCTTGCTCCAGATGTCGTGGTTTTGAGGGCACAGCTTTAACATAAAATGGAGATGGCCAAGGAGTGTACTGTCGTGATGTTTATGGTGTTGAATATCGCCAAGAATTGAAGATGGAAGCCGCCGCGAGCACAGACCACCATGTGCTTCGCGATTCCTACGACAGCCGATGAGAATTTCCAGAGGACATCTCAACAATCCAATTGCCCTCAAATCCGATTCATAATGGGCGCCGAAACCTCAAAACCGGCTACTGAGCCACCGCAACATATATTTGCCGCGTCAGTTGCCCTGCGGAGTTCCATGAAGAACCTGTAACTGACATGCGATAGATCAGCACCAACAACCTTCTCCCCGAGCTTCCTCAACAATTTAGAAACTAGTCCTCAAGTAATCGACTTTAGCATCCTGAAGCCAGCTTTCGTGTGCTAATAGCAATACATAGACCGACTCAACGAGATCCGCGAACATCGAGCTCAAGGTTCAAGCCCGGCTAAAATCAGAGCTTGAGAAGCTAGCGTCTGAAGAATCACAAAAGCTCCTCAAGGTCACGCAATCGATACCCTTACCAGATGATGAGGCACCCAAGTCATCCAATTCATTCCTTTCGAACTCGCCCGTGAACCAGAACCAAGATAGTCAAAAGTCGCAACGGTCACACGAGAGCGTATCCAAGGAGATTGAGCTCTTGAAGAAGAAATTAACTGGACGAAAGAAGCTCGAAGAGCCTGATGCAGACGTAGAAAAGGCAAGAGATGGTCTGGTGACATGTTTGAGAATAAACGACCGGAAACCTCTCAATTGCTGGGAGGAAAAGGAAAAGTTCCGTCGGGAAGTTGCACGGTTAGAGAAGAAGTTTGTGGACAAGACAATTAGGTGAACGAGGCTATCGTCAACTCTGAGAAATATAGAGTGTAGTATATTATGACGCGATGGAATAAACGTCGTTGGTCACTGGTTCTAATGCTTCTGAGCTGTAATTTATACGGGAATGCAGCATCATCTCCTAGGCTGTGCCGCGTCCCCTACAACACCCAAGAAAAAAATGAGCCGATTCAGCATCTGGAACTAACTAATGCGACTCCGTATATATTGCTGGTGTAAGTTGATACCAAATGCTATAAGCATGGTCATGACATATCGAGCTGTTGATACTTGAAATTCTTTCCAGGGCCGTTCAATATAGAAAAGAATGGTCCACATTCTAAAATTGGCAACGACAACAAGATCAATAATTTGCCAAGCTCAGAAAAATTCTTGGTATATTTAACTGTAAATTATTACGAACTGTCGGCTTCACTGCTGGACTCTTTATATATTGAGGGTTAGGGTTACTATGATCTATTTTCAAATCAGGGATTCTAATTGAGTAACAGCCCTCATGCGGATTCACTTCACTTCCACCACTCCTATGCCGCGCGTTCACTCCTATCGACACTGAACTTCTCACGAAAACTCCAAAAGCCTACCAGTGAGTTGCTGAAGATTGGATTCACGGCTTGATCAAACATCGTCCCTATCCGCCACGCGTGGCACGCCTTCCTGCAAGCGTTTCCGACATGACACAATTACTGCCTCGGACGGCGCGGCCCGTTATGCTCACATCGTCTCTCGCCCTCCTCCTTCTCTCGAACGTCGTCAACGGACATGAACACCATATGAATAACATAGCTGAAGGAGAGGGAATCTCGAGCGATCCCATCGTAAGCTTGTGCTACCTCCGCCCGGTTCCGGCAAGGTTATACTGATGCGCGCAATAGGACAAAATATTATGGATACATATTTTAATACAGATATTTGGATGGGGGATCTTATTTCCCACCGGAATGGTGCTCGGCGTAAGTCACGACAGTTCAAAGATTGAGGACGGAGCTGACATCAGTAGATTGTTCGGAATAGATGGCACGTACCAGTTCAGATCCTCGGAACATGCTTTGCGATAGTCGGATACTTCTTAGGCCATGCTCATAAAGGACGACAATTTGCGCCGACGGCTCACGCAAAGTTCGCGCCCTGGCTCAACTTTCTTCTGGCAACTCAAGTCATCCTCGGAATATACCTAAAGCTGCATCTCGAAAAGGGCATCCTGGGCAAAGTACGACCTATCTTGGTACGTGCTCATGGCATTGTTGGAAAGGTCATGCCAGTGGCATCATGGGTACAACTTCTTTTCGGCGGAATTGCATCACTCGGTTTCTGTCGAGGCGACCATCTCGGCCAATGTCTCGCCCATTTCATCATGGGTAGCGCATTCATCGGCTACGCCATTATGCTCACTATTCTCTTACTGGTCGGCCAGGCTTGGCTACGACGAACCGGCAAATCCCAAGAGTTCTTTGATAGCGCCGTGATCGCGGCCTGGGGCTGTGTAAACACATTCACTGAACATCGATGGGGAACTGATTGGGTTCATAACGATATTCAACATACCACGATGGGTGTCATCTGGTGGTGCGCCGGTCTCTTAGGCATGTGGCTTAGCCGCAGCACTTCAGGAGCACCAAAACGCAACTTCGTTCCGGCGCTGGTCATATTCTTGACTGGTTATGCCATGAGCTCCCATCCTCAGTCGCTAATGATCTCAGCCAAAACACACGCCATTTTTGGATATACTCTCATGGCCGCGGGACTAGTTCGAATTATCGAGATTAGCTTTATCTTGAAGGACAAGCAGGGAACACCAAATGGCGAACCAAACAGTTGGCAATTCCTAACACCTTTCGTGAGTTCTCTCTCTGTTGACATCTGGGATATATCGCTAATCAAAATACAGCTTCTTACTGCTGGTGGATTCCTATTCATGGGTGCTACTGAAGAACAAATGGTCACTTTGGATGCCGCCGGCGTCGACCATGTGTCGTACTTGCTTATTCTATATAGTGTAGCATTCCTCATGTTCCTGTGTAAGTTTCACAACAATATCTTTGTCATTCAATTACTAACTTCTCCAAGTTGCAAATATGCTCATATATCTCTATGCCGTCAATGCCGCGCCAGCATCGATCAAACTCGACCCAGAATCCAATGGCCATATCAACGGGAATGGCCATATCAACGGGAACGGCCATATCAACGGTCGCGCTAACGGCCACGCACTTGGTGGTGCTGAGGAATTCGAGCTCGATGGCCTCATGACTGATGAAGAGGATGCTGATGATGAAGACGTCGGTTTACTTAAGGAGCAAAACGGTCAAGTCAAATGAACGTCTCTCATCTGAATACTTTGCATCTACGGCGTTCTTCTGATTTCCTCATACGGTTGCGGGTTAAAGGATGGTAAATATTGACTTGAGCGCAGCCGATCGCTAAGCTACATATCACACTAATGATAAACGTTGTTGGCATTCAAACATATCCTCTATTGAATCAAAGTCTAACTAGGTATCTAACAAAGCAAAAAACACCCCAAAATGAACTAAAACCCTTCGGATCTAAGCTCGAAAACCTCTTGCCACTACAATGGGCGCTGGTGGAGCAGCAAATATAACCGATGGTGATGCCGCAGGAGCAGGGGCAGCAGCTGCAGCAGCTGGCGCCATCACAAAGTCCACACAGCTCTCATATGTCTGCATCGCCTTGGTGCCTACCCAGAACCACTGCATTGTGCACTGTCCTGCCTGCGCACACATACCCGCCTTCAACGCTGGCATCGTCACGCTAAACGCTGTGTTGTTTGCTGGTAGCGTCGCCAAGTTCTCGTCCGCATAGCTCTTGAAGCTGATCAACGGTGGTGCGACTGCCTTGTTCGTCGCCGTGTCGATGATGGAGACGTTCATGGGTCCTTCGTGGGGAATAGGTAGGACGGCTTTCATGGGGATTACTTGGCCGGCGGTGAATGTCTGCATGCGGTCTTTGTTGTCTGCGAATGTGGCTCCGCGGCAGAGATCGAGTTTGCACTGTGGTGTAGCGGCACTCACGTCAATGTCTTCGAGAGGATTGGTCGGGTCAGACATGGCGGCGGCGACGGCGGGTGCTCCGCAGGCAGCTGCCATAGCTGGACCAGGTTGGCGCGCTGCTGGACTCGTGATCATGCCATGGGCGGCAGCCAGCGAGACGATGCTGAGTGTTGCGAATGAGTATCTCATGATGACGGATGGTGGTTGGTTGAGTGATGCAAATTAGAAGCGACTGACTGCGAAGGTAACGAGCGACCAGCACTTGCAGATTAAAAGTTTGGAGTATATGAAGAAAGTGATTAGAATGGTAAGCTGAGCGAATCTCTTTGGGGGTGTTTGTTCGTGGTATATGTGTTGTCTGGCTGGCTCGTGGAGCAATGAGATACGCGCATAACCACTGGAAGTTTGGGAAACGTTTGGACGGAGAAGGAGAGAACCGCTTGGGCGGTCCAACCAAGCGAGTTACATGTTTGCTTCTCTGATCTGTGTCTATCAGCCACAGAACTATTCTGGAGCGCTTTTTCTGTGCTCAAAATATTCTATAATGCACTATAGCCAATGTGCAAAGCTCTGCTTTCAACGTTGTTGAGAGGTTCAATATATCGAATGGTTCTGCGCAGGTACCATTCCAACCATCTCAGAATTCGACGATAGAGCTTCAATTGAATTCTCAACCACTCATATCCGGGAAGCTATTGATCCGGAACTTGTTGTTTCTCCCAGCTTGGCATCTGATACAAACCGGGTTTTCGATGGCCAATTGTTTCTTTTCAGCTGGGCTCAAGCTCTGACAACGCTGATGGTTCCCAATGGAACACCTGATTCCGTCACGGCAACAACTATAAGCACATCAACCTCCTCAAATTACTTGTCATGCTTACGATGGATGTACAACAAGGAAAGAGGAGAAGTCGAAGCATTTTCAGCCTTGTTCATCTGCTATAAAATCTCCAGATAAGCATTGTTGATCTGATCTTATCTGTTTGCTGACTCAGCACCAAAAAATCCTCACCCTAATGTTGCTTGCCATTCTCGTTGAATCTTTCTCTCCCAACCGCGCAATATTCGGTGCGACTTTCATCACTGTCGTATTGACGTCCTATCTGGCGTTCCTTCATTGCGAACGCTAGCGCGCGGGAGACGAATTCCATCCAGTATCTACTGCTCTATAGCATTTGCTTTGACAGAGTGGCTCGGAGTGTTGGTACATCTTTGAATTCAATGGTTTGAAGCAGCATGACATAAATAGAAATGCTTTTATGAACATGACATTACATGTCTGTATCTATCTCTTTCTTGACTCGCAATGCCTCTTTTGGCCTGTGGTCGACCTGCAGATTCTGCCAACGAGAACATGCTGGAGACTTAAGAGCTTTCTTTCTCCTAGCTTAGATTTTGGAGAGAACAGCTTCGGCACCGGAGACTGTCACTCCTTGGCCTGGCTCCTTTTCAGCATATGAGATGCTTCCATCCTTCTCAATCACGATAGCCCAGCGGCCATTGCGCTCACCCATAGTCCAAGCGTGGTTTTCAGCGAACTTGGACTTGGTGTCACCCAAAAACAGCTAAACTTCCAGTCAGGTACTTGTTTTCTTCAAGCAGATATGCCTGTACTCACCACATCGTCGTTGGTGACCTTGTTGACCTTGCCCCATGCATTCATGACCCACGCGTCATTATAGGCGATGAAAGCAACGATGTCTACGCCCTTCTCGGAGAGCTTGGCTCGGTTGGAGATGTAAGGTGGCAGATGGAAAGCCTGGCAACCAGGAGTGAAAGCACCTAGGAGCGCAGACGTTAGAAATGTTCTTTTATGATTCTTAAAAACGCGATGGCATACCTGGGACGCTGACGAGCACCACTTTCTTTCCTGCCCACTGCTTGCTGGCATCGTATTCCTGTGGGCGTCCGCAGTTGGTAGGGTCGCTATCAGTGATTGGAACCCAGCTACAAAGGTCAGTAAGGACAATCATGGCTAAGCAGCTTGAACATACTCGAACTTGACATCCGATGGGAACTTGTCGCCGGCCTTGAGTGGTGCCATTATAGGTAGTTAGAAAAGGAGTCTAAGCAGAATATTTGGAAGAAAGCCTTGAGTTTGCAGATGCGAGTCAAGAGTATGGAGTTGTAGAGCTGGCAAAGGTGTATGGAGGGGGTGAGTTTGGAGCTGTTGTATATTACTCTAGTATGGAGAAGGAGAGCTTCGAAGTCCGTCTTTAACCAGCTGAGCTTTTCAGGTTTCTAATGGAATAATCCCGCCTGCCCGCAAGCTCGGATTCTACCTCCAAAAAGAATTTGGAATTGTCTAAAGACCCAACTTTGTTGACAGCGCGGGGCCGCAATCGGCCCCTCCCAGTCGTGATTTCTCGACCGCTTCAAGCAAGCATCACTCTTGCAGAAATGTCACCATCACACCAAGATTTACCCAAAATACGCTCGTAATCCCGTAATCGTTTAAACCATTTACTAACTTAGCTGATAGATCTGTGACTGATCTGATGCGTGCCCCGCCAAACCCACCCCACCCTGGATGGAGCTTTCAATGGAGTCATGCTTCGGGAAGCTGTATCCGAGCCTCAGCCTTGTGGTCAGCCTTATCATGATACAACAACACAAAGCTGAGGGGCTTATCGAATTACATTTTGAACGGATCCAGCTAGTGGCCGAAATGGAATAGAAGAAACTGTAATTAGGGTCCTAGAACTCTTTCTACTTCTCGATGACTGGGTTCCATCCCTTCAGCACAAAGTCGGGTTTCTGGTAGTCCTCTATCAATTTCGCATCCTTTGCCATACTCAACTGTTTCGCCACAGGATTTCTCTTGCTCATATCGACTGGTTTCCCGCTCATATCCATGGTGTTGAACTCCCACAGCTTCACGTCACTCTTGTCGAATCCATCACCCTGGATTGGACCCCATCCTTCTGCTGGCACACCAGTCGTCTTGGTGTTTATGAGTACCATTTCAGCATGTGGGAAATTTGACCCATTGACACTCTTGCCGTTCTGCGGTAGACGTGCGAACACTGCTTTGGTCTTCTCCCCGTTTGGTCTCGCAGCAGTGACTGTCCATGGCAACGGCTTACTTACACCCACGAGTGAGCAGTTGACGAACACGTTACCATGTTGACCAGCTGGTGTACGTGTCCAGGTGAATGGGCCAACCGACTCGATTGTTGAGCGTAGCCAGTATACCGCTCCATATCCTAAAACCGTGTCACCATCACCGGTGAGGAGACTATCGGCGACGTAAATGGTGCCGTAAGTGGTGAAGGCGTCGCCGGAGCCATGCATTGTCATGCGCTCCAAGAGAATGCGATCACCGCGGATCAATATTGCTTCGGCCTGACCAATGAAGTAGTTATTGATGGTGAATGTGCTTAGCTGGATGTCATTGCTGTTTGAAATGGTGAAGGCTACACGACGTGATGGACCACCTTTGCTAGGGTTGAAGGCGCTGTTGTTTGGGTAGCCAACAATGGTTTTATTTCGGTCCTCACCGCGGATGATGATGTTGGATTTCTTTGACATAAAGACGATTTCTTCATAATTTCCGTTCTTGATGAATATGGTAAGCTTGGACGTAGGCTTTGCAGGAGCCCAGTCGATAGCTCCCTGAACAGTACTAAAGTCTCCAGAACCGTCTTCCGCGACGACAACACGGGTGGAAGATTGCAGTGGTGCTGCTGCTTTTGTGGTAAACGTCCAGGCCGAATCGGTTGTAAATCCAGAGAAACCATCGGCGCTCAGAACGCTAGGCTCCATCTTGACGATATATTGCTTTCCATACTTGAGCTTGTTGTTATGCAAATTGACAATCGCATTGTTTCCATGCACTACGATGGGAAAGAAGTGAAAGTCATACCCACCAACCATATTAATCTGATATGGCGTCTTGTCATTTGGATCCGCTGCCTTTGGCTGTGTTGTTGTGCCCTTATTAGTAGGATCTCGACCATTGGGAGCTGGCGAAACCGGAATACTCAAATCAAGAGTATCAACCACCGCCTTTGTCGCCGCATCGTAGACTGTGATGATCCCTGATTTACCGATCTTGGGCGGAGAGGCGAAATTCAGCACTAGATGTGTGTCTGGATTGACATTTTTTGCTTCATTGGCCGGGAATGTGGTGAGTGCCAAAGTATCTGCGACTGCCAACAGGAGAGTTGCTGCGACTGTGGTCCTCATAATGAACGTGAACTGCAAGTATCAGTTGCTTGCTAACTAGACGGGAAATCTTGCAGGTCACGGTTGTGCTGAAGCTTTTCTCAGGAAAGCGCTACATCTTGGGATGAGTTACTTGTCATTACGCGGATGATTAATTTAAAAACTGTACATATCTCTCTTTGAAGGTACACTTAATATCGGCAGGTCGGTATATTGAAAAAATATAGGCAATAGAGCCCTTTCAGTTACATAGGTACTCAAGATGTCTATAACACAGACTGTCTTTGGCAGCGACAACATTGATGAAGGGCTTTTTACTTAAATGACATCCCATTAAGCTCTGACCAAAACCATCTTGCTAAGTACTAGGATATTGATTTTTGTAGACCGCGCTATCGCAAATTCTATTCTTACTACATCTCTTCATTGAGGTTCGATGACAGTGCACTAAAAAGTGCTGCAAACAGTGTTATATGAATGATTTTCAAGCGCAAAATCCCACAACGGTAGTGTTTGTTTGCACTGTCTTGCTGGTATACTACACTGCCAGGTGTTAAACCTCAATTCCTGGAAGGGTTTATCGAAAACTGTTGCTGGGAAAGTAAAAGTCCGGCTCAGAAAAGTACAACTGGCTACACCATACTTTATTCCTGTGACATAATGGAACGCAAATCTTGGTGATAGATCGATAGGATCTCATCAATAATATAACCGGAGAAAACAACATCAGATAACCTTCCTAGTCTAAAATGACCAGTGACAGCAAAGAAGAACAGGTTCTGCTACCCCGGCCGGATATGGACGGTCCTTTCTCTGTCAGATACTAAATACAAGCGATTTAGTTAGCTACAAAAATTTATAGTGCATTCTATAGCGTGTTCAAGGTTTCATAACTTTCTGTCTGGTGGCGTCGAAAGCTTGGAAACTTGATGCTATTATAGATAGCCGAAACCACTTACGAGACACGTCAGCGTCAAACAAGATCTGAGAATCCAAATCGGGGATGTCCAGCGGAATGTTTCTTATGCGTGTTTGCAAAGGACTCGTAAGCGAATGTTCGAAAACAATAGGGTAGAGATGTTGGCGTGACAAGATTTGATCTAACCGCACCTTTTTCCAAATCTTCAAAATTATATCTGAATTATTTGAACAAAGAGATAGATCTGAGAAGTTATGGATAGTAGTAAAGTTTGAAATTGAAAGAGAGAACAGCGCTATGTAAGTACGAAACATATAAATTTTGCCATAAGAAAATACATCTCGCGCCCGAATGATATCGACAAACAGTCTTTCAAGCCCTCCAATCCAATCCAGTAATTCGTTTATTGGCTGCTCTGGGTATCCATCTATCCGTCACCACATCTTTCCCTATCTATAGCATCAACATGGCTCCGAGGCTGCCCAAGAAGAGTGCGAATGCACCATTTGATAACAGACTGAAAGATGTTTGCATGCTGACTGCGCTGGAAGTAGCAGCTTTTCCACCATTTGCTAGAAAGCCGGTTAGATACTCGTTCGGTCTCAAATATTTGGTTATGCTTACTGCCGTTCTTGCCGCCCTTGGACTTCATCATCTTCATGCAGTCATCAACGAGGGTCTTGTTGCTCTCCAGCTTGTTGAGGAACTTGGTAGCGTTCATTCCACGGTCCTTGATCTTTTGTACTTGTGCCTCAGTCAAGTTCTTCTTCTTGGCGAACATGTCCAAAGCGGTAGCGTTGTTGACGAATTTGGTGAACTTGGTAAGACCCTTCATAGCCTTGCACTCTTGCTTCATCTTTCGGTCAGCATTGACCATGGCGCATTCGGTGGCAAGTGTTGAGTTGCTCTCAAGCTTTTGGAGCATGGCGGTAGCGTTGGCACCTTTGGCCTTGAGCTCCGCTCTTTGGTCGTCAGTCAATTTGTGCTTTGTCTCGAAGGCGTCTAGTCGGGTAGCGTTGCTCATAAGCTTGGTGAAGGCAGTGAGCCGGCGGATTTCGGCGCACTTCTTCTTGTCACCCTTCATGGCCTTCTCTTTCTTGATTTCGGCTTCGGTCATTCCTGGCATCATTGGCATGCCAGCCATGGGTGACATGTCCATGCCAGCGGGCATGGCTGCTTGTGCCGAAGCAGTGAGTGATAGGCACAAGGCCACTACGACGCTTTGGAGATGCATTTTGTGTTGATGTGGTTTGTTGGATAGATGGAGCTGGATGAGGGAGACCGTCAAGATCTGCTGTAATTAATTACCCCAAAAAACGGACCTGCCGAGTAAATAATAGAACTGAATATGGAATAAGAAAGTAAGATGTGTAAGATTATTGTAAAAGGTGATAGAGAAGAATATATCATATCGGGATGCCAAGAATGACTCTTTATGGATGAGTTTGGCTCGGGGCTCGCTCTCAACGCGGTCGAAATATTTGATCAAATCAATGCAAAATTGTGTGAAACATGGTTCTTGCGACCGGTTTGCAAAATCTTTGCGGGTCCAATCTTTGCTGGTAGTCGCGTAAAATTGTAGTGACATGGATTACTGACATCTCTGCGTTGGTCTGCCAGTGGCATCATGCAGGCAATCCGCGATCTAAACATCGGCACCAAACATGGAAGCGTGGGCAAGCCCTCACATGGAGTGAATGGGCCATTTCATGCTAGAGTCTCTTGTTGCACAGTTGGTCTTGGAGTTATGGGTCAGTGATTGGCGTGGTTGGGTGAAGAGAGCCCAGCACCCTAGGCTGTTTCAGCCTACAACGTCTCAAAGTATTGTCATTATCCAAGCATAGAGGAAACACCTGGCTCTGCGTGAATAAAGCCAGATATAGAAAATTGTTTATAACGATGTCTGACAGCTCCACTTGGTGCATCCTATTTTCTTGAACAAACGCAAAACATTAGATGGCAAAAGGACATTCCGAACACTCATTGTATTGACACGGTCTTACCAGACCATACAGCTTGCCATGTATATCTATTGATATCTCAATAGCCAAATATAGATTGCTAATGTTGTTCGTATCGCGGCGGGTCATCCGATCCATCAAAGGCTTTATTATTATGCAGCGAAACACTTGCTTTCGGGAATGTCGAGAGTTCCATTAGGCATACAATAGAACTCATATGTCTCAGTATCATGAAGCTATAAACACTATACAACTCGGGAGTAACTGGCGTTATATGACCCGTGACTCAGTGATGATGGAGATATACCCTTCATCTTGCCATGCAAACGCGAGACAACACTATTAGGAGTTTGTGAAGCCTCTGGTAGAAGTTGATAGACGGCTTTAAAATATTTGTTATTGGATATGAGATTAAATCATCTATTGTGAGGCCTTCTTCAGTCGGTCTGTTCTCCTGCATTATCTGAGATACTCAATATACTATTCCATACAGCGTTACCACTCTAGAGGATAAACAAGCTTATACCTCAAACTTCCCTGGCTCAAAGATAATCTCCACATGATACCTCCGAGCAGCGTCCTGTATATCAGTCATTGAAGGTAAAGGGACTTGTTTATTCCAGCATTCTTGTCTCATCATCATGTTACTGAACAGTCCGCTAACTTGGACTAAACGATCTGCGTTCACTGTAATGAGCCTCATAGACCTGAAATGAGTCTCTTTCAATTTTGCCAACTCAAGAAACCCCCAGACAGAGGATCCTCCACACCTTGTGATTTGTATATGTTCGATGCAGTCTGGCAGAAACTGAAGGTACTCGATCAAGCCCGCATTGACGGTAACATATTTCAGATTGGGACAACCAGTCACTCGTTCTGTTGGAGGATCCATTCGCAGAAGGTTAAACTCGAGCTGAAGTTCTCTTAACCGCTGACCATGAGACTGAATGGCAGAAAAGACTTGCTGTGGTTCGGAAGGCGAAGTCCATGCCGGTCGACAGTTTTCGAAACAATTGTATCTCAGCACTTGAAGATTTTTACAAGCTGAAAGCAGGGCTTTGATGGAATCTATGTCGAAGCTGCCTGAGTAGAGAGAAACTCTTTGGACGTTTGAGGATGCTAGCTGGAGCTGTGAAGGTACTTTTTCGTTCTCGGTGGTCATCCAGCCTTTGATGGATAGCTCCTTTAGTGTAGGCAATTCGAGCACTGAAGCACTTTCGGCTAATGATTGCTTGCTCAGAAATCCTAGATGCAACTCTTTCAACTTCCAGAGAGGTCGTGGATAGCGTCCATCTTGTGCTGCGCTGCCCAGTTCGGCCAGTTTCTCAATTGCACACTCTGATGTATCAATGAGGAATATTCGGATGTTGATCAAAGTGGAAAGAAGGAAAGGAACAACACTTTCCAGTCGAGGCTCAAGATTTCTCGCCTCCAGTGCCGTAAATTCCGCCTTGACTATCTCGACGTTGAGTTGATGTGGCCATGTTGACAAGGCAGGATGACGCTCGCTGGCTAAAGTAGAAATCTTCAAAGTTCTGACATGGCGGGCTAAATCTGGACGAAGTATGATGGTGCGGGTGAATTGTAAGAGAGATATTGTAATCCAGGGGCCAGCATCTCCAGTATCGGGATTACCAAGAAACTTTTGAGTTGACTTTGGCTCGCAATATGTACTGAAAAGAACAGGTTGAGCAGCGTCACTTAGTGCCTTGGAGGTGAGGCATAGATTGCGAAGTGTTGAGTGGGTCCCGATGGATTTTGCGACTTCGAACAGGATCTCCAGGGGAAGTTTGTCGAGCATTAGGATGTGAGGATGTAGATTCCTAGCAATTAGAGTCGCGATAAAGGCGATATGAGTTTTTGTAGTACAATGTAAGTGGAGCACTACAACGAAAGGAGGAGGTGCGTGAGATCCAAGGACTGGAACTGAGGCACCTTCAGAAGGCCTATATCTGCAAACATGACAACGGAGAAGCCGTCAACAAATAATCGACTAACTTCTCTGAGTACGCAGGTACTGGCTAGATCGATAAGGCCCTACCAGGCGGTCAAAGATAAAGCAGGAGAGGAGGATAGCTAAGGTAAGTTGGCGGTCAAGTCGCTGGAACGTCTAGCCAAGTTCAGCTGCATACAAATTACACTGACTGCAGTCGAGAATCATTATCTCATACACGGCCCGTACGCCAGCGCGATAGATTCTACATTCTTGTTGCCCTGCAGGAAGCTCAGCTACCATGAATATCCACTGAGCTCTTGGAGGATTAAGATAACTACTATTTGTGCTGTGCCTGCAGCCTGCGGCCCTGCGGCCTGCTGTACCAGTACTAAGTAGTAGCTCTCATAGGCGATTAGCAGCTCCGAACAATGGCTAATGCGCGATGTATGATTGTGGCTGGCTGCTTGTTCTGCCAAGAATCGATCGGATCAAGCTCTACCTGCCCCAAGAGGCTGGCACGGCTGGGAAACTCGACAAAATTTGGATGAGGAAGTAAGGTATCTAAAATTTCAATTCTTTTCCTTCTTGACTCAGATTCGATAAGTAATACCGCCCCGCTTGCGCTCGTAGCATCCCATGCAGCTCCTTATCCTTTTACGTCTAGCTTCTAAGCTAATCATGTATAGACAAAATTCCTAGAGGCGGAACAAATGGTACCAATAAACAAGCGAGCTTCTTTGGGCGAGCAAAGATTATAGACTAGCAGACAAATACGAGGTATTGATTGGCTTGTCTCTTCCGAAGCTGGAGCCTTAGCGTGATCTGCCACGTGGTACCGCTAGACTCCGTGCGTTCAGCCTCAGCCTTACAGGGCCTTACGAAATCAGGGTCCAGATCTGAGATCGCCAATTTTGAATTGAGTACATGTCACTTCACGATCAAACTTTCTGAACCAGAATCTGAGATAGTAGTGCCGCTCTGTGGTTCAAAATAATTCCTCTCATTCCCTGTTCAGGGTATTACATTGCTATCTCTAGAGACCCGTCGAGAGACCCGTCGAATGTTTTCGTGAACTCGACAACGGTGCAGGAAGTGAAGACCTCACAGAAAGCAAGGCATTAGGACCGAGGCCTATTTTTTAACGGATACTTTATACCTTAATCTGAAGGTTGCATACCTCTCGGTCAGCAAATAGCGGCGCAGATTTCTATCAATCTTGGAAGGTGTCCCCTGAGGTCTCATCCTACCTTACGCAGAAAAGACGCTTGTATTCCCAGCACATTTGATGAGGGTTCAGGCATGCAATAGAAATGCCACCGTTGTTGAAAGTGTGTACTGGATGATATGGAACCTGATCCTACATACATTAAACGAGCATATCATATATTCTACCAACCGATTGGTCCACTTTTCGCTTCGAATAGCTCAATTTGTTGATGAACAATCCAATGTTGCTTCTCTGCCATAGCTCTACCCTGCCATCCATGCATAGAACCTAATCAACCGCTCGCCTACGTTGCATGATCACCATCATATCCACCGGAATATATCGCTGCCTTGAGTAAAGCCATATGCAATCAAATGACAAATGATATACACCGGTTTGTGACCCTCCAGATCATTATTTGGTCTTCGTGCACGCCAACGATAGGTAGAATTGTGGGTTCTAAATAACAAGCTATATCCGGATGAAGAAAAGTGAGTAGTGCTTTCTCTTGCCTGTAGTTATGCACTCGCACCTTTCCTGACGGCTAGGGGCCTTCGTAGCCGAAGACTATGGCAAACTTGATGACTACAAGCTAATATGTCCTGATCAGAGTTTGTGTCCATCCATGATTAAACGTTCAATACGATCAGTGCTTCCATGTTCTATAAAGAGCAATGTTTCTGGACCCCAAATAACATAAAATATAAGTAGGTAATGCCAGATCCCTTTACAAAGTCTCGTTCTCTTCAGGTCTTCAATTGTCTCCAATCCATCAGTCACCTAAAATATTTTGTTCATTCATCGATCTCATGCAGGACATGATATGTTGAGGATCGGAAAATAAGAGTTATGTGAACATTGCGTTTCCTGAGGGGGAAATACTGGTTCCGTGAACAGCGTGGCGAGTTATTTCTATGCTCGAGTCTTGTGTAGGGCCATAATCGATCTTGCATGTTTTGAAGTGCTTGGGACAATTACTAATAAAGTAACATGATGTCTCTTGGTTTCCAAGACATGGATAATAAGGAACAACCAAGTCAAGACTCAAGAGAACTAAAGTATCGACCTTATCATTGATGTTAAAGAAGTAGGAAGAGTAAAGGAGTCTCATCATGAAATTCGGAGGTAGGTTTACAAAAACTTCCCTATCATTACTCATGTTTAGTGACTATAGGGTGACAAAGGCAATGGCCCGCCCCCATCACTGAGGATTGCTCCTATCAACTCTATTAAAGGAAGGATGCCTTTAAGTCTCACATACCATCGCATTCAAAAGTTGGCAGCATAGAAGCATATGCCATGAGATTAAAGTTTTCTTCAAAGAACCCTGTGATAGCCTGATAGGCACCTCCTTATATGTCAACAACGATGGTACAAATAAGCAGATAATGAGGTTGCACAATTGTCAATGGTTGAGGCAATGGAGCCTTGGGCCTATCTTCGTCGCTTCAAAAGATATCGGCCTACTCGGCAAATCCAATACAGTTCATCCTTGCTTTTGAATTTGGTAGTGATCAAGATCCAGGTATTTTCACTTTTTGAGGGGGTGGCTTGGCCCCCAACAAAGTGGCTAATTTGGTTCGAGATCTGGGGGCCATTTCTTTACCACTTTGTCGTATCGTTGGCTAGATTGGGCTCTCTCTAAAGCGATGGGATTTATTATTGGACAGCTATCAACCTGGTAACTGACTTGACTTGGCATATATATAGGCGCCGGACTAGGCGTTATCATTTAACTTCCACACGCCGTTCGCCGAGCAGGAAACCTCTCAAAAACACGAAATTGTAAAGCCTCACGACAGTAGCGTGCTAGGATCGAGTTTGTAATTGGACCTGTGGCTGGGAGGCTTCAGCGACGTTACCTAACAGTCCATAGGAGGTAGAATCATTGACTTAGGAGTTACACTCAGCGAGAACGCGGTGATGGTAGTATGGAGAGTTCGAGAGCGCCAACAATAACACACCTGGACCATGGCGTACAGCAGAGGCGTCCAGTCGGTTTGGCGGAGTATTCAAAGCTTGGTTACTTGAGTGTTATGTTCCATCCCTTATGGCGGGTTGTAAAATGGGATATATAAAGCTTTTTGGCTGCAGAGAGTAAGTCGGCTTCACCCTTCTCTCAAACAGTTTACTCTTCATTCTTTCAACTTCTCTCGCTTGTGTATTTCAGAACAAAAAGCTCTAGCATCAGGATGCTTTTAAATTCGATTTTGCTCATTGGAGCCTCCATAACCTTTGTTCATGGTCGCGTTATTCAGAGAGATGTGCCATGTTCTCCAGAGAATATGCCCGTCAATGTGGTAAGCTGAGAGAGATGAGGTTTTAATAACAATCAAATAACATTTCGCAAGGGTTTGACCACATGCACCAAGAAGTTCCCTCTTGACTCTGCAGGCCACTGCATATCTGCAATTCCTTCCTTAGCTATCGACCCGAGCGCCTGCACTGGTTACTGCGAGCAAAAGTTGACGTTGAACTACGGCCAAGAAGTCCCATTTGCCAATTCACATTGTTCTGGTGTTGGTAATGGCGCTGGTAATACCACTTGTACGCTTCAACAATCCCAATCCGTCACAGTAACCAACACTGTCGGAATCAGCGCGGGAGGCACGATTGGTGGATCTATCGACGATCTTGAAGCAGCATTCAACCTTGGAGCAACCTGGTCATGGTCTAAAGCCGTAGGATATGAGACAACTGCTTCTCAAGCTGCATCAATCAGTTCGGGGATGTGCGGGTACTGGACTTTCATTCCATATCTAATGGTGTAGGTGTACTGTTTCATTGCGAATCGTTTTTTAACAAGCAATAGATCGTGCGGCACTCTAACAAACATCCCGGCCCAGTCCTTGGGGAAGGGGACCTACTTGTGCGACACTAAGTCAGTTACGTCTCTCAAGAACACTATCAACTGGTGCAATACAACACCACAGAAAGACGCAAATGGCCATGCTGGCGGCAAGGTAGTCTTTGTTTTTACAGACTGTAAAACCAACAATCTCTTGCCTATGGCGGTGCAAGATCCTGCCTACGCCTTCCCTGGTGTTTCAACAGGTCAGCTAGCTCAGGTGGACAATCCCGATACCAAACAAAGTGGACCTTGAGCACCTCTGTCTGCTATAACTTCTGTACCGCCTCTAGGATTCAAATCGTATTCTATTCGTTATTTATTTCGTTCCTGTTTCAACCGTTGAGCCGTTGTAACATTTATTGAATGCTTATTGACCAAAGCAAAACTTTTTGTCACTCTTTATGCACCGAAAAAACCCCAATTTCCTTCCATCTTTCTATCAGTTCTATACTACAACTAAATGATATACAAGCCTTATAATTGCGGACACAGTCCTCAGAAGTGACCTGTGTATTCATGACGATTTCATCTTCGTGGTGGCCGTCTTATTTCGACTCTTGAGACTATTCAAATCTTGGAATAGTATGCCAAATGGAGGCACCGGACGATGAATTAGATTGGATTGCGCAGCTGATGGAATGGCCATAGAACACCGTTCATGAAATGTTGAACGTGATCTTCCAATGAATTCTTGTGACTGATCTCCGTGTAGCTGTGCTCTGGGCGCCTCATTTGTAACAATCCAAAATGACTAAACGAAATGAAGATACTGATTTAAGAGGTAACTACTACCAACTCCACGTTAACATTCAGAATCTCTCATGACTCTGTCACTAAGTTCTGGGCACAATTTCTATAAGAAAAGGAAGTATTCTCAATGCATCATGCCCAGACAGCACATCCAATTACTTTCATCAACCCACACATAGGAATTACGAAATGCTCCCCATAGCCTTTCAGACCGTGACTCTTCCAGTCAGCTCTCGACAGATGCTCAGTGATCAGATGCAAATATTCTGCAATGCCTGTGAAGGAGCGATTGAGCAATACAACAGAATTGACTTGCAAGATCCAAACTTCCTTACCGTTCTTCAGAGTATGAGCAACATAATCCACCCTCTTCGAATAAGACATGGCAGCATTATGCACGTGTATGATGCAATGATCCCACGATTCTTTCGAGAACTCTACACCATATTCCCATCTACCATGTTCATTCGAGACGTTGCTTCGTTTATGGGCTTGCTTCCACCAGAGTATTTCGACCTTTGGGCCAGCCTAGACGGCCCGGCTCATAGAGAATCTGGTCCAGTGCAGCGGGCCCGCGATCTACGCCATGCAGCTCGCCAGTTGTTGGCTATAAGTCTGCTGGTTAACTCAAATACACTTCCATCATCGTCCCCAACGCCTAGAGCCACTCGCCCAGCCCGGCGGATACGACGTGATACACCCGGAGCAGTACCGGCCGGCCCAACAACAAGTGTCTACCCTGGGTCAGATACATCTGCTTCGCCATCTCCGTCTATCAATGAAGCAATGATAGCTGAACAGCAAGCCGAGCCTAGCACAGAAGACATCATTCAACAGTCAGCTCAGTCTAGTCGAGGAGAGGTGTTCGTTTCGCAGACTGTGGCATCTGAGAGCGCACCAAGCACCACTGGAGCTACAACTGGAAACAGTGACGAAACCGTTCACTCATCTATACCGAATGATGCTCAGCAGACGGTGACAGAAGGAAATATGACCTCTTCTGGTAGTATACCGACTGATTGACTGGCTAGGTACTATCATGATACACAAAGGAAATATGAATGATTTCAATAATAAAATTCACTTTCGCGCGCTAAGCAGCATATCCGTGATAGACACTTTGTTCAATCTCTACCTTGATTTGTTGATGAAGGAATATTTGTAGCCTCTGGGCACTGGTTGATACTTTTACGGACGGTACCGACCAGGTGGTATGGAAGTCAAATATTACCATGTCTATCTGCGCAAAGAGTCCACTCACATCAGTTTTATTCCAAAAGCTATTTAGTTTATTAAAGTAACGCATTTCATCCATCACGCGCCGGAAAGTTACAACCGAGTTGTTAATACCTAATGGAGACTTATTTACGAAAAGTTCTGATAACGTCCTATTGCCGGCGACCGCCAGGATTATCGGGCTGGGAATGGGACAGTATCTAAGTTAGGTAGGTACCTAAGTGCTCATTTCAGTGCCGGAATTCGTGTTGGATCTACCAGTCCACGAGTTGCATTTGGTATTTCGAAAGTCCCTAATGTTGTGAGGACCAGAGGTTTCCACTGCCAACGCCTCACTAGGATTTGGGAACAAGGGTTCTTTCAAGAGATTGCCTCCTGGTTCGAGTTCCTGAATAGTCCACGAGCATCATACGCTTCTGGTGTATCACGAATCGAAGCGTTGTTCCGTACGTTGATACTCGATTTCGATAAGACCAGTGATAGACGACTTTCCAAGATAGGCTCTGATTATCTTAGATTCGCCAGTAGCTTCCTGGCATTTGCGTTTATACAAGGAACAGTGCGCGAAAAATTGACGGAGACCAATCACAGAACCCTGACGAAGCGTATCTTCAGTCTGGACGATCAGTACGATAATGAGAACATTGATTCTCTCTTACTGGATGTTTTAGGAAAGCCTGATGGAGAGTTTGTGGACCCATGGTCCCAGATAGAGCAAGTCACTAATGGTATTCAACTTCATTATGAATACTCGGAGAGGTTCTTTACGGCTAACGCAAATCGATCTTTCTTCTGGACAGACGATGAATACTTTGGACTCGGGCCTATTGGAATCAGAAGTGGTGATATCGCTTGCGCAATTGTAGATGATGGAGGGCTATACATAGTTCGGAAACACGAAGGATATCATGAACTTGTGGGTCCCTGTTTCATTTTGGGCTTTATGGATGGAGAGATATTTGAAGCTGTTGACAACCATGGTTTCATGCCCATCGGCTTTGTCATCAAGTGAATAGGAGATTGTCAACAATTCTCTGTGACATCGTTGCTGAAACAATACTTTGCTACTGTAGCACTGACCCGTCGCAAGTAGAGTGACTGGAATCAAAGCAAGGTCGCGGGTAGAGCCAACTGCTTGACAATATCAATTGCAACTTCCCATGAAGCGCCATGTTTACCATCTGCTATGCTTTGATACCGAGTACTTTATTGCTTCTTCAACGCGAACGCGTGAGGTCATCAAACAGCCATCGAATGCGCTGGGAAATAAAGGATCATTTCATCAAAGAAAAAGATGGCTCAGATCGCACTGGATGGGAATACGCCATTATTTTGTCGACCTGTTGACTCGAGTAAGGAATGAAGTTGCAAGCTCCATCCATCCAAAAAAGAAACACCAAACCACTACCGGAACCAACTCCGCCCTATCCATCTCAACCACATCTCCAGCCTCCCACCACCCTTTTCCCCCCAACGATGGCGAAAACAATATTCCGACCCCCAACACCAAATCCCCCAACCTCCTCACCCACCAAAGACCAACCCAAAAAACCCACTCCCGCCGAAACCCTCGTATCCCTCCAATCCGAGCGCAACTCTCTCCTGCTCTCCCTACACGCCGCGCTCTTCCCCTCCACCACCAAAACCACCGACTCCCAACCAACCGAACATCCTACACCATCCACTGCGCCAACCTATACATCCAGCGCAGCACATTTCCACCACCTCTACCAGCATAGCTCCACGACCACTACACAACATGGCCTAACACGCACCGAAGAAGAAGCCACCCTCCGCGGCGCCAAACAAATCCACAAAAACCACATTGCAAAATTGCACGCCTACAATGCAGTGCGCGATATAGGACAGGGACTGATTGGCATGGTTGCTGAGAATCGGAAGGCTCGAGTTAAGGATTGTGAGGAGGAGTTTGGGATTGGGAAGGATGATTGAGGGAGTAGGAGAGGAGTGGGATACGTACGAATATACTGGAACATGGCGAAAAGAATGGTCAAGCGGATGATAAAGTGAGAAGGAGCGAAAGTGCACAAGTGGGGCGTGAACAGGTAAGTTATGCAAGTGGTTTGACTTGGGATTGCGGCTAATGATTGCTAGGGGAAGGAGTGATGAGATGGGATGGGATGGAAGAGCATGAGATATGATATGAGATATGATATACCCAGCGAGCCATCGAAGTAGATGGGCTCCAACAGCTTTACAAAACACATTACGGCGTGGCACAGCAGCGGCTTTAAGGTCAGAAGCAAGATCATGAATAGTCTACAGATCAGACATACAATGTAGTATAATAACATCATTAATATCATACAAAAACTCCCCACCAACTCCTCCTCCCCTTATCCTCTTTAACCATCATCTTCCCCTTTATCCTCTCCCACCCGATGTGTCAACCACGCCGCTCCCAACGCACACAGTCCCCCCAGCCGGAAGAACCACGCCACACTTGTATCCCCAGGTGTGCCTCTGGGCTTCTGCAAATAATGAAATAATACACTCCCCACCAACGTCGCGATCACCTGCGGTGCAGATATACTTACATTGTGGATTCCTAGTACTACACCGGCTTGATCTGCTGAATCGTCCTCCCCAGCCGCGAGGAGTTGTGCATCTCTGCCACGCGCCCTGAGTACACCGCGGCGTATTGCGTCTCGGCGGGATATTTCGGATGCGATGAGTGCGAAGGGCGCCCACATGGTGACGGCCCAGCAGATACCGACGGCGCCAACGAGGAGGGTGGCGGAGAGCACGGAGCGGGTGAAGAGCGTGGCCCACATGCAGCCGCAGAAGAGGAGATGGGAGTAGAGCCACGTGCGGCGGAGGGTGAGGCCTGGAATTTGGAGTTTGGTTAGGAGTGTTGTTATGCGCTTTTGGAGGGTGGGGCGCATGGAGCTTTTGACGCTGAGATAGCTGCCGCTCAAGCTATGCGTTGGCGTGAGTGGAGTGGCTGCGAGGTCGTTGCTTGGCTTTGGGGCCTGAAAGGTGGGTACGATGAGGAAGGGGAGGATGACGTTGCCGGCGAAGGTTACTATGGCGAAGACGAGCAGGGCGACGGAACCGCGGCGCGTGCCTTCGTCCCAGATGGCGTTGATTTCAGACTGTGTCATGTGTGGGTTTGCCTCGAAGAAAGGTTCCACGTAGATCTCGCCTATGAAGGTGGACGTATAGAAGAGGAAAGGGAACCAGCCCATCCACGCTAAAAATTGGACTTTGCAGACAGCGGAGATTTGGGGCGGCAGTCGGAAGAGGGAGCGCCAGAGACTGCGAAATATCTGAAGCAGGCTGTCCTCCGAGTTGGGATGCATGGTGTCTTGTCGGGGGTCTCGTTCGCGAACGCTGGCGACGCTGATACTGACACTAACGGCCATGGAGATGGCTGCGAGAGCGCATAGGACTTTGAATTGACTGTTGCCGAGAAATGGAAAGTAGCGTGGGAGATTGATGCCTCCGAGACCCATGCCGACGATATTGCCGACTCCTATCATTCGGGATATCCATGCATTTGCTATTTCCTGTTGATGGGCCGGGGCGCAGTCAACGGCGTATGCTCTTATGCCAGCTTGAACTAAATACAGTTAGCACATATCGTATGACTTGCTCACTTCGTACTTACGGACGTTGATTGCAAAGTCCAAGACATATACGAAAAAGACAGCAAAGACCATTATAGTGATTCTAACAGCATTTGATCCAGATTCTACACCAAAAATGGAATAGAAGCCTCCAACAATTTCTCTTGCCCATGCCAATGCCATGACAGAGACCATAGTTGATAAAGCTCCCGCTGCCACGAATGGCCTTCTCTTTCCCCATCTACTCCTGCATCGATCACTTTTAATACCGACATATGGCTGAACTATAACTCCAGAAAGTGGTCCTGCAAGCCACACTAGGGCGAGAAGTGCTTTATCGAGACCGAGGGATAATAAATATGGCTGACGTTCGTTAGCTTGATGCGGCGATCCAAGAAGTTGCATAAAACTCACTGAGCCATTTGACATTTCCACAGCCCATCCCATTTGAAGTCTTGCGCCAGTTAGTTATACATCTGCAACTCCGGTCGCATTGCTCACCCGAAGCCTCCCAAAGTCAACAAGAACATGTACCAACTTGACCTTGATACATGCTCCTCTTCCGTCCAATCGTTCTCCTCTTGTTCAGTGTCCCGACTACCAATAGACGGTATCTTATTTTCGTCATCGTCGTCAAAGGATGATTTGGAGGGTGCAAGTAGCGGTGATTGTTCGTCAGCTTCCAACTCTCTCGAGAAGCTGCGCGAGTGTGCAGCAGGAGAAACGCGCATAGGTGATTTAGGCGGAGACCGACTCGACGATGCGCCGGCGTTATTATTCGAGAATTCTGCCATGCTAATTTCGTTCCGACCAAGGTATAGGTACTAGTAGGACTCAACAAGCCGAGAGTATAGGATGCGGGGTGGACGCGCGAGGTATAAGTCTAGTGTATCATTGAAAGTAGATGCCGCCGGTGGTGCAAAGTAATAAGAATAGGCAGAAGAAGAAAGAAAAGACAGCTTTGTGTCAAAGGTCTCAGGGATAGGTCATTTTATGAGTGTCACGAGAGAGCAGTACGCCCGACAACGTTGGCCGACTGGGGCTGAGGGGATGCGCTGGGCGATGTTTGGCGGGTGATGTATGGAACAGTAAGATGCAAGAAACAAATACGATCTTGTGGAGCTTTTAGTCAAGGAAAGACAAAGTATAATTGGCAGATGGTATACAGAGACAAATCGAGATGAATGACATTTTCAAGAGTACCCTCGAGGGTTGACGTCGCGATGGATTGGTGATGGTGGTATCAACCCATGTCATTACTGCGAGTCTGCGATGGATCATCATCGGGACCTGAATTGCTCCCAGCCTTTCCCCATCCTCGGACCCACGGAATCTTGGCCGCTTGAGCCGCTGTCGGTAGGAAAGCCGAGTCCCTAATTTGGAGGTTGTATCCTGGAATTACTGAGTCGTCCCGCTAAGGTTCCCTTAATTTTAGTGAGCCACTGTCACACCAGCTGTCACCTTCTTCCTTGCCCCTTTTGACCAATCAGAGCCCATACAGCTCCAACCGCAACGTCAACCAAACTTCAACATGGCTTCAACTCCAACATCTACTCTGCAATATTCATCAAACAACCTCACCATCTGCCATTTCTATATCCCTCGACACTCCACTCCGCTGAATATCAGTCATCCCCGTGGCTCTCACTGTCAAATATCCTCGAGTCTTGCCGCCCTGCTCAACAACCGTCCTCGATTCCACCCGTTCGCGCCGCTCAAGGCCGCAATCGCAAGCTGATTTAAACCACCGCCAAAGCCCCATGCGGGCGTCGCTGTTCAAGTCGCAGCCATGGTTGCAGGTTTGGCTATTGCTGCTTTGCAGCTCATGAGTACGCTTCCTTGACTGCTCTGTTTATCTATCACTTTGGCTAACTAATCTCCAGAACGAGCCTCCGAGGCAGATCCTGACCGTACGTCTACCTGTATACGCCCCCACAACTTTCCTATTGACACAGCATAGAAACCAAAACCCCAGCAGATCAAGAAATCTCGACATCATGGTCTCTCTTCATTCTCATCCTCCTCCTCATATCCGCCCTCTTTGCCAGTTATATTCTACAGACTCGGCGCATACAAGCTGTTCATGAGACTGTTATGTCTATATTTGCCGGTATGCCTTATCCTGCTTTCATATGACAGTATACAATACCTGACATGCCTTAGGAATGGTCATAGGTCTTATATTACGATTGGCCGCATCCGGAGATGTCTTGTCAAACGTCAGCTTTAATTATCAGATGTTCTTCAATCTTCTACTTCCACCCATTATTCTTGCTTCTGGATACGAACTGCATCAAGCAAATTTCTTCCGGAACATAGGCGCCATTCTTACTTTTGCTTTTGCTGGTACATTCATATCCGCAGTTGTCTTGGGACTGATCCTCTTCGTTTGGACTCGGATGAATCTGGATGGCGTCGATATTGATTTCATTGATGCCATGTCAGTCGGAGCAACGCTATCTGCGACCGATCCCGTTACTATTCTAGCCATTTTCAACGCGTATCAAGTCGATCCCAAATTGTACACCGTTATCTTTGGCGAAGCCATCCTGAACGACGCTATTGCTATCGTCCTTTTCGAAACTGCTCAAAAATACAAGGAAGATGGCAAGGGACTCAAAGTCTTTAGCTTGGTTGAAAGTATTGGCACTTTCTTGTTCGTCTTTTTTGGAAGTCTGGTCATCGGATTGATGATAGGCATGATCACTTCTCTGATGCTTAAATTCACCTACCTCAGAAGATTTCCCAAGACGGAAAGCTGTATCATTATACTCATCGCATACGCCAGTTATTTCTTCTCTAACGCCATTTCCATGTCAGGTAGGCTACATGTCAGATTGTCAAAAGATCTTGTGCTCACAATATACAGGAATCGTATCTCTCCTATTTTGCGGTATATGCATGAAGCATTATGCATACCTCAACATGTCAAGACGCACACAGCTAACCACCAAGTTCGTCTTCCAAGTCATGTCTCAATTGTCCGAGAATTTCATCTTCATCTATCTCGGGCTCTCCCTCTTCACCGAGCGAAGACTTGTATTCAAGCCGCTCTTCATCCTAATTACCATCATCGGCATCTGTGTCGCCCGTTGGTGCGCAATCTTCCCTCTCTCCAGAATGATCAACTGGTTCATTCGCTACCGCGCCCGTCGGAACAACGTCGAAGCCGAAGAGCTCCCCTACGCCCATCAAGTCATGCTTTTCTGGGCCGGTCTCCGCGGTGCCGTCGGCGTTGCTCTCGCAGCCGGTCTTACTGGAGGCAACGGCAGTGTCCTACGCGCCACAGTACTCGTCGTCGTCGTGCTCACCGTCATCATCTTTGGCGGCACCACAGCCCGCATGCTCGAAATCCTGCACATCCGTACTGGAGTCGTGGAAGAAATAGATTCTGACGATGAATTCGATATCGAATACATCACGCACGGCGGTTCCGCCGGCACCTTCAAAAAGTCTTCCGGCAGCGCATTCGGCCATATGCCACGCGGCAACGGCGTTGCGCTCGGCGATCTTGACTCCCCTCACCGCGAATCCTCACGCGACCGAAACGGCACCTACTCATCCGGCCACACCAACGGCGCCTCTAACACTGGCTTCTCGCGCCGCGACCTCAACGGCTCCGACCCTGCCGCCGAACAATCCCTCCTCTTCAGCCCCGACGCCAGCAACTCCGCCTCCAACGCAGACGACACAGACGACGCTGCTGATCTCGACCTTCCACCAGCTGCGCGCCGAATGGGCATGCGCACACCAACCACCGCAGCCGGCAGTCCATCTCCGTACCCGACTTCTGGTGCACGGCCGACGCGGGCGGCGAGTGAGAGCTATGTCAGCGGATCAAGTCGAATCGCCAACGCAACTGGCGCGATTAGCCAGCTTATTTCGGAACTCAGTGAGGATCCTGCTGGCGCATTCCGGCATATCGATGAGGATTTCATCAAGCCGACCTTACTGCTAGATCCAAACAGTGGAGGGGGTGGTCATGGTGGAGGTGTATGAAATGGTTAACTGACGGATGTTTTACTTTTTGCATGGGTTCTGACGGGACGATATATATTTGTCTGCGAAGTAAGGCTTTGCGGGAATGAAATACATGATTTTATTTACGGCTTATTTTGAGTTTATGTGAAATGTGAGTCTGGGATGGCTTATTTGATTGGTAAATTGGTAATTCAGGTACGTCTTGCCGTTCGTGAAAGAATCATCTAATAACTCTTAAGAGGAAACGGACATACTCAATGGCTTAACTTGCTGTGCATAGAAGGACACATCAGAGAGCATACCCCTATCGACAGCGATGGATGTCACCACCTCCTTTCAATGCAGCATGCGTTGTTGCCCATCGTATTTCATGAACCACTCAAGATCGAGCGTTGTCCATAGCAACATCTCCTTTCAATTTCCTGTGCTGTTGATTTGAAGTATTTGAATGAACGTGTCAGGTTGACAAAGATCATGTTTAGTACGTATACCTACTCTTTGCTTAACGCATATCTCATTCATAATTGAAAGAAGAATACATAATTGCCCCTTACCATTCATTTGCCCAAACTCGCCAACAACAATCGCATTCGAACACTATAACTAATCAAACATATCAGCGCTTTGTTCATTCTATCAAAATGATCTATTTAGTTACTATTTCAACCATGATCAAGCCAGGAATCTATCCTTCGATAGTTACAAGTCATCCACCGCCTTCCTCATGGACGAAAACAACAGAATGGTCCCCTTTCAAGATGCCCTGATCACACTTCGTGTGGATGACCGGTGCTTCACCACCGCCTGCTCTAATCTGTCGCTCAAAACCACATTCTTTGAGAAAATGGTGACTGCTAGATGTGATAGTGGACTTCAAGATGCTGGATACTTTGTGGATGTCGATCCGAATGCTTTTGAACATATTCGTAAGTCAAAGTCCTGTCACCAGCCAAAGAACAAAACAGTCCTGATATCTCGTCACATGGCCATTGTTTTGTCTAGACTAACAACTTCTACCAGTCCGCTACCTCCGCCGTGGCATCTTCCCTCTCTTCTGGGATAAAGTCAAAGGCCACGACTACGCCATGTACAACGCCGTCCTAGAAGACGCTCGATACCTGGCTATCGCTCCACTAGTGAAGTGGATCGAGGAGGAGAAGTACCACAGCGCTATCGAACTCAATTACGACATAGGTGATTCGGGGGCGGACGATGATAAAGAATGGAAGGATGATTCAAAGTATGATCTGCAAGTCCATGCCGCCTTGCAAAAACACAGCGAGTCAAAGGGGAAAATTGAGGATCAGGGTATTACCCCTTATTTCTGGAAACATCTGTTCGTGAGGAGGGCAGTGGTGTTCCGTAGGGATATTCTGGTTGATCGGGAGGAGGCTGTTGTTGAGCGTGAGGTTGTTGTGCGTGTTGAGGGGGAGAGTACCGGTACGAGGGAGGTTGTTATGGATCAAGGTTCCTAGGGGAGCACTGGGTTGGAGTTGTGATAAAAAAAATGCAGTCAAATTAAACGGCAGTCACAAATGTAACGATCAAATACAGGCCAGCCAAAAAAAGACACAACAAATGCTCAGAACATTTTCACCTTGGTGATCTGTCAGCCTTGCTCTCAGCCTTATACTGGTTGACTCGCCCCACATATGCTGCAGAATAGACAATAAACTTGTCGTGCCAGCTGGAATCCACGATTCTAGTAAAATAGCAAGCTGGAGCACATTCGCATTCGGCTCTTGGGCTTGTGTGACATCTTTTGAGGATCATTTGCATAAGTTAGAAGACATGATGTGCCGTGTGCTTGCCGTATCAAATTTTGGCGCACTAAGGTACAATCACCACTTTTGACACCAGTATCTTGTCGATTCAAATTTCACAATTTCTTAACGTTTCTCTTCTACCATATTCTGTGTTTTCCGTACTTTTTACACATCCCAAAAACTGGCAGCAAAGTAAGTCTAGACATGAAGAACGATCGTGATTTGTAGCCCCCTGTGTCACGATATCAGCCCCTCATTCTTGTTGTGGAGTGGCAATATAATTTTTTTCGACAACCTCAACATCACCACACACGATCGACAACAAACATGATAACATCGAAGCGTCGACGTCGTACAGACCTACCTGGAAAATCTGCCGAGTCCAGCAAATCTTACTCTATCAAGCGCCGCAAAACTGGTCGCGCATCACGGCTGCCAATGTCTAAGAAACGATTGTCACCACTGGAGCGCCTACCAACAGAAGTTCTGGAGCTGGTATTCTTCTTCTGTCCGAATCCGGCTTTGCCTAAGAGCTCTCCACTTATTGGACGGGCTCTATCTTCACGGACGTTCTTGCTGCTGGTTTGCAAAAATCTCCTGACTCATCACTTATGGCTCAAGTCTATGCAAGTTGAAATGGCTATGTACCCTGAAGAAGTCGAAGAGAGAGACGAAGCTTTACATGCTATCTACGAACGTCTCCAAACCCGAGCTCAACTCCTGTGTTCACTGTTCGAGGAGCCTTGGGCAGATTTGGTGTTTATGCGAAGCTTCATTGTAGTCCAGGAACAAGTCCTTGACAAAATGATCGCGGAATCCGACGAGTGGGCTTGCAACTTTTCCGAGTCCTATTTTGATGATGAACGATTGGCAGATCAAAGCTTATCATTTTACTGGAGAGACCGATCTCAATTGTTGGGTCTCCGGCCCCCAGCAAAACTCTTGACCAAGCACTTGAGTGCGGATGAAGTAGCTCTGTACAAACTTCTTGTATCAGAATTCCAGATGCGACTTGACGTTTTTGACTTTGCGAACATTCAAGATGCAAGCTTCTGCATAGTCAATTTTGCTATACCACAGAAGCAATGGTTCATGTTGCAGCATTTGCTTCATGCTCCTGGCGACAGTCTGTCTTATTATTGCCTACTCGAAAGCATTGACACCAGTCGCCGCGAGGTGTTCAATGCTTGTTGGGCCCGAAACCCTATCGATTACCATCACTACCCAGCCATGATATGCCACCGTGGGAATGCAGCGGGTTACGTCAAAGTCACACAAGACATGGTCCGCTCGGCTGTGCTGGAACACGGCTGTCATTTTCCAATCGTCAGCACGTTGCTAGCACATAGTCTCTATTCTCATGCGTCCATGAACTACCTGGACGAAGACCTATGGACGTGGGCAGAAACGGAACAAGTCAAAGGGCCTTGGTTACAACGTTATCTGCGCAACATGGCTGATGTCGCAGAGCATATTCAGCATGACCCCCCTGAAGCTTTCGAACCGTATCGCCAATCCCGAATTTCCGATTTGGTATCACTTGACTTGAGTAACAACCCGGCGATGCAGAGACTAGGAGTGCCGCATAGTCTTCTGGACCAGCTGTTTCTTGGTTTGCTAGGTGGCGATGAACTGGGAAATGAGCTCAAGCTAAATAATGATCTGTCAAACATAGAGTCTAGAACTCCCACTGAGGGTGACCTAGCCTCAATTGCGATCCATACCGTAATCAAGATCCATGAAGTGATCGAACACGTCAAGGGATGTAGACAGGAAGGTGTTCACTTTTGCGCCAGAGGCGATAGACCATAGCTTTAGAGCGGATTCTATTTCATTATCAGGAGATCCATGATCCATAGAATAGCTGCGTACCCAAGCAGGTAATCTAAAGAAATTCAAGGCAATGCCATACCATCCTGTTTGTAGTGTATGCTACCTCTTACGTTGCTTTATATAAAGCGTTTATACTCTGTGAACGTGAAATCTCTTGTGTAACAAAATGTAAGCTTCTTTTTCCAAAATCACCAACCACATGTATTCAAAGACTCAATCTTTCCATACAAAGTTACAACTATGCTACATATCCACGTCCCATACCACACCCATCCTGAAAATGACCAAACCCCACACCCAGCCACATTGCCCAAGACTTTTAGCACACAACGGCACCAAGCAAAACGCAGTCCAAACACCCAATGCCATTTAACAAGAAATAAGAAGACTCCCCGGCCAGGACAAGTAATTACGACTTTTGACCAATTTTATCACACAGTACAAAGGTTTCGGCCGTGGCGAACAAGAATATGTGAGGTATTTCATGGCAAAATTGATAGCAAGGGTGTGTATGGCGCGGTGGTGAGGAAAACGAAAAGCAAAAAAATCTAAATGTAGGACGCCTTGTCTCGTTATCCGCCAGGTTGAACACTGTCATGGCTCATTGGGTGTTGGTCTATTGTGCGTTATGCGGAGGGTAGTAAGAAATGGGGAGTTTTAATTGTGGTTGAAGGGTTGTTTAGCCGACGACCATGCCTTTGAGACCGGCGATATCGCCTTCCTTGGCAGCCATTTCGAAGTAGCCATAGATGATGCTAGTGTCATGTTAGTAAACCTGTTTTCAGTGGTAGGAGGGAATGAAACATACGTGACAGCAAGCAAGATACTGGTTCCGGAGCCAAGAGCGCCCATGAGATCAGATGCAACAGACAAGAGACCAATAACGGCGCCACCGAAGGCAGCGGCAGTGGGGATGACACGCTTGAGTTCGCGGTACATGCTCTGGTCACGATGGCCAGCCATGACGAGGCCCTGCTCTTTGAGCTGCTTGGCAACGTCGCGAGGAGAAGAGCCGGAGACCTCAACCCAGGTCTTGGAGAAGAGAGCACAGGCAGCAGTCATGTAGCCGAGATAGACAGCAGTGTGGATAGGGTCAAGCAGAGCTTCAGAGACGCTGAGTGGTGGGCTCATGTAGTAAGCGACACCGCTGACGGCGTGGAGTTGAGCACCCATGTTTTCCTTGGTCTCCCAGACACCGACAAGACGAACCAACAAGTTATCAGAGAAGCGACTGAAGAGCATCTGGCTAAGAAGGAAGACCTGGGAGGACAGAGCAGATTGCAGCATGATGGGCATGTTGGAGGTGTAGAATAGACGGATTGGGTATGATCCACGCATGCCACGCTGGCGGGAAGACTTAATGGGAATTTCGACACGGAAGCCTTGGAGGTAGATGACAGCGGCAAAGATACCGACGGTGGCGATCAATTGTCCAATGTTGGGCAAGTTTTGGCGGAAGAAAGCTTCGCGGAGAGCGAGTTGCTTATTGGGCCAAGTGACGAGAAGATGGACGAGAGCGAGAATGGCACCCTCAAATTCAGGGCCACGGCCAGTGTTGACGGTAGTTGGGCTGAATGCCTTCCAGACGATCTGTTCGCAAACATTGGTGGCAATGCTGGTCAAATATTAGAGACTGTCGAATCAATACATTCAACAACTTACAAGAGCGAGATACCAGAGCCCAAGCCATAGCCTTTTTGCAGCAATTCATCGAGAAGAATGACAATCAGACCAGCAATGACAAGTTGGACAACGAGGAGGATGCAGATTCCAAGACCGAGTTCAGATGGAGGACCATAGAGGCCGGAGAAGACGTAGACACAAGCTTGACCGAAGGACATGATGATTGCAAGGACTAGAAAGTGTTAGAATAGTAAAATGTCGACTCCTGCGGATCTGACTCACGTTTTTGAGCGGTTTGGTAGAGTTCGCGATCGGTTTTGAGGTTCATATCAATGTCGAGCATATGAGTTCCGGCAAGTAGCTTGTAAAGGTTTAGTATTAATACCGCACAACAAAAGGATTGCGCTTACCTGGAACACCATTCCGGATGTTATGATTGGAGTAATACCTAATCAATCTCAGCAACTGTCTCAACTCAGTCATCTCAAGTATGCGTACCCAGTTCCATTAATGTTCCTCGATTTGAGGCCATCATCATACGTAGCCAATATAAGGGGTCGGAGCTGTCAGAGGACACAATGCCGTAAAGGGGCATTTGGCTCATGACCAAGAAGATTAGGAGAGTTAACTATAAAGTGAGGATTAGGATCGATCGATTCGCATCGTATTGGTAGATTCTTACACCCGTCCATGTTAATTTCTAAGTGTCGCGTGTCAGTTAAGCGTCCAGATCTCGAAGAGCAGCAACCGCGTCGCCAAAAGCGCAACGGCAGCGCCATTGAATTGTACATACTTGTTGGAAAGGAGTCTTTGTCTCTGGAGATGCCACCTCTGGTAGGAGGGGCGTAAAGGGTTTGATGAGGTCGAGAAAGCGTACTGTGGCAGAATATTAGCATAAACTTTTTTGAATCCAACAACACAGCGCTGGCGAACAGCGCATGCGCAGTCAATGGGAGGTCAAACTTACAGCCGCTCATGATGAAGAACTAGACAAGAACGACAAAGAACAAAATTACAAACTGGAGGAAGATGGAGATGTGTAGAAGGATGTGGTAGATGTCAAAAGGAGGAAGATGCAGGAGACGAGTCGAAGGTGTGTTCTTGCCAGTTACAACTCAAAAGTTCAGGACACCTCACTGAACTGGAAAGAGCCACCAAGCACTAACAGCCAGGGGCGGGGACAGGGGTCTCGCACTTAGCGGAGCAGGGGTCATGATATCTTGGCGTCCTTCGGTTCGCCCTAACCCTTTGAGCTCTCACTGCTCTACCTTGATGTTGAGTAACTTGGTACTGAGCACCTCAACATTAATAACTTGACCTTCTTCACATATCGCCGACAACGATTGAGCTCGAATACTACTTCTACCACCATCGTCCAAGCCTCAAAACTCAACACCCTTCAAACTCCTTTGCCAACATCCAGCATTCCCCCACTTCTGCCTAACACAGAACCTCCGCCTTCAAAACCACTCGCCTCCGCTCACCACTACTTTCTTACCGTCACGCTCAAGACCCCTCACACTTCTACAAAATGGCCGACGTTGAAATGCGCGATGCGCCCGCCCCAAAAGCCAAAGCCGAAGGCAGCGAAAAGCGCCCACGATTCGAAGTCAAGAAGGCAAGCTCTTGCCCCGCTATACCATTCACCCATATAGATAACTAACCGTGTATAGTGGAACGCCGTGGCCCTCTGGGCATGGGATATTGTAGTCGACAACTGTGCCATTTGCCGTAACCACATCATGGAGCTGTGCATCGAGTGCCAGGCGAATCAGGGTTCAGCGACGAGCGAGGAATGTACCGTTGCTTGGGGTGTTTGCAATGTAAGTGATGACTTGCTCTCTCTCGAAGACAGTGATATCAGTGTAATTATGGAGGCTAACATGAAGAACAGCATGCGTTCCATTTCCACTGCATTTCGCGATGGCTAAAGACGAGACAAGTATGTCCGCTGGACAATCGGGACTGGGAGTTCCAAAAGTACGGTCGATAGATACATTACACAGAAGAAGTTGAAGAAAGGCATGGCGATAACTTTCGAAGAAGAATTACAAAAGTCGGCTTGTGTAGGACTATTGTTGGCTTCATTCCAATACCTTCAAGTGTTGTGAAGCTTGGAATGTAATGAATCACACAGGCGCTGCTAAAGAAGTCGCAAGACACGTCACGAATAAAGCACTTAGAGATAGTATGAATATGATCGTGCAAAGATCACTGGATCCAGGGATGACCTGGATACCTTGAAATGCCATTGCTTTCTACAACCCCGTAAAACTCCTTATGCCTATTTCGTGTTCTCCCCTAAACAATGCTCAGCTTGGTCGCTGCAATGTCCAAAGCATCAACGTCGGGTGTGAGTTTGGCATAAGCCTTCTTGGTCCCGTCTGGGCGGATGAGGGTGTTGACTTTGACGCAGTCGACATCGTACATCTCCTTGATGGCGGCCTTGATCTGAGGCTTGTTGGACCTACGTATACCGATTAGCACTTGTGATGCACAGGTGTCGGGGAAGTTTGTCTTACTTGACGTTGCAGATGAAAACGAGAGTGTTGTGCTCCTCGATCTTCTTCATTGCGCTCTCAGTGTTGAGAGGGTAGAGGAGGACGCTCGCGGGGTTGAGACCAGTATCATTCTGTTGCATAATCATCAGCCATCGTCCCAACGAAATTGTCTGCAATGATATTCAACTTACTTGAATGGCCTTGCGAGGGTACTTTGGTGTACGGCTCAATTGCAGAGTCTTGGGTCGGTGGAACGAGGTTGTCAAGCGAACCTTCTTCACTTTGTGCGAGTTGACCTATAATCAAATAGGCCTCAGCAATGTTCGCTGAACGCCACATGGAATAAAGTGAGAAGGGTTATTCATACGCCTTTGAGTGCGCCTTTGGCAGCAGCGTTGGCCTTTTTCTTGTCGCCAGATTTGCCTTTTGCGGCACCTGCTGAGAGCAGAAGTCAGCGGGGTGTCATTTCAATGGGAACGCAATTGTGGTAGAGATTTGTGGTTGATGAATTTCTGTGCCGTACCTTTGCCTTTCGATGCTTCTTTGGGCGCCATTGTGATGTTTTGGACTTTGTGGATTGACGAGAAGTTCGAAGATTTGGAGTTGCGAATTTTGGAAAGGCGTTGTGTGTCTTGGCGCGCCAGGTTTGTTCGGGCTTAGTGCCCTTCGAGCATCGAACATCTTATCGATAAGAGCATCAACTTTCTTTGACGCGACGACTTCAAGAACTTTTCGTCGGAGAGACCATACTCATGGGAAATAAAAAGACTTCTTCCAAGCGCAAGAGTCTTTCCGCAGGAAGACCACCGCTCATTCAGAAACCAAAAGCGACATTTTCCTCCAAGGCTACGAGAACCATCATCCGGAAACATCACAACCTTCTCAAAGCGCATGCTCAGGCAATCAAGGTGGGAGATGACGAGACTGCAGCTGAGCTTGCGCAACAACTCTCTGAAGATGGCGGTCTCTCAAAGTACCAGCAAGCGTCTCAGATTGGCCAGTTGAACTCTAGAGGCGGAGATACCAGCAAGGTCCTCGTAAATTGGCTTCAAGAAAGCAGTATATTGCCCTGGATTCATGACCAAGGATCCCCTCTGCGTGTTCTGGAAGTAGGATGTCTGTCTCCAAATAATGCGATCTCCAAAGTCCCAAATGTAGAGATGGAGCGGATAGATCTCCATTCAACGCATCCCTCAATTCGAGAGCAAGATTTTATGAAGACGCTAGTACCATCACTGGCGTCGGAGAAGTTCGACCTTGTTTCTCTATCTCTAGTGGTGAATTTCGTTCCTGAAGCAGCAGAACGAGGTAAAATGCTGCAAAGGACAAGTTGGTTTTTAAGTCATACGCGCAAGTCTACGGAGAGCTCAAACGCATCGGCTGTTCTGCCATGCTTGTTCTTGACTCTGCCTTTGCCATGCGTGGAGAACTCAAGATACTTCACGGCTGAACGCTTGGCTGATATCATGAACTCATTAGGATATGAGCTCACGCACTCGAAAACATCCACCAAGATCTTTTACTCCCTGTGGAAGTTCAATCCAGTCGCCGTTAAGCCAAAGCTATTCAAAAAGGAGGAGATTGTCACCGGAAGAAGCAGGAACAATTTTGCCATTACCCTGGCCGGCTGAAGAATGGTATCATGTTTCTTCATTTGAGAACAATACCCATTATACAGAACTATCAGGCTTGTGGAGGAAACGCAGGCAAACCTTCCTCCAACTGCCTCTTCGGCCACGCCAGACACTCCATGATATCTGGCGTCTTTGGAAGCTCCGCAATCGTCACATCCCAAGCCTTCCTACTCCAGCCCTGAAGAAACCATCGCTGAGCCCATCCCATGGTAATAACCCAGTTCGCCACCAATATAAGCGCTGGGACTTCTCTCCTTATCATTGCGTCTACAAAGCGTCCCGGCACCATAGTCCACTTTACCACGATGCCCATCTCATTCACATCGTCAGTCTTGTGAAATATCACGTCCTTGTACACTCTTTCCAGATCGCTGAGTGCTTCCATGTACAACGCTTTCGAGGCCTCGTCTGTCGAATACCGCTCAATTAGCTTGACAATCTTCTGGAACTGTGCCTTCATTTCCACCGACAGCGAGACGACTTCGTAGTTCTCCATGCTTGCACCTCTCATCATCAGTGCCATCGGCGACGCCGTGAGCGTCTCCCACATTGGATGCAAGCAATCTCTTACACTGCGCGTCAATGTAAATTGCTCTGCCAAATCTTCCAGCGTCGGCACTCTGTCATCGTCATCACCACCAATTGAAAAAGCCGCCATCCGCATCGTTGAGCACAGTGCCGCCATACTGAATGCCGCCTCACAATTCTCTCTGCTCAACTGCTGGAGAGCTTGACGAAACGGTGGCAGCGCAAGTGCTTGGTGGTGACTGCAGAGGATATTCCACTTGGCGCGATTATATGGCTCCATCCAGCGCAAATGAGCTGCAGCGACGGCGAGGAGACCATGCATGAGATATTGGTGCTGGATAGCGATTTTTGGGATGTAGTCGCGCCAGACGAAGCCAATATTCTTGCCGTATGCTAGGGCGGAGGCGCCGGAGGTGCAGAAGTGGTGCATTAGATGCATGTCTTGGATCCAGTCTGCTTGGACAAAGGCGAGATCGGGATCATAGTTCCATCGCGTGGGCTGGAGGAAGGCTAACGGGTCGGTGCTACTTGATCTGCTGGTGCCTGAGTCCTATGGGGATGGTTAGTACGAGTATTTTGTTATGCCTGAAGTAAGGCGATTGAATATGAAGTATGTTCCAGTCGAGAAAATCATAATAGGTGCAATATCTACATGACATGTGTGATATCGAATTTTGTTCCGTTTATCGCGGCTTCAGAAGAAACACAAGGCTGTCGTCTAAACTTGCAGGGACAAAAGTTACCAATGCACGTACCTCGCCAGGGCTAAGACCATTCGGAGTCTTTGACTGTAATGCCGCTTCTTCTATCAGGCTGCACTTTTCTTTTCGACGAACACAATGTTGACATGGAATGTCCTCGCTACACTGCAAAGCGTTAGCGCACGAGTACCTCTCACACCAGAGCTACACGTAGTACTTACCTTGACTCTTCTTTGCTTACATTGCGCGCATCCATGTCGAGATTTGCGATGTCCTATTCTCGAAGGCATGTTGTCCCAGCTGTTGATATCATATCAGTACCAAAATGTGCCTGGAATCAAGCTCATGGTCCACCTTTCTGATCAAATGAGCAATCTCTTATGCAAGCAATTTTATCTTGACAATATTTGGCCGCGTCACGATGTGGCTTGGCAGTGTTTACAGCCTAAAGGAGAAGGATTGCAAGTCAACCCCAAGACTGGGAGTTGTGAGGGGGAGGCTCTTCCGGGATAGAATATGCGCTCCCTCCCTCTGATTGGCCAATGACAAGCCATCACAGAGCACTTCAACCATATCAGTAACCACAGAAGTAATGTTATTGGTTTCCAACATGTTGATCATAACTGATTACTGAGGCAATGTATTTACGCAAGATATACCCCCTTTCAAGTAAAGCGAGAAAGGGTAAAATACCCGCCCAAAAACTTTGAGAAACCAAATATGCATCCCGTCTCCGTATTCCATACGAAGTACCAGGATCCACTTCGCATTCGGCACGGCCCGCTCGTAGACCTTCCCCAATCAAGCATACCGTAGCATCCGAAGTCCTTCGCTTGCGCAGTGGCGCAATGAAATGCGTCGAATTTCAGAAAAATGTGGATAAGAGATGCAGGACTCGTCTTTGATTCAAGAATGAATCCCAGGCTCCAACAAAGCGCCAATATGATAAAAGGGAGGAGAGCGTCTTCCTTGAGAAGATCCATCATCACTCTCACATCAGCAACTTCCTCTATACCAACTAGGTACATCAGCGCGCTCGATACCTGACAGATAACAAAGATCACAATGTTACTGCATGACGCTGCCACATATGCGGTCCACAGAGCACTCATTGCTCGCGACGATTCATCGCATTATGAACTATATCGATACAAACCATCGTTACCAGCAGCAATTGTTTTCACTATCCTCTTTGCGCTTGTCACTTCTCTCCATGGATATCAGATGATACGTACGAGAACGTGGTTCTACATCCCATTCTTTATAGGCGGTCTATGTAAGTCCCATACCCGTTGACATACATACCCCTGGGACAGTACTAACCACCACCAGGCGAAGTAATCGGCTACATATTCCGCGCCATCAATGCCTCCGAAGCATTCGAAGCATGGTCCCTAACACCATTCATCCTGCAATCCGTCCTGCCCCTCGTCGCGCCCGCTCTGTTCGCCGCCTCCATTTACATGGAACTCGCGCGCATCGTTGAAGTAGTAAAAGGAGATGCGCTCCTCTTCATAAGACGACAATGGCTCACACGCATCTTCGTCACGGGCGATGTAATCTCCTTCTTCATGCAAGGCGGCGGAGGCGGTCTGATGGGCAGCAAAATGATCAATACCATCAACATCGGCCAAAAGGTCATCGTCGGCGGACTCTTTGTGCAAATCACCTTCTTTGGCATCTTCGTTCTCGCTGCAACGATCTTCCACTACCGGCTGCTACGCAATCCGACTCAGCGGAGCCATGAGGTGCCTTGGACGAAACATATGGTAGCCATGTATGTTGTTTCTGTCCTGATTATGATTCGGAGCATTTTTCGAGTGGCCGAATTCCTGCAAGGAAATGATGGGTACCTGATGCATCACGAGTTCTTCATCTATATATTTGACGCGGCGCTCATGCTGTGTGTCATGTTGTGCATGAACTGGGCGCATCCAAGTGAGATTCGCGCATACCTGAAGGGTGGTCAGTGGGCGACTGGATTTAGTGTGAAGGAGGCGCCTGAAGAGGCAAACTATTCGTCAAATGAGATGGAAGACTCGCATCGGGCTGTGTGATTGAACTTCATAGAAGCTTTCTCGCAGTGGACTGTATTAGCGATGGAGTTCTGGAGGCATGAGTGAGCTGGCAATTGATAGATTAGTTGTTATGATACATTGTTACATATTTACAGTATTTTACAGATCTGGTAATGGGGTTTACTTGTATGAGGCAGAGCCAAATCCTATTGCGTCGCGGACTTTTTTCATGGTTTCTTCGGCGCTAGTGATGGCCATTTCTGCGCCTTCTTCTGCGACATCTATTAGATAGTCTCGATCGTCGGGACTCATTAGTTTGTTGAAGCGTTCTCGTATGGGCTCAATGTGAGCATCTATCACATCTGTAACTCTGTCCTTCAGTGCTGATTTGGTGGGTATATCCTTAACAAGCTCTTCTGGAGTGATTAATTCATCCTCCAAAAGGTATTGCATTATTGTAACGAGGTTGGCAATTCCTGGTCGGTTTATTGGATCAAAAGTAATTCCATCGATGGAATCAGTGACGGCAGTCTTAACTTTTCGTTGAATTTCTTCACGAGAATCGGTTATTAAGATCCTCGACTTGTAATTGGTGTCTGACTTTGACATTTTCTTGTCAGCAGGCTTACTGAGCGACATAACTCTCTTTGCTGGAGACAATATAGTTTCCGGCTCGGTCAATACGTCGCCATAGAGATGATTGAAGCCGGTAGCACAAGATCGGGTAAATTCCAGGTGTTGACTTTGATCTTCTCCGACTGGCACGTGCGTTGCCTGATGGACCAAGATATCAGCTGCTTGGAGTACCGGATATGAAAACAAGCCAAGCTGAAGTGGTGAATCAAGTGGTTTGGCATTCTCGGGGAGTGCAAGCTTGCTCTATCATGCTCTTCAGTAAATATATCAACGTCTGAATTGCCATGCCAACCTTCCACTGTGTCATCCTCGACAAATGGCCAACGGATGCCGTACAACTCAGTATCCACATCAGCTCTGAATGTGCCGGAACATCAGATTGATGGAAAATAATCGAGCGGGCAGGATCCAAGCCAATGGCAAGCAAGGTAGCCAAGGACTCGTGTCTCCATTGTCGAAGCTGGCGCGGATCTTGCTTCACTGTGATGGCGTGGAGATCAACCAGCGAGTATAGTAAACGAGTGTCGTCGGACTCGGTCTCTTGTAATTTGACCCATTGTCTTAAAGCGCCCAGATAGTTTCCCAAGTGTGGTATTCCAGTTGGTTGTATTCCAGAAAATATAACTTTGCTCTTACTTGGCGTTGGTGATGATGATAGACATCGCCGCGAAATCTCCACTTGACTACGGGCTAACAAGGCTTTGCGCAAGGGCTTGAAGTGTCGAGTATTTGAATGTTTGGAAAACATTTGTCAAACAGAAAAGTTTTGATGGTGGATCTGAACCCTGAGACGGAAATAGAGGCAGAGATTATGGAGTTGGTTGGTTGGCCCCTGCATGTCATCCTAACCAAGCCCCTTCCTAAAGACGACAACTCCAAGGCAATCGTCATTACCATCTCCAGATTCAAACCACTCCTTCCATTGCATCTCCATATCACTCCACAAACATCTGCTGACTACTCTTGTCCTTGCGACTTTGTCACTCAAATCTATAACCTCTTTGCCCAACCTATTCTCTACATCTCGCGACCACCAACCTTAGCCTTGCCACTGTGCACCACTTCGCACCCAACTAGGCACCATCTGAATCTCGCAGTCAATTCGCCAGCATGTCGTGGTCAGGTACGTCTTCTCCGGAGATGCGATCATACAATCGGCACATCTCTAGTCATCATCATCTGGCTATTACGCCTTGCAAACATGTACTGACCCATCTGCATAGGATTCAAAAAGTCCGTTGGTCGGGCCACGACCCAAGTTATGATGAAAGCAGGCCAAGTCGAGAAAACCAACGACCGCGATTTCGAAACTGAATGCCGGTAAATTCTAACCATGGCTCCTTGCATTCCTCCCCTCCCCGGTCTAACCACCTATCCCAGACGCTACAAGACCATGGAGACATCCTCCATGAAGCTCCAAAAAGAAACGAAAGGCTGGCTCGATTCAGTGCGCGCCCTTACCGCCAGCCAATGCCGTATCGCCGAGACAGTTGACGCATTTTACGGCGACGCCGGCACAGCCGACGGCATCTCACGAAGTTACAAGCGAGCAGTGGAAGAGTTAGACAAGGACACAGTGAAGGCACTTGATGGGCCGTATCGTGCTACGGTGCTTGATCCGATCAACCGCTGGTGTGCGTACTTTCCGGATGTGAATGAGGCGGTCAAGAAGCGAAAGGATAAACTTACGGACTATGATGGATTGCGCGCAAAAGTCAAGAAATTGACAGAAAAGCCGGACAAGGATGCGACGAAATTGCCTATGGCGGAGAAGGAAGCTGAGGCGGCAAGAGCACAGTACGAGGCGATCAACGCTACTCTTCTCGAAGAACTTCCACAACTGGTCGATATGCGCGTACCTTATCTGGATCCTAGCTTTGATGCGGTTGTCAAGCTACAAATGCGACTGGCGAGCGAAGGATACTCTCACATGGCCGGTGTACAAGAGTATCTACCAAAAACTACAAGAGACGAATATTCGGAAGGAAGAATGGATGAGCGGGTGGAAGAAGTGCTGCAGGAAGTGCGGAACTTGAGTATATGCGGTTCGACGGTTTGAACGCGTGTGGTTTGCATGGCACGGTGTCAGTGGAGTTCTATCAAGGTGGTTCTGCTAATGACTGTTTCGACGATATGCTTTACATACTCAATGCATTTATTTACTTCATGGCCTTGTGCCTTCCTTTGCCTCGGACACTATTGCAACCTCTTCCCGGCTTACAACAGGACATACCTGGTCGACAAAATACACAAGGCCCTCGACCGCATATCGCATGTGCTGACATCTAAGGCATCTTTTCGTTAAGTAATGCGGTTGCAGACATTTTGGAGATGAGAGCGCGACATCCCTATTGTCGGCTGGTTTAAAACATTGTTCTTGGGTTGAAGACATGGTCACGGAGCAGCTGCTGAACAACAAATAACAATTTCTCGACGTACTGACAACTATCTATTCTATACCTTTGTTTTCTCTGGCGCTAGGATCAACCTCTAAACTCCTACAACGGAAGATCGAAGGTAGAAAGGATCCGAATCGATACGCTTCCGAGCCTCACCATTAGCCAGATCATCCACGTCCCATCCCGCCCAGACGAAGCGTCCGTGGAGGAATTCAGCTTCCTCCGATGCAGCCCAGACTGCAAAATCGCCGCAGAGTTGAACTAAGGCGGACATTATGTCAGTAAAAGTCTGCAGACTGTATGGTTGTACGCAACATTGTGGCGGACCAGAGTCAATATCTTACCATTATCGAATATCTCTGCTGGCAGACCCATCTTCTCGAATTCATCACCATAGATGATCCCGGGGTGATAGCTGATAACCTGTAGTTTCTCACTAGGTTCGGTTTGCGCGATGAGCTGAAACAGCAGCGTACCCGCCGTCTTCGACAGCGTGTACGCTGGACGATTAGCGATCTGAGGATGCGTTGTCAAATGTATTGCTTGAGTGGATACATTGACAATGTACTAATAAATTCATACGCATTAGGAAACGAGGTAGTATGAGTGGAGGAGAGAGGATGTTCACCTTTTTCTTGTCACCCGGCTGAGCGCAGAACTTGTTGACAAAGTACAAAGGAGATTTGGTGTTTGTCTCAATCTGAGACCAAACTTCATCGAAACCCAACTCAAGTATTGATTTTCCATCCGAAAACTTAGCCGCGTTGGCGACATAGACATCAACATTCACGCCCTGAGCAGCGAGGTCGTTCCAGAATGCATCGACCTTGGCCAAGTCGGTGGCATCCAAAGACCGAGAGATGATTTTCGTGCCAGTACCGACAGACTTGGCCTCTTTCTCGAGCTTAGATGCAGCTTCTGCGATCACACTCTCGCGACGACCGATGATGATTACTGTATCGGCGGCCGCACGCACAAAAGATTGCGCAATGGAATATCCCACACCAGTACCACCGCCCGTGACTAGAACCGCCTTGCCGGCCTGGCTCAGTTCGGGGCGTGTGGGCGAGACTGCGGGATATGGCTCGCGATGAATGTTTGGAGTTACATTTTTCTGGGGGAGGACGGCGTTGAAGAGCTGTTCGATGACTTCTGGTGATAAGCCCTCGAGAGACATGTTTATTCAGTCAAGACTTTGTGAACTCGGGTTTCAAAGAGGCTGATATCCGTTAGTATGTCTTTTCGTGGTGAGAGCGCGCAACAGCCATCGCATCTCGTAACAGCCAACAATTGTCATGGGAGGTGTTTGCGGTTTCATCGGAAGTCGTCTAGAAATGTGATGCGGCACGGGTGAGCCTTACCAAGAATTGGCTTTGAGTTCCAGCTGCTATTTAAAATCTGGGGTGTATCTTGTGGTATTACTGAATGGTCATGTCTCTACTTTTATAGCCAATCCCTCTAGGAGCGGCTGGCTGCTGAGTATTGCCTCATTACCATCTTGTGTAATGAGCGGCGATTTGCGCCGCACAAGAAAGGACAATCTCCGCTAGAATCTCAGTTGATGGAGAGCATCAACTTCCACCATTCTAGAGTTTTCTAGAGTAATGGAAACAAAGACGTTCGAACTGCGGAAGCTACTCGATTTGAGCTAGCGGCCGCGTTTTGATGCTTAGGATGCGGACCCCGAACCTCGAGTGCAAGTGCGGTTTCTTGCCGGATTCTCGAGTATTAGAGTACGCAATGCTTTTCTAGAGTTCACAAGTGTGTCCAAGTTCAGAGCCGATTTTATCATGACCATGGCCAATCCACTATCCAATCGAGGAGCATTCGCACACCGGGGCAACTTCTCTGCGCCGGTCGATAAATCCACCGTCCGAGGGCTTGGGACATCTCACGAGCCACGATTATACCGATACACTAGCGATGGACTTGCGGCGTCTTTCCTTAAGTGGATAGCTTCCGCAAACTTCAAATACTTGCAAAGACGGCAATTCAATCCACGTTGAAATCCCAAGTTGTTTCTAAGGCATATCATATACAATGGCTGAGTTGCTGGACACTAGAGCATGCCAAAAGTGCTCCATGGGCAAGAGGAGGTGCGGAAAGCAGAAGCCACAATGCCTACGATGTCATAAACGTGGATTTAATTGCACCTATCCTCCAGTGAAACATTCCAGTTGGGTTCCTTGCAAAGGAGATGATGCAGCTACGACTGAACAACAAGACATCGTCCTTCATACCATCTCGCATCTTTCCGCGTACACTTCTATCGTCCAGAGCGAAATTGATGCCTATGAGTTCTCAAACAATTTCACGGATCGCCAATCATTTTCGCTCTGGTTCACTACGCCGGAGACCTGGAAGGTAGATCATCTTCTACCGGTTGGAAAGAATACCTCAACGATCCAGGACTTGCAGCGACAAATCACGACGATCAAAGATTGGCTAGCTGAATGGTTAGAGAAAGGCAGTAATCCATTCATACATCCTAGATTATATCGGAATCGTTTACCTAGGAGTGTCCAGGATGCATACGCCTCTCTGACATGCTACTTTCAAAAGACAAAGTCAAATGAGCATATTGTTCTACAAATTGTACGAGAGCGGGCTAAACGATTGCTAGCAGAACACGGCCTACCGTCAACAGGCTTACCAACAGAGACAGCGAGCAGAGGCTCGACTGTCCTCGATCCGCTTGAACACATAGCTCGTGTTCACGCATTGCTGATCTATCAAGTAGTTGGACTTTACGACTCGGACATTCGATTACGGCATCTTTCAGAGACTCAAATGCCAATATTAACTCTTTGGTTGCAAGAGATGATTCAAAGTGCCAGCCAAGCAGCATGTCTTGGTAGTTTCATCCTTTTATCGGCTCGAGAGCAAGCCTCGCTAGGTTCTTCACTGTCCACTAATTCGCATTCTGACGATCTTCTGTGGTATTCATGGATACTCGCCGAGAGCATTCGACGGACCTGGCTTATTGCCACTGGAGTACACACGATATACCTGATCATGCAGCAAGGCCGAATGTCTTGCGGTGGTGGTATGGTGTTCACAACCCGCAAGGGGGTCTGGGACGCGCAATCAGCTCCGGCCTGGGAGAAGCTATGCTCTGAGGTCAATGTTGGGTTGATACCTTTGGGGGAAGCCGATAAGTTGTTCACGGATGCGGCGCCGGAGGACGTTGACCGTTTTGCAAAGGTTTTCATGGAAGCTTCGTTTGGTGCGGACAGGATGGAGAGGTGGGGAGCACAGATTCAAGAATAAGATTATGATTCACTTCAATATTCTAAATTTCGTGGTGGATAATCTTTCCCTTTTCCGTAAGCTTCTCAATTCCATCACAAATAGTCTCGCAGACAGTCCAGATTCGCTCTCTGTTCCTCAGACCTTTGAGATCATCCCAGTTGCGCTTAATCAAAGTATAGACCTCGTACCAATTAGTTCGATTCTGAGGCAACGAAAACAGTGACCTAGACGATCCCAATCGCGTTATACTTTGCTCATTTGCAACGCGTTCTTCTGCGTCGACGTCGTCCGTGAGCCATGGATGATCCATACAATATTGCTCCCAGTGCTCGGGCATCTCTTCCTCGAACACTTGACGATATACATGCTGTAGATGCCGCAACTCCTCTGCTGCTTTCTTGATGCGTTCTTCGTCCTCTTTGAGCTCACTGTAGGCGATGGCTGACCATTTGTATGGCGGACTGTAATCGCGCATCTCCCACAGCCAAGGCATCTCTTTCTTGAGTAGCTTCTTCCAGAGACAAATGGGAAGATGTGTAAACGCGCGAGACACAAGTCGTAGAGCGGCAATATCCGAAGAGAGCAGCATCTCAACGATGAGCAGATTCGCTTCTTGGGGCAGACCTTGGAAGCAATCTCCATGTCCAGTGGCCTGTGATTTCGGTTCGACACCTTCCCTGCACGAGGAAAATGCACTGTCACACGGATTGAAAGTATCTGAGCTCTCGTAAGTAGCTTCCTCTAAGGTCGAATGAAGACTTGGGATCAATAATGGGTTTGCTGCAAGCCTGGATGCTGTTAGTGGACGGTTATGCAAGAGTGTAGCTAAATGAACACGCTCTCAAGAATATATAGGGTTCTGAATAAGGTCATAGAACATACTATGGTAACCATCAAAGGTGGTAATGACCGCTAGTATCCTTACGACTCCGATACAATCATAGAGGGCTTTTGCTAAAGAAAAATCTTACCATTCATCTCCAATTCTATGATGCCATTCTTGGGACAGGGCTCGCCGAAGGACAGGATGCGAATGGCTGATGGCATTGTAGACTTCGTTGGCATGACCACACTCGAGTAATCGCCACTGACAAAGGCCATCAACATTGAACTCCCCAAAGCGTATTTGTGAGACACGCCTGTATATTTCGAGACAGGCAGGATGAAACGGAAGCGGCACCTCTTCGCCAGCCTGCCAGATCTGATCATCAGGATGGATCTCATCTCCTAGCCCATGACGGCTAGGAAGTGGGCGTACGCCACCGTAATCGCGCGAGTTCATGTGGCCACCCAAGCCAGAAAGAAAGTACTTGCTGCTGAGCTCAAAGTCCTCATCGGTCGGGTGGGGTTTCCAGAAGCCGTCTTTGGGCACAAGACATTGTGAGGTGCAGCAACCAAACATCTCTTCAGCACTGATATTGTTTCCATTATACCCTCGTGGGTGGTTACACAGAGGACCGGCCAGATGCTCCAGCGTCCTGGATCGGTTATACCTGGCTTCAAAATTATCGTCTTCTTCTTCGGAAGGCGATTCTTCATTTTCCAGATCCTCCATGAGTTCCACTAGTGTCGGTGAATTTGACCTTTGTGATGGTCTGATGGATATTTCAGTTGACCTGGAATCGATATCGCAAGACTCCGACACTGTATCCCCTTCAGCTTCGCTATTTGATCCATCTGACGGATCCTCCTCCTCAGCGTATTCTAGTGGCTCGCTGTCTCCTTGTGATTGGTATTCCCAGTCAGGGTCATCATCGTCCTCGGTCGACAACAACCAAGCGTTCGGCCTGGTCGATGACTGTTCCTTACGCCTGTTGGCTTTGACGTTGATACATAGAGAATTTTCTGGACAGTACTCTCGTTTATTGATACTTTTGTTGACAAAATTGTGCTCAAGATGTAGTTTTTGCTCCGCAAAAGAAAATGCCGTATTCAGCGGTTCACCAGCTCGTCGTACACGTCCAATGTTAAATCCAACTCCACAGAGCTGGCATCTGACCTCCGAGTACCCTACAGAATCGATCAGTTGAGATATTGACAAATTAGTCGCAGGTCAATTTAGACATACCCATCAAGATACCGTATGCGCTCGCAGCGACTTGAGGTGAACAATCAGAATACAGGTGTATGTTGTGTTTACTGCATGATGGGCTGCTCCCTATCTGTAGTAATTATAGTAAGCCCCTAACCCGGGAATAGTGGATATTTGCCTAAACACTACCCCTGTGGCGTCGCGGCTATCGACTATCCGTGTAATGAGCCGCGCCAGGCACCAGAAGCCAGTATCAGGTCAATCCTTGATTCTTTTGTGGCATCGATGAGAGAGAAAATATCCGGCTCCGTGACACTTTCACCAGTTCTTAGGCATCAGCTACTCAAGACTCCGGCATGTCCGTTCATGATCCTGCTCAACAGGACCAACTGGCTCTCAACACTCTCTCACCAGCGGCGCGCCAGAAATGCGCCGTCCCCCACCCCCCAACGCTAGCAGGTAAGCAAAAGATGCGATATCAACCAGGCATTCAATGGCTGTTGAAATATTTCACATCGTCTTTGGCAACAAATTGCAATAGATAGGAAACCCAGAAGTCTATGGCGTCGCGTCAGTTGAAGGCGGTACGGAGTACATACTGCAACTTGTGAGCCCTGAGTAGGATTGCAATGAAGCATGGAGAAGCCTTCTGACTGGCTCGTACTGATCAATTGCAGACTAAATTACCTGGGTCTGAATCCTTCAGACCCCTCTCTAAATTCGAATAAACCCGGAATCGGCGAATTTGTGATGATTTAATGAGGACCAGTTTCAGTCCATTGAATATGATATGTTACACAAGGGCTCATACTGACATATCGACGCATGGAAGTATATAAGTTGAATATTCTCATCAGATACAATCAAAAAGCTGCTCCATTTCTACTTTCACATGCACATCATTTTTCAACTCAACATGCCCAGTATGCTGCTATTCATGCTATCCTTACTTCCTATTGTCCATGCTCTGGACGCTGAGCCTCCATTCTCCCATATAAATAACACTTGGTACGTAGAGAATATCGATATCTCTCGTGTCGTTAATTACACCGGGGGAGTCAAGGCTTCGTTTTCAATATATCGCACATACTACGAAAGATGTCTCGGCCAGGCGCCCGATGGCATGGAGAAGCTTTTAAGGGTACAGTTTTCCTGCTTATTCATCAGCAATCTCGATCCGGTCAACTTCTACAATGCTATTATGACGAGAAGCCATCATGAATCATCTCTGCACAGTATTGGTTTTCAGAAGAGCAGACTGCTGATTGAAAAGGTTTTCTTATGATTAGTGCACACTAATACATTTCAGTGTGGCTGGATCATCGTTGACTCTCCATTGTTTTGCTATCCATCCAACTACGGAGCCATTAACGGTCCGGACCTCACGAATCCTCCACAGGACACATGGTATACATGCCATGAACGCCTGAAAGCCGCTGATGGTGATCGCGCTGTATCGGAGGATGACAAGCAATGGCTGAAATGGCGTTCATTTGACCTACAAGAGTCGAATGTGAATCAGCCCACGAATGACGATGAGCGCCTTGGTGGTCCTTTCCAAAGAGTGTCTTTCGAGTTTGTTAACGGTATACGGTAGATTGAATCTTCCATCGCAAAGATGATGCTCTAACACTGTGCTAGAACATATAGTAACGGTTCGCGACTTCCGAATGATCAAGTTCGGGTCATTAAGTCAGTCTTCTCTATGCCTAGGCCGTGGATGAAATGTTTCTCAGTTAGACCATCCGGTCTTGTATCGACTATTAGTGGATGGCATTGTTACTTGAAGTCTACTTTGGAACGTGTGGAGGTGGGCCACTATTGTAAAGGCTTCCTAAGCACTGCATGCGGATTTTTGATCGCAACTGAGGAGTTCTTGACTTCTGTCCCTCAGTTCAAAAAGATTTACGGTTAAGCACCCAGGTGTATCTGCCGACATCTAATGTGAAGGTTTCGTACCTTATGGGGCCGATATGCATTGCACTTTTATCTTCCTTGTCATTGAAGTCATGCGACTGAAAGAAAGTCATTTTCATTCAATTCAGTAACACATGCCACTGCTCATTGCCTTGAATTCTCTACGAATGCTCTCAGATGAAGAACATAGGACTTTATCCTTTCAGGACATGACGAAATATCAATACTGTAATGACAGCTTCGACTGCTAAATACGGACGCTAAAAGATGCACGTCTACAACCCGGATTTGAAAATAATAAAGCACCATCGACCTGATTGCTCCCTACCCCTTAGTTGTGGATAACCGTCATGTTTCTGGATTTCAAAAATTGTTCCAGAACCTCCGCGTCCTTTCTCAGCTGGGCACTTATCATACTGGAAGCCGGTTGTCCGGTAGGAGGAGGGAACGTTCCAGGTGGCGGAGATCGATCGCAGAAACTAATGGCATTGTAGTACCATCTGTGGCTGGCGCAAGCACCGAACCGTCCAAAACAACGCTAATATCATTGTCAGGGGAAGGAATCGAGAAGAAGTCCGTACTTTTAGGAACGGTTCCTGATGGATTTCGAAGAAAAAAGGATGGCGTAGTATGTCTGAACGTAGCAGGAGGAAATAAGGGGCTTCCTGGCGCGGGTGCAAAATTGGGGATAATATCATTGTCGTGCACAACGCGAAGATTTCGACCAAAGGAAGTGCCATCTGGCCTTGTTTGGCTGTTTTGGCTATCGAGTTTAGCAGCGAGAACTGGATTACCGACCCTTGGAGAGCCGTAAGTGGCCTAAATGAAGCAAATTGTTAGTAATCTGGTCATCCGTAATTGATCGGGGATAGTACAAGATCAACCTGGAGGCTTTTAGTCATGTTTCTGATCTCCAGTGCAGCCAAATGCGAAAGTGCTCCGCCATACGAATGGCCAACAGTCACGACCTTGAATCCCTGGTGGTCCCGTGCTGCTGTGGTGATGGCATTGATGATTGTTGTCCTGACCTCCGTGTATCCAGTAAGAAACGGGGTGGAGACTCGGCAACCATCACACAGATTGTTTGTAGCCGTCTGGAGTCCTCCGGTCTCCAGGAGTAATGTCAGCTGTGCCATGTCCTCCGCACCTCGGATAGCTACAATAATGAGCTGTCGACCCTCATCCACAGCTATAAAGCCTCCAGTGTTGGTAACTATAACAGGACTTCTAGAGCTTTGGTTAGTATTGCACTAGTAAGTGGGTGTGCCTTAATACTGGCTTCGTACTTGTCAAACGTATCTAGAATGATAGCACTCTGAGCATCGTTGCATTGTCCGTTAGGACAAGAGATGTTTCTGCCCTTGGAGCCAGCTGAGTATTTTGCCTGCAATAAGCTGCGTTGGCATACTGCGAGTAAAAGGCAGTCAAGTTGAAGTCATCCGCTGCCGCAGGTGTAGCTGTTCCTGGCGGTGAGACTGGAAGGATGTTAGCGGACCAAGAAAACGAGATAAATTGAGTTGATGAGATATTTACAATTCTGGGCCAAGTTCGAGACTGGCAAGAGCAAAGATAAAAAGAGTTTAGAAGAAAATAGCATTTTGAGTTACGCTATTCTGCTATCGTTTCTAAGGTGATGGATATAATGAAGCACTGAACCTGCTGGCGGTTCGGTTACTTTTCAAGACCATTCTCAATGGCTTTAGATGAGCTTGCCTCTGGATTCCATCTCAAGGTTGAAGCGTATATGTCTACGCATATGGAAAGTCTTTTCTCCAAGTTGTCACTTCTTGCATTCTGCCTAATACCAAGCTTTGGGGATTTTTGGATTCGCCAGGATCAAAACGGCAGACATGATGGCAACAATACTACCATGATTATGACGATAATTGTCAATATTGGGCGGCGAGTGTAGGCTTCAAGAGTCAATTTTAGTTCCGAGCCATTCTCGCCGCTGGAAAACGCATTCTTTATCTAGCAACCTAGAGATATCTCTCCAGATAATAATCCACATCACTGCAAAGGATCAAAAGTCGGTGCATCTTATTACCAGCCAATGGTCACTTTAGGATGCGCAGGATGGAATTTTCACATCCCACTTGCGCAGCAAACTTCTGTGCCTCTTCCATCTGAAGGGATGCTTGTACATTGGCTTGTGAAGAGAGTTATAGCCTTTTAATCTATAAAACGATTCCGTCTTGATAGAGCAAAAGACCGAGCATCCACAGACCTAGTGCGTGAGACTATGCAAGAACATACACGGCGTTCCTGGAAGCTAGTATCCGCACTTGAAGACGTAACATTTAATGAAAGCAGCTCAAGATTCAGGTAGCCTTGAAATTTTTTTGATTACCACTAATTTTGCTCTTGAAAAGTTGAAAAGTCTTGGAAAATCAGGTCCGCATCCGCAATTCCTTCATACGTGGCAGTGTGATCCTAAGCAACATCAATATCAGTCGGCGTAATCCTGAACGATGTCAAGAATCAAGATCTGAAAGACTGAAACTATCATGATCTTGTGGTCTCACATCACAAGCCCAGGATTGAGATATACTCAGGAGAACATAGTGACTCAAAAGAACACTGTTCATGTCACGGTCGCGGAGCTGACGTGGTTACTGATAGCAGTATGGTGATATGATTGAGAATCGCATCGACCTTTTCCATATCCATTTGAATCCCGTCAGGTGAAAGGATAGTTCCGAGATATTTCAATTGCTGGACAGCAAATTCGCACTCATCTATATCCAAGTAGAGCCCTGCTTGCTGGAGCTTCTCACAGACCTGAGGGACATGGCGCTCATGCTCTTCCAGCGTGTCGCTTTCCTGTTCACGAACTGATATCAGACAGCTGTTTGAATCCATAGTCATTGATGGGAGCAAGACCTGCAGGTGGCCCCGCAATTTTTGAGAGCAGATCGATCAACCTCGATCTATATATGATCCACATGATGGCATGAAGGATCCATACTCCCCATGGCGTTTGTGGAGTGATCAGGTGTGGAAAGCCAGGGGCTAGTTTTTGTGCACTGTTGACGATTGGCCGTTGCGCTTTCTCGTATTGAGAAAATGCAGCTTCTGGATCATCAGGATGCTGCGTGAGTGCTCCAGCTAAGTTGTATGCGCCAGTCATTGCTAACGTAGTTCCCATTCCAGATATTGGAGAAGCGCAGAATCTGGGAATCAAGTCAACAATTTGCCAGTGTTCGATGATGTGTGAGGAGTGAAAGGCTTACGCAGAATCACCCAAAAGTACTACTCGCCCTTTGCTCCATTTATCCATCTTTACTTGTGCAATCATATCATAGTAAAAGTCTTCCGTACTCTCCATCTCTTTCAATACTCTTTCACTTTCCCAACCAGCATCTTGAAAGCACTCTTTCATCAAAGCTTTTTGGCCATCAAGACCTGCTCGACTCTTCAATGCAGCCTCCGCCCATCTCTTATCATCGCTAATCGTAGCCATGAAAACCGTAGTCAGCCCTCTCTGCTCATCTGGCCTGATCATGATCCATCTCCTGCCTGCCGCATGATACCACCGTCTCCACATACTATCAGTCTTTCCAACTGGCATGCTGAAGAACGCACCATACATCCCTAACTTCCTGACCCGCTCGCTTTCACCATAATCTCCCCACACAAGTCTCCGCGTCCGACTTTGCAGTCCATCCGCACCAACCACAAGATCAAAACTCCTTTTCGCTCCACTCTTTGCAAACACAACATCAACCATCTCTCCATTCTGCTCAATGTCCGTCAAAAAGTCGCCCCAGAGATACTCGATCCCGTGTCCTCCCTCGCCTTTCACCTCCTCGCTGACTGTGCGACTCCGTTCGTACAATATCTCTGCTAATCGTCCCCGTAGAATCTCGACATCACTTGTGGGCCCACTACCGCCCGGTCCAGCAGGAAAGGCCGCCCATGTGCGGTCTTGATCATCTACAATTCGTACGCCAGCCTCACCAGTAGTGGACGCCCGGACAACAGCTTCGAGTCCGAGTTTCTGGAGCAGCGTGAGTCCAGCGCCGCGGATGTCGATGTTCTGCCCATGAACGCGGATGTTGGGTGCGCGTTCAAGGATGGTGATGTGCGGCTTTTCAGATGCAGGTAAGGATGAGAGAAGCAGAAAAGTAGCAAGGGTTGGGCCGGCGATGGAGTTACCGATGATGAGGATTGATTGGGGCATGATGATTTAAATTTTGCGATGTATGAATTCACACAGGGGAAGATATGGAAAGGGCCTTGGTATCAAATGCTTGCGAGTCATTGGGAATGAATCTGGGGTGAAGTTGATATATAGACTTTTGATGGCGCTAGGCAGCAAGATTTCCCATTGGATCTACAGGCGTACTTTACATGCCGACGGTAAGCACGAACATTCAGCTTGACAAAGTCGTGTCGTCATGATACGTTATGTATCGCGATCTACTGTAGTCAAGGGCCTTTGAAAAATGTCCAGTACGCCGCATACGGAATCGGAATGCCGACGGCATGTTGGCACGGACATAGCCTCTTCGTGAGTTCGCGCATAACGTTATGTCCTTGGCGGCCTTTACTCATGCGGATGCGGTAAGAAGGAGCTATAGATATGTGCAGGCACTGCATAGATCATATACTGTAAAATCATTAAGACAAATATTTTGGAAGGATGAGGTGTAGTTGGAATAAGTTAAAGGGATTAAACTTTAGAGATGAAGTTGGGAATCGGCGCTACGCCACGTGGGGGCCACGAGAGATTGAAAGATATGATAAGATTCAGCCTGATATCATTTCTCAAATACACTCAACCGATGGACAATATGGCTGACGCGGCCACATCATGCTACTAGATGCATAAAAGGTGCAATGATCTACATGTTTACACTAAGATATTCGAGTGTCAACGAATAGGAAATGACGAGAGTGCCTCCACCGACTTCGATGGCTCCCACACAACACGCAACGGGATCGAGTGTGTTGAGTGCCATAAAGAGTGTTTAGACTGGTAGAACTCTTCCAGTGCAATGTTGAGAATTGATTCAGAGCTTTGACACCATGGCTGTGATAAACTGTACAGTTTTCCCCACGAACAGCTTTCGAGCCTTAGGTAATCGTGGATATTAAAGCTATTACTGCCATCTTGAACCTTCCAGCTCTGCAGGTGCAGGTTGGGAGTACATGGTAGGTAGTTCATGCCGATGTTGATACGACTGTGAATGTGCCGCCATCTCTGCTGGCATGGGACCCATGTGCTGTCTTTTATCGTCTGCTTCGATCGAATATTGTTGACTTTGAGCCTGCATCACAGGCTGCGATCGCTTCTTACGCGACCTTATACACAACAATAGCACACCAAGAAGCATCAATACACCTATTGCTGCGCCTACGCCGATGCCGATCGACGCGCCCTTTGATAGCCCACCTCCTGATGCGGATGATGGATTGGTATCATTTGTGCTGGACTGGCTTGTTGTACCGGTCTTTAATGTACCAGTAGTCGATGTGGCAGTATTTGAAGCAGTAGCTGCTGTTGCACTGGCAAGAACAGTCTGGTCGGAACTTTGCCACATGATGGGAACACCATCGCCATGAACTATTGTATCGGTAGGGAATGTACTGTGCATATGTGTGAGCGAGTAGCCAGCACCTACTAATGAGGCGGCGAAATAGTCCACTACTTCTCCCTTCGAGACAGAAGATCCACATAAATGGCCGAAAGTCGTATAAGTGTAGCCACTGCGTTTCGATGAGAATAAGCCTGAAATGTCCCTCAATCGAAAAATACCTTGGACAGCATACAGCTGCGGTCGTATCGGGGTTCAGCAGGAGTGTATCAGAATACCCTGGAAACCAAGAGTTGAAAACGATGCATGTGGTGTAGCCTGATGGACATAATCCGGGACTATCTATGGGAAGGTTAGTGTTGAGTTTACTGCCGCCTGCTTGAAGGTTTGGATCCCAAAGTCATACAGTAAAACGCGTCCCAACCAGCAGAACCTTCAATATTTCCAGTGGTTATTGGAGGGTAACAGCTCGTGTCGACATAATAGAGCCTGATATGTCCGTGATACATTTCAGAGCTCTGAAATGTAAGCGTGGCAGTGCATGACGCGTCGCTGGAGGCTTGAATAAGGTTGTTAAGGGGCCCCGATTAAACGCCGAAATATAGCTCAAATCTGTAATTTGAGACTGCGGTATTGAGCCGACGGCAGTCATAGTTGGTTTCGAGATGCGAATGGATGTTGAAAGGGTTTGTGAACATTTTGAAACGCAAAAATGAGGGAGTGAAATTTGAGCTCTAAAGGGCGAGGACACGCTGCATGATGAGCAGGCTTGAAAATGGTGGCGGCCTTATAGTCTTGTTTATCTTTGGGAGGCTGGGCACTGATAGTGAATTTGTGACTGCACAAATGCATAAATAATAGTATGCTTTTTGTTCGAAAGTGTATCAGGCTGAGAGTGGGCATTTTATCCACGTCCCGTTCTCAAGACGACAAGACAAGATGGACAAAATAATTGCGCCTGCACCCATCGACTTAGATGGCTCTCATACTATACGCTCTACTATCGAGTGCTGTATTTACCATATATGGCTTTCAGAACCGAGAATTTTAGCGAAAATATTAGAAAACATCCCACCTCGTATTGAGAAGCGTTCGTGGATGCCAGCGAAGCTGATGGGAGCGGCTGGAGCGGGTCCTTTATCTAGGACGAGAGATAAGATGGATAAGATTGGATTCGTGCATACTCCATCAAGCCGAGCTTTAGCCATGCCAAGCGTATCTCTTTACAGACAGCCTCACAGCTCACTGCCGAAATTCACAACTTCCACTTTGGCACTCACCCACTGAGCACAAAATTACCTGCTTCTCCTCATGCATGTACTTCCTCTCTGTCGCTTGTTTGCTGACCCATAGCTCCTTATGCAACCTTTCTAAGAACTACCGCCCAGACTCTCCATCCCACGACGACCCCTCACAATCCATCTCATGCGCTGTCGAGTCCAAGATGACACTTTGTCTTACTGCCCATCAGAGGTTATGCACCAGCTCGAAGGATAATCAGAGGCACGTAGTCTGGCGATAAGCTTTTCATGCAAATGCTATCCGCAACAGACTCACTACGCAAGAACACACGACGCAAATCACTTGCAATCGGGATAGACAAGCAGGATCATAATAATACATTGAGCAGACCACCTTGCCTCAGCAAGCTGTCCACCCTCAAACGCAAGACGACAGTAAAAGACCATCGCCACTACAAATAGGGGTATCGGTGCAATCAAAACCTAAAATCCATCCTAGAATACAAGCCGCCTCCACCGCCTCATCAATATTCGTCCAGTTCGATCGTCTACTCTTCCTCCAAAAGCGGAAGTATGTGGAGATGACACTACTTCGCCGCCGTCAACGCTCGCTGGACCTGCTGCTGTTGCTGCGCTACGACATGTGCTGGTAAGTGGCTGTTCGCTGCTTGCTGTTGCCGTTTCTGCGACTCCAGCAGTGCTCTACGCTGCCGTTCAGCCTGGTCCGGTTGGGGCTGAGAATAATTTATACGGTAGCGGAGATTGCCATTGTCGTATGGGTCAGTGTGGTAGACCTCGCGCTCGTCGTCGCTGTCTTGATCATATTGGTAGCGCTCGGCCACACAGGCGTCCGACATTTCGACATCTTCGTTCATGTTCGGTGTGCGGGCAAGCCCGCGACGGTCAATCCACATGCGCCCTCCTCGGCCCATGCGTCTCCGGAATGATGGTCTGGCAACCGGCGTTTCCATTGGTGGGGAGTCGTAACGGAAGGGAATAAAAGCCTTTTCTTTGGGCTTGGTGTGCGTTGACTGGCCATCTACTGCAGCTCCCTCTGCGGACTGTTCAGAAGTCGCTGAGGCAGGAGGAGTTGGAAGATATTCTGTAATCGCTGCACGAAAGGAAGAGTTGGAATTGGTGTCGAGGGGAGGGGTGATTGGCCGCCAGGTGTTGTCGACCCAATCATTGTTCCAGGTACGGTGCTTAGCCATGCTGTCTTGAATGACGGTTTCAACTTCGGATTCTCTCTTCTTGCGCTCATCCGACAAGAGCACCAAGTCGTGGTCTTGCAACCGGGCATCGGGTCGAATGTGCATTTTGGGTGGCATACCAGGCATACGAACCATAGTAGGATCTGGCTTCGCGGGCTTCTCCACTGGCTACAAACCTTGTCAGCAAACGTTCATTCAACTTCAGGAGTATTCTCACCTTTTGGTTAACCAGGTCTTGGTCGTTGCCTTTGATGCCAAGATTCCGCTTAGTTTCCTTGACAGCACAACGTTGTTCAAAAATCAGGCGATCAATAGCCAATTGATCTCGACGGCCATGTTCACGTTGCTTGGTAAGATGCATGAGTTGTCTTGCTTGTTCAAGCTCTGCACGCATCTTCTTGAGCTTCTCGGTTATCTGTGCATCACGTCCTCGAGTCTTTCGCGCTTGTCGTACCTCACGACGACGGAAACACACATATGGATCAGCTTCATCAGTATCGGCATTTCTTTCGAACTTCAAAGCAGAGCCCAGTGGGTGGTTTCCTTTCGCAAGACGACATTGTTTCCAATGGTCATAAATGTCCTTTGCAAAAAGCCTGGAAGATGGATCAATGGTATCATCGAACGATTGTTCCATTTCACTGTATGGCAGTACCGGAGTATTGTCCAGCGTTGCATATGGCTGTTTGATTGAAGAGTTTTCTTCGAAAAAGCTCATGACTTCTTCGAATTGAAGTTCAGTACATGGCCCTGGCAGCTTGGCCGAGGCCTTTTTGTACGAAGCATTGAGAGTGGCAAGGAAGAGCTCATCTTCTTGGGTCATGCAATATGGACTGCCAGTAGAATCTTCAACGGTGGAGGAAAATCTGATGTAAGTTTGCGGGTGTTGATACCTTGGTGCGTATAGGCGATCATAATGCACACTTGACACATTGGTGGGAGGAGTTGGAATGTATGCTGCCTTGCCATTGCCAGCAGCGTGAGAGGATATTACTGCTTGCAAATGGTGTTCCTACATCTGTTGTTAGCATCTTGTCCAAAGTCATGTTGCGCTAACCCCAATTGGGAGGCAAATTCAGGAGGTTTAACAAGGTCACGTGAATTTATTCGCGATGATGAGGTCGCGATAAATATCAAAAGTGACCAGATCGGAGGTGAGTACATACCATTTCTTCATGACCCTCAACACCAGTTTCCACCTTTGGGATGTTGCGTTGAGCCTCATCGTCAAACGTGGCCTCAACTTCGTCCTCACGAAGTATACTGAGGTTCTGCTTCACCGAGAGCTTCCGTTGGCGAAATCGAGCGCCAGCAGCACGTTGTGAAGCCATAATTTATGGGTATTTCTCAAAGTTGAAGCGAATTTAATCGCTCAACGCTGGCAAGCACGACTGTTGACAGCCAGGCGATTTGTTGGGGGTGACCGATGGGCTTGGCAAAGGTTGCAGAGTTTTGAGGTGCAGCGTAACCAGGCAGCAGTGAGCAGGCGGGGTTTGTTTGGTGTCGGCATCCACCAGAACTCTTCCGCGCGCTTTTCTGGCTCAACGCCGGGCTTTCAGTTTTTTATTTTTTGCTAGGCAGGACAAGCAGAGACTTGCGCTTGCAGTGATATAATTTTTGGAAATGACCGGACGGGTTAAGCGGTTGATTTTGATGGATTTGGTTGGGTGACAGGTGTCGTTGCGTGGATTTCAGAGCGGCCAGCTTGGGTACCAACTGTACGGGGGCTCTAGGGCCAAACATTCAAGTTGCTGCGCCCTTGCCTTGCTGGGCAGTTCGGATCAAAGATTGTCCAGTCCCGTTGTTATCCGACGCTAGACTCAATGTGTGCACTCCCTTCTTCACTCAGCCTTATGACTTCGCCGCATAAGCATTTTCTGAACTTCTAGAGCCTGCGATTTTGCTATTTCGCTGAACACCGTTCTAAAATCAGGGTGGTGGTCAGAAGATTGCGTTAGTACGTTATTCCGCTTCTAACTACCAACGTTGCTTAATCTCATCAAGATGTGAATTCTGGAGAGCCCATTTGATTCAAAACTTTCAAGCTTTCAACTCCCGAATATATGACTCCAAGATTTATTGGAATATAATCCAGGAGGCATAGTACAGCTGATAGTCTCGTTTCAACATAAGTCTCGCTCACCAATTGTATCCGCTTGAGTTGAGGCGGAGCCAGGGTGCAGGAGGCTCTGCAGGACACTGCCTGATCGTACAACGGCACGACCACTTAGAAGTGCTGCTTTGCGCCAGCATGAACGAAGGATTCGGCGGTTATCTTGAGAACATTCAGACGTCAATTCTGACTCTGGAGAGTGACCAACTTTTAAATGATCACGCTGCTGCTCTCTTTTCCTCCATTTCACGACTTTATGACCAAAATTGCCAACTCAAGTCCTCTTTCAGGATTGGAATTATTTAATGGCCTTCCTTCCCACAACAGTGGAGGCCACGGCCTCCTACAATCAATTACATGATGAATCATCAACTATATTTCGCCGACAAAACTGGAAAGAGACCTTCAAAGCGGCGTGGCAAGATTTGAAGAGAGATCTCAAGCCTTCTAACCTAGTCCCATCAATGACACCAGTCCTTATTTTGCTCTGGCTCAGCGGATTGATTACTCTTGGCTTTTGTTTAAACTATGTGATTTATCCTCAATATCTAAGTTACAATCTGCCATGCCAACCAGACGGGACATTCTCCCTAGCAGAATTCACAAATTCCAATGACCACCAAGGGCCTACCTATAACCCATGGCTTCTCTCCAGCTTGTTTGACGTCTCACTTATTGCTGGTCAAGGTTTATCCTTCAAACAGGCCAAAATCATAGACATTTGTTGGGACCTTGTAAGAACAAGCCGATCACTCTGGACTTCGGATCTTAACAGTCTATAGGTTGTCGGTCGAGGTGGCCAGGCAATTCTTGGATTCCTATCCTACAAAGTTATGAAATCTTACATTAGCTCACAGCTTGCGGCCGAGCAGATATCGATACCAATGTACCGAACGATTTTCCTTCAATCTGGACCTAGTCTCGCGTCAACAGCTCATCTTGCATGGTATTGGATCCGCTATCGAGCTCTGAAAAACAAGTCAATCATGATATGGATTTTGGCAACCTCTGGTTTTATACTGTCTTTCTCCACGATATCCAGCGCCATGACATCTTACAGTTCTGATATCAATCCAAGCCTTGTTGTGGACGGCTCTCGTCTTTCTTTTGATGGCCTCTCCACGGTTGAGTACATAATTCACGATGGTGAAAGAATAGGCATGAGCAACGATACCATGGTTGTATCGTCAGATCAAACTGGTCTCACGAACAAAAGTAAGTCTAATACAGTTCTTGCGACAGAAGTGTGCTGATCACTGATTGTATTAGTCAGTGAAGGTTGCCAGTATTCTAACTCTTCAGTATGTGTTCTCTACCGACAAACTGGGAATTGTAAGTTCAAAGTCTCAAACTTTGTCTTAGCAGCTACTAAATCCATGCAGACACCGGTTGGGTTAGCGAACAGTATCGAAGGCAGTGGAGAAATGTTACCTACGCCTATATGCCTCCTTACACGCCAGATAACGTATTGAACATTACTTCATTTTTCGGAAACTACACATTACCAGCTCCCACTTTGAACATTTCTAGGCCAGGCGATAACGAGCAATATCCTGCGCCACTACTGTACGACTTGAAAACAAACAAGGCGTACAATGGGACTTACATTGAAATGAACAGTGTTTGTCAGGACATATCCAAGACCTCATACCAGTGGGGCTTTTCTCTGCTCCTGTTAACTATTCTTATCATCTTATTAGTAGTATGGACACTTGCAACTTGGCTCGTGTGGTTCAAAGCTCAACAGGCATGGAAGCTTCGTCACAGTCAAAGCGACACCGGGGACTACAAAGCGATTCTAGAGCTCAGCAAAGCAATTACGCAAGAACTACCGGAGGATTTGAAGGACCCAAGCAAGTTTTCTGAAACCGAGATCGAGGCTATCATTCTGAATAAGAACACTCGAGGCGGTTCTGTTCCAACTAGTATTTCCGAACCTGGGCCTCGTTATTCTCTCTTAAATCATCTCAAAACACAACTGCAAAGCTATCGTACCTGGCACAAGTCTGGGACTTTCTGGTTGACTGCTATGCTATTCCTGATGGGCCTTGGTATACTCCTGGCACTTACAACAGCTGCGTTCAGCGGGTCTTTGTTGCTCTGGGTGTTTGCTGCGGCTGGAGTTCCGCTCGCGCTTTTGATAGGATCAACAAACAAAAGCCGATGGCTTGTGTTTCTTGCATCTTTCTTATTTGGGCTCGTCGCCGGTCTTCCAATCGGCCACTCCATTTGAGATGAACGTCTATCAGGTCAGCCCACGAGATGATACAACTTAACGCCAGTAGCTTCAACGAGCAAGGTTTACATCTTTCAAGAATTCTATTATAAATCATACCAATTGGCTAACACCATCTATAAACAAGAACGTCGACCTTCAATCAGCGTCTATGAAGTACAACTTTTCTACGCTTAAAGCATGGAGACAATGGCAACGAAACCAGCAATAGCCGCAACACCAACCGCAACAGCCGAGTTGGCATCTCCGGCCTTTCCAGCAGCACCGTTGCTGGTAGTAACATTGCTGCTTGATGAGCCTGCCGAGGCAGAAGCCGCACTTCCACTACCAGACGCAGTACCTGAAGCCATTCCGGATGCGGAGGTGCCAGTCGCACTTCCACTAGCCTTTCCACTCGCAGTTGAACTAGCACTGGAACCAGCACTGGCACCTGAGGCAATAGCAGTCGAGCATACACCAGCAACACCGGTGGATGTGCCAATCAGGCTAGTGGCCATGGGGCAGTTGGCCATGAAGCTGGATTCCCATCCATACAAAGCCGCGCTGTTGGCGTTGAACCAGCTGACGGCCTCGCTGCTATAGCTCTTGTACTCGGAGCTAAGAGAGCCGGTGAAGCTGAGCTTGCAAGCGTTGGTTTGCGAAAGGATGGCGTCTGTAAGGTCGGCAGGTGCGGTTGGGACACTGGTGATGAGGGAGAGGATGGAGTTGGGGACTACACAGGCAGACGCGGCGGAGCCGGCGAGGGCTGTTGCGGAAGAGGCCACTAGGAGTTGTCAGTTTTGGTGATCGAAAGAGGAACGAATGATTTATCTCTCGAGAAGACTTACCCTGACGGATTTCAAGAATGTGATAGTCAGGCATAGGATCCGCAACTGGCTGAGGAGCGGCAAACGCTGAGCCGACAATGGCAGCAACAACGATAGATTTGGTGAACATGATGATAGTTTTCGTTGTTTTAAGGCTGGAAATCGATTAAGATTGAAACTATGGGTTGAATGAGTGACTGAGTTGGAACTGAATTGAATTTGTTTGCTGAAAAAATATGTCAAGAAAAGAGAAAGGACATCTTCTTTAAGAAATGATAGACTCGACGCTTTTCTAGGCGCTAGACAAGGCTGCCTGCCAAAAATACATCCCACCGATCCCTTTACAACGTTACACCGTACTTACACGAGACTAATCGCCCTTTTAGGAAAGGCTGGTAGCCACTTGGTGGTGATGATGCGTTTTAGGGGACCGGATTTTACCATTCAGGAGATTTTGTGGGAATATAATTGGCTGAATGGTGATCGGCAACTAGCATGAAGACCGTTACGGTGCTACTGGTGCTTAGCCAACCCCTGGCGTACCTGAAGACCAAGCGCCAAACCATTTCTTCCAATCATAACATCTTTAGACCTGTCAGTTCTGAAGGGGGAGATTTGGTGGCGTTGGACCTTGAAGATTTCCGACGTCGGGAGTTGGCATCTTTTTGCTCTTTCGGGCTTCAGTTTCAACGTCCACGGTGCTTTTCAAGTCCTTGACTTTTCACTAAATTTAATACATATCAACGGGAGCTACAAGACTGTACAGTTCGAACTCAACGCGTATTGACAAGCCTGGGATGCTCCATCTGCCACCATATTAACCATCGTAACAGTTAAGGTACTCGAAGAGCATATGTTCTAATTATCAGCAGGATTTGAACCACTCTCAGCTCACTATATAGTTCCAATAAACATGGTGGGCATTAATCATTATCACGCCCTGATGCTGTACATCCCTCGGATTACCTTTTAATCATTGCCAAGAGAGGTTCGCGACCAGATATACCATCTTGTCCTGGTATCTTCCGGGGCCATCATCTCGTGGGCAGGTGTATTGCGCACCGAATACGTTACATGGGATAATCCGTGTAATGACCAGATGCGAATGGATGTTGACCGTCCAGCAACAAGACTTCGTTATCGTGTTCAAGACCACACTTCTACGAGCCAAAGCCTTCAGCACGTCTGCAAAGACTTGTTGATTGCCGGCAACAAAACGATTGCAGCAGAGGCAGAACAGTATCTCTACTCCAAAAATCGTTTTCTTTTCGATTGTTTTCATGACTGGGATACTGTAGTAGCATGGCTCGATGGTATTGGACGTAATCGAACATACCTCAAACACCTTCAAATATTTGCTGCAAAGCCTTGTCAGGTTCAGCAGCAGGCAGACGGACAACGCGTTCTCAAAAACCCCACATACGAGAGAGTGCTATATCCTCGCCATCCTTATCTCCAAGCACCCCTTGGAGGTGAGAAGGAAGGCTTTCTTGACATGATTAATCCAGTCATTGAGAAAACATTTGTCATGTTAGCTCGGGGTGCAGAAACAGGGACGGTCATAACGATCAGCTTACTGCTTCCAAGAGATCTTGTTCCCGGGATTGAAGTTGATATTGGAGAGCCTGCTCGACTTCTTCAGAAAACCTGCTATGGAATGGATCTCCCCAACTTGATTGAGAAGTTCCGTATCCTGCATTCGAAACACTCTGTTGAAGTTTTGTGGAAGGGAAATGCACGTAAAGACCTGGCTGTTGGGCGTAAGGTGACTTTCTCTCATCTTTTCAGTATTCTATTGTGACCGCAGATGACCGCAACAAATGATATATCTGTAATCTCTATCCTGGAGATCTCTCACGAACTTATACGCCTTCTCTTGCAAGTTATACTGGCTGGAAAGGTTCGAAATTAACCTTGGCTCGGTCTTGTAAAGCTCATCAATTGCGTCAGCAACCCAACTGGCACAATCGAATTTGCGAGCCTTCTCGGTGTCTGGATCATCTTTTTGATATATCGGTACTTGAGAGAACGATCGTTACAGTTCTTCAATTGATCCTTTCAATTTCGCTATACAGACTAGAACTAGAAGTCGATCTTCATTTGCCAAAGAGGATATCGTTGATGCCTCATATACCCAGGGCTGCAGTGGCTGATTGTCCTGAATCTGTAAAGTGTTCTTCACATGAAATTTGTGTATCTCAATCAATGGAGCAGTGAGGTTCTTGGGGGCGATGATGAGTGCTTGGTGATGAACATCAGGGTGTTTTGGCCTGGCGTACAGCGCAAGATATAGATGGGGTTTTGATCCTTTCCGGGATAGTAAGTTATCAAGGAAGGTCATTATGGCTTCAGGAGATGGGAAATGGGCTAATGATAGGGAGTTAATATAGATTTGGATCGATTGTAGTTGAGAGGTGAGAAGTGAAGTCAGGATCGCTTCGATATGCAGGAGCTTCCACCAACATCTTAACTTCATCTCAATATTCCGAACAATTGTATTTGTCAGAGTATCTCCAAAAATTCAAAAGGGCGTTACAATTTCTCATGGAAGCACAGAAACCTCGATTCTACCAGTTGTTTACCTAGAAAGAATAACTTTCAACCGACAAACCCTCATATTTGAAACAAAGCGATCCTTTTTGATCGCGATTCTGGGTATCCATAACTTCTGCATACTTGTCAGTACAACATCTCCTGAAAATCCCGCGGACCAGCAGATGCGAGAATGGACTCCATGTATCAAGATGCTATCTCAGCACACCAGAATCGTTCTTGAGCAAAAGCACAGAGACCTTACCTTTCACCAACTTAACCGGTGCCAAAACACCCATCTCCAACCTCGTATTAGCACCATACTCCTCTCCTCTTTGCTTACTGAAATCACTCAGCCTCTTCGGATCCTGCTCCTGCCACAGCGCCCACAAGTAGTCCAGATTCGCATGATGCAAAAAGAACAACGGCTCATTCGGACTATTAAACGGATCGCCCATCTACCACGCTATTAGCACTCACTCACTTACAAACCTCCCCTCGCAAAATACTGACCTCGCCACCAATACCACTATGTCCCACCCCATGCAGACTTCCCAGTCTCAAACAGAATTCGGCATAGTTTTTCGACCTGAGGATGCGGCTTAGCACTTTCTTGGTCGCATCATTCTCCGCCACCTTTGGGTTGAAATCCCGCCGTAAACAGCGTGTATTATTAGCGACCATCTTCCCGAATGGGCCGACGCGGATGGTGCGGTTGGCAAACGGCCCGGTTGCGACGCAACCACCGCCTGTGCCTGTCACTGGGTAGGGCGAGGCACCGCGTTTGGGAACTACGGCGCCGTTGCCTCCGAAGCCAGAAATTGGGTCGAAGATGGGCGATTGTAGCCAGGAGCCGCCGGCGGGGGTGGTGTCGAGATGCCAGTTCCAGTCTGCGGCAGAGTTAGTATGAATAGTTAAATGAGAAGGGTGTGAGGGATGGGTGGTGTACAGGGAACGCCCATTGTCCAGCCGCATTCATTTACGAGTGCGTCTTCATAGACGGTGATAGCGTAGCGGTGCCAGGGGAGGATGCTTCCTGAGCCGTGGACGTCGTCCGATTCCATTGTCGAGCCGGGTGCATGGTGGCTGTGGGCTGGCGTGAAGCTTCCGGGTGTGCCATCGGGGTTTGTCCAGCCGACAGAAGCTAAGACAATGAGTATATGGTTTAGTAAAGAGGGAGGAGAGAGCTTACACTGCTCAGTCTGGTTGACGTGAAGAGCGACAAAGTCATCATAGCGATTCTCTATCACTGGCCAATAATTCTTGTACTTGGCAGGTGAAGACATTAAACAGTTGACAGCCTGAGTGAATTTAACTCTTTCATCCACTGTGAGAGATCGCCTAGTGTTTTAATCAGCAAACATGTTGTAAATGGAACTGAAAGCTATAGTCACCATTCTTTTCTTATCCGTGGATTGGTACATTGCTGTCCGTCTTGCAAAGGCGCTGCAAGAGTATGCAAAACGAGCGTCGCAACACACAAACTAGCCTGAAGTAACATTCTCTTCTCTCTCGTTCTTGAAAAACCTATGGAGGTGACCGAGTCATTCCAATATGTACCTGAAATATAAGCTGAAGTTGTCTGCTAGTCCTATCAGAGCAAGGTCAATCAATTCCTTCGATAGTACCCGAAAATAGATTAAACGTGAATGGGACAGCCACTAAGCCCAAAGTGCCCTCATCTTGCTAAATCCATTTCCCAACTTCGAAATGGAAGATAAAATCAAGATTGAGATGTATTGTAAAGGTAGGTTAACACTCCAGATTTCGATTATCAAGTCAATTGCTGACAAGTCGCATCGATGAGCCAATAGTTCAGTAGTGCTCGACGAAGACTACAGATATACCTCCGTCTGATCGTTTGCTACTACAATAAGTTGAAACTATTTCGCCTCGACCAATATCGACTAGAACCACGGCCAAATGATTGTAATGTTCTTCTCTTCACCGTACGTGCTACCGATATAAACTGCCCCCTTCATGATGCCATGAACATAAGTAGAGCTTCATTAGTCTCATCTAAACATATTTCTGGGCTTTCAATAACATACCATTCTCCGATAAATCTGTACGACCAACGACTGATCAAGAGTCGTTGATCCCATTCTATACGGCTCTCTTGCCCGAAAACCATTGGCACTGTAGCGCCAGATAAGACAAATACCACATCATCCTTAGTTGCGGTCGGAGGAAGTATGCAATAAAGGCCGCGTTCGGCCACCGTATCAGCCATAATTGCAAAATGTCTTCCCACTCGATATAGATATCTTGAGATTCGACCTGCCAGTCATAGGCAGACTGGCGCTCATGACTAGAGCCAGCATAGTCTTCGACAAAGGTGTTTGGAACGGCTTCCTCATCCATGAATTAGCCTTATGAAGCTGTGCAGCGATCTCCTCGGTAGTTCAGATCCCAGACAAGTGTACTTCCCAGAGCGTCTCTGCTTGACTCCGTTTCTGGACCTCCCAGATATCGTTTGCAAGTTCAGTTCCGTATGCAAGCTCTTTCATCGATTGAATGCAAGATATGGTGGAATCCTGAACTGTCCTACGACTTTGAACGTCCCCACCCTTCAACCGCTCCGTTCTCAAAGCTGCCTATAATAACAAGTAGTAAGCAACACCAAAAAAAGAATGCCAATGAAGTAATATATATCTGTCATTAAGGCCTTCGTATGTCCTTCCAGACACTCTAAAATACATATACTCTCCCAACATCAATTACCCGTCTTGCTCGTTCAACGCACTTTTCAGACGCACACACAAACCTCTTTTATCTGTTTACAGAAGAAAATGAGGGAGTGCAAAAGTCTGTTGAGCCAATGTGCCATTGTCTCGTGGGCTTTGAGGAAAGAGAGAAAAACAGCAGACCGTCCAACTCCAGGGCTATGTGGATTTTTTTCCCATGCAAATGATGCTTTCCCATAGAAGAAACCGTGAGTAGAAACGCCATGCTAGTAGATAAAAGTGGATAACAACAAAAGAAGAAGGGGGTATTAGAATATGGTCTGTGCACTGCCGACTTTGATGGCTCTCATAGAAGTTGCGCTGGTATCGACTTTGATGCCTCCCACAGAAGACGCTTTGGTATGGAGTGCGCTCAGTGCCACGAACGGCGTGAAGACTGGCAAACTCTGTTGAATGCAATTATAGTTATAGGACTTTAATGTAGTAGCGTTTGTAGGAGCCAGCAAAGTTGATGAGAGAACGCCAATCAATCTTTGTTATGCGCTTGCCATCAATACCGTCCATTAGGGTAAGAGTTACTGCCAGTATTATTGTTCGGCTGCCACGGAGATGTCCGATGATAGTTCTGGGCAAGCGTGGGACGCTGAAAGTCCGGAGCCATGGGATTCAAGCTAGACTGGTTTGGGAGTCCTGTGGTTCGCGGCAAGTTAGAATTTGTAAAGGAAAAAGATAGGGGCTCATAGGAAGATATGGATGGCGGATTGCGATGGATGCTGGAAGGAACTTGCTGGTACGGTAGGGACATGCGAGAACCCGAAGGATTGGCGAACTGACGACGTTTGGCGATGGGCTCGTCATCATCATCATCGGAAATGGTCAGGTCGATAACCTCGGATTTGCGTTTGGATGGCCTGTTGCTCTGTATTGGGTCCGGAACAGGTGTGCGGTCCAGGGACAGAGGGGTATACGGGGATTCCGCTTTCACCAGGTTCGATCGAGGGCCAGGTATTTCAACGAGGTCGTCGTCGCTATCATCGTCATCGTACATGGTGGCCTTCTCCTGATTGGAACTATTTCGATTAGACTTTCCAGCGACTTCATCGGCCCATCTGCCATCAGGTTCGATGGTAACAGATTCAGACGATTTGGAAGTATCGAGAATCTCCTTGACATATCTGGACAAGTCAGTTTATACTCCTAGCACGTAGTTCACATTCTTACAGATCCACTGCAAGGTCCGAGAAGGCGGCCTGCTTGGAACATATTGGACAGTCCCATTGCGGAGCCTGTTCTTGCATCTCTAGATAAGTACCCAAGTCAAAGCAGCGTGTATGATGACAAAGCGACCCTCGACATGGGATTTGGATGCGTTGAAACGACACAGGGTCTTTTAGTGACATGACGAATGACGTCGCAACAAGATCGGGGTCTTCTGCTTTCGAGCGCACTGCACCAGATTAGCGGCGATCCGGTATTCAGTTTTATGACAACTTACTTTCTTTCAGCACACGGTCCTTTGATATTGCGCGCAGTTGGACCTGAGCTTTCAATGAGTCAATGGTGGCCTTTTCCACCAGGTATACGATCATTTGAAACGGCTAAATGATGTTAGTGACCGAGTAGGTATATAGAGGAAGGAACGCTGGACGTTATTGTTCGAGCACTTGCAACTCTTTCTGCCGGGGATCGGAACAGCCTAAAGTGGTTCATGAGACACGACAGCCAAAAGAAAGGGGAAATTGATGAAATAGGAAAATGCCGATAGGTCAGTGATGGATGTTTACCTTCTCTGTAAGTGCATAGGTTACTGTAATCTTATTGTTCAGCGATCCTTGGCCATCTGGCCGCTTCTTCAGAAAAGCCGTGATATCAACTGGCTTGGTCGAGCCCGCCTTGCCCTTGATTCCACGAGTATTGGCTTTGATTTCGTGCTCGTTGACCTTCAATTCTAGCTGCTGTGGAAAAGCAATGTCGGCTGGTTGGGAGCTGTTTTTAGGCGCACCGTACAGTAAGACTCGACATGTTTGATCGCTGAGCATTCGATTTGCGTCTGACGTTGACAGCGTTATTGAGTGTGTCATAACGTTCCTATGGTTTTGGCACACTGCGAGAACGAATTGTCCTAATACACGCTGTTGCGTATAGAACGCCGATGGTTTGAAAGTCATGTTTTGGCGGGGTCCGACCATCGTGGTTGTATGAGTGGGAGTACTGAAGGTAGTATGAGGGGCGTATCGGTCTGAATGGGAATTGGAGTTGGAATAGGAAGGTATGGGAGGCGGGGCAATATTGCGCACGGCGTGTTGAGGATGCTCTGATCTAAATCTTAAAAGACTCAGAGCGTTGAGATCGCCTTGGGAGACTAAGGTTTGGGCCTTGGCTCTAATGCGATCCAAGAGGTCGGCTTTTTTGCCCGAGACCGTAAGTTTTTCTTCGCGACAGAGTATGCGTAAATCGGTGTTCACAAGTCTACTGATCCGTCGATTTATCTCATCCTGCAACAATGTTAACGAGGGCGATGAAGGCGTAGCCATGGTGAGCGGGTGCCTGTATTCTCTGACCCCCGAAAACTATGAGGGGGAATAAAGCTGAGCAGGCAAGAAGTGGATGTAGCGCATGACAGGTGAGACTTTGGGCGATAAAGTGGGTAGGCCGGTAAGTGAGGAGGAGTGGACAAGTTCAAGGGTGAATTAGTGAGATGGGAGTCGAGGTAGAAAACAAGAAGCAGATCAAGTGAGCGATTGCTAGAAGAACAAAAGGCAGAGAGCCAAAGTTTGGGAATAAGTGTTGGTGAAGATGAAAGAAGGTTGTCTGCTAATCGGGTAGTGAGAGGCCGTCGTCTCAGTGGATGAGGTCTAGCCGTGAAGTTGGAGTATTAGCGCCTAAGGAAGCAAGGCGCTAGGGTGACAATCTCGCCTTGGCGCCTCAAGCAGAGCCTCATATATGTAGGTACATCTTCATCTGATCAACGCGCCTTCTTCATCCACTTGTCAACTCTGATGACTGCCATCAACGCTCTTAAGCAAAAGGTGGGCTTATCTCATTTCATGTGTGAAATCAACTAGTAAGAAAGTAAATCGCAAGATCTCAGCCAGTGAGTGATCCGAAGGAGGTTAGTGGAAGCCATCTTATTTGATGGAAAAATATCATATATAAATTCATCCTATCTACCAATACCAAACAGTAGGAAGAAAACACAACAACTTTCAACAAGGGTATACCCCCATCAACGCTCAAAACACCAAACTAAAAGGAATTTCCCAAGATCATAGCAAAACCCGTACGCAATCTACTTTCGTGTTTCCTACCTAACAATATCTTCAGTCTCACCCAGTTCAACCTGTCAGCCCGCGCCATCCTAGTTGACATACCACAACTTCAACGCACTCAACACCTTACGTCGACAGACCGGACACACGTCCACTCGTCTCGCACATGCTATGCACGCAACGACGTGTCCGCAGTCATTTAGCGCTGCATCAGCAACCTCCTCCCAGCAGACGCGGCAGATCTTATCGCCTTCTTCCGCGCGCTGCCAGCGTGTGACGCCTTCGCCGTGCCGTCGACCGTTCAGCCAGCCTCCTTCGTATACGTTCTTGGACGCAGCTTCGGTGTATGTTCCTTGGCCGGAATGCTCATCGCGCGCCCAAGAGCCGTCATAGACGTCGCCGTTCGAAAAGGTCATGCGGCCTTGACCATGGCGTTTGCCGAGGTGAAGCATACCCTCATATTGATGGCCTGAGAAGTATAGGCGCGAACCATAGCCGTGCGGCTCATGATGTAGGAGTGGGCCAACGTAGCGTTCAGTGCCAAGGTAGGAGAGTGTATATGTGGCAGCTGAATCGCGACGCGTGGGAAAGGCGGCGTCTTTTGCGAAGCGGCGGAGATATGATTTGAGATCAGGGAAGCCGCCCGCTTCAAAGATAGTTTGGCTCGCCTCGTCTTCGTCGGCAAAGGGTTTGGGCTGGACGATGATGATGCAGCCGGTGCGCAAACCCATGTCTGCAAATGTCTTGCGTCTACGGATGGTCTCAGCGGACCAAATGGCCTTTTCGACCCATATGGAGAGTGGAGGGTCTTTGTGGACTCGCAGCGCCTTGTAGATGATGTGATCGACGCGATCCTTGTGTTTGGCGAAGAAACTGCCTATAGCAGTGAGCTTTTGCTCGTATGGATCCCAAGTTTTGAGGAAGAAGTAGATTTCGGGGTTTTCTGGGTTGATTTGCATAAAATCTTTCCAGCCACGGTCCAATCCTAGGTCGAGATGCATGCCACTTCCCAAGACAGGCGTCAGGTCTAGTGAGCCAGAGACATGAACCGGAAAGCCGCTTGGAGCAGGTGGAATTAGACCTCCGATTCCAAAAGTTGATGGCGGAGGTGGAACGCTGCTGTTCGGTGTTCGAGAAGAGCTGCCTGGGTGTTGTTAGCATTTTATTCTATCAACCACAGGAAATAACGACAGCTATGATTATCTACTTCGATGATTGGCTAACATCGCCTTCTCTCTTTGCGAAAGCAATAGAGAATTGATTGTCTCCTCTCGATAAAAGGTGATGGTAGCCAATATCTTGGTCAGGACTTTGTCATATGAGGGAAACTTACTAGCTCCCGCATTATGAGGAGGCGCAGGAATCAAATGAGCAATAACATGAGTCGGAGCCTCATCGCCATCCGACATGACAGTATCTTCGTTGGTTTGTGGCGGTTGCGCCGGTGCTGCAGTAGGAGGTGGTGTCATAGCAGCCGCAACAGCAGCAGCCTCCGCCGCCGCTTTGGCTTCAGCAATCTTCTTCTTCCTATCTTCCTCTTCTTTTTTCATAGTTTCCAATTGCGAATCATCCAAAAGAGTATACCATACCCATCGCTGACTTGACTTCTGGGATGGATCGCGTGTGAGAGGGTTTATGATTCCAAAGGGGTGTTTGCTGGAAGTATCATCTCGAGCCAGAACAGGTGAGAATTGGACACCATCGCGTGGATCAAAGGGCCAGAGTTTGACCTGTCGTGCGTCTTTGATATCTGGGACGTGTTTGGCGATTTTGTCACGGACATCAGTGGCGCTTGCGGTCTCATCAACCATGAATTTGATCATGTCCGCTTTGTTGTTCGGTCCGTCGTCATAGATGTCTATTATGCCAGGCCCTTGCCATCGCAGGAATGCCTTAGAATGGATGGCTAGGACCTCCAATTTTATTGGTGCTTGGATTTTATCAAGCTCTGCCTCCTTAGCGGCTGTGAGTATGGGACTACCAGTCTCAGAATCATATGCGGTTGGGAGGTAGTGCGATATCCAAGCGGGATCCCTAAAAATTGTCAGCGTAGGATCAATGACAGATCATGAACTGATTCGGATCATGAAATCTTACCAGTGCGGTTCACTCGAATTGAAAGCGTCTTCACCAAGGAAATCGGCGAAGTAAATGGCAATGTAAGCAACGTTGGGTTCTGGATCGTCAGTTTTCTTTGGTTTGCCGCCTTCGTGAGCTTCAATGGCCTCCTTGTTTGTAAGACGCTGCACTAGACGCTCTTCTCTAGTGTCATACAAGTTCTTTCGGTCATTGTATTGATACCAACCAGTGCCTGGACCATTTGGTCGAACGATTGTGGAAAAGAGACATGATTGGAGGTCACGATCGTGGGTAATGAAACCATAAAGGGTGTAGCTTTGGCCATTGACGTCAACATGATCATCGAGAGTGACTTTGTCAGACAATTTTTGCCAGGTGCGAGTCTTTTCGTTGAAGTGTTGACGGTTGAGTTCAATGTGCAAAATTCGAGGAGGTTCGCAGTCTTCCGGGATGAGATCGGGGGACTGATCAATTGCATTTTGCATCGTACCAGCGTCCTTGACGAGAACAGAATAGTGGGCCTTGTCAGTTGTCCGACTTCTCTCCGTGCCAAAGAGCAAGTCGAGCTCCTTTTCAAACGGCGTGTCTTTGAGTTCTTCCTTCAATTGTGCTCGTATTACCTCCCAAAGTTCGATTACATCGCATTTGAGAAGAATTTCTTCGATCCCATACCATTCAAGTGCAACACGAATTGGATCCATATCCACGGGAGTACGGTAATTGCTCTCTGGCTCAATAGGCACAGGGGTTCGTAGCTGGGCCAAAAGTAGTTTCAAACCACTAACCATGGGCATTGGTTTTCCATGATGGTCATAGTCTGGATCCGGCGTCGGAGTCCGGTAAAGGAATTCTCGGAAAGGTTTGGCCAACAACCAGGCAGATAGAGCCGGTACCGTGGACTGCGGCAACCTCTCACTGATCATGCTCTGTAGACCACACATTGAAAACGAGTCCCATGGATTTTCTCTGCTTTGATGTTCGTATTTGCCATCGGTTTCATCTTCTATCAACTGAATGAATCCAGTCACCGCCAACTTGTCACCTCTCAAGAGAGCAGTGCGCTGTCCACGCTGACGAGTCCCTATCTCATAGTAGGGGCCATAAAATCTCGTCCAGCCCCAATCTGATGAGTTGGGGCAGAATCTATGTAGGCACGATCGTTGGTGGTGTACTCGAGGCTCGTCTGGATTGTACACTACTACAATCACAGATGCTGCAATGCTGGGTCGTTTTGGGATGGGTTTCGGATCCAGGAGAGGTAGAGGAGTGTGCTGATTGGTCACAGCTGGTATCGATATTTGTGTCTTTGGGTGAGTTTCTTTTTTGGAGCCTCGTCTCGACTTGGATTTGGCGCCGGTCTTTTCCTTTTCCTTCTCCTTCTCCTTCATTTTCTCTTTATTGGAGACACTGACGCACTCGACGTAGACGCTAAGATATTCAGTGTCATTACCCCTAGGGTAGAGTTTGAGCTGCCAGTCATAGCCTCCAACTCGTGTCACGGGAGACCTCATTAAAAGCTCCTTGTTGGGGTTCTCCCGCGTTCCATTGTATCGGTCTATCAACCAGTCAATCTTGCCAAACTCTCCCGGCTGAACTTGGGGATCGTCGAGGCTCTGAGTGAGCAGTTTCATGAAATGCGGATCATCTTTGGCACTGATCTCGTCCTTGAGCTCTTTTAGTTCCTGCTCAGTAGGAACGGACATGTCTTCGGTAATCTCATGCCATTCTTCATCATATTCATCATCGTAATCTTCGTCTTCACTTGAGGTCGCATCTTCACCCTCGTCAGCATTTTCGCCAGAACTTGGTGTTGATCCATCTTGCGAAGCTACAGGCTGTGTGGCTTGGCCATTTGTTTGTATTTCTGCTGGGGCTTGTGCTGGAGGGGATGAAGGGGAGGTGCTGTGTTCTTGGGGAGCGGGACCTGGAGATCCGTCGGGCGTGGTGTCCATAGCATCATCGTCCACCCAATCGTCGTCATGTTGATTCGATGCTACAATGATGTTAGCTAGCCTTTCACAGGCAATATTGTGATATAGAAGCTGGTTACCTGGAGGGGGGGTAGTCTGTGTAGGTTGATCGGTGGTAGTACTAAGGAATGATCAGCTTTGGGAGCTCCAACTTTCAGAATAGCGCAACTGGTTTGCTCCAATCCAGAACGACATCTAACAGCTACTACTCTCCGCTGTCGAAAGCTTCATTTCCAATAGAATGCGTAAGAAAGTCATCCGATCATCGCATACTATGATATATGAAGCATTCGATTCTGAGTATAGCAGCTGGTAGATATCGTACTGGATGAGAGTAGACGGGGTTTGGGGCGAGCTGACGTACGTGGGGTTTTGAGGAGGGAGAATGGAGCTCATGGCGAGATCCATAGGCTCGGCGTCGTCCATGGTTGTGGTTCTCAGTAGATGTTGATGATACTGGAAGGATATGCCCTGGTGGGTGGGGAAGATACAGTGGGGGTATGAAGATGTGGTGGGATTTGTGGTGGTGAAGTAGAGGAGTCGGATAGGTTGAAGCAGGTGTAGATGTTGTAGATAGGTAAATGAGGTAGGAGGGCAGGATGATGGAGTAGAAGGCAACGATTAGGCAGTAATGATGGAAAGATGTAGAGTTGTAGTTGGAGGAGAGAAAGTGCAAGGCAGATGCGGCTCTTGCTGGATGTTGGAGGGGATTATTTGCTGGCTGGAGGCTTTGGAGGCTTTGGAGGTAGTAGAGTTAGACTCAGAAGGTGAGGCTGGGACCAGGATCTGGCCTTTGCCTGCAGTCTACTGTCCACTAATACAAAAAGGTAGAAACGGTTACAAGCGGCCTCACGCTGCCTTGGACGATCAGGATATATTTCCAGTGGTTATTTTGTATGAGGCAGAAGATGAAATGGGGTGGTAGTTGGTAATGAAGTTGTAGAAGGCTATCATGGGCAGTTGATCTGGAGTGATATCAAGTAAATGGCATAAGTAATTGTATGGAGTGAGTGGAAGTGATGGAGATCAGTAGATGCAGTGGTGCGTCAAGAAATGCGTGGGAGCTTCTTGCTGGCTGGCACCGTCTATTAATTGACAGGGTTCAAGCATCTGTCTACTTTGGGACATTCGTGATTCCGGTCTGCTCTTTACTTTGAGTCTTTGACGCGACGGGAACAGTCATTCTCAAGAAATATAAAGGCTTGTAGATTATATCGACCAAAATCCGAATCATTACCCTGTATGGGTATATTTCCTTGACCTGAAGTTGGCCATCTCTCATCTTCTAACAGATAGTTGCCATCATAACTATTCTACCACACCAGACATATGCAAATAGTTAGGTACACTAATATAGACTTTTCTTCCGAGTCCGATAGTCCCTGAACATGTCTCTCGAAGCAAGGCAATTTTGCAGTACCGCCTAATATTCGATCCAAGAAACCATAATTCATTGGAGACAACAGTTAAAGTCGTGTACAAGATCCAATCACATGTCACCAAAACAACACTTCTCATTTTTTATCCTCTTTATGAACTCAGCTCATAAAAGGTATTTACTTGAATAACAACTGACACTTCCAAATCAACCCACTTCCAGAATATTCTCTTCAACGCATTCGCAAAATGACCCTCACCGCCCCTGCCGCTTGTCACATCGGATGCCGGCCACTTGCATCCGCAACTCCACTAGCAACCCCTGCTATTTCCTATTTTGGCCATCGCGATGCTTCTTCCCACGTTTTTCCCTCTTTGCGGTGTGGACGCCACTTGCTCAAACTGCATCGTGCCTTTGCCATTCACTATTTCCACCTGCTTCAGTGCCGTACCTGCATCTCTTCTTGATTAGACGTCCCGGGTAGACTGGTTTGATGATCGGGAGAGCGAATTATTAAGATAAACAGGAGTTGACAAACAATGATGCTGCTAACAAATCACGTAGATTTCTTGATGGCATTTTGGCAGAAACCGTTTAGTGTCATTCAAATGGCATTGTTATTACTGCTAAGGCCATGAACGGCAGCTTATTGTTTGCATTGGCATACCAACTCTGGAGCAGCAGGAAATCACCAGCGATAGGAAGCTGATTTACATATCGCAACCTCCAAAACCACCAAAATTGCCACGCCCTCCACGAGCTGCTCCACGGCCTGCTCCGCGGGCTCCAGTACCTCCAAGACCTCCGGCTCCTCCACGGCCTGCTCCTGTTCCAAACATTGGAGCTCGAGAGCTATTGAGCCCAGCGGATGGGATACCTGGGCCAGACTGTGCCATGCCAGCACCAGGAGCAGGGCTGGCACCGAACATGCTTTGTGGAGGCACACCAGCACCAGCAGCACCAGCGCCAGTACTGAACATACCTTGTGAAGGCACACTAGCACCAGGAGCAGCACCAGCACCGAACATACCCTGCGGAGGCATACCAGCACCAGCACCAGCACCAGCACCGAACATACCTTCTGGAGGTATACCAGCACCATGAGCAGCGCTGGCACCAAACATACCTTGTGGAGGCATACCAGCACCACGACCAGCATCTCCAAAAGGAGCACCACGTCCACCAGCGGCACTCGCTGTTCCAGCAACCTCATCATCACTATCGTCAAACTCCAAGAGCTCGTTCTGACCATCCATCATATCCATAAACTCACCACGCGAAATACCCAACAACCCAGCATACAGAATAGCACCCTCAACCTCCGGCACATCTACCACAAAGCCGTACTCCGGCTGGCCGCGAAACGCAGAAAAGAACAAGACCATGTGCTTCTTCGCACGCTTGATCTTCTTGGTGTCTCCAGAACTGATGATCTGCGTCAAGCGCGTTTTGGCATCCGCCAACATGGCTGTGAGCTCTGGGTCTGCTTGGATGAGTCGGCGCTCAGCTGATAGTAATTCTTGGATCACAATGGGGCTAGGTCCGCCAAAGTGGCAGTCCTGCTTTGCTTCATGGTAGTAGTCGAGGTATTCTGAATCCGTTTCGATCTGGCTGATGCGAATGTGGATTGCCGTGATTAGTTGAGCAAGAGACTGGTTTCCGGGTCCAGTGGAGCGCTGAGCGCCGGGGAACATGCGAGAGCTGCCGTACATGTTGTTGTTTTTGTTCTTGATCGTACTCTTGGCGTATCAGGTTTTCTTTTAGTGTTATGGTTTAGGTATGGGATTGTGCTTGTAATGAAGAGCATTTTCTGCGATGGGCAAAGCCTTTTATACCCCAAATACTGACGATAGGAAGTGAGTGCAAGATAGCGTCAACCTTCTCCTTCTCACTTGTATCTCTGCTTCTGATACTTACTACCTGTGGTATGTTGAATATAAATACGTAAAAGTCGTCTGTTTCTTTCAATAGGTCATTGTTCTGGTACTCCTTGACTGTAAGACCTATTTGTCTTTCTTTCAAACTATGGAGCCAGGAGCAGATACATCATCATCAATGACAAAGTCATAGTAGCGTATGTGATCGAAATACTCCTCTTTTACCACTTTCCGTTCTTATATGTCACTGCTACGCTGGTCCTTTATTCTCCCGCATGAGTCTATAGTTATCGCTTACAATGCAAACCAAACAATCACCATTCTCCATCACTTCAAAAGCTCATCATATAACAATCAAGATCTCATTCCCAGTCATCTCACATCTGCACAACCTCCTCATCCTTCCGCTCCGCAGGTTCCGCAGCCGCCTCACTCTGCCCCTTCGCAAAAGTCGCCGCCACAATCAACGGAAACGCAACCGTCGCCTCCACATAAACCTTCACACTCTCCCCATCCATCCTAATCTTGCCCCAACTAACCGCCTCATCCGGTCTCGCGCCCGCATCACTACCATCAAACTCCTGCCCCGTATTCACATACACCGCACTCTCCGCGCCATTCCGCATCAAACACGCATTCGCAATATGATGCTTCACCACGCCACCGCCCAATATAACCATGCCCGCGCGTTTAGCGCGCACAGCGATGGTGTTGATGCGCCGTATATCTTCTACAATGTCGATGCGGAGTTGGGCTGGTGAGGATTTGAAGGTATGGAAATACAGCATATCGCCTAGCGATCCGTCTGTGAGGGCTGGACAAAACACGGGAATGCCATTCCGCGCTGCCCAATAATAAACACTCCTTTCATCGTCAATCTCCCTCCCCAGGCGTTCAATAACCTTGCTCGGCGTCCATCGTATCGGGTGCTCTGACTTTGCAGTATTTTCCTGCTCAGCGAGCATAGTGTCGAGGATAGGCACGACCCAGTCTTCAAAGGCACAGTAGTTGCTGTTGGGCACGACTAGATTGCCGATGCGGTTGAGGCCGCGGGTCCGTAGACTGGCGCCAGGCGTGCTGAAGGAGCCGAGGTAGGTGGGCGCGAGACATTTGATAAAGTCTTCTTCGATGCCGCCAGCGCTGGTGACGATGGCGCTGATGTGGTTGTGCTGCGCGAGATAGCGGAAGGTTTCGCGCAGTCCGGAGGAGATCATGTTGGAGGTGTAGCCGAGAAATATGGTGGTTTTGGCGTTTGTTTCGGGATCACGCCAGGAGCGCTATGTATATTGTTAACATATTACATGTCTTTTCTGAGGGGCTTTGGGGGTGTTTGGGAGGATCGTGTTTACCATGTTGTTGATTATGCGGACCGCTTCGCCGAGAGAGGTGGCTTGGAAGCCCATGTTGGCCATGCTGGCGACGAGGTCGTCGACGGGGATGGAGCGGTTGGCATAGTTGTTGAAGTCAATGCCTTGGACTTGGCGGGTGTCTTCGGGGAGGGTTTCTGATGGTTTTAGGACGGCTTCTGTGACTGATTTTGGGACGGAGGCTTTTTGCTCCATGGTGGAGTTTGCGTTCCTCTTTCGTGGACTGATGCACCTCAATGTCGTTTCCAAGCTCTTGAAATCTACCTGATTATCTATTCCTAGCAATGTGAAAGGTGTGGAAGGAATTTAAGTGTAGAAAATTGATGGATGTCGAATTTTTGGTGTTGGTCCAATCGAGCCAGTGGGCTGAAGTTGCCAGTGAAATAGACCTCCGTGATCTTCAACTCCCAGCTAACAGACAAGTAATACTGGGAGAAATCTATCAAATAATGCATTCAAGACCTATAGTTTCTTCATAAAGCTTTTATAGAGAACAAGCTTGAGCTGCACAGTTTAACGAGAAATTATTCAGTTATTTGGTCTCGAAAAAGCTCAGTGACGGCATGAGACAAATATACCTCATTCCACTGCCTCTACTAGAGCTGTTAACAAAACATATACACTAAATTCACGGCATTTTGTTTCATTCATATCTGCCGTATAATTCTCATTTAAGCTCTGCTAGAGTTTCAAGTCATCATTAATTCATTCATCGGAATCTTTCCTCCTGAATTCCTCTGCTACAATCTCCTCCAACGCTTTGGCAAAAGTAGAGGCCCTTCGCGGTGTTAATATCGAAGGTGACGTTGAAATCAAGGATGCTCGTTTCGAGCTGTTAAGAAGAGATACTGACGGAAATTTCGTTCCACTTGACAAAGAGCTAATGCTCATACTTCGTGATTGTGGTGACTGGACGTGGTTTCGAATGCCTTCTGATGTCTCTGTTGTAAGGGTAACATCAAGCCTATCTTGCTCTTCATAAGATTTCTCTTCTGTGTCGGGAATTGTAGAAGTGTCAGCCGCAGAAGACATTTCATAGGCAGGTATTTCATTGTCTGGAAGTTCCACCGGCGGTATTGGAGGCGAAGACGGAAGCTCGAATCGCAAGTAGTTGAACGGTTTATCGCTTGATCCAATCTCTGCACTGGCCATGGTATCGAGAGTACCACGCTTTTCGTTGGGGCTGCTGCCGTCAAGCTCCGGCTTCCCAATTTCATTGTTTTCTTCTTCTTTGGCGGGCACATGCCGTCTTTTGCGATAGATGAAGCATCCTGTGAATATTCCCACCAAAAACAGCACTACAAAGCTGCACACAATACCTGCAATTACTCTGCTGCTGAGACGACTTTCCTTCGCGCTGGGAGGAAAGTCTGTGCTGGGATGCGTTCCGTAGGGTCCAACGGTTCCTGCAGCCTGTGTTCTGTTCTCTCCAGGAGGAAGCGTCAGGCTGAAGATGCCTGATGTGGCGATATCGCTACCAGAGGCCGCAGCAATAAAGTATAACTGGTAAGTAGCGGTCTCATTCGGAATATTGAATGGCCATGTTATGTTGGCTCCAAGTTCGCTGGCGTTCAGACTGTGTGCGATATTTTCGAGGATAGGCTTTGCGACAATATTTGATGAGTTGAGTAAGTCGATGCTCACTTGCGCGGGATCACCACTATATGAGCTTAGTATGCTGAAGAACAAAGAGGTAGTCTGGTTTACCTATCCAAAGCCCATCGAATCATGAAAGGTTTCGCAAGAGATACCTGCTCGCCTGGCGATGGTGCTGTAACAGTGATAGCCAAGACATTGACAAATGTTGCAATGAAAGAAAAGAAGACAGAGGCCAGCAACAACATGTTACATAATCATTGTCGAAGAAGGATGAAGAATAAGAAAGAGGGAGTCGCTTGAGCATTCCAGAGCGAGCAGAACAGACCCAACAAGAAAGAGCAAAGTCTCAATGTTATTTGAGTTTCGGTCTGGGAAGGGTGTAAGGATAGAACAAGCTTAGAATTAGACATGTTGCAATCCACGTATCTATCGGCGGTAAGCGGGCCTTAAAGTACATGCTTACAGCATGCTTGGTCCATGATAGGCCAGACAGCACCAGCATTGTAGGTTAGATATCTGCGGTCTATGTCTGGCACGTATTTTTTGGTTGTCCAAGACCAGCTCATATATACTCTCTCAGGTTATCAGGAATCCTCGGAAAAGAAAAGCAGAAGATTTGCCAAGGGAACTGCGACCGAGCCAGGTGAAAAGAGGAACGAATAGGTCAAGCGGAAGTTATAACTCAGCTACATGGATTTTAGGCGGAACCCCAATTCCGGATCTAAACCTACGTAAACTTGGAGGCTGAGCGTATTCGAAGATTCAAGGCAGTGTTATCAAGGGTAGAGTAGCTACAAGTAAGTATCCTTGACAAGCCTGAAATATGTGTGCTGACGGACAGAGGCTTTATAAGATATCCTTGCAAGTCCGGTCTTTCGATTTGTATTTGTGAAGGTAACGGTCGCACTTGAAATCGAACATAGACTATTTGAGTAGTGTTTGTTATCGTTCAAGATTGGGGAATAAGTATGCTCTTGTTAGTTGAGCCGGTGGTAGCCATCGCGGATTGCGAACAGGTTCGGGCAGCCTCTGCCCATCTCCTTGGTTGTTGCGAAACCAAACATGGTACCTGCGAGAACATAAGCATATTGAAATCAATGTTACTTTTTACACGGGAGTGGATATGCTGCTACACTTCATCATTTTTACGACACCGGCTATTCATCGAAGTAGAAGCATGAAGATGGAAGTAGAAAGGCCATATATTCCAAAGCAGAGTGAGTGGTATCTCCTACAATAAGCTATGCAAACCCATCAAATAATCCGCCAACACCTGTGCAATGCTCCATCACAAAGTAGTATTTATAATTACAAAAAGACAAGTTGAATCTCCACCGCTCAACACAAACGCCTTGACAATGCACCGGCTATGCCTGTTCCTACCCAATAACACCATGGCATGTATGCTTCATCTACAATTTTTCAAAAATCATGATCGCCGACGATGCTGTCGCTTGCGCATGTTCTTTTGTGGCTTTGACGGCGCATCAATAGGCGGCTGCTCCAGTTCAGCATCCGTAGACTTTCGCGATGGTGAGCTCGGAGAGTCCTAATCCCCTCGTCGTGGTCGCTTGTTGTCTGCATGCGGATCTTCGGCGCCTGCCTGGCGAGTACGTTTGCGAGTATCTCGTCCATCTCGCCCATCATCACGTCGTTCATTTGCACCGCTACCACGCGATGGTCCTCGACCATCCATTTCGCCATTTCGAGGTGGCATGCCACGGGGAGGAGGTGGTACTTGCTGTGGGGGAAGGGGTGCGCGAGCCATGTCACCATTGTTTCTAGTTTCTCGTCCTCGTCGATTGTCGCGACGGTGTGAGGTTGGTTCTTGTTCTCGGTCGTCCCGACCATCTCGAGTGGCTCCGCGGGTGTTGCGACGGGAGTCACGATCCGTTGGAGGCAACTCTTCTCGGACACGATGGTCCTCCCGCTCTCGGCGAGGGCTACGTGATCGCGAGCGCTGTCGCCGTGATGGCTGTGGCACCTGCTGCTGGGGCGCCGTTGGTCGTCCTCCTGCCTGCTGCAAATGCTGATTCAGGTTCTGGAGGGTCCGACGACCACCCGATGGCGCAGGTCCAGAATTGAAATTGCCAGCAGGCTGTCGGCCACCACGTGGTCCTGAAGGCGGTCCTACTGGACTTGGTAACGACGCCTGAGAATTTGGACCGTCATTTGGTATGTTGCCTAGTCGGCTTGGATGAATTCCACCACCACCCAACTCAGGACCTTGTGGCCCAGAATAGGCAGGACGGTCTGTAGTTGGTGATGGCGGAACTCGTCCACCACGAGCGCCTTGGGCTGGACGAGAGCGCGGTCCAGAAGGTGTGGCATCGGGAATTGGATTAAGACGTCCATAGTTGGGATCTTGGGAAGCTGGGAGGCGAGGCGGTCCTGCAAATTCCTGCCCAGATAGACGTCCGTCTCGTGGATCCAGTGGGGCCCGAGGTTTGGAGGCCTGCTGGAACAAATCGCCTCGGCGACTATCCAATCGGGGTCCAGATGGTGCGTGATCTATTATTGCGGCGCGTTCAGCATTGACTGGTGGTTCGCGAGGTGGAGGAGGAGGGGGATCACGCTGTCGCTGACTTGTGGCTTGTGGTCGACTTCCATCAGGGTGTAGGCGAGACATGTCATATCCACGGTCTTTTGGCGCTGAAGATTCTACTTGATCAGGCGCTCTAATGTTCTGTCGAGTATCACGCATTGGAGGGGGACCTCGAGGTTCGCGAGCGTCGCGTGAAGCATGTGGATCACGGGGAATAGCTCCATCTCGAGACACATGCGATTCGCGTGAAGCTTGGGTCTCTCGTGGAGGGGGAACATCTCGAGGGTGGTTATCGCGCATAGCATGATTTTCTCGCGATGAGTGAGGATCGCGTGGAGAATAAGGATCTCGCGGATCTCGCTGATGCATATCCCGAAGATCTCGTACGTGTGTCTCTCGAGGGTCCCGTACATGTGCATCTCGAGGATCGCGTACATGGGCATCTCGCGGATCTCGTAGATTTGTTTCCCGAGGATCTCGTTGATATGGATCACGAGGATAAGGATCTCGCGGAGGATGAGCATCTCGAGGCGGCTCGCGCAACATATCTCGATTCCCACGGGCGACAGAAGGCTCAGGAGTTCTATTCTGGCTCCGATGTCCTGCAGGATCTTGAATGCGACCTCGAGGGGCATCGCGTGGAGCCTCGGGTCCTCTAGAATCGTTTCCATAGCTGGGTCTCTCTTTGTTACGTTCATTGGAGTGATGAGTGATTTGATCCTTGGGGATCTCGCCATCAGGTCGACGAGGCAGCGCGTGCTGAGCAGGCGGTGGTGGTAATTGAGAGCCAGGACGTCGCATTCCATTGCGAGAAGATGCTTCGCCGTTATTTTGGCGATTTATTGGAACCGAGTTCGAATTGTCGCCTGCTCGTCGTGACTTGTGCACTTCTTGTCTAGCTGTAGATGCTGACTGAGTATTCTCACTAGATTTTGTTTCTGGGCGCTTTTCCTTTGGTTCAACCGGAGCATCCTTGACGTCCGCAGATTTGGGGATCGAGGTATCAGGCTTTGCAGCGTTCGAATTGGCTAGTGCCTGAATCGCTGCCTTCTTCGCGTCATCAATCTCACCGTCCTCAACCTCTCCAGAGCTCGACGGGGCTGTTTTTGAGTCACTAGAACAGGTTAGAATGCGAATTGAAATCAAAGACCCGTGAACTTACATGGTAGAGGTAGGTTTGAACTCCGGGACAGCGGGATTGAGGTCTTTCTTCTCAGTGTTTGAAGGCTGTGCTGATTCAGACTTGGAAGGTTTCGCGTTGTCAGCCAAAGTGCGGAAAGAATCAGAGGTGACCATGAGTTTTTCTCGTTTTTTAAGCTCGGACAAGCAAGAGTCTGAGACCAGTCGAACATCTCCTCTATGATCATTGGCAACAAGACTTTCCAAGTTGACCTTCAATTTATTGTAATGATACGCAGTCGCCGGATATTGTGCTTGAACGACCTTGAGAACAGAAACTGCATTTCGGACGCCCATATATTCACCAGCAGTCAAGAGCTGCGTTAAGCTGGTTTGCAGCTGACCGTGCCATTTGAAAAGAAGACGACGATAGTCTTGCCAGGAGAGATGGATTGCTGGCGACATGTCGTCGTTGACTTTGGTACAGAAACCAGAGAGATCCTTTTTGGTTCCTATCGCTTGCTCCTCGTATATGTCGGTGGGTTCCTTAGGCTTTTCGTTAGAGCCGCGGATTGGTTTCTGTTTGGTGTGCCAGGTTGCAAGCGTTGACAAGAGTTCGTTGAGAAACCAACCAAAATTGTCGACTTCCCGGGCTGTACACGAGGTGATAACACTCGTGAGGAAATTCGTGTTAAACATTTTGTCAATAATGTGAATGGTACGAAAGCCGGGTGTTCCTAGAGCATGGATCAAAAAGATCCACTTGCAAGCATATAGAGCATCAAAAGGAGAAAGCAGTGCTCGAGGAAGAATGAGCTCCTGAATGATGTTGTTGCACAGGGTTTTGCTATCACTGAGGGAGACGTGAGCAAACCATGTATCCTTTTCCTTTCGCAGATCTCGTCGTACGACTGTGATATGCATTGCCTGAGCCGTCTTTTCTTTGATTATGACATCATTGCGAGCGTTGAGCTTGACAATTTCTGCATCGCGGGAGGCTTTAGTTGTGCCAGGTAGTCGCTCGGTTTTCAATTCATCTGTTCGGTCTTTGATCTTGGCTTGCTCCATGTCATAAGACTTCTGTGGCCAGTAAAAGTCCGTAGTATTGAGCTGCCAGAACCAGACGTAAAATGCAACACTCATGGTATCCTCATAGTTGGGTTCAAAGGTGCCACGCATCTTGTCGATAAGGGAGGTCATTGAGGGGTCTCGGAGCAATGGTGGTGTGACAGAAGTTTGGGTAGCACTTGAAGCAGAGACGTCTTTCATAGTCACGTCGCCATTGGAGATTTCGGTATTTTTTGCCTCCAAGTCATCGGCCTGAGCTGATGCTGCGGTTGGTACAGCTTCTTGCCCGGTCTTGTTGCCATCTGCCATCTCAAGATCGCCATCATTGGGTGTATCAACTTTCCCATTCAGCTTGGCAGCTTTGACAGCCTGTCTATGCTCTTCTAGACGTTGTCGCAGAATATCGCGTGAGATGAGAAAAGCAATAGGTGGACGAATGCCATACTGCTTGATCAATTGATCTACAGCAGGTATCGTGGCACTGAAATCTTGAATTGACAAGTTGGTCTGTAGGGTTTCCAGATATTGAACAAAAGCGTGATGAAGTTTATCAGCGTTCTTTGACAGCACTTTGCTTGGCATGTTTTCTGTTGACGGCCGAAAGATGTAAGATTCGCGTTCGTGAGCCAAGAGAATGAGAAGCGGGGCGACTAATTCGGATTCTTGGAGTGATCGAATGAGACGTTTGGTAGGTAGCTTTGGATCATGACGCTTGTCTTGTAGATCCTGGAGTACTTTGTCTCGGAAGGTTTTGCCGCCCATTAAGTATTGTACCTGCTCCATGCTGAACAGATTCTCCGGTCGAATTCCTGCCATTGAAGATATTATCTGCTGGAGGATTTCCAAGTCTTCGGACTTCTTATGCTCAAGCTGATTTGCGACATATCGAAGAATGGGGGACGGGTTCATGACAGTGTAGCGCTTGCAAACATCTCCGGCAAAGCTCGCTAATTGTCTAAGCCATGGGTTCGTGAGCATACCATCAGATTGCATCCGGCTGCGAGAACCACCACCCAAGGCGGTTAAAATAGACCAAGTCAAGATATCGTAGCCCATGGTGGTGAAGTAGCGGGCGCATTCAATAACTACAGGAATGAGATTTCCATACGCCTCGATTTGGTTGAGAGTGGCGCGGAAAACAATTCCAGGAGAAGATGTGGCGACCTTGGCCAAGGACCGAGCCATTTCCTTTGTGTTTTGTTTGCTGATTCGCTTCAGAATGTCTTTGGTTTCTGCCTCCGCGAGAGTAAACTGATCTTTGAGCGCTGGTAGCTTGGAAGTTGTGCCTTGAAACCACTCTGTGTAGATACCGTAGCGTACTGCAATAGGGAAGTTGCGCACAAGGTCCCATACTTGATTGACTGCTCCAGGATTGCTTTTTGTGAAACTAAGGGCCGGAACAAGGATGCGCTTACAAAGATCAACCCAGCGCTCAACGTTAGCCTCAGAATTGTCTTCATTGATGCTTGTGATGCCAATACGAGCAAGTTTAGTCAAAAGCTCGACATCCTCGCCAATCCGTACACCGGACAAGTTGAGAAAAGTGGAGCAAAGAGCGAATATGTCGTCGACAGTCTGGCATATAGGAACATTGTCAGACCAATCTTCCCAGTAAAACTTATAGTCGGCCTCCTTGGATGCATCGAAGCTGTCGAGTTTACCCCATCTCTTGGTTCGTCGAGGTTCACTGCTGATAGCCTTGAGAGAATTACGAGGGAAAGCTGATGGCTCAGACATGACGTGGTCTTTCTGAGCTTCAGAAATATTGATCTCGGAGGCTTCTTTGGTTGAGTCATAGACTTTCGCAACGGAGTAGTGAAGAATGCGATGTATGTACTGCATAATAGAAGGGCAGAGTTCAAGAAGCCAAGGATGTTCGCCAATGATGAACAATGCATCAGGAATGGCACCTATCAACAGAAGGCTTTCAAGAAGAAGAAGCTTTTGATTTCGCGGTTCTTCCGGTATTTTCTCTGCCTCTTCCTTGGGGACTTGAGAGTCGGCTTGAGCCGCTGGCTTGCGCTCCACCTCCCGAAGACGCAAAGGCGCAGAGTTGGTGTCATCAGGCAAAGCACCAGCCATTAGAAGAGCATTCATTCCGCCGCCTGGGCGCTTCTTCAACTCGCGCTCATTCTTTTCTTTGGTAAGAAGGGCCTTGACTTTTTCCAAATCGCCCTCAAGAGGGTAGAGGTGAGGATACAGATCTCTCAGAGAGATGAATCCGATATGAACGAGTAATGTAGCGAGCCAGATCAGATTATCGGGAATCTGCGCGCCTTCTTCACGGTCACCAGAGGCATAGCCGCGAAGCTTATTGCCCAATAACTGCGCAGCCATTTTATTTCCCTCTGGAGGAAATGTTTTGGTTTTAGCTATCCAGACGCGATCGAGATCTTGGCTGTCGATGGACATTTCAGCTTGCTGAATCTCGAAATCGGAGGCAATTTGGCGACCACCTAACTCAAAGAAGGCACGAATTCCCAAGCGTCGAACTCGATCCCAAAAATGAACATCGCGTTTTTGTTTCAGGTCCTGAAGGCGGATTTTGTCTTCTTCTGTAGTCGACGAATCTCCTGGGTAGCTTAAAGCTGACCACCAAGGTAAGGACGAAAATCCTGGATCGTAACGATCAATTCCTTCCACTGTTCGGGATGGGGGCCAGAATGAACTCGCGCGAAGATAGCGCACGAAGAATCGGAAGCGTGCGACCAAGAGATCTCCGAAAACATCCAAGGTGATATCCAGTGCCCGACCTGAATCAAGATTGAACGCCCCAATAAGAGATTTGACTTTTTGGAAGGCATCCGAGACTAGTTCAGCAGTTGGTGGGCCACTCAATGCAGCCTTGTAGTATCCTTCTATCAGTTTTGCATAACCTTCAGTGTCCTCTCGCAAGATGTTATAGGTCGTCTGCTTGTATAGGACATTGGTCGAGTGTCGAGTTCCGTACTGGGAGAAACTCTGGCGGACCATGCCTAGCTGTGTGAGCGTGCTTATATCCAACCGCTCGCGCATGTCTGATGGAGAGATGCCGGTCGCTTCTAGAAAGGCGAAGACCTTTGATGGATTTGGTAAGCCGGCCTCTGTGAGATTGCTGAACACTTCAATGAAGAAGATAGAAGGACTACGATAGTCGCGAGGAGCTTTGTCTTCTTTCAGAATTTCTTTGATGACATCTCCGGCAAGCACAGGATCCAAGCGTTCAAGAAAAGCTGCACGCATGATTTCGATGAAGAGAGGATTGATATCCATGTTATCACCAGAGGCAAGCAGCTCTACACCTTTCTCATGAATGAACTTGCGACCCGAAGTTTTCCATTGAGCAATGCGCTCCTTGGTGACGAACTCGGGATAGAATGGTAAGGTATTGATCCATACAGGCGCGGCCGGAGCGGTGTTTGCAGGTGTGTCGGGCTTCACTACCGGAGCCGGAGCTTGAGTGGAAGGCTTTTGTAGAGAGGGTGTAGCAGGCTTGGGAAGGGTAGGACTTTCGGTATTTGCAGGTAGAGTTGGTGTAGGAGTTGAAGAAGTAGTCGGGGCCTTGGCTGAATTTGCTGTACGTCCCGAAGACCGATTGGGTCCTCCTCTACGAGTGTTGCGACCATTGGAATCATTTTGCGATTGCCGTGCGAGGTCAAGGTTTTGTGGGCGATGTGGAGAAGGTCGATTGGAGCCAGCAGCGGAATCGTTATTCTTTCTTTTCGGCGCCATGATAGCTGACAGCTAGAGACAAAGGAAATCGAAGGACCCAAATGGGCGCGAGGGGAATGATGATGTTGCGCTCGTATACTGGAGAAGACGATCGCTTTGGACGGCTAGTTGGGCTGATGATAGTTGACCAGTTGGACAATAGCAAGTCAATGAAAAGAGAAATGAAAATGTGGAGAGAGTGGAAAAGGTGGGTGCCGGGGGAAACAAAGCTGGAGGAACGATGGCCAGAGAAGAGGAAGAAAGGAATTGTGTAAGAGGGCCGTCGTCGATGGAATTGTGACGTGAAGGTGTAGTCAGTCACTTGCGCGATGCAGATGCACACGTCTAGCAGTGGTGAGGTGAGGGAGGTTCAAGGTTGAGCTGCCATTCCCGAAAAGGTCTAGCGTCTTGGCACTGGTGATACTTGAAGCGGCCTCTTTGGTCAGGCCTCCAGGCGGCTAGGCCAATATCAAAAGGCGCCCCAAAATTTGAATTGATGATTGATAATCATGCAGCATGCTAGAACAGACGTAATTTTGCTTCTAGAACACTCGCATCAAGCTCATTGTGTTGGAAGCACTGCGGCGGCTGTGAAATAGGGACTGCATCATTATTGACGCGAGTGATATTGGGCACGGCGAATAAGTGCCTGAAATTGAGGCCGAAGCTCCGTTCAAAGCCATTTGATATAATTGATTTGTTGATTGATTCGAAGATCTTAAGTTGAGCCGGCAGTAAGACCAAATCGCCGCCGTAATCTACCATCCGCGCGCGTACTAGTTCGGGCTAGTAGCAGCTCTGAATCGCCTCCTTAAGCCGTCAAGGCCGTTTATAGCCTCCCTCTCTGTTCTTGTCTTGCCGACAGCCAACTCCTCGAGAGACTTGGATGGTAGGATCCAGCTGCCTTCCAGTCTCGTGTTGCTCTGTACTTCTGGAATCCACAGCCAAGCACAAAAGGCCCCAAGAAGCAGTACTGTAGAAAATATGATCAGCATCCAGCCCATGCCATTCGAATCCAGGTCTCGTAATGAGTGGTTTCCAAATTGCAAGCGTATGAGCATCGATTGAACAATCACAGAGCTCAACTTTCCTGCTGCAGCAGAGATACCATGACAGGTGCAACGGATCGGGGTGGGAAATATTTCCGCTGGGATCTGTATTTGTCAGCTCGTGGTAGTGTGGCGTGTAATTGAGACTTACAATGAACGTCAAAGTATTTGGACCGAGGTTGAAGAAGAACTGACAAAGTACGAATAGTGTGAGCGTGATCCAGTAGTGTGAAGTGCCGAATGTATACAAATAGCTCACTCCCATAGCAGCAGTTAAGACCGCGAGTCCGAGGAACGACCAGATGAGAAACTTTCGTCGAGACACATAGTCGATGATTTGTATCAGAAGAAGGCTGCCCAAAACCGCAGCTATGGACACCGAAATCATGGCGTGCCGGGAGTTTTCCATGAGGACATGGTAGATTGTAACTGTTGGTTGCGACGTCGTTGGATCCCAGTAAAGAGGATTCGGAAGCCAGGCTGGAGTTGTGGTGACTCTGGTATTTGGTAAATGGCTATTCCACAACTTTGCCAAAAAGCGCGGATTATTGATCTGAAGGCCATAATACACAAAGTCCACTATGAACCAGCATAATGACGTTCCCGCAAGGTATCTCCAGTTCCCATCCGTGAACAAGTACCTTGCTAGGTATGAACCCGATATTTGTTGCGGAGAGTGACCAAAAGCCTCATGCTCGACGTTAATGTCGCTCGAATTGTCTCGGAGCTCTAAATCGTCGTCTAGCGATAAACTTGTCATCGTCCCAAAGTGTGCATGAGTTTCTAGAATAGCTCGATCAGCCTGTCCTTGAACATCAAGTCGCCAGCGTCCAGACTCTGGAATGGAGAGTCGAAAGCCCAACGCGATCAGTGCTGGTAATGCCCCGATTCCGGTCACCCATCTCCAGAAGACGTCAATGATCGGTGCTGCATCCTTGGAGTCCATAAGAGTGTCTAGTTGATAGTGACGGTTCAAGATAACAAGGACTATTGTGCCAACAACATAAGCCGCGAGTTGACCGAGCGGTTGCATGAGGAACACAGCTGCTAGCATTCGCGCTCTTGATCGAGATGATGACCATTCTACCCATTCGTTAGCAAATTCCAAAAACCAGATTGATGAAACAAACCTGCAGATATTCCAGCACTCAAAGGATATTCAGCTCCGATACCACAACCCATAATGGTTCTAAAGAACAAGATCCAACCAAGGATGGACATGGAGGTGGTGCCATCATATTTCAGCACGCCATAAGAGCACTGAGCCAAGCCTAGTGTAGAAACGGTGACCAATATCAACTCAACTCCATAGAGTTTCTGCCGTCCGTATCGATCTGCTAGGTAGCCAAATAGCAGCTGCCCTACAGTGGCAGATGCTAATGTGACTAGATTGATAGTAGCTTCCCTATCAGTGCTTGTAGCCGTTGGCCAGTATACATAGGCCAGCGCTGGAAGTATCTAACTCCTCATTAGCGTACTTCAACGAGAGATATGCTACGAGAGGGTGTGCGTTTCATGTGGAAATCCATGAAAGTAAAATGTTCCGTAGGAGGCGTGGCTTGTAACAATAGAGTTTTCATGTGCATTGGGAAAGGTTCCTTACAACGTTGGTGGCGAAGAGATTATAACTGTCCGTGAAGAATCCAGAGGCTGCGACGGCAAAAACTTGCCAATCAAAGGAATAACTGTCAAGCACCTACTGCTAGATTAGACTCCGTTAACGCCAGATTGGTGCCTTAGCTCGCCTTGCAAAGATGAACTCGCTTTTGGGCAACATTCTACTCGAGATTAGCTCAAGAAGCTTCAACTAGAAATTCAAATCCTACTTGAAGGTGCTGAACACTGGTGAATGGGTTTCTCCATGCGAAGAGCCGCCTCTCCCGCCTCTCCCATGACATCGTTAATATGGCCCATATGTGTCAAATGGGTGTCCTAATGAGGATCTTCAGGAGCAGTGAAATAGATCATGCACTCTTGACGAGAGAATGGCATAGCAAACGCGTCTGTAGTACCCATATATCATTGACTGTTATCGAAAAGTCCTTGGTAAAATGCCTTTATCAGTCTCAAATTCTATTGAGGGCGCCTTCTTCATGAAACTGGAATGCGCATATCCTACATGCTACTTGCACAATGACGGGTGAGCAGAGGTCCGTACTGGAGTTGAGGAAAGTTCATAGTGTCGACGAGTTCTCATGACTCTCTCTGAATATTTCGAACATTGCCCAGGTGGATGAGGATTACTTGTGGCGTTCGTGGCTGGTGATACTTCCGCGCCACACCTGACTTTTCATGTCATAATTACGGTTCTTTTCGGATCTTCTTTCTAAAAGTCCTGTTAAAAGTCCTGCATGCCGTGTGTAATCTATTGCTCTGGAATATAGTAGCTTGATCCCTAGGTGTAAGCTACTCTATCTACCAAATCAGGCTGGTCGGGCGTCATTACTCCGTAGGTAAATTGTGACGCTAGGCCTCAACTATGCGCTTAATCAGCCAACAATAAATTCTCGCCATCACTAACTTGGACGTCACCCGATCTCACACTTTCTTGCTTCTTCATCGCTTCTCCACTGTCTTTCGCAGTGCCTTAAAAAGGCACATCCACCGCCCATAGGCTGCGAACAATTCTTCCGCTGCCCTACTTCCAACGATAGCTGTACGCACCGTCAGAACTGTCTGCCAAACCCTTCAATTTCCACGTCACACAGGGTGCTCCTCAGCGCGGCCGCCCAAAGCATAATTCATCATGAGTGCCCCACAGCCCAACGAGGCGGAGAAGAACATTGAGATTTGGAAGGTCAAGAAGCTCATTAAGCGTCTAGAGGCTGCGTACGTTTTTCCTTTCCCAGCATTCACTGTTCGAGCCTAGTGCTAACTATTTTACCTAGCCGCGGTAATGGCACAAGCATGATATCCCTCATTATTCCACCTAAGGATCAGGTCTCTCGGGCTGCCAAAATGTTGGCTGAAGAGTTCGGAACAGCTTCCAACATCAAATCTCGCGTCAATCGTCTTTCAGTCCTCTCCGCCATCACCTCCACCCAGCAGCGTCTGAAACTATATTCCAAAGTCCCGCCAAATGGCCTTGTTGTCTACTGTGGTGAAATCATTACTTCAGAAGGCAAGGAAAGAAAAATCAACATTGACTTTGAGCCTTTCAAGCCAATCAATACTTCCCTATATCTCTGCGACAACAAGTTCCATACTGAAGCATTGAGCGAGTTGTTGGACTCTGATCAGAAGTTTGGATTCATCATCATGGATGGTAGCGGATCACTCTTCGGCACCCTTTCAGGCAACACTCGCGAAGTTGTTCACAAGTTTTCGGTTGATTTGCCCAAGAAGCACGGTCGTGGTGGTCAATCTGCCCTTCGTTTCGCCCGTCTTCGAGAGGAAAAGCGTCACAACTATGTCCGAAAAGTCGCAGAGCTAGCTGTGCAGAATTTCATCACCAATGATAAAGTCAATGTTGCTGGTCTTATCCTTGCCGGATCGGCTGATTTCAAAAACGATCTCAATCAGTCCGATTTGTTTGATAACCGTCTGCAATCCAAGGTCATCAAAATTGTCGACGTTTCCTATGGTGGCGAGAACGGTTTCAACCAGGCAATCGAACTGTCCGGCGAGACTCTCAGTAACGTGAAGTTTATCCAGGAAAAGAAGCTCATCAATGCTTATTTCGATGAGATTAGTCAGAACACTGGAAAAGTTTGTTACGGCATCGATGATACTCTTAAAGCAATGGAGGCTGGTGCCTGCGAGACGCTTATTGTATTTGAGAATCTGGAGATGACTCGCTGGACTCTGAAAAACGCCGCTGGAACCAATTTCATTATCAACACTACCAAGCAGGATGAGCAAGATCGCACCAAGTTCATGGACAAAGAAAGTGGTCAAGAAATGGAAGTTGTTGAGCAGATGCCCTTCTTGGAGTGGTTGGCAGAGAACTACCAAAATTTCGGTGCGACACTGGAATTTGTCTCCGATCGATCTTCCGAGGGCAACCAGTTTGTCAAAGGTTTCGGTGGTATTGGCGGCATTCTGCGCTACAATCTCAATTTTGAGCAATTGGCTGATTTCGACGACGATGATGAGTTCTATGATGATGACGGTAGGATTCTTGAAGTGCTATGGGCAATGCAAGTAGCTAATAAATCTCGCAGATTGACAAATTCGCAACCTCGCCGAAAGCGAGGCTCCTTCACCGGATAGAAAACCTCCTTCCGACGGCGTCTCGCGCCCGCTTGCACTTGGTCTAGCTCAGAGCAAAGCGGCATTTGCTGGTTCCATTAGTAGTACGACAACGGCGATCAGGAATCCGGGCGCGCCCAGGCTTTAAACAAGCCTTGTTAATTCGGAGAATAGGTCAGCTTCCCTACCACTCGACTCTTTAAAGTTTTTTTGCTAACATGTTTTATAGAATTAGCTGCCAACCTTCGAGCTGCCCCTTTTAGTTACTGTCACCTCTTGTGTGAAACTAAAGTCTACAGAGCGTTAGACTGGCGCCGCTCAACCGGTGCAAAATTGGCTTGGGCAGCAACACAAGGGCAAATAAGGGGCGCATGGAAGAACAACGTCGCCAGACATACATTTACTTTACGCGCCCACGGATGTGTGGTGATTACAAAAAACCGAAATTGCTTGCATTTATATCCATATATTTACAGTCTTTACCTCGTGAAAATCCAAAACCTTTTACCAATGCGCTTGATCTATGCAGAAACAACTGGAATTGGGCATTTTGACGCACTGTTGAGCTGACAGCAAGAACAATCCGGCGACCTCGATGGCCTTTTAAATTCTACCATGCCAAGTCATCTGGACATACTTTGTATCGAGTGTATGAAGATATGAATGGACGGAAGTTATATGTTGATGAAGAGCTCGCATGAAGAGCCATATCCAGGATAGATCCGGCGAAACCAGTGTCTCACGTTCGGAGATCCCTACTACTGCATCGAGGGATTTGGTATAAAAGAGAATACATTATAATTAGATTTTAATGCGTATAAAAGAATGATCAAACATCAACCATCACAACTGGTTGAACTTGATATAACAAACAATTCCACAACATCTACTACAGAACAAGTAATGACTCCATCTATTTGATAAGCACTTGCTTCTGCTTCTTCAATTGCTCCACGAAGCTTTGTGGAACCTTCAAGGTCTGAGCCACAATATCAGCTGGTGTCAAAGCTAGCCATTGAGTCAAAGAGATGTCAGCGACGCGGTCTGATTTGTACATCTCAATCCAGACGAGGTCTTCGGTTGCAGAGGTGTTCTCAATGTAATGACTACTAGCGGTTAGAAATGAAGGCAGTGCGAGATGTGAATGTGAATATACCCTGAGTTATCTGGGAATGCTGCAGTGTCACCGGCCTGGAAGTCGAAAGTTCTGGCATTAGAGTTTCCAATGAAGACGGTGGCACGAGCATGACCTTTGTGGAAGTATAGCCACTCCTCAGCCTGTTTCCGATTAGTTCAAGAGTTCTTTTGAGATATAGGGGAGATGACTTACATTGGGATGCCAGTGGAGCTCTCTAAGTCCACCTGGCTTTAGAGTGACAAAAGTCGCAGCCAAAGTCTTGCTAATAGGGAAATTCGTGCTGTCAATCTTGTAGAAAGTTCCACCGTTGCCTGGCACCGGCTCAGGCTGCGATTTAAGAGTTCTGTACACATATGTTTCTTTGCCAGTCAATTCTCCTCCTCCACCGCTGACAGTGCTCTTGCTGACATTGGCGGGTAGGATATATGGGTCAGCTGTTGGCAGGTTGGCGAAGGTGCTTGGGTCAACGCCAAAGTTTTTGGCAATGATATCTGCTCGGAATGTTAACGTTCGTTGATAATTGCAACTCAACCTCAAGAAGAGTCCAGAGGAAGAAGCTTACCTTTTGGTGTATGTGCTAACCAATCATCAACCATGAAAGTTGTACCAACAGCGTCAAAGTTGGATTCGTCAAAGACAAGAAGGTACTCGTTCTCATCGGCAAGGCCTTGGATGGTATGGGCAACACCTTTGGGGAAGTACCAAATATCTCCATAGTTGAGAGTGGCAACTTCATATTTACCATTCTCGTCAACTGACGAGATCTCAACGGATCCGTTGTAAACAAATCCCCATTCGGCCTAAACTATCAGGTAACTGTGAATAATGAGTTCAAGTACAGGACTTACCACACGATGCCAATGAAGTTCACGAAGAGCTCCTTTCTTGAGATGTTGTTGCGCTGCGGCAATATCATGCGATGAAGGGAGATCTGTGATGACTTGTTCACGGACCCAGCCTCCGTTGAGAAGACGAGTCTTGGAATCAGAGAAGCTCCATTTCAAGTTTGGCACAATTCCGTTGTCAGTAGATTGTGCTCCTAGACCATCAGGGTTCTGGAGATCGATCTGCTTGTTGGTGCCACCTATCAGGACATCAGTTACTTGAATATTGAATACAGAGGCCATGTTCCTCGTACCTAAAATTGGACCACCCTTTCCCGTAGCATCGACTGGCTCGCCCTGCGCAAACTGAGCATCTCTCTTCACAACATTGGCTTGTACTACGCTTAGCAACAGCGTGGTTGCGATGGTGGTGAGCTTCATTGCAAATGATGAAATGAGAGAAAATCGAACAGACGCAAGCAAAAGAACCAAGCAGCAATGAAAAATCGAAACTTTTCAAAGTCCGACCACTGGCTTTATTTTCAATAGCTAAGGCTGTCCAATGTCTGCAGTTCACGCTCCAACCTGCACCAATTGCATGAATATTGAGATCTTCCCGCCATCCTTACTGACGCCTTTCGTATCAGTTGTGAGCAATGAGTTGCCAAGAAAACAAGCTGCAAGCCAGCGCGGAAGGTTGTTGGTCATCGTGAATTAAGACCTCTCAGGCTGAAGGTTGGAGTTTTCTGAGGACAGCATTTTTCGAAATAGGCAAGGCTACGGCGATCCTTGCCGTTCAGATGCGAGTTTTCATTCGAAAACATATCAAAATGCACAATTGGGCTTGCATGTCGTGCTGAGTCTGGGCACACTTGGCATTAAATGCTCTCTCGTTGCTGGTATTTCCACCACATCAGCATCAAAATGGCGTGATACAGCCCCAGATGTTCGTTGTTCTTCCCGCAGGAAGGCTGAGAAAGCACAGACTGGTGGCCAACTTCATGCCAGTTCTCCAATGGTCTTCTATTGCCAAGCAACATAATCTTTATAGCGGCTATAATGCTTAAAATGTGTAAAGTGAGATCTAATGTGAAAAACAATTGTCAACTAATGAATTTCTAGCGTTGGCGATCGATCAGACCCTGCAGATGGACAACCTCATCTGTGCGGGCCGTACCCGGAGGCGTAGCTTCTTCTCCAGACACTGCATGATATAATATCAAGCATTGGAGTTCGTTATACCTTCTATCAATCAAGATAGTAGACACAAACAGGGTTTGAATAGACTATATGTCTTGTCATATCAAACCAAGACTGCTCCGTATACAATTCCACCAAGCCATCATTACTGACGCATAGCAAATGATGAGTTTCGAAACGTTTATTCGCCTGATGGGCGCAACATGGCGATGAGCACTTGTTACCGAATCTCTGGATGGGTTCCTGGTCATCCCAGTTTGGGACGACTGCGGCAGATCGTTTCTTCTGAATCTGGCTTCTTCACGGCACCTGATGCCATTTCTGGTCAAACTATGTGTCCGTGGTAGTAAGAGTGGCGCAGAGTATAGCTTGCCCCTGGTGTTTACGGACAATTCAGCTTCCAACTTCAACCCGGGTTGGATGTGTTCCTGTCGATCTTTGCTCTTTCTGGCTCTTTCTTGCTTCAACTCTATCCCGCATCGTCAGTTCGTCGGTCTTGGCTAGGAAGCCTCTGGCTTGTTGTAATTTGAAGAAGGTCAGAATTTCATCTTTTGGAACGAGAAAGACAGAATGGCGAAAGAAGATGGCTTTTGGTCATCATCGCGAGGCGGTTCGACTTGAAATCAAGAGAGTAAAGGAAGATGCTGAGGAAAAGCATAGGGGTTCTTGAGATACATAAATAGGCAGCTGTGCTGATCCTAAACTCACTCATTACCGCTCATATCAACTCATTCATTCGCTTTTGCCTTTATCGTTCTTTTGATACCTTGGCTTTTCAATATGCTTCCGCTCGTTACCTACGCTGCGCTCGCAGCAGTTATGGCTTTGCCAGCTGCAGCCAGCCCAGTCGTTTCTTCCACCGAGAAGAGAAACTTACTCGCTCTTCCTATCGAGCCTCCCCTACCAAGTCTACCAGACTTAAACATCTTGCCAGCTGGACTTCCACTGCCCAACTCTGGCGACTTCTTGTCTGGTCCCACTGGTAGCTCACTTAAAGAGCGAGGTCTCCTTGGAGTTCCCATTGATATCTCATTGCCTCCATTGATTCCATCCATTCCAGGCGTTACTCAGCCTTTGGCATCTAATGCTCCCCCACTGCCAATCCTTCAAGTTCCTACACCACCTCTCGACAGCCCACCTTTCACATCTCTGAACATCAAACCAAAGAAGGTAGGCGGCTGAAAATACCCATATTCGTAATGAAGCTAATCCTTATTAGATCGGTTATTTCTGGACTGGTGCTGGTGACAATATCCACAAGGATTTCTTGGCTACTACCAGTCTCGATGATGTAAGTTTCAATGTATTTTCTTTTTGAGAGATAAATAATAATTGAAACAAGGACACATTTGGTCAAATCATCACCCTCACTGATGTCCCATCCAGTGGTAACTCTCCCCATCATCTTGGACCATCCAAGGATGGAAAGACCTTAGTTGGCGGAGGTCTTCTGTCTTTGCTCAAGACTCAAGACACTGCTTATTACTTTGACGTGTCCAACCCTTACCGTCCTACCTTCCTCAAGTCCAACCGTGGTATCCTTGGCTCTATCACTGATGAGATCCGCGCTAAGCCAGATGGCGGTTTCTTCATTACATACATGGGTAGTGCTGTCGGAACAAGCCCTGGTCGTCTTATTGAGACCGATGCCAACAACAACATCATTCACGAGTGGCCCGAAGATGTCAACAGTACCCTCAATGTTCTTGAGGAACAGTTCTCACCTCACGGTCTTAGCATTGACTTCAACGCCAACATCATGCTGACCTCTGATTTTGTTGTCCCAATCACCATTCTCAAGCCAACTGCCGGAATCCAGAAGGCCAACACTCTTCGTCTCTGGCAATTGGACACTCGCACTATCCTTTCCACCATAACCATCCCAGATGGCGCTGGAATTCAAGATGTCAAATTCATTCCTGGCAACAAGGAAAGTGCTGCTCTCGCCACCGCAGTCGGTCTTGGTCAAGTCTGGATCATCTATCCCTTCCGACGCGATGCCACTGGCAAACAAGGTGTTGCCGAGCTCCTCATTGACCTTGGTGATAAGGTAAGATAAAACATTCTGTCCAATTACCATGAAACTACACTAACAATTATTCTCCTAGGCCAAGAACTCTGTCGCAATCTACTCTGATATCACTGATGACGGAAAATTCGCTTACTTCACCATCACTCTTGGTAACCACGTCGCGGCTATTGATATCTCCGACTTGAACAACCCCAAGCGTCTTGATGACCCCAACGAAATCCAGCCTATTATCGGACCCCATTACGTCAAGATCAGCCCTGACAAGAAGAACTTGCTTGTTACCGGCTACTTCGTTCAAGCCGGCGATGTGAGTAACCCCGATTTTGACCATTTTATACATACTAACTCAACTCTAGATCTCTGTCCTCAACACACCCGGTGACTACAAGGGCCATTGGATTGATATCAGAAGTGATGGAAGCTGTAAAAATGATCCTCCCAACCCCTTGTGATATTATTTCTAACTGAAAATTAGTGAGCTTCAACCGAACAATCGACTTTGAATCCATTTTCACAACCAGTCGTGTAAGTTTTCCTGTACAGCATTCAGCACTCACACTAACACAGCTTCAGGGTGGCGCGCGTCCACATTCTTCAGTTATCTTCGATTTGACTGATCCAAACCACCCAGTGTACTACTAAGTGTGTCGTAGCGGTGGATGAAGGGATGCTAGGAAGGATTCAGACAGCTGGTAGTTCGTGTCTACGGCGGAAGATGTAAATTTAATATTTGAAATTTCAAGCCTTACTCTGCAGTTCCAATATTCTCACGCAAACAAACAGACTTCGCGTCTGGACATGAAATATTCAAATCGTCGCTGCGGTATCTTCTGTTCGGCCGGTGATCGTACTTGCTCGTGATTGGACGAATGGTACCTGTTAGTTACCCACCAGAACAGCCTAGTCTAGGCTCGGCCCGCTAGCCGGCCGCAAACGTGGCGTTATAAATAGAAGGAGCCTTTCGAAGATTGTGACTGTATTGTTTTCCTTGGAAAGAAGTTGGGATGTATTTGCTGTCTGTATAAGCACATGTTCAGATATGGGTGTTTTCGAAATCGTCTAATATTCATTACTCTAGGTACCTGGATAGCTATCCATCATTTCCAACATAATCACATCACTTCTTCTACAACTCGAATGCCTACAAGTTTTCTTAGAAATAGCCACACAGAAGTCATGTAAAACGCCTCAATAACTACCAGTCGAAAGAAAATTCTTGGCTACCTGAGGGCCCCTTGCGCTGGTTCAGCTTGGTTTCTTCTTTATAGACAGGCACAATTTCCATTGCTAGTTTCAACGGAGCTGTGTTCGCTCTTGCAAGCCAACCTCGGATCAGGCTAACCATTGGGTTCATCTTGAGAAACTTGAATTCATCCTCATCGTCTCGTCCCACAACACACTGAAACGACTCATCGTTTGCTGTGGTAAGATCCGCCTCAGTTTTAGAAAGTTTGAAACCCAGACTGCATATTTCAGAGGCCACGTGGGCCGCTGGCAGGTTTTCCAGTATCTCCTTCAATGTTTTATCTACTAACCGGTCATTTTCGAAGTGCCAAGCTTCATAACCGGCTACAGATCCACGTATTTTGACAAAGTAGAGCATTTTCAATGACGCCCTTGGAGGTAACGTCGAAGCTGTTGGTTCTGGCGATTGTAGTAATGTAGCTTCGCGGCCAATATCAAACTGGACTTCAGTGGTGTCCCTGACATCCTCAGAGTGGGGTGGCTCGGGATCCAAATCTGCATCATTTAGCTGATCGAAGCTAAGAAATCCAGTCTTGACTGGCTTTGAGCGGATTCTACCAGAGGTGCGTTTCTCAAAATCCTGGCCCGTGGTTACTCTCTTATAAGGACGCTTGATGCGATTCTTGCCTGGAGGTTGCGGATCTGTTTCTCGCTCTTTTCTTTTCTTCGCCGCAGGAATAGGCATTGTTGCGGTGGAATTGGGTCTTCTTCCCGCCAAAACTGGGATGTCCTGATCATTTTCTGAGCTACTTTCGTACAATATTGGGTTAAAATTCTGTGATGGCTGAAGGTAAAAATTAGCCGAATAGCATTTATTTTCCATTCGGGGCTATCGGCATCTTACTGCTTCTTTCTCTGAAATGTTAGTAGTCGCGTCACGAGGGCTAGGGACGCTTCCCAAGTCTTGTCGATTATCTTGCAAGTCTATGACAGCAGTATCATCCAACACAATTGGATCTGCCGAAGAAGTACCAACCCTACGCATGGCGTCTCCCGGATTGTTTTTTGTTGGTCTACGTTGGGAGTTGCGATGATCTTATAGGTTCAATTTAAATGCAAGCTGCATCAATATTTTCTTAATGCTTCTGCTGATCAGTACCAAGTCTTAGAGAAGAAATCAGAACTTACACAGATCGATCCCTGGTGTAGATAGGCCTATCTGAGTTTGTTTCAACTGTGCCGTCGCGCGTGTTGTCCGCCCAGAAGCGGTTGGCGCAATTAGGGGTCGCCAGAAAACGATTGATCATCACTGACAGGTCCCGTTGGTGATCTGGAGAATTCCAATGGTACAACTCGGTACCTGATAAACCTTTGGCAGTGACATATTGTCTCCTGAATGCATTGAATCGCGTGTTGAACTCTTTTGTTAGAGCTGAGCTTGGATTATTCAAATGAAGAATAGCACGAAGATCTTTGACCCCAGGGATGTTGGAAGGGGATGTCATCTTGAATGAAGAATCCATAATGTAAACCTTAAGCGATAGTGTCGTAGGTGAACGAGCAATAGGAACGAACAAAGCAGTCGATCTCAAGCTCTTTTATAATGACTATTCGAAGGGGGCCGACTTGGGATCCTTCAAATAACGCCGCTTCAGCGACGTCTATTTTACCTTTTTGTGGTCGAGGAATTGCGGCACAGTTGCTACACCCTGTCGTTGTGCATGATCTCCAACATGTGTGGCAGTGTAATTTGCATGAACGGCCTCCAGGGGGTCTATAGCCCGCTTGAGAGTTGCAGGCCCCAGCTATAATACCTAACTTTATAGACGTTTACAGCGAACCGATGCTTGAGGCTGTGCTGAGATGTACGCAAGACACAGGCTTGACAGGATGGCATGCAATGTCTTCCTGTACCCCTGACCTGCCACACTGGTACACACAGCCCAAAATAAAGGATTCTCTTGTGTGAGAGCAAGAGGACATCATTCAACCCTTGCTTACCAATATCTTGTCGCTTAGCTTACATTATAGAGAGCTTGCTTCAGTATCGTAGAAATTGAGCTGCTCAACTTTTCTTCATTTTCACCAGACAGTACCTTGTTCATGAGTCGTAATGAACAATCAATTTTGAAGACCGTGAAACCTGCGGTAGTGTTCCCAAAATGTATCTGGAGTTGTAGCCCAACAGGTATGCATGCGCTATGATTTCGAAAATGGAAAATTTAGGTAGCAATGGAGTTTCTTACGAAACTATTTCGATTTTTTACCTCATCAATTTAGATACTTGGAATCGTTCTTGCAAGCTGAATTCAGACACCAGGTGTTCATATGTTTGTTTGGGACAAAGTCAATCGTGCGTGAACCAAGGTGGGCCGATTGTTGTGCTTCGATGTCGTCGCTCTGGAAGAAGCAATTTGACGGCATGCATGAGGCAGGTTGGGTGGGGGCATCTGGACCCCCTCAAACTATTTGCGTGCAGATCCTAGATGCTGATGTTATTTTTCCAGCTTAAAGTTGCGTTATCTTTGCAGAACAACTGATTCTCTCTGATCGTGAGCTTTTCTCTCGAACGTGTCGTCCCATCACAATGGCATCACAAGCATCGCAAGCCAGTATAGCTCTCATTGAACAGCTGACGAAACTTGGCGACTTGTACAAATCCGGTGAAGCAGGATCACGGGAAGGACTATTGGGCGTTTGTTCTCAATTGATCAGCGAGCTCAGTCACCCGACAGAAAGTATGCTGAGGCTACTCTGGGCAGAACCATGCCATCACTCCATCATTCGAACTGGCATTGACGTTAAGCTGTTCGAGGCGCTGGCTTCTGGGGATGAAGCGGGACAAAAGAGCGAGCTGATCGCATCCAAATGCGAACCTCAAGCTGAGCCGCTGCTTATTGGTGAGTGCTGTACCGCAGGACCTCGTGAAGTCTCCACACAGAATAAATGAGTCTCGTAGGATAGCTGTACATTCTGACTGATATCTATTGCTAGCACGAATGCTTCGACACCTTGCTGCGATGGGGACAGTTCACGAAACCGGTCCAGACACCTTTGCACCTACCCTCTTCTCTAACAGCTTCACGGAGTCTGCCTATCGAGACTCGCTACTGTTCATCGAAGACGATTTTCAGCCTGTGCACGTCGGCATTCCGTCATTCTTCAAGGAGAATGGTTACAAGCTACCGACAACTGGTTTGAATTCGCCATTTCAGCATAAGTATCAATGCAAGGGCCAACACATGTTTGAGTATTTCCAAAGTTCTGCGCCATTGATGGGCCAAAGGTTCGCGAGCATGATGGGCGCATGGAGTAAAGGACGACCAAGATGGTTCCAGGAGGAGTACTATCCAGTCAAAGAAAGGCTTCTTGCTGGTGCTAATGAGGATGAAACATTCTTGGTCGATGTGGGTGGCGGAACTGGTCACGATATTGAAGGTTTGAGAGAACATTTTGGCAGTGACATACATGGCAAGCTTGTACTCCAGGATCGGCCAGAGATTGTCGACATTGCACAAGTCAACCCGCAAGTTGAAAGGATGGCTCATGACTTCCTGACAGAGCAACCGGTGAAAGGTGAGGTTGCGTAGTATTGTCTTGCTCGTACGCTGACATTGAACACTAGGCGCGCGCGCATACTACTTTCATTCCATCATTCAGGACTGGAACGATGAAGTGAACACGCAAATTCTCAAGTCGATCGTTGTGGCAATGACACCAAGGTACTCGAAGATCTTGATCAATGATTTCGTCGTACCGAATCAAGGCGCAGTATGGCCACAGAGTGAGTGATTTGATTGAACATGGTTTGCACGCATTCTGACATTCTGTTTGCAGCGTGTCTCGACTGGGAACTCATGGCCAGTCTTGGGGCTCGCCATCGAACCGAGCAGGAACATCGGGCACTGTACGAGGGCGCTGGCTTGAAGCTTGTTGGTATCTGGAGCCATCCCCAAAGTCTTGACTCACTGCTGGAGTTGGAGTTGGCATAAGCTTTGAGTGTAAAAAGACCAAGATGATAACCATTGGCTGGTACGCTAGTCTAAATCGGAACTAGCCGCAGATCTTCCACGTGCAGGATCTAGCTCTGTGCAAGTCTCCAACACCAACAACATCGTGTCTTGAAATATACCTAGACATTCCATATGCATAAGTAGACATTGCCATTAAAATAAAAGTCTACTGGATGTAAGATTACATGAGCACAATACTTCTGGATATTGAAGCACAAACTCGCCCCACAAGAGCGGCTACCTAAACTTTCCCCAACTCCTTGGCTAAGCATTTGTATATCATCAAAACTTAAGCAACGCCACCACTCAACGATTCGGCATTGATGCGCTTCCATGGGGCCATACATGCGGCAATGATTGTAGTGCTGCATAGAGCGATCATGATAATGAAAGTAACTTTCACTCCCCTAAGATTTGTTAGTGTAAGATCGCCAAAGCGTATGAGAGCGGTGAGCAATCGAAAAACCATCGCAATGGTCCTTCAAGCACAATATAAGAGGAAAACGTACGCCATGTATGCCTGGACGATACCGGCCACATCACCGGCCGAAAAAGCGTGCCTGATTTCGGTAGCACCTAATTTGTCAGTATAAAGTTACGAAAAGATATTTTCCAAAGCCAAAAGGAGCTGTATCAACCTTGGATGGGGTTATATGGGGATCGCTACCTGTGGCTATAACTTTCATGGGATCCACTCCTGGAGCGCTGGTAGGTAAAACACCGAGCAGCCTGTTCACAAAACCTGACTGTGCAGCAGAGATAGCAAATGCACCGCCAATTGTTTGGAAAACTACGTAGGTGTATTAGTAATGGGAAAAACTTCTTGAGCGGCCACGACAAGCACTTACAGAATACCATCGCGGTAGCTGACGAGATATCCTCTGGTTTTGAGCTAGCTTGCGCGATGTTGATAGCCATTTGAAAACCCATTCCCATGAATATGCCATACAAGGCTTGATATCCGATCCATTTGCCAGAGCCTGTGCCGATGTCGAAAGTGTAGATCAAACCTGAAGCAACAGTACCCATAACTGCGCCGAGCATCATGAACGGCGCAGCATGTCCAGTTTTAGAAACAATGATGCCGGACACAGTGGATCCGAGCGCAATACCGAGCACTAGCGGCAGGTTGAGCACGCCTGAATGGATTGGTGTGGCGTTATCTACTGATTGAAAGTAGATCGGTAGGTAATATAGGAGGACGAAGTAGCCGGCGGCGAAGAAGAATTGGAAGAAGGAAGGCTGCCACATATGATGCTGTTTCATGAGACGCGGAATCAGCATGGCGCGTTCACCCTGCCAGGACTCCCAGGCTATGAAAACAGCCCAAATGAGAACTGCACCGACGAGTAGACCGATCACAACGCTGCTCTTCCATGGGTGTGTTTGTCCTCCATACTGCATGGCGAGTATGAAACTGATGATGCCGGCCATGATCAAAATGAGTCCAACAGGATCCATCTGTAAGAACTTTTCTTTGGGAGTCGCTGGTACGACTTTGGCATGTTTCGGCGTCTTGAAGAAGATAAAAATCAAGATGGCAGAGAGACCTCCGACAGGCAGGTTGACGAAGAAGCTAAAATGTCAGTCACATAGTTGACGAAGGTGAGTAAGATCCAAAACATACCACCAACGCCAGGTTGTCTTATCGCTGAACACACCACCGAGGATGGGCCCAATAACACTGGAAAGCCCGTAGACAGCACCAACAATGCCCATCATGTTTGGTCGAAGAGCAGGTTTTGCTGCGAACGCGATCATTGTGAAGGCACCGGTCGCTATGCCAGCGGCTCCAACACCACTCACTGCGCGCCCGACAATGAACGTCACCGAAATTTTTACTCACGCCGCATATTAATGAACCAAGCTCGAAGATGCCGATAGAGCCAATGAAGGAAGCTTTCAACGGAAAATACTTGAAAAACTTCCCGGAAGCTGATTGGAAGCCACCAAACGTCATGAAGTATGCTGCACCGTACTGTCGCCGATTAGCAATGAAGCTGAGTTACAGGAAGTGGCTGACCTACCCAGGCTACTTGATCCAGGCCGTGGAATTCATCTGTGATTTTTGGAATGGCGGTGCCTACAATGGTCTGAAGACAATCAGTTCAGTGTTCCTCTCGCGGCCAGTGAGGGTGACAATTACCATGTCTAATGAAACAAGGAAGACTGAAAGGACTAAGGACACAATGATGGGGACGAGCCTTCTACCGGTGGGATACTCTTCGTCGGAAGCCGCGAGGTCGTTGACTTGAACATCTTCAAATTCTTTTTGTTGGTCATGATGCTTGAGCTTTTCGTCCCCAACAAGATCTGGTGTGGTGATACCGCTTTCGAACTGCTTCTCTGTATCACCAGGACCATGACTGGACAATTGATCAGAAGTCATTATGGGTCACTCTAGCGCAGGACCTTTGAATTGTTGAAGTATTAAAAGAAGTATTGATGCCGAAAAGGGCTTTGTGAAATGAAGTCTTGATACCTACAACAACAAGAAACAGGCAATCGAGCGGAGTTTATAAGAAGAAAGGAAATCTTTCATGACAAACTTAGCTAGTTTCTAGATTGTAGATCGAACACATCTTGAACCAAAGAAGAAAGCAGAGCCGCAATCATAGTAAGGCATTTCCCGAATTCGGCGGAGGAAGACACAATAACGTTAAGCTCCTGCAGATGCCCCTATCCAGGACAAAGAGGATAACCAATCCATCGGAGCAACTTTCATCCAGAGCATCAAAGCTTGATCAAGACTCGGTTCGATGGTGTTATGATTGAAGCCGGTTAGATCCGATGGAAAGGGTGATATCATCAATGCACAAGGTACCGTATTCCGTATTGTCCGAAATGGTTGAGAAGGAGTTGTTGGCGCGTTCGCTCCAAATGATTGGAGTCACGTTAGAACAGCCAGATCAAGTCCACACGGACGTCGGACATATGAGCGGAGCGTGGGCTAACACCGCTAGGAAACATGTGGCTTGCAGGGTTCACGAGCTTGGCTTGTCTGGGCTGGCTATCTCTGGACCCTTGCACCCTGTTCTAAAAATCAACCACATTCCAAAAGTTTCAGCACAGAGAATATCTTAGAGCTACCTTTTAGGTGCACATGTGCAATACCTATTTTCTTTCCCTACCACTGGAATCAAAGTTAGACACAAAAAAGCTGCGAGACAAGTTGTCCAATCATGAGAATATCCTCGAAAAATAAGGTACATTCTGGTCTTACATGCAGCATTGCCGCGCATATCTTTGATAGTCTGCCTTGTCTGCTTCCAAGACTTCGGCCCCTCAATCATTCTCTCCATACCCTGAGTGACTATCACGTCGGCGTCAATTACTGCATCGGGCACCATCTTGCAATGACTCACCGCTCATTGCAAGGCTACCTAAGCAGGCAAATACAATAACACCAAGGTCGTTCTCAAAGCGGATGGCCGAGAAGTAGCTCCTATTTTACCCGCAGATTTCCGATGAGAATAGACCTAACTTATCATTGTTGAGTACAAAATTGATGGACAGAAACTGGTTTTCGATTTCTACAAAACCAGTAGAACAGGCACGCACGCGCCAGACATGAGATGACACCGGCATGTGTGTTGATCAGGCAGTATTATTATATGGCCGCAGTGATATTTTTCAGGATGAGGAACGTGCCATTTAGAAATTGGAACAGATTGTTGTTGAAAGCTATTACCAATGATCCTCACGCTTGTATCATCCCCCAAGAAAGAGAACTCTCTTCAACCGTCGATATAAGATCACCGGTCTTCTGCAGTCCCCTCGCTATCCGCACTCGTCTCGTCATCCTTCTTGCCCTTCTCGCCAGACTCATCATTGTGCCACATCTCGCGAATATCGATAGCATCGCCTTTCTTCTTCTTCAACTCTCGGCGACCTTTGCGGGGCTTTGTGTCATAGATGGCAGGCAATGTATCTATGGTTTCGAACTTTGAGGTACGTCCAATTGTTTTGGGACTCTTGGGTACGGCGTTCTTGTTGCTAACGAGTCGCGTCGGGAGGGGGGATTTTGGCGGAGGGTCAAGATCGGGTTTGGACTTCATCGGAGATTTGAAAGGCTTGTGGCCCTCGCTCACAGCACTTCCGCCCAGTCTCTCGGCCAGCGACTTGGGTTTATAATTCTTCTCCTCTTCGGTGAGATCAGTTCTAGCAGCTTTGGCACCAGCCTTTTCGCGTTGACGTTCTGCGAACTCCTCATTAAGTACTGCCATCTCCTCGCGATCCCACGATGTCTTCTCATCCTCGTAGGCTTGCTGAAGCGGTGTCAATCCAGATAGAGAAAAGATGTCATTGGCAAATGCTTACCTGCGCCAACGCTTCATCGAACGACGGGTCTTGAATTCAAGGCTGGTCAGCGCCCTCTTCTTCACGTTGTTTAGTGAGATCATCCAAGCAATCGCGCAGATCATCAAGAAGCACAGTGAATTCAGGCTTTCCCTTGATCTCAACATCGAAACGCGCGATGGCGCCGCGTAGCGCGTGGTACCAATAGTCTGCTTCCTCATCCCAGGCAGCCTTTGAGTCGAGCCCGATGATCATATTTGCGCATTTATACCAAGTCGAAAGACCAGGAACTTGCAAGTTTGCTTGAACTTGCATAATCGCCGCATCGAAGTTCGAATGCTCGTTGTGGTAATAGGCTGCGAGCAACAACTCATCGAAGAGTTTCCGCGGGTCACCCTCTTCAAACTCTTGTCCAGGAACAATTTTCAGCATTTCAACGTTATCCGAAATTGTTAGAGCTAACAAAATGGTGATGGAGCCAACGGCTATATGGTTCAAGGGAGGTGGATGATGATGAAGTATAGAGTAAGTTGTGAAGAAGATGGAGAACCCGGGTGGTGGGCACAATGCCAAAATAACTCTGGTCGCGACTTCACCTTGGTTTGGTCGCGACTGCCTGCTCAGTGCTTGCTTGCCTTTCCTGACACCTAACAAAAACAAGTTGGGAAGCAACCACCAAGACAGGTAGGCGCATTCAAAAAACAAACGGTGGCTCCTGCCATATCTTGCGAGGCAGACTGGATGATGCCTTGCCTGCCACTCCCACACAAAAATCCACAACCATCACTTGCAAAATTCTCCAACTCTATCATCGACATCTTCATATTCCTCAGTTCTCAACCTCCACTCATAGCTATCCGCATTGCCATCAAAGTCGACCATGGTGCCGAAAAAGGCGGCTACCGCCGCGACCGCCGGGAGAAAGACTAGATCCGCAACGAAAAAGAACCCTGCGCAGGAAAGCGACGATGAGTACGATGCAGTTTCTGATGCCCAGGATGATGACACCCAGAAATCTGCTTCTGCTTCGTCCTGCGAGTCTGATGCTCCTAGTGGCAAGCGCAAAAAGTCCACAGCAAAGAAAAAGGATATGCCTGTTGCCAAAAAGCAAAAGAAATCGAAGCCAAAAGTCGCGGCAGCGAGACCGCGTCAGACACCAGCAGTAGTTTCAAAAGACCACACGCTGGAAGAGTTACCGCAAAAAGATCCCAAGAACGTTTTCACGGAGAAATGGCGATCTCTTCGCGAGCAAATCAGCGTCATCAAGGTGGTCGAGCCAACGTAAGTTCTCTGCCCGTCTGCCCATCCTCCCCTCGAGTGCCATAGCGGCCATCGCACTCGATGGGAGGCTGCCGTTTATTCAGTCAAGGTGTCGATTGTAGCCATTTCACTCACTAATACTTACATAGGCCTCTTAAAGAACCTGCCGTCCTCATGCGAGAATTGATAAACAGCGAACTCCCAGCTCGACGAAAGTTCTATCTTCCTCAAGACGGAATCGTTAAGAGAGAAGTCCAAGTGAACTATGATCCAGGAGATGAGGACGTGTGGAAACGAGCGGAATTTAAGCAGCTTTTGGTTAGCAGCGCTGGTGGTACCCATCAGAGTTGATGGGAGCACGCCATTTATTTTGACATGCCGTTAGTGACTACCTAGCACCTTCCAGATTTTGTACCATAGAACTTTACAACAACTTTAAGTCGAGTAATGAGTTAAGACTTTGAGGATGTGATACCTTGCGACACTTGCAATGCCGTTGTGCTTGGTGTTCATGTCCAGCGGAAACGTTACAATCGCAGTATATCAATTCGTATTGTAGGGCGAGATACCGGCACTGCGGATTTGAAATGGTTTTGCTGCTTGCAAGCTCGTCGAAGAGTTTCCGCAGGTCACCCTGTTCGAGCTCTCGTCCAGGAACGAATTTCAGCATTTCAGCGTTATCTAGAATTGACTGAACCAGATAAAGTTGACTCATGAGGCGAAGGGAAGCGAGATAGAGGAGATGAAGAGGAAGTTTGAAGAGGCCGGTAGTGTGCGGTGGGACATTGACTCCATTGTCTGATCGTGACTTCGTCTCGTACTGGGAGCAACTGCCAGTTAGGCTGAAACCGACAACAGAAACATAGCAGGAACAACCACCGAGAAGGGAAGGTGCATACAACAAAGATCATGATGGCTCCGCCAAACCTCGAGGCAGACGATGCCTTGCGAACTTGGCTATTGATCTCAACATACCCCCCACCAACGACTACCTAAGTTGATTGCTTTGATGACAGTATTTTGACATTCCCTATGCTATTCTCAGAGCCATCCAGCCCGCGTCACGCCGTCAAAAAACATAGCATCGACACCTTGAAACATTGGGTCTTGCATGGTATCTGTTAGACTCGGATGCAGTGTTTGCTGATCTGCTGGAAGATAACTGAGCTGTGATTGCATAGGGAGTAAGCCATTGCTGGAGGGCTGTCGTGGACCAGCAAATGAAAAGACATCGTTCGAAGTATTGACTGGAAGTGGGATATTGTCCACATGTAGTGGGACTTTGGCCATTCCAAAGTAAGATATCGGAGTCTGGAGTGCATTGAATTCTTGCTCCAAACAACAAAGAGCAGAACTGGCTGTATACGAGTCGTCATCCACGGCTGCTCTTTCGCATTTGAGCAAGCCTTTCAAGATATCCGCGTTCCTGCCTAAGAGCTTGTCGTCGGAGTTCATGGCGACTTCGTTCATGTTTGCAACCACATGCTCTACTATAGCACGATCGCTCAGTCGTTGATGCGCTAATAGATTTTCCGTGGGATTGGGATTTCGATGTCCATCTATGTGAGAGATGAGAATTGTGATTCCTGCCATTACTAAAAATTGTTAGCGTAAGACTATAGAAGAGTTTTATCAAGGGCTGATTGGAAACCATAGCACTTGATCCGAAACGCATTCGATCCGAAGCGCACTTGATGGTAGCCAGCGAATGCGATGGGCGCCATAGCACTCGAGCAGGAACAAATTCGATGGTGGCCATCAAATGCGATGGGAGATACTATATATATAGAAGTCTTTGATTCCAGCAGACGGAGTATAGAAATGGGGTTTAAAACTGGAAAATATCTTACAAGCAAATAAATCGCCGGTCCGGCAGCAGGTCGTGAACTTGTGAAAGTTTCGAAAGTCAACAAATCGGCTAAGAATTTCGCGGCTCGCGTTGATACACGTAAATTTTGCGTATTTGTCATAGCTGTGGCCATTGCTACTAAGCAAGTACGGCAGGTGAAGCAAATGAACAAGATTGAAATGATGAAGCTGATAGCCAAGACGCCTCGTCTCCGAAAAGTCATCTTGAGAATTCATTTCCAGGATAGAAAAGTTTGGGGGATGCCAAAACTCCTCAGGCATGCTTTTCGCTACACGTAGTAGCTGCGCATCGAGGTCTTGTGTCGTGCGGACATCTTGCGCCAATGGATCAGTTGCATTTCGCCTGATCAGATGGCCAATGATTTCAGCCTGCATGAACTCCAGTTGTGTCCTTGGATCTGCAGCGCTGAGATTTTCGTATGAAAGCTTGCCCGGGTTTCCTTCGGCAAGACCAAGCATAAGGCTGAGAAATCGATCAATGATTACCAGACGAAGCCACATAAACTTAGGATCAACCGTGGTTCTCGGATCGATCCTCCTCGGCGATTGATTTTCTTTATCCAGCTTCATGATTTGAGCTGTTAACATCGCTCGCCTCAGAGCATACCAAGATCGCCGAAGGTTGCCAGCATTGGCTTGGAAACATGCTTCCAAAACGATACATTCCAAACCCTCCATACAGTCGACCAAATCGTCATTCGTGGTCACCAATTGAATAGCGGCATCAGTCAGTCGTTTGATAACTATTGAGGCCGGTTCGCTGAGCTCTGCTACCGTGTGAGGTGGAAAATATTGTAAGAACGATGCAAATATCAGCATGCGTTTAGCAATCATAACTGGATGTGTGGAAGGACTTGGTATCTGAGCTAGCTCGTCGACGAAGTTGTATGCCTCGTGATCGAGACCATGGTCCGCATTAGTCATTATTTTGTGAAAGTAATAAGTCGCTTGATAATCCGACTTGCAAAGAATGTCGATATCATTTTGTGACGGGAATGCTGCAAGTAGGGTTTGTGATAACTGAGATGTATTAGTATAAGATTGCGATTAAAACGAACACGCCTTGGACAGGCCATTCGATATTTCCTTCACAGAAACGTGGAACACGCATCGCATTCGATGGAGCCATAGCACTCATACAGAAACGCATTGCGTGGTAGGCATCGAGTGCGATGGGAGATCTTGTGATTTTGGATTCCATCGTTTGAGATCAGAAATGTGATGCCACAGGGGAAACCTTACCTTCATATATTCAAAATCTCCAGAGGTCGAAATTCCTGGTGTTGCAATAGAAGATTCAGGGGTGGGCATCTGCTCGCAGACTTTGAGCTCACAGACCTTAAGCTCCTTATTTTGTTGGAGGGGTCGTTTCTATAGACAGAACGTTAGGAATTGAGCTACGATGCATGCATGGAAGAGGACCACATACAGAGGGCACTATGGAGTCTTTTGATCGAGTATCATACAAGGATACGGTTCCCTCAGACTTCGGTATCTCCAATCCATTCGAGTTCCCAGTATACTTGACATGTTGGTCGAGTTTTGTTACCAGACTCTCTAACAGCGATTCAACTCTCGCCACGCGCTCAAGTACTTGGCCGCCTGAAGATGGTCAGTACAAGGTCAAGATTGGAGCTGACCCGCTTCGAAAAGACCATCAACCTCTTTGGATGATATCGTTGAAATTCCTATCGCATCTGATGGGAGCCATCCAATGCGATGGCAGAGATGTGAATTTTTGGTTTCATCGGATATCGTCAAGAAATGTAGCGGAAGACCATCCTGACTTTTCGTGGCAAAACCGTAACCCACCCATCGCATTCTTTGGCAGCCTTCGAATAAGATGGGAAATACGACTTTTTTGGTTCCAAGTCAAGAAACAGCGAATTCTTACCTCGACTGTCTTCAGCGACTCGATAATCTTCCTCTGGGTGCTCTTGGCTAATACATTGTGCTCCACGTCTCTTGCACGAAATGCATACTGTATCTGTAAACGATTCAAAAGTGCATTTAACCTTTCGCTTTTTACAATCCCAGCAGCTTCGAGTGCCTTTTCGGAGTTTCCTTGGTCTACCGGGTTCCGGACTCGTCGAGTTAGCGTCGTTATCTCGCGATCGTTCCATTCTTTGTATGCGCTTCAGTCCTTCTGTACGCGCTTCAGTCCTTCAGGGTGATTGTGGTGACAGACGCATCAAAACTTCCAGTAACACGAGCAGCTGTTCAAGCATCAGCATGTTGAGCATTCAGAATTAGTCATGATCTTGCGCTATGCACTCCTTGCACCGTGTCATACATGAATGGTTCTTTCAGAAAAGAGCAGATCTTCAGGCTCGGCTTGCTCGGATTTCGGCGGACGTTAAATTGCTAACTAAATCGGGGTTACCGTATGGCTTTTGCTTACCAATAGCAGAATGACCGTGCCTCTAAAAGTCAAGAACTCGAGACTCTGGAGTGAGACATGGGAAAAAGCACGTGCTTGGAGCATGGTTCAAGATAATTCGCGTTACGATTGATGTCGATGATTGTCACTTCGTTGATGTTGCCATCTCATTAGGTTCTTGACCGCTGTATGGTGGTAGTTGTTCTCGGTAAGGTACCTACATTATTCAGCCACTTTTGTAAGAGACTGTGAGCAACTCATCCTAGCATAAACAGAGCAGAAAATCAAACTCCAACTTTAGAATGGGCAATAAGATAGCAATCATGTCCCTGTGTGAGTACGGCACGAAACAGATGGTTTGGCGTCTAGAAACTCTTGCCTTGAATCATAGCATCTAATATGTGTGTGATACGCTAAATCTGATGACAGCTAAACTCTAACAAATATAAAGCGTCTTTTTCTCTGTTCATTATTCTGGATTAAAGCTGATCGAACATAGTCTCCAACCGCTTACCTGTCGATCTATGACGCCTGAAATGCTTCTCGCCATACAACTATCGGACCTGATCTCTCATTGTTCAAAGGGTCATGTCACTCGCGGAGTTATTGGATGTTCTTGTTCACGAAAGTGGTTATACACCGGTGTATATTTGAGGACTTTCATTTATACTCGGAGAATATCGACGGTCAAAGGAAAAGCAGTCAAGTGAGATTCGCTGGCCAGCGACATTGGCCCGAGTCGTATCTTTTTTTTACACCCTACCTTAGGTAGATAGCTCGAAAAACCGAGTTTTGATACTCCACTGATGACTTAATGGGTATCCTCCGTAGGTATCAACTTGGCAGTGACTCGCAAGCATTGAAGGTGATGACTAGCAACGGCATGGCAAAATAAATCGCGTACTTCTATCAACTCTGATGGCTACCACCAACGCTGCCAGCCAAAAGGTGATTTAAATCCCATCTTAACTAATAAATATTCCCAATCCGAACACCCATTAACGCAAATGAAGCACTTAGTGTCTGGGCGCCATCAGAGTCGATGGAGTACGCCATTTATGTTGCCATGCCGTTGGCCAGGTATACGTGCATCTATAACCTAATGTCTGTACTGTCAACCCGTTTACAGCGTACCTAGGTACCTGTACCATACGCACGATCAAACCGCCGCTAATAACGAATGATATGAGTTGTCCGGCTGATAGTAACTGAGAGCACGTCAGCTACCAGAAGAGCCGATTGATATTCATACAAAACAGTAAAAGTCTAGCGTAGCATTCATCCTTCTAAGTAGTAGTTGTTCGATCATCAAGTCTATATAGTATCCAATCCCTATTCCCGTTTTCCATAACGAAACGCGCCAAAAGACACCGCCCATGCAAAAGACAAGAAAAACACTTTTCACCACAAGCCCACATGAGTTGATATCAACCACCGCAATCAATCATCAGCCTCATCATCCGTGTTCAAAGGCACCGGTGTACCCTTGGGCGAGTTCAACCACTCGATATGTCTCAAACGCCGCCTAACCTCCCGATCCTTCAATTGCGCACGCGTCAACTTCTTCTTTTTACGCGCGCGGAACTTCATGTCTCCACCGCCTTCCGCTTCTGAGTTTGCTGCGCTTGCTGCCGCAGATGCAGCCGCACTAGCTACTGCACTAGACACTTTGGAGCTCACACCTGAGCTGACACCACTACGATCTTCAAAGCGATCGAGCGCGACGGCCAAATGGCCCTTGTGTGCTACGCGGCCGTCGGCAACATGCCATTGCTCTGGACAGAGGGCGCCAACAAATTCTTCACTATGCGAGATCATGACCACGCCGCCGCGGAAGTCACGGATACCAACGGAGAGCGCACCGAGAGTTTCACGGTCAATGAAGTTGGTAGGTTCGTCGAGGATGAGGATATGTGGGTTGTTCCAGAGAGAAGAAGCGAGGACGACTTTGACTTTTTGACCACCGGATAGACCGGAGATGAGGGTGTGGTTGGCAATGTCTTGGTCGAGACCACAGTCTTCAAAGTGCTGGGCGATGACCTTTGGCTCAAGGATACGGTAACCTAGACCTTCACGGGAAGATTCGTGATCGTCGAATTCTTGGACGAGTTTTTGGAAACCCCATTCGAGGAGAGTTTCACGGGAGACTTGGGTGTTGTATTTTGGTAATTGATGGCGCCATTTTCTGAGACAGGTTAGCTGCTGAGATTAAGGAATGGTTGAGCGGACTTACACTTCGTATTGGAAGGTCTTCTTCCATTTCTGTCTTCCGATTAAGGCTTCGAGGAATCGAGCACCACGTCCATCGCCAAGATCGATCGGCTTCTCCATTTGCGCTTTATCCTCGTCTGTCAAGATACGGGTTTGTTTCATGAAGACTTCGCGATCATCACCATTCGCATAACGCCATTGGAGATACTGGTTAGGAGTTTTCTCCATGTGCATTTCCACGTGCTCCAATGCGTGCTGTTTGATATATCCAATACGTAGATTGGGATGTTTCTCAACCTTGCCTTCTTGAGGAATGACTTCACCTGTCAAAACTTTGAGAAGTGTTGATTTTCCGGCACCATTGGCACCAATGATAGCGACACGGGATGAAAGCGAGATATGACAGCTTACGTCTGAAAGAGACGGCTTGGGAGTCCCAGGATAGGTGAATGTGCAATTGGTCATTCGTAGAATGGCTCTGCTGTGAGATTTGACACCAGTAAGGATACCAGGAGCCGGGAACTTGAGCTGAGCCTGACTAGCAGAGAGTGTGTAGTATGTCTTGCCTTCAGGTCGTACTTTGACAAAATCAGCAAGATTGCCCTTGTAGTGGACAAGTCTTTTGCTTTCATAGTGATAGATATCAGTGCAAACAGCATCCAAAAATCCAGAGTCGTGAGAAACGATGAGACTGGTGATTTCGGTATGTGTTCTCAGATAATCCTGGAGCCAGGCAACGTTCTTGACATCAAGATGATTTGTAGGTTCATCGAGTAGGAAGACATCCGCACGCATCAGTACGGCTCTGGCCAAAGCCAACTTCATCTTCCAACCACCAGATAGAGAGCCGACTTTGTGATTTTGTCGTCCTTCAGGTCCAGCATCGAATCCTACTTCGTCCAAAACCTTGGATATCCGATCTTTTCCTTCATCGACTAGTCTAGGATCCTTGAGACAGTATTCCAAGATGGTAATATCGGCGTCTTCGCCTTGATTGTGCTCGACAAAGCATGTTCGGACTTCATCCTGTGGAGGAAACCCTTCAAGTTTCCCTTCCGCAATACTTCGCATAAGAGTAGACTTTCCAGCACCATTTCGACCACAAAGACCATATCGGTGACCTTTGAGTAATCGTAAATTGGTGTGCGAAAGAAGAAGCATACCACCGTAACCGAGAGAGAAATTAGCATTAACGATTTCGGTTTCGCCATCATCGTCTTTCGGTGGCTCTCCAAATTTCTTTTCATCTTCAGCGACGAAGTGCTTTTGAACTTGTTCAGCTATTGAGTCTGAGTTGTCGACAAACAGAAGTGGTTTGATATAGGGTGCAATGAAAAGAGGTATACGTTCCAAGGTGCGCTGATTAACAAGTTCAGCTAGAATATTGGTTATATAAAGTCTGGTTGACTTCCAGGTATCTGCATCTCCGGGATAATTGGCAAACTTGGCGTCTTTTTTGACAATGAGATCTAACGTCGAAAGTACGTCTTCAGCGGTGATTCTCTCAATGACACCTTTGCGACCACCTTCACCTGCCATGGCCTTGTCCATAACAACAAGGGTTCGAGTAGCAAGTTCACGTACTTCTGGCAATGATGCTCCTACAATGACACGATTCACACCAGGCTGTAGCTTTGGCAAAAATGCTCGAGCCTCAATCGGATCATGAACCAGTTTTGTAAGATTTTCAATGACAACAACAGTCTGTCGAAGCACTTCTTGTGCTGTGGTAGGAGTATTCAATGAACGTTCAAGTAGTGGAGTGACGAGGGCGAGCACTGGCGAATCTACTTCGGCAACAAATGTTGTATGAGAAAGAACCTGAATTGCTTTTTGAAGAGTCTCGGTTGATGGTTTCTCCATAGCTTTGAGAAGTTGAGGTATCCGTGGAATAACGTCGTCGTTCTGTAGAAGGGTGGTGAGGGAAAGCATGGTCTTGATAGCTTGTTTGGAAACCTCGGATTTGAGATCGTGCATTCCATTCTCAACGACTGGTATAAGTCCATCAAGACGACGTCCCATGGAGGCTCGTAGGAAATCCTTTTGACTTTCTTCTTCCTTGGTACCGCTACCCATCTTGGCCTTCTCCGCCATTTTCGCAAGAAATGACAGAGCACCGACAGTCCCTTGCCATTTGCTGGTAGATTTGTCAAGATATCTCTTCAAAGCAGGGAGAAATCCGTAAGCGAGAGCCTCGCACTTCAAGTTGGCAAAGAGGGCATCCAGAGCATATTGAGCGGATTCTCTCGTGGCAGGAATCTTGTCCGCTAGCCCATCGAGTGTTATCGCGACCAGATTTTCGTGCTCTATCATGAAAACAACTTCGCTTATCGGGATCTGTGGAGGGAATCGCTCAAAAAGGGCGCCGAGTGCAAACATAGCACCCTCCCGTGAGCCGGCATTCTTCTTGTTTGTGGATGCTTTGCGGATTTCTTCGAATATGCCATATCCGTTGAGTCCACGAAAGCCTACGGTGTTCAAAAACAGATCTGTGAGAGCATATGCGGCGTCTAAGGATTCTTGTGATTTGTCGGTATTGAGGATTGTAGTGAGAAGTGCGGAAACGTCGGCCGGTGAAGGCGCGGCGCTGTCTGATTTGACAGCGATTCGAGAGGCCATCGGAGGTGATTCGTGATGTGGCATCGTCTACAAGCTGTAGATTACGAAGGCGGTGGATTTCGGGACGCTTGAGGAAGAAAGGGGAATGGGCTTGAAGCGCGCCTGAAATGCGCTCCGCAAGCGAGCGGAGAAGAATATAGAGACGTCACAGAAAGCGGTGAATGTAGGCGACAAACAAGTTGAAGGTTGTAGGACTGTAATATTTTCAGGTTGACCGAAAATGACAGAGATAATATTTTATTTTAGATTAGGCTTGCCTTGTTGGGCTGAGCCAGGCCTGTGAAATTTTCTGGTATCGGATCCGCGAGCCAACCAACCGCGGTAGTCCCACTTTCCTTAGTGGGGTCTTTTATACCCTTCATTATACCACATACAGTTCTTACCTGGATAAACCACCTACAATATACAGGTAGGTTAGTTTGCCCCTCACCCAATTTCTTCCATAGAAGAATTGTTGAACGTGGGGCAACTGTACTTACTTTTTGGGTGGTTGCTGTCACTCTGAATTAATTCTGACCTCAGCGCCGCCAACCTCATCGCCAATCTAGACATTTCTACAACAACAACCACCATACCCATTTGCTGACAAACCTCACCCGACTCCTTATATCGAGAGTAACTTCAGCTTTTCGCATACACCATTCTGATACTCACACAATCCCTTCCAACCGCCAATATGGTGCTCCCAAAGTCCAAGAACTCGGTCGGTTTGGGCAACAGCCTAATGAACGATCGCTTCGGCAAGAACAAAAGCTCCAACATGCATCGAGGAAATGCTATACACCGTACAAATCAGCTGGGCGAAAAATACGTCACAAACGAGAAACAAGAGGCGGCTTGGGTCAAGATGCGCAGTGTTACAGAACAAGGCGCTTTGGATGAATTTCTCAATACAGCGGAGCTCGCCGGAACAGATTTCACTGCTGAAAAGATGAACAACGTCAAGATCGTGCATGTCGACCAGAAGAACCCATATTTACTTTCAGCGGCCGAGGAACGCGCAACCAAGAAAAGACACAAGGATAACCACAATCGCTTAACCGTCCCCCGAAGACCTCATTGGGATGACAAAACAACGCCACAAGAACTCGATGATCGAGAGCGAACCTCACTTTTGGAATGGCGACGCGGTCTGGCTGAACTACAAGAAATCAACGACTTACTACTTACTCCCTTTGAACGCAATATCGAGGTATGGAGACAACTATGGCGAGTCATTGAACGTTCGGATTTGGTAGTTCAAATTGTCGATGCCCGGAATCCGCTCATGTTTCGATCTGACGATTTAGACAAGTACGTCAAGGAAGTGGATGCACGGAAAAACAACTTACTACTTGTCAACAAAGCCGATATGATGACGCTGGAGCAACGACAAGCATGGGCGGATTATTTCGAAAATGAGGGAATCAACTACACATTTTTCTCTGCAGAACTGGCCAAGGAAATGAATGAAGCACGAGCAGCCGCAGAAGAGTCCGACGATAGCGAAGGATCCTATGAGGATGAAGACGAGGTTGAGGTACCAAAAAAGTTGGAACCGCAGGAAGAAACAGAGCCACGAGATTCTGAAGATAATAGGACACGAATACTGACCACGGATGAACTGGAAGCACTATTTCTGGAGCGCGCGCCGAAGATACAACTTAAAGAGGGAGAAGCTCCTCGAAAGACGTCGATAGGATTAGTTGGTTATCCCAACGTCGGCAAGTCCTCAACAATCAACGCTCTCATAGGCGCCAAGAAAGTATCAGTATCAGCAACACCAGGAAAAACAAAGCACTTTCAGACCATTCATCTCAGCGAAGAAGTCATCCTCTGCGATTGTCCCGGTCTAGTATTTCCTAACTTCGCAACTACCAAAGCTGAACTTGTATGCAACGGCGTTCTCCCCATCGATCAACTACGAGAATTCACTGGCCCCGCTGGCATTGTAGCCTCACGGATCCCAAAACGCTTTCTTGAAGCAGTCTACGGAATGAAAATCAAGATCCGTGCTCAAGAAGAAGGTGGTCTAGGCGTCCCCACTGGCAGCGAAGTTCTCCGCGCCTATGCAACAGCCCGTGGTTTCGCCACTCAAGGCATGGGCTCACCCGATGAGTCGCGCGCTGCTCGCTACATCCTCAAAGACTATGTCAAAGGCAAACTCCTGTTCTGCACACCTCCACCCGCCGACCCAGAAATTGACGCTCTCCACTTCAACCGCGAGCTCTACGATGATGCACATTTACCTGCACGCCGCCGTGGTCACCTGGCCGAGATGGAGAGTGTAGCAGACTCGGATGTAAATTCAGTAGCGATGGATGCGGATGAGATCTCATTACAAGATGCGCCGCTACGAGGTCAGAAGACTGCATCAATCGATAGGACGTTCTTTGGTCGACAGGGTAACGCAGGTCATCTACGGATGCCCTTCAGCTATCAATACTCGGAGCAGGGAAAGAAACAGTTGACGGGGCGCAAACAGCGAACGATGGTGGCACTGGAGAATGATATTGATCCAGCGGATCTGAGACGGAATGGGAAGAAGCATTTCAAGGGCGGTGCTAGGCGGCCGAAGGGTGCTGGCAAACCGACGCCTTTGGACGATTAGGGATATGATATAGCATTTGCAATGACAGGTACGAAGTTCAATCGGGAAGGCCCTTTGCTTCTCATATCCTTTTCTGTTTGAGATTTTCATCATTCTATGGATGTTCTCTGACCGTTCTACCAAATAATCTTTGTGGCGACTGCATGTTTACGTTGGTGACTGCTCAGGTACCGCTTCTTCACCTACTCGCCGGTCACTGGCAGTGATCTTATATACACCTCTAAACGACAACTCAAGGTGCCGATCAACTTAATAGATGATCTTCTCAGTCACTCTGCTGCGCGGTCTAAAGCATTTCCACCAGCGCTTGAACCCTCTTTGTATTTCCAGTCCTAACCTTGATCCCAAACACAACTCTCTTCAAGTCTTGGATTTCTCGCCACTCCATTCAGCGCTTTGCTTCATTTCAGACGCTCAAATTTCTCTACTCTCCGATCCCCCTCGGTCCACTTTTCGATTTCCCTTCGTCATGTCCGAGATAGCCTCCCAAAACCCTTCGATGTTGAGTGCAGAACTCGCTAGCTCTCTGCGTGCAAATGGCTTCGAACTCGAGGATTGCGGCACCAAAATCAAACCGTTCGCTACGTACGAAGAAGATCGCTATATATATCAGCTTCTGTTACAATTCTGCCATCGCTTCAACGAAGTTTTAGACTTCCATCCTGAGGAGCATTCAACTGTCATTGGTAGCCTTTTTGAGCCATACGACCATACCGATGCGACCAACAAATCTGGTCTACCCACTTTGGGCAACATTGACCGACTGTCGGTTGAACTACAGTTCATCGTCATTGAGCAATTAGACTTGGGTTCACTCCTGGCATTCTCACTTACCAGCAACAAGGCTCGTGTGCTGATCTCATCGACCGCGTAAGTTGTAGAACATTACCCGACGGCTGATCAATACTAATTGACTCAAAGACAATTCGCAAAGCTCGAGTTCATCAAGAAGCATGCTCCATCTGTGCTGTGTGCTTTGCTTCGTACTGGAGCTGCCAAGAACATCACCCCGGATGAGCTCATTACTTTGTTGCGTGGCCGTTTGTGTGTCGCCAAGTCATGCCCACTCCGTAAAACTCAGCATGAGGGCCATTATTTGTTTCTTCCGACCTTGGGTGAGTTCTTCCGATGCCAGTTTGCTTACGAAACATTCTGCTTCCATGTTCGAGTCTCATGGCCTCCATCTCTTCAACTACAAGTAGCGAAGATGGGAGCATGCTAGCTTTTCGTCCGCTAGTGGCCAATGGAGCTCTCGAACAACTTCACTAACATGCTGAACAGAACGATGCTGTACTGAGAATGAGCGCAGCCTAGATGTATCCTTGATCTCTGTCAATCCATCTTATTTGCAAAACATGCCATTGCGTCCTGTAAGCTCAGTATTAGACCCTCTATCAAAGATGTCGATACTAATGACTCGCAGAAGTCAAAAAAGCCATATGGCGTTGCCAAATATGCAAACGACCCCATCATCACTGCTCAGCCAGGCTATTTCGAAGTGTTTCCCGGTACCATTTGTCCAAGTGTTCGAGGCATTACGATCATTACATCTACGAAACAATGCAAGCGTGATTTCCCGCCGGAATGGATCAGACGCTTTGAGAGACTCGACAATACCTTTGGCACTCAAATACGCCCACCTAGTCACATTGGCAGCATAATCTCGCCACGACAGGTCACCATTGGCCTGCCGAAGCTCGAATTCGCAAGCCCGGCTGGTGAGTTTAAACTCAGTCATCGTCAAACTTAACCGATCAGGTACTGACGAATCTTGCAGATTTCCGCGCTGGCGCCAAAGATATGACCTATAAATACTCGTGCCGTGCCTGTTGTGCACACAAATACCCACAGCATGTGGAGGGCGTTTGGTCCTACTTTGGAAGTGTTGAGACAGCTGTCTCACCCAATGTGGACAAGGCGATGCACCGAGACAAGGCGCTGGAGCATGTGCTGCAGTGTCCCCGCGCGTTGGCTTTGCTGGTTCAGATGACTGCAATCCCAGAAAAGAATGAGTTTACTTTGAACAACGTTCCTGGTCTGGGCCACTTGCCAGCTATAGACAAAAACTTCCTCTCTAGCATGTTCGACGACATTGCTAGGATCCACCCTAAGAGGCTTTGGCGTGTCTGGCCTGGCATCAAAATACCCAAGAAGTCTGTGGCTCAATCCATCGCAAAGACTGAGGAAGGGGGGCAACGAGTCCAAGCTTGGCGGAGACAAGACTTCGACTGAGCGGTACAAGATGACGAAAGCGATACTGGAGATGGATGACGATGAAGACCATTAATCGCAGATTCCAAGCGCAAGCGACGATCAATGATGGAGATGGGGAGCCCGCTGGGCGAAGCAAGCGAGGCGATAATGTCTAAAAAATGCCCGAAAGCCGAAGCACAACAAGTTCAAAATGAGTATGTAGATGGACCACGAATGGTTATCATTGCTCCTTTGTGATTCAGCAGCTCTGGTGACGATATATGATGTCGAATCAACTTCTAGCATGGACCATAAGTGAGTGCTCATGAGGAAAATAGAATTTATATATATGTTCCGAAATTCCTTTGGATCTCAGTCGAGTTCCGTCTGTTTTATATCAGTCCTGAGTCCGTATGCGTTGCATTATTTATACATCATTAGCATAGGTGCTTGCTGGACAATGAATGGACAAAATCAAGGGCGCTTTCTTCTTAAGAAAGTTTCTTCCCTTGGCCCGTAAGACATTGCTAGCAAAGCCTCAAGGTGGACAGTTTAAGCTTTTTGTAGCTCCAAAGGCAACACTTCTGTATGAACCGGTAGGCATTCACAACTGATCGCACCAGGACAAACGCTCAAGAAAATTAAGGAAAAGTTTATTGTCGCCCGAAAAACATACATTCAACTCGGGCAACCTGTTTTCATACTATCCAGGACTTTGGTTCTGTATTTGTACGCATGAGGCGCGGATTGCCTCCTTGGATTCATTACGTTATTACAACCGCTCTGATTCGTTCATTATGATTCTTATTACGATGCCAAAATCAACTTCACGCATGAAGCTTTACAATCACATTCTGTCACATTGTACAAAAGAAAGTGAACTGCGTTCGTCATGGCATGGGACCGATGCACAACTTTCTTGCCGAAGGCCTTTCTGCATTGCCTTTGAGAGTTATGTGGCACAAACAATACAATGTTGAATTGTTATATCCTTTCACTCCCTGGTGTGGCGATGAATGCATTTCACAATACTCTTGATTCAATACCTTTTCAATAGTCCTCATCACATCATTCAAGTTCTCGTTGTCTGTATAGATGTCTTTCTTTTCAAAGCTCCCTGCCGCTGAGAACATCCATTTTGATATTGATCAATATTTGAATGATTTCATCCCACCGTCACCATTACCTTTACTGCCGCCAACAATATCAAGATTCTTTGGTCATCGTAAATCCCCAAAAGCAGATGTTGGAAACATATTAGGTTTGTGTCCTGACAAAGCTACATCTCGAATTGAAGCTAACAGCTCAAGTGTCGTTCTGGGTTCTCATAGGAACATTCTGTGGCCTGCTGTGTATCTCAGCAGTATTCAAGTACGATCCATGGATCCAAGAACATCATCCTCCAATTCTGATTGCAAGCTTTGTATGATCCTTCTTTTACTCTTGGAGCGTTTGTCGGTTCCTTCAAAGACTAACACAGATCAACAGGGCGCCGCGGCAGTGCTTGAGTACAACTCTATTGCCTCGCCATTAGCACAACCACGAAATGCCATACTGGGACATTCACTCTCAGCAATCATCGGTGTTGCAATCGCCAAAGCGTTCCAGAGTTATGGAAACTCATCCCAGTCACTCGAGTGGATTGTTGCGCCATTTGCTTGTGCGGTTGCTTCTACAGTCATGACAATGACCAACACAATACATCCCCCTGGAGGAGCAACGGCTATCCTAGCAGTGGCAGACCCGACAATTATTGCTCTCGGCTGGATCTTTGTGCCCCTAGTACTATTGTCCTGTATCATGATGATCGCCGTCGCCATAATCCTCAACAACATCCAAAGGAGATATCCGCTGTGGTGGTGGACACCCCACGAAACAGGCCGGGCATGGAAATCATGGGTCAGCAATGGTCGAAACAAGGCGCCCGATGTTGAAAAGTATCTCGCGCATTCGCGATCCTTGGCTGGATCTGAAGCTGGGTTAGAGATTTTGGCTCAAACGACTCTTGAGGAGGCCATAGTGGTTTCGGTTGATGGTGTATTGAATATTCCGCATAGCATGGAGCTGGAGGATCAAGAAAGAGCCTTGTTGGAAAAACTAGTGTGCAGGTTACAGTCTTTAAGGCATCCAAGACAAAACAGCGACTCTACTGCTGATAAGAGCTGGGCGACACCACCATGAGATGATGGTATTTCGTGGTCTTCTCCGCGCAGATAGAGTAGTATCTTCATCAAAGAAAGCTTTCGTCATGACGATGACCAACAGGTGCCGACCTGGTGGAAATCATTGACCCATTGGGTGACATGCAGCAGATACCTTTTACTTTCAGACACGAAGCGGTCAGAATCTTTGCCGCTGAGGAAAAGAGTGACAAACAGGAAATCGAAAACAAATCCAGTCAGAGAGTATCTATTTGTCAAGAATAAACCTTCGTACGTCAATGGTTCAATCTGGGATTGTTTGTCTTTGGATTTCTCCGCGGACAAGAAATCCCTCAAATTCGAATGACAAACTCAAGGTTTAATACGATTCGCACCCAGTCCTACTGAAATACAGGCATTTCGTGATAGATATTTCGGGAGAACTACTTACATTAGAGATATCTAGACTCGAAATATTAGATGTTGAAGATAGTAGGTTTGTAGTTGATATATGGATGTGAGTTGACTCGACGTCGACCCCTGAACACTGCTGGGATGAACTGACCCCTCCGCGATTTCGTATTATGGAGCCGCTATGCATGCGCCGTTTAGTACTGTAGAATATTATATATCAAACGATGTGGGTATAGTGCGTTGGTGAACTAAATGTCAATGATCAAAATCCCATCAAGCGTGTGATCCCTCTGGCTTTTTGACGCGGCGATTCGCCATAACCCAATTCAACAATGCCTTTCGACATATTCCAACCTTTGGGCTCGTTCGGGACTGGTAGCTGCAGTGGTGTGGGTATGGAAGTTTTCATAAAAGACCATCTGTCTGAGCAAATGCTTTTGGTGTTGCAAAGAGACCTCAAACCTTCTGATCCGGCAAATCGACCGTAACCACTGCCTTTAGTGCCACCTACAAGATTTTAGTACTGTTCTTAGTCAAAGACTCTGCCCTTTAGTCTTGTTTTTCACACGTCTATTTGAGGCAGAAAGCTGAAGGAGCCGATATAGTTGAAGACAAAGACGATTGAGCAAACTCAACGACTTACCAAATGGAAGCTGAACGGCGTAATAGACTGCAAAGTCATTGACTGAAACCATTCCAGCCTACAGCACGTTAGCTTTGAACACTCTAACATCACGCTAGTTGACTGATGAATACTGCAAAGCTTACCTTCACTTCGCGAACCACTTTGTCTAGATCTCTGGTGTTTCTCCCAAAAACGCTTGCACCTAGCCCAAATTCTGTACTATTCGCAATCTTGATCGCGTCGTCAAGGTTCTTCGCACGCATCACAACGCAAACTGGAGCAAAAAGTTCCGTTCTTGCGATTTTCATACTGCTGTCGACATTGACGAGCAGGGTTGGTTGGAAGTAATGGCCGGCAGGATAATCCGGGACATGGGCTCTTTTCCCTCCAACAAGCAGTTTCGCACCCTGCTTGGCAGCAGCTGTAATTAGAGTCTCAAGGTTGTCAAAATTGGCGGCCGAAATGCAGGCACCCACATCTACTTCTGACGAATGGAGGGCAGACCCAATCCGGAGTCGTTCGATGATGGGAAGAAGCTTTGACACAACAGTATCGTATATGCCGGGTAGGCAGATAATTCGCTCGATCCCGATACAATTTTGGCCAGCCTGTATTGGTCAGTATTGGATCGAAAGTAGAAGAGGAACGTATTGGAAGTTACAAGGTGACATGCAATAACACCCCATTAGAAAAGAGAGTGTGACTTACGGCCTGAAAGGTACCCCGAACTAGAGTCGCAACCACTCGATCAATGTCCTTAAGATCGTCCAAAACAATTGCAGCATCTTTACCACCCAGCTCCAAACACACTGGGGTCAAAGGTTTTGCTGCGGATTCTGCCACCTGATGTGCGACTTTACGAGAGCCGATAAAGGTGATATGAGATATTTGAGGATGAGATGTAAGATGATTGGCAACGTTAGGCCAGCACATGATTGATTGAACAAGATTAGGGTCATGTCCGCATGCCTTGAGAGCACCTTAGCGGGTTAACTGGATACTCATGAGTAAGATCAGCGTAGACTTTACCTTTGACGATACTGATGAAGTATTGCGAACACCAGGCAGTCTGCTCAGAGCCTTTGACGATAATTCTACCATATCATCAGTGACTGCTTCAACATCTGATGCTTTACTCACCCATTGCCAGCAAAGATGGCCGAGATGATGGGTCCCAGCAGGTTGTGAAACGGATAGTTCCAGCTCACGCAAGCGCAAACCACTCCCAATGGCTCATAAATCACTTGATTCTTCTTGTAGAACATGAGAAAATTGGTTGGCCGTCTCTCTGGGCGTAAATATCTCTCGCCATGATCAATGGTCCACTTGAGCTTTTCTGCGGTCACCAAGATTTCCCCAAAGCTGGCATCGATTCTGGTCTTGCCAGAATCAAGACAGGCTGCTTGAGCAATACTGTCTTGGTGGGACAGGACGAATCTGTGGTATTTTTAGAACGCTTCCTTGGATGTATAACCGTGAATTGAATTACTTGAGCAGTGTTTTCAGCACTTTTCGTCTGTCTGAAAAGCTTGTCGCTGCCCATTGTTTTTGTGCCTCTGAGGCTTTGATGATAGCGCGATCGATTCCCTCCTTGGTCGCAGGATTGACCAGACCCAGCAATTGACCTGTTGCTGGACAATAGCACTGGATAGCCGATGAATCGCGAAGCTAAGGAGACAATTAATCATGACATTTTCTTGCTGTGACATGCGCTTACCTGTATCGATGGTTGTTCGATTGTTGTTCCCTGCCAGCCTGATTTACATTGTTCCGGTTCGTCTACGGTGTAAAGCAATGCCGTCTCGTTATCTCTCCATAGATAGAAGATCAAGAGACTTCCCAGAGCCGCCGTGGTTGCCCAAATGACAGGGGGAATCTGAACCCATTGAGCCCTCCGTTGAAGAAGCTCGATGGCCTCGACAACGGATTGCGGAGTCTCCATACCCAGGATGACGACAGTTTTGCTACTAGATGTTTTAGTGGTCCTAGAAAAAGACGTCAATTGTTATTGAATTTGCTGAAATATCAAAGCTTGATGAAACTCCAGCGTCTTGAACAAACACGAAATCAGGTGAGGACGCGTGTCGATAGCTTTTTTTGGGCGCTCACTGCAAAACGTCTTGCAAATGAATCTTCTTTCTTGCTTGCTTGAACACCGCCTACTGACACATTTTCTTATCAATTTGAGAATTTCACGTCTCGATAAGTCATAGAACGCGTCGAAAACGAAGAGGTCGAATTGCTGCATGGCGGAGATAATTACCAGCGGCCTCTTAATTCCGGCCAACTTTTTGCTAACTTCCGCGAAACTTCTCCTTCATCCAAAGGCGTTAAGCTTCTCCATTTGACCAAACCCGGCCTGATAAAATGGCAATGCGCCTGTCATATTGCCCTCGAGGCATATTACCTTGGGGCCATACTCCTCGAGTACGGACTATATCGGCCAGACGTGCATTCGCAACCATTTCCGACGACTCCAACAACAGGTGTGCAATTCAATCGATTGCAATGAAAATGAAGGCTAATTGTTTTACTAGACCCTACGATGTGATCGTTATAGGAGGTGGCCACGCCGGCGCCGAAGCATGTACCGCAGCCGCTCGAGTTGGTGCGCGAACCGCCCTCGTCACGCCCTCATCGGATAACCTTGGAGTTTGTTCTTGTAATCCAAGCTTCGGCGGCATTGGCAAAGGAACTATGCTGCGAGAGATTGATGCGCTTGATGGCTTAGTTGGTCGTATAGTTGACAAGGCTGGTGTCATGTTCCGCGTGCTGAATCGCAAGAAAGGACCGGCGGTATGGGGACCTCGAGCGCAGATCGACCGCGCGCTGTACAAACAATACATGAAACAAGAGCTGTTGGGATACAAAAACTTGAATTTGGTAGAAGGAAGTGTAGCGGATATTGTGGTGGATAAAGAAGGGCAACAAGAAGATGGAAAAGCTGGGCGAATCACAGGTGTACGACTGGAGGATGGAAGAATACTCCTCACAAATAATGTAGTCATCACGACTGGGACATTTCTTGGTGGGGAAATACATATTGGACTCAAAGCTTATCCGTCAGGTCGTATGGGTGAGGCTGCAACTTTTGGTCTCAGCAAGTCGTTGAAAGATGCCGGATTCCAACTTGGTCGACTAAAGACAGGCACACCTCCGAGGCTGGATCGAAAAACGATCGACTATTCAGCTCTCGAGGAGCAGCTAGGTGACGATCCTCCTATGCCTTTCAGCTATCTCAATGAAAAGGTCCAAATCGAAAAGCAATTATCGTGCCACGCTACTTCGACCAACCTTGGAACTCATGCAATTATCGAAGCAAATCTCGAAAACAGCATTCACATCCGGGAGACTGTCAAAGGGCCCCGCTACTGTCCGTCTATAGAGTCCAAAGTTATTCGATTCAAACACAAAGACTCCCATATTATCTGGCTAGAACCCGAAGGCTTTGACAACGACATAGTCTATCCCAACGGAATATCCATGACTGTACCAGAAGAAGCACAGCTCGAAATGCTCAAGACCATTAAGGGGCTCGAAAATGTTCACATGCTACAACCTGGTTATGGTGTGGAGTATGACTACGTGGATCCTCGAGGATTGCGAGCAACTTTGGAAACAAAAGCCATCAAAGGATTGTTTCTAGCTGGCCAGATAAATGGTACGACGGGTTATGAAGAGGCAGCAGGACAAGGAGTTGTAGCTGGCATCAATGCCGGCCTCTCTGCGTTAGGCAAACCTGCCTTCACCCTGTCCCGCGCTGACGCCTACATTGGCATCATGATCGACGACCTTATCACTAAAGGTGTGAGTGAGCCATACCGTATGTTCACTTCTCGCAGCGAATATCGAATGAGCTCTAGAGCGGACAATGCCGATTTGCGATTGACGACTCTTGGGAGAAACGTCGGAGCCGTTGGCGATATTCGATGGCAGGCATTTGCAAACGAAAGCGGTGAAATGGCCGAATTGGCTACCGCAATGCAAGAAAAGACCATGCCCTGGAACCAATGGAATGCAGCCGGATTTACCGTTCGCGAAGATTCTACCAAACGTAGCGCGTACACAATGCTGCGTCAAAATGGCATGTCCACTTCTGATCTCTCTTCAGTGGTTCCAGAAATCAATAAGTTCAGTGCTCGCGTCCGAGAACGTGTTACCATCGATGCCAGGTACGCCCCTTACGTGGAACATCAGCAAAGAACAGCTCGTGATTATCTGAGGGATGAAAGCGCCATTCTCCCGGCTGATATTGACTACGATACAGTGGTCGGCTTGAGCATGGAAGAAAAGTCCATACTCAAACGTGTTCAACCAGAGAGTGTCGGCCAATCCAGACGCGTGGAAGGTATGACACCAAATGGAGCAGTTTCTTTGCTGGCTCACCTCAGGAAGACTAGTCGAAGGATGGCCTCAGCATCCATATTTCACGACACGCGGAGAAATACTCCACAGATACTGGATGCGCCAGGTATTTGAAGAACTTCCTGGAATTGGTCTCGAAGCACGATGTTCTACTTTTGCAAAGCTGTGATACCCACTCTATTCCTTCGAGATCAATTTCTGTAATGAAGTGTTTCTCGCCTTGATGCTAAGCTTTCTTAGCCATACAACATCTAGTGATGTCTCGTATTTTTGGTTGCAACTACTGGAAGTTTCATGCCACTTTGTCAAACTGCCTATGCGAATTGCTGGAAATATGCAATAAAGGACAAGATCTTCTTTTGCTTCCACTAGACAACACCGGACTTTTCACTGACTCCTATGTTGAGACTGTCTTGAATCCTGCACTTTCCCGTGCCAATACGTGTGAAGGTTCACGGATCATGGAAGAGATATTGTTTGCAAGCATAGCAACTACCCGTCGGAATCATTGCTTTAGTACTACGGCTCTCGCCATTGTCCGATCTGCAGCATCTTTAATATGTAAGCGTCATTTTCTTGTGACTCTGCGTGTCAGTCATTTTCTTTGGTAATCTCCTATCAACAGCCTCAAGCCCACGATGAACACGAACGTGGAAATCGAGGATGATATTGCCATTGGTCAAGCTCAACTGGACGATGCCAAAGGGCTTGTTGCCAATGATGAGCTCTGTGAAGCCAACTCTAATGAAAATGCGCATGTCGCACTTCGATGCCAGACGTCTGCACTTCAAGCTCAGGTTGATCTCTTAACCGACCAGAAAATGGCTCTCAGTATCGCTAGTGCAGTGTCGGCTGATGCTGAGCTGATTGAAAGCATCACCAAGCAGGACATCCAACTGCATCATGACCTTCAGGCAAGTCAAGAGCTTTTAATCCTTTCATGACCACCATGGTTTTACTGACTCCCATATCGTTTGCACTTAGACTGAACGAAGATGCTGAGGACTCTGCTACCGTTTCTGTCGATTCCATCGTGGACACTGAATATGTCAAGCAGATGGAGGAATTCGTTGCTACAAATGGAGAGCTTTCATCCCAGTCTTCGTCGACTTTGCAGGTTGATGGCCTGACAGCCATCGCGTTCCAGGTATGTCCAGCTGCGCTGGAGCTTATATTGCCTCATTGAATTTCCGCATTCTTCATCATGGCAAATTTCAACTGACAAGCAAAAGGAAGAGCAGCGTGTTGCTCTTGATGCTTTGACGCCTCTGGCAGACTGCGAGGTCTGCAGCGAGGCAATCAGCTTCCACCAACGTGTTCGTCTGCCTTGTGGTCATATCTTCTGCGTCGACTGCACCTTGGAGTACTTCCGTCGTGCCACCAAGGACGAAGTACTATACCCTCCCATGTGCTGCACGCGTCAAATTTCGCTATTGCTTATTCGCAAGGACATGCCCGATGACCTTTCCCGTGCCTACGAAAAGGCAAAATTAGAATTTGCAACATTGGACCGTACATACTGCGCGAATCCGGCATGCGGCCAGTTTGTTCCACCCACCTTCATCGTCGACCAGCAAGCTACCTGCTCACATTGCGATACTGTAACTCATGCCACTGCTCGCGACAAGGCTATGGAAGCGACCCAAGCTCTTGCCGATCTGAACGGATGGAAAACTTGCTACCAGTGCAACAGAATCGTGGAGTTGAACTTCGGGTGCTATCATATGACGTATGTTCGTCTAGTCCAAAGCTACCACATTGTTCACTTATTGATGTTCGCAGTTGCCCCTGTAAGGCGGAGTTCTGCTATTTGTGTGGTGCGAAATGGAAAACGTGCGGTAAGTTATCAAACTCTGATCTTATTCTAGATTAACCTTGACGTCTTTTAGACTGTAGCAGATGGAACGAAGATAGACTTTTAGGCCCTCGATAAAGCAAAGGTCTCTGCATTGCCTTGTTCTCTAGCCAAACGCAGTCAACCAATTAACCAAACAAATAGCGTGCTCCCATCAAAATACGATGTCTCCCAGCGCACTCTATACCAAGAAGATGCTTCAGTTCCCCGCGCATTCGATGGACAATCGATGCTTCTATGCATCTAGATGGAGATGAAGGCGCTGCACATAATAGAAGCGCGCCATTCAATTTGTCGACTGTTTGACAGCCACCAGTAAGTATGCTGTCATATTTGTGGTATAGTTCTACTCTTATAGTCTCTAGGGTTTCTTTTTTGCCGCACACACAGTTACCTCTGACCTGCTGAGTTAGAGATAACCGAATTAATCCTGGAGTAATTGCTTCCTGTACAATACTACATATTATACAAAGCGTGGTACACTATCCCTTTGATATCTAGAATGGTGAATTTTTGGCATTTGCAGTCCAGGACACATGGACCACAAAAAGAACGCAGATGATACCCGATCGTCAGCACCAAGAAGACTGATATCCTATGATAGTTGATGTCATTGATACAATTCAAGCGCTATCCTCTTGGCCGGACAAGAAGACTATCTGGATACAGAAACCTCGCAACTTTCTGGAACTGGTGAATATTGCTGCATCTTACGAAAGCTTTCCAGAACTTCAGCAGCTTTCACATGTCCTGGAATTCCCAGAATCCGAAGGGTAGTGCTGGACCACGATCTATCTTGAATAGCTCCCGCACATGTCATTACCATAGCACGGAAGAAGCTATGTTCCGGAGAATCGTAGATGCCTCCAAACGAACTGGGAGAGCACCTTTGTGCGCACCGGACTATTTTTACCTTGACTACTACGGCAGGAACGAGAACTAGCACATATGTTCAAATGCCGCAGAAACTTCCCAGGGATAAACTGGGCGCTAGATGTCCACAGTGGAGTCCCAGTCAAACATCCCGATTCGCCTCAAATTTGCGATTACGTGCTTCAACATATCCTAACGGCAGAGTTCCTGTTTTTATCCACACAACCCGAAAGATGGAATCCAAAGACCTTCTTGGTATGGGCTGCAAGGACGGTGATGGAACGTGGTGAAATCCCGGTCAACGTGAATATGATGAATCTTGTGAGCTGGGCTGAATTTGGTCATACAATTCAACTTCCTAGCAAATCCTTCATATTCAGTGACGATCCAGATTGGTCCTTTGGCGAAAAGGAGATTATTGAACGAGCCGCGAGTAAGTACTGGATAGAGTGGCGAAAAGACGCCGAACTTGATTTCGGAACGAAAAAGAGTTGACCATAAGAAACTTCTGACGGCAAGCGGTGAGTAGAGCCTACGGTACCTACATTGCTGCTTGGAAGCGCGGTAGGCACAAACCTGCCTACTGCATTACCGGTGCAAATTTGTTTTGAACCAATATTGATTCAGCATTAGCTAGTTGCATCGTATCTAAAGGTGCTCCCGCTTGTCTTGGTCTCCAGGCTCTGGGCAGATGTTGGCGGTGTTGGCCATACAAAATCTCCTATAAAAGATCTTATTGAGACCCCGATTAGGAAACTCAATGTCTCAACCTCACTTGCCATCACAGCACTATTGGAATGCAACTTAAAATACTATTGCCATGGCAAAGAGTTAACCTGTTGTGTTCTCGTCAATAGCGAAATAATAAATGACTTCACAAATTCGGATGCTTTCTGACGAGCGCTCAAGTCAACCACGTTGGCCTCAATACCGCTCCATCAAATCAGTGGTCTATAGACAAGATCCTCAATAACACCAAATATTGTGGCATATACCCTCGTTCAGCCTTGAGCCTCTTCTGCTCGATTGTTTCACACTGCAATCTTCCAACACCTTTGTATCAAGCCTACTCCTGATTGAAACGATCGTCGCTATATACACCAAAAGTCTGCCTCTTAGCACTATTGTGTACTCGCTCGCAAGGCCTTGATTTTACTCCAGATACAACACTAATTCCGCAATCATGAGCCTCGAATCATTGTTTCCGCTCTACCCGGCGGCAGTCGTCATTCCAATCTTCAGCGTCTCCGCCATTCTACTGGAAATCCCACCTTTCATATGGCATGTCAGAAACCGAAACTTTGCGGCCATATGCATGATATGTTGGTTCTTTGCGATACAGCTGACATATGTCATCAACCCAATCATCTGGCCTCGTGACAACACATTTGAGTGGTATGACGGCAAAGGTCTCTGCGACCTTGAGATACGAGTGCTACTGGGAGCCAATGTTGGCATACCAGGATGCATCACTTGCATCGTTTTGCGTCTTGCTGCCATTTTGAACACGCAAAGCAAGAACTTCTCCAAAACAAGAGTGAATCCAAGAAACCGCAAGGTTATGGAATTCTTCCTCTGCATTGGCTTCCCCATCTTCTATATCATCATCTACTACCTTGTCCAATCTGATCGCTACGACATCTTTGCCATCACTGGATGTGACTGGCAAGTGGATCGTTCATGGCCAAGCGTGGTCCTGATCCTCATCTGGCCACTAGTTATTACGACATTCAACGCCTATCTCGCATGTAAGTTGACATTACAAACTCTTCTCAGGTCATTACTGACCAACTGATCTAGGCCTCATTCTCATCCGTATGTACAAGTACCGCCGCAACTTCGCCACCATCATGACCAGCGCATCCACCACAAAGTCACGCTTCAACCGCCTCCTCTGCATCTCCATTCTTCTCATATTCGCCGTCTTACCCCTCGCCGTGGCGTCCCTAGTCTATATCGCGACCCAAGAATTCCATGGCTTTAGCTGGAACGATGTCCACTACGTCAACTGGGGTCCACGAATGATTCCCACAAACGGCCAACTGGCTCATTGGGACAGCATCATTGCTATCATCAGCGGATATATCCTCTTCTTGGCTTTTGGACTTGGTAACGATGCATTGGACATGTACAAACAATGGGGGCGGAAATTGGGTCTGGCTCGCATCTTCCCAAGCTTGAACGCGACAGGCAGCTCCAAAAACACCAGTGCCATGACTTCAGCTGCCAGTCGAGCTCGACTTGTAACTTCTGGCATGATGGAGAGCAAAGCTTCCAAGGAGTGAGTTTGACCTAAACCCTTCGTTATGTGCAGTGATGCTAATATTTGGTAGAGCAGATACTCCTACTTCGCCGCATTCAACAGCCCATCGCTCGTATCGTCTATCGAGCATAGCTTTTGGCAAGGACAAGACTCCTCGATCTTCAACTGATCATCAAGATTCTGAAGTATAGTACGATTCGGAATTCTCGGTTGAGAAGTTTGATATTGTCTGAGAAGTGGTCTTCTGGACTCCCATGATTGCGTTTATTCTTCAGGTGCTAGATACCACACATGTTTTCAAGTTGATCTGCTCTCACTCATTGGTCTTCTTTGCTTCTATTTTTTCCTGTTCTTCTGTTGGTGTAGTTAGTTGAAGTCAATCCGTTTGCCAACAAATACTTATTCCAACTTCTTTACCCTTGACACCATTACGTTCTTATAGTAAATCAGTGAATCAAAAACAAATGATGTGCCTCTAATACCTCCTCGACTGTAAAACCATCAGTGTTTGTCAACAGGAAAAGCAAGCATGTGATAAGGCTGAACACAAGGCTGAAGGCTCCAATAGCCTCGGCCAACTCCACTTCCGTCAAACATCTCCAACTTTTCAGAAAGCTTTCCAAAAACAACACCAGCATCATGTCCAGTCCCTAGGTATCGCCTACAAAAAACTCAAAACCACAACAAAATGTCTCCCCCCAACCCATCAAGCGGCACCACCGGCTTCTTCCAAACCCCGCCCACCCTCCCAAACCAATACAACGAAGACATCACCCTCCGACGCATCGCCACCCTCTACCTCTCCCCCACCCACCTGCCCTCCATATCCGCCGACCTAACCTCCTTCGCCTCATACATCCTCACGCCCGCCGTGCTCTCCCACACCCACAACGCCGAAACACACCCACCCACCCTCTCCACCCACTCCACATTCGGGCATCCACGCTCCGTCCTCACCACCAGCGAAGGCTGGCGCGCGCTCTCGGCCATCGGTCATGCGAACGGGATCGTCGCGACGGCGTATGATTCTCCAGAACTAGCGCATTCAGCGCGCGTGGCGCAGTTTTTGAAATATGTGCTGTGGACGGGCAGTGATGCGCTGACGACGTGTCCGAATGCCATGCAAGATGGTGCCGCGCGCCTGCTAGCGAACCAGCTGAAAGGGGAGATCAGTGAAGGTCAGCGTAAAGTTTGGGCGGAGGCGTATGAGAGGCTGACGAGTAGGGAGGTGGGGCGGGCGTGGACGGCGGGACAGTGGATGACGGAGCGGAGTGGGGGGTCTGATGTGCGTGGGACGGAAACGGTGGCTAGGTATGTTGGCAATGATGTGGGTGGGAAAGATGAGAGCGGGATGCCGTTGGGGGATTGGAGTGTGAGTGGGTTCAAGTGGTTTAGTAGTGCGACGGATGCGCAGATGGCGATATTGTTGGCGCGGACGGAGAAGGGGATTAGTGCGTTTTGGGCGCCTACGAAGCGGAAAGCGGCGGGTGGGGAGACGGAGATGAATGGGATTACGATTCAGAGGCTGAAGAGTAAGATGGGGACTAAGGCGCTTCCAACAGCAGAGCTTGTGCTGGAGGGTACGAGAGCGTACTTAGTGGGTAAAGAGGGCGAGGGTACAAGGGTCATTAGTACTGGTGAGTCTGCAAATACCACGCGTTGGCGAAGGAAACTGACAGGTCTGGTAGTATTGAATATTACACGAGTGCATACGGCGATGGGAGCGCTGGGTTTCTATGCTCGGGGGCTGGCGATCAGCCGAGCATTTGCGAGAGTGCGAAAACTGAGCGATGGGCGTACATTAGACAATGTGCCCGCGCATGTGAGGTCGTTGGCAAAGAATACCGTGAGCTATGTTGCAGCTATGCATCTGGGATTCTTTGCGGTTGCAGTGCTAGGTATCTCGGAGCACCCTGAGCAATTTGATGCAATGAAGGCTGAGGAGCGTATGGTGCTGGTAGAGAACGCCCAAGAAGCCGTGCTGTTGTCAAGGCTAATTACGCCTGTCGCAAAAGCGATTTGCTCCGAGAGAAGCATCGCAGGCTTGAAAGAGGCCATGGATTCGCTGGGCGGCGTGGGCTATATGGAAGAGGAACCAGAGTTCAACATTGCAAGACTATATCGTGATTGCAACGTTACTAGTATCTGGGAAGGTACATCGAATGTTCTTGCCGCTGATGTCGTTCGTGTTGTAATGGGAAGACAAGGGCGACACGTCAAGAGAGCATTCAATAGCTGGGTGAAGACAAGAACGGGCAGCTGGGGACTCGAATGGGCTGGTATGGAAGAGCTGATCTCGGCCGAGAGAGACAAACTAGACTCATGGTGGGAGAATATGGACGCAGAGGAGTTGGCGTATAAAGGAAAAGATATGTTGGAGATGATAGCTTGGATCGTCAGCTCGATAATGATGATAGAAGACGCGGCGACAGACGCAGATGTTGTTCGGACAGAGGTTGCGCGACGATACATCCTGCGTAAGGAGGCGGAGTTGGAAACATTACCTGGAATCTGGAGAAGAGACTTCAATATGGACCAGAGGATTGCATTTCCGAGCATTTCCGAGTCCACAAAGGATGTTGCTAAGCTGTAAAATATGGGCATAAAAGGGCATGATTGTTTGGTTAATCATTATATTGGGTGTATACTACATGATGGTCATCGAGGAGACCAAATCTAAAGTTCTTCGTCAATGTCCATATCGCCGTTAGTTTGGCCATTTGATCGACCATTTGCTTTTGGAACCGATGCTTCTTTGTCAATCATCTGTCTCGATACTGCGACAATGTTGTCTTCGATGAGCAGTTGACCAATATCTTCAATATCTGTGAAATGTAAGATAGTGAAGACAAATCGTGCAGTGAAAACATACGCTTCTTTGGATCCACCTTTCCGACGTATCGAGTCTTGAGTTGATCTTTCGTCAATTCCGACTCCTCCTTCACCCGCTTTTCGTAGCCCTCTGCTAGAGACACAAGCTTCGTTAACCGCTCCTGGTTTCGTTCGCCCTCGTTTCGGAAATCGTTCATCTCTAATGCTTCAGTCCATACGTGTTTGTGGAGGTTCATCAGCATGTTTTCTTCCGGGCCTGTTTTGCGGTAGTTGATCGCAATGCTGTAGTAGTGGCGGTTGAGCCCATGAATGAGGGCTTGAATAGATGGCTTGTTCAAATGGCCAAGATTGGATGTGGTTTGACGAGGCTCGTGTCCCATCATCAAGGTCTGAGGGTTGATCAACCGGAAAGCATCGATAACGACCTTGCCCTTAACGGACTGGATAGGATCTACAACAACAGCAACGGCGCGAGGTGTGAGTTGTTCGAATGATTGTTGGGTATTGATATCGACGGATGATAGCCAGCAGCCGAAACCAGGATGTGAGTGATACCAGCCAACGACGGTTTCTGGTCTTTGGAATGTTAGTGGCAACCCACGTTCTGGAGTTGAAGTAGCACATACCTTCCGGTCTGCCGTAGCATGTCCATCATCTTAGTTTGAAAGACGGGATCGACAGCTTCGACACTGACACCAGTTCCACTCTGGGGCATGGCGAATACATCCACTACGCGAACGGTGTAATCATCCACAAATTCGCCGAGCATGAGGCCCATGACTTCCATAGGCACACCAGCACGACCGTGCCGCAGCATCTTGAGGAGGGCTAGGGAGGAGATATGGACGGTTTCGGAGTTGTCGATGAGGTTTGCGGCATCCTATATCTTTCAGTCAGTCTTCCATCTCGGAATTCTGTGAGCACGAGGGGATGGAAAACGCACGCCATTGGAAGAGCCAGCCTGGGCGGCAGCGAGCATTCGGTTTATACGATCCATGTTGTCGGGGATGTATGGAGATGTCTATGAGGGTTTATGTGAGAGATATGGAGGGTGATGAAGAAAAGTTTGGAATTGGTATGGTGCTGGGGATTACGTGCACCTTGTTGTGCCTGGCCTGGTTGATGCTGCGAGACCCTCACATCTTGAAGCTTCGCGGCTATTTACTGGGCTTACATTGGCCAATGAAAGACGTCGCAGGCCGAAGCTTTAGCGCCAAAGTCAGGAACCACAACTCTTAACATATCGCGTTAAAATCAGCGACCCTTTTGTTCCTATTGTGTTTAGAACGCTAACATTCGCTGCATAACGTATATGATGTATTATTTTATTTGGCATCAACCGCATAATTCGCTTACAAGGATGTTGGTAACTATGCGATTTGATCTAGAAGGTGTTCTTACCAATACTGTGGTTAATGGGAGTGTGACACGCGGTGGGTCGGTTATTTTGAAGCTGGAGAGCTCTTTCCAGCAGCTTGTGAGCTTGCATGTCTTGGCACTATTGCTTGCTCTCAGTCTCAACTAACGTTCTGCTTCTCTTGATCCTCGACTCAGCTCTTAACCTTTTCTCCCCCATTCCACTACTCCCGTTGTCTCTTTCACCAAATCCAATTGCTTCTCGCTATTGGAATCGCTGCTACCCCAGATTCTATATAAATCTCCAGCCAGTAAACCTTCCATCCTCCAAACAATTCCTCTTCTCCCCCGCCATCTTTTCGTCAAGCACCACAACCATCGCTGCTAGACTTTCCCACTGACACTCTTGGATCCCTTAAATCCTCTTCAATCATTTTGGGATATTTCAACGTCTGATTCCTACACCCGAGATCGATAAACGCCATTATGGTGAACGGGGTGGCCCCTATCGATGTCGATGGCGCTTCCGTCGCATTGCGCAATGGCACCGCAAACCAGAAGAAGACTGTCGCATATTTCTACGACTCCGATGTAGGAAATTATGCCTATACCGCAGGTCATCCCATGAAACCTCACAGAATTCGGGTAGCGCACTCTCTTATTATGAATTATGGCTGCTACAAGAAGATGGAAATATACCGCGCGAAACCAGCCACGAAATACGAAATGACCCAATTTCATACTGACGAATATGTCGAATTTCTTCAAAAAGTTACTCCCGATAACATAGAAAACTTCCAACGCGAACAAGGAAAATATAATGTTGGCGATGATTGTCCAGTGTTTGATGGCTTATTCGAATTCTGCGGAATCAGCGCGGGTGGCAGCATGGAGGGTGCTGCGCGGTTGAACCGCAAAAAGTGCGACATTGCAATCAATTGGGCTGGTGGACTTCATCACGCCAAGAAAAGCGAAGCCAGTGGGTTTTGTTATATCAACGGTAAGCCCCGAGCATACTTTCATAGGCCGGACATCTGCTAACAGGCTTAGACATCGTACTAGGTATCATTGAGCTCCTTAGATATCATCAACGGGTCCTGTATATCGACATTGATGTGCATCATGGCGACGGCGTTGAAGAGGCATTCTACACCACCGATCGCGTCATGACCGTTTCCTTCCACAAATACGGCGAATACTTCCCAGGAACTGGGGAAATTAGAGACATCGGGATTCACCAAGGAAAATACCATTCTGTCAACTTCCCTCTACGCGATGGCATCACAGACGATACCTATGCTAGCATATTTGTGCCAGTCATCAAGGAGATCATGTCAACGTATGATCCGCAAGCTGTAGTACTACAATGCGGTGGGGATAGCTTGTCAGGCGATCGATTGGGCTGTTTCAACCTCAGTATGAAGGGTCACGCTCACTGTGTGGACTACGTCAAGAGTTTCAACATTCCTACATTGGTCCTTGGAGGAGGCGGCTACACAATGCGCAATGTTGCAAGAACTTGGGCATACGAAACAGGCAGACTACTTGATATGCCCATGTCAACCACTCTTCCATTCACCGAATACTACGAAGTAAGTTCACAGTATTTGGTAAAAAGATCATTACTAACTGTTTCAGTATTTCTGCCCAGACTACGAACTTGACGTTCGGCCTTCTAACATGGATAACAGCAATAATCAAGAGTATCTGGAAAAGATGACGAAATCTGTAGTTGAAAATATCCGCCTTACTGGAAAGCCTGGGCATCAACAAATAGCTACTCCACGAGATCCACACAGTGATATTGAAGATGAAGAAGACGATGAAGATGCAGACCGACATCCTGATGTTCGCAACTCAGAACGAGCTTTGGATCAACGTATTCAGCGAGACGATGAGTTTGAAGATAGCGATGAGGAGATGGATGATCTTCGACGTCCAGTGCCCAAGCGCACACGAATTACTGATTTTCCCAATCCTCACGCCGCGGAACCTGGTATTGCTGATGATGACATTGACGTAACCATGACTGGGGCTAATGGCACTGGTAATGACGATGCAGATGATGAAATCAATGGAGACAATGAAGATGAGGAGGATGCTGCATCAGAATCTTCAAATCCTCCAGTCGCTTCGGCCAAGGCTTCCAGCAAGGCAACGCCGATACCAGCACCAGAGGCAGATGACGATTCGGGCGATAAAATGGACCTCGACGACGGTTTGGAGGACGACGAGGCACCCGAACCAGCAGAGACACCAGCATCAGCGTCAGCTTCAAATCAACCTACTGTGGCGCCTACAATAGAAGATACAACCGCGCCAGCAGAACAACTCCATCCCACACCACCTCTATCTCCCCCTCCCGCGCCGCATCCTGTGCCGGCAGTACCAGCAGCTGTTCCAGCCGAAGACCTCGATGAGGATGTTGAGATGGACATTGCGCCAATAGAAGAACCAACAGTAGAAATCAAAGAGGCCGAGGAAGCTGTCAAAGATCCTAGTGTGCCGCCATCGGAAAAGAAGGAGAGTCCCAAGCCAGATCCCGGCGCTGAAGTCAAGGCGGAATAGTCTAAAGCCAACGACATGATGGAATGTCCTAGCTTTGAAGCCAACGACATAATGGAATGTCCTAGCTCTGAAGCCGACGACATGATGGAATGTCCTAGCTTTGAAGCCGACGACACGATGGAATGTCCTAGCTTTGGTTGGGAGTGGTCAGGTTGGCAGCGCGAGGAGCTCATGAAGCAGGAGAAAAAGAAGAGCCAGAAAAAGAAGGGCCGTCGCAAAAAGTGACGGACTTGTGGCTACGAATATGGTATATCCTGTCACTTCTAGTCTCTCTCTACATTAATAGAGCTGTTTTATGTATCAATACGATTCTTTGAGCTTGTTTTGTGTGTTTTAATTCCTGTTATCCGGTGCCCATTAACTTTGCTAACTACATCAAGGGTATTCTTGTCAACCATCAGTATGTAGACTATGGGTTTTGTCATCAAATATGACAGGAGATGAAATGGAATATTGGTAAATGTCGTACGTGCTCGTAGCAAGAACTACTGCTGTCAGCTAGAAGTTCATTCCATCTTTTATTCCCGTACTGGTAAAACACCAAGCTTCTTCCTAGCTCAGCATCCCGGAAAATCCAAGATAGCTTATCACAACTGCACCGTAAGATACAATACCAATCTTCCAACCAAATCCCGCGTCCAATATAAGAGCAAGGAAATAGCATTTGAAGTACCACAGTCCACCAAATATACAACATTTCGCCAAATCCAAACACCCACCACCAACCTGCAACCACAATGACTTCCCAGGAAACCACCACGCTCGGCAAACCTCCAAACCACTGGACCTTCAATCCATCAACTGGCTATGACTTCCACCCAACGTCCTCCGCCAAAAAACTCACCCTGGGTACTACCACCGCACCCCTTGCTCTCGACCCAGCGCAGACCGCCGTCGTAGTGATCGACATGCAGAATTACTTCCTGCATCCAGCGCTCGGCAACTCACCCACCAGTGCTGGTATCGCCGCCGGTGAAGAACTTCTCGCGACATTACCTGCTGTCCGAAAGGCAGGAGTGCAGGTGGTATGGGTTAATTGGGGATTGAGCGATGAGGATCTGGATATTATGCCACCGCTTGTGCACCGCTGTTTTACCATGAACTTCAACGCCCCCGACGGTGTAATCAGCACCGCCATCCGCGAGAGCGCGGGTAAGGGCTTAGGTGATGATATGGGCAGCGTCACCATCGGCGGGAAAGAAGTCGAAGTTGGACGACGGTTATGCAAGGGCGCGTGGAATAGTCGATTATATGGAGCTCTTGAGGAATCGTATCAAGCGAATCGTGGTGGTGAGAAGGGCGATGTGGTATTCGATAAGGATCGGATTAGTGGATTTTGGAAAGGAGAGGGTGCACCGGTGGTGAAATGGTTGAGGGAAAAGGGGTTGAAGACGTTGTTGTTTACGGGGGTTAATACTGATCAGTGTGTTTATACTAGTTTGACGGATGCGGCGGATTGGGGGTTTGATACGGTGCTGTTGAGGGATGGGGTTGCGACTACTAGTCCGGGGTATGCGAAGGAGATGGTGGAGTTTAATTGTAGGAAGGTTTGGGGGATGGTTAGTGATTGTAAGGCTTTGAGGGATGCGGTTGATGGGTTGGGGAAATAGGCGTGATGGTTGTATGTTGTGATGGAATTGGTGTTGTTGGGTATGAGGCTGAGAGTAAGGCTGAGCCGCGTCAGGGCAATTGTTGATATATTAACACTCATTACTTCACAGTATCTAAACCTGGGACAGTATGAGCTTGGACTTGATAATTTCCTTACGTTATTTGGAAACGGAATAAATATAGAGACGATAGCTTTTCTACAAAATATCGTGCACACCTCGATTTGGCCATGTAAGCGTCAATCGCTGCTCCTGTCACAGTAGATTGCTGGTTCATGATGAGGACTTTTGGAATTCTACTATTGCTTGCCCGGACCATTTCAGTACTGGGCTTGGGCCAGACACCGGTAATTGCCTTTGAACCCTCCTCCGGATCTCTCAGATTGGCGGACTCTTCCACACCAGTGCAAATTCTTGTGGAAGAATCCGACTGGAAAGGTGTAATCCGCACCGCCAACGATCTAGCCCACGACTTTGGTCGAGTAACCGGCCTCAACGGTACCGTCCTTCACAGCAACGCGACCACAAAAAGCCCGGGAGTGATCATCGCTGGCACCATCGGGAAATCGGCCCTCGTAGACCGTCTCCTCTTCACACTCAACACCACAACTGCCATCCGCGGGCAATGGGAGACCTACCTAACCACCATCGTCCAATCTCCCCTCCCCGGCATTCCTAGTGCCCTCCTCATAGCCGGCTCCGACAAACGCGGCACCATCTTCGGCCTCTACTCCATCAGCGAGCAAATCGGCGTCTCCCCATGGCACTTCTGGGCCGACGTGCCCACCAAGCGGCACTCCGCCATCTACACCGTCCCACGCACCAACACAATCAACGGCCCACCCTCCATCAAGTACCGCGGGATCTTCCTCAATGACGAAGCGCCTGCGCTCTCTGGCTGGGTACGCGCCAAATACGGCACGTTGCCCAACGGAGCTGCCGCCATGAACGCAGACTTTTACGCCACCATTTTCGAACTACTCCTACGACTGCGCGCAAACTTGTTGTACCCCGCCATGTGGGATGGACAGTTTGCAGTCGATGATAAGCGCAGCCAGGCACGCGCAGACGAGTACGGGATCGTGATGGGGACGAGCCATACGGAACCCATGGCGCGTTCGACGAAGGAGTGGAATGTGCGCGGCGCAGGTGCATGGAATTGGAAGAGCAATCGCGCGCGCGTGGAGCCGTTTTTGAAGGAGGGTGCGGAGCGAGCGAAGCCGTATGAGACGTTGTTCACGATTGGGATGCGAGGGAGCCATGATACGCCGATGAGTGCGGATGTGGAGACGAGTGTGCTAGAGGAGATTGTCGCGTCGGAGAGGGCGATTTTGAAGGACTTGAATATGACTGGTGTGCCGCAGAGTTGGTGTCTGTATAAGGAGGTTCAGGGGTATTATGAGGCGGGAATGAGGGTGCCGGATGATGTGGTGTTATTGTGGGCGGATGATAATTGGGGGAACATCAGACGGTTGCCAAATGCGAAGGATAATAATCGGACTGGTGGTGCGGGTGTCTATTATGTCAGTTTGGTTCTTGGTGTTGCAGACGTTGACTGATTTGTTTTAGCATTTCGACTATGTTGGCGATCCACGTAATTATAAATGGGTAAGTCGCAGTTGATCAACGTGAGGTTGAAGATACTGATGAGCGTAAGATTAATACGGTAATACTGCAAAAGACATGGCATCAAATCCATCTAGCTCATGCTAAAAATGCGCGAGACATTTGGGTCGTCAATGTCGGTGATCTGAAGCCCCTGGAAATACCTATCAACCACGTCTTGGATATGGCCTACGACATCAATCGATGGGAAGCAGATCCAGTACCGTGGCTAACAGCTTGGGCTGATCGCGAGTTCGGGACTGATGAAGCCAAAGATATTGCGAGAATCGCAGCAAGATTTTCGGTTCTAGCTGGTCAGCGAAAGTTCGAACTCGTCGAGCCAGACACATGGAGCGTCAGTCACTATGATGAAGCGGATAGAGTCATGGCTTCGTGGAAAGAGTTGGTTGATGAGTCGAGCGAGGTCTATAAGAGCGTTCAAGAGAGCGCCAAAGCGACATACTTCCAGACCATACACCATCCAATTGTAGCCGGAGAAAACTTTCACAAGACCATGATATTGGCTGGAAAGAATAGGCTTCATGCTCTTCAAGGACGAAATTACGCAAACTGGTTGGCCGATGAAGTGAGAAAAGCATTCGGTCGGGATCATATACTGAGCAAGCAGTATAATGAGTTACTAAACGGTAAATGGAGCCATATGATGGATCAGACTCACTTTGGATATTCCTCATGGTAAGTTGAAGCTGTTCATTGGATATGATGTGACTGACCAGATCAAGGCAACAACCTATGCGCCAGTATACACCACCACTTCACTATGTTCAAACCTTGGAGCCGGGGCTGAATGGCAACATCCGAGTTATGGCTGAAGGTTCACCTGCTGTCGGACCAATGCCTGATGATGGCGCCAACAACGACCCCAAGATTCTACCACAGCTGTCGCCATATAGCCAGTCCCGACGTTGGATTGAGGTATTCTCTACAGCAATTGCTGATGTGTCATATGAGATCAAAGCGGAACCATTTGTTAAGCTCTCTGAGCGATCGGGTGAACTGCCAGTCAATGGAGAAGGTTCCAGTGTCAAAGTATTCGTGGATATTGATTGGAGTAAACTCAGCAAGACGTCTGGAAATACTACCATCACGATCATTGGAACCGTAGACGGCAAAAATGATACCACTACGGTGCACCTACCATACAACAGCGCTCAAGCTCCTTCGGGTACTAAAGGAGCTATAGAAGCTGATGGATATATTTCGTATGAACCATGGAAGTTACCTGAATTATTGCAGGGTCCATCTAAAGGAGACGAAGAATGGACATCCAGAGCTAAGGACGTCGAAGAGGCAGCTTCACCAAGATATCTGGGAATATCAGAATATGGTGTGACATTGGCTCCATCAGCGATATCGACGCTCACCGAGAAATCTGCACCGATATTGTCAATCCCATTTTTCTCCTTTACGACTTACTCGAACAGCAGCATCACGGTCTACTTTGCACCCTCTCTCAACACGGATCCTGACAACCCGATGGCATACACCGTGGCTGTGGACGGGCAAACACCAAAGAGAGTACAAATAGTCAAGGATGGTGTGAAGGGGGACTTGCCGGCGGGCTGGGATAAGGCTGTTACCATGGAACGTTGGGAAAGCAAGAACATGATACCGATTCAGCCTGGGCAACACACCTTGAAGCTTCAGTTGCTTGACGCTGGCCTGGTACTGAAGAAGATTGTAGTGGATTTTGGAGGAGTCAAGTCCACAGGACTTGGCCCCCCGGAATCCAAATGGATTGCGTAGCTCCATGATACTAATATCAATCTGCTTTATGTCCTGATTGCGCTTTTTGAGGAGTGACTTGCCGTAAGCCTCGATGAACTTGCGTAACACTGCCTCTTATGAAATCAATATCGGGTAGCAAGTTCCCAATCCAGGCATTTTGGTGAGAGTATTGCCAAGAGAATGGTTCACCGGAAAAAACCGTGAATCCTAGGAGTTTGAACCCTTGACTCGGACAAAAATCTCCAGAGATTTGACAGCAGGAAGATAGGTTGGTGGTTGGACTGAAGCTCGGTATTCCACGAATCAGAGGATAGTCTCCGAAGGGCCTTGATATAATCCTAGGACGCCAACGCATGAATAATTGGCCATATGGAAGGAGGTGTGGAAAGGAAAGTAGACCGATCGGGCGTTATAGCAAGGCGGTCGAATGACAGAGCGAGAATATGACGAAAAAGTTCAAGAGCATAAATACGACGCTTGTATTCGTTTCACGCATTCGACCTTGCGTAAATCCTCGAAGAAGATTGGAAAGCCGAGGGAACAGGTCAAATCCAATGGGATAGTTTGACGACTCATGGAGTTGGTCACGGCAGCATTTGCCGAGAAATTGTGCCACCTTGCCGACCTCGAGTATAATATTCTAGGAGCTGTTAGAAACTGTCGAAAGTCATGTCTTTGTCTTGCCCTGGTGATCGCAAGTCGAGTCAGTCCCAGGGAATCAGAATAGACTACTTTCTCCATAGCCAGAGGTGCTAATTGACAATTTGTTAACGATAGAATGTGGTTGGAAGTTGCTTGTTTGATAGCTTGCATGAAGCTGTAGCTAACAGTTAGTAGCAGCCGGTACATCGCCAATGTAAGTGGGTCTTCATGTACAAGTACTGTAGGATTGGAAAGATGTTTGATGGTGTACTTGTTGGTTGCAGTATTTGAGAAACATTCTGCGGGGTAAATGCGGGTTGCATCAATTTTTGTTCGCGATGTCTCCAGGTCAAAATGGGGGTCAACGGTCAACGGTCAACGGCCAGGCGAGACTCAGCAAGGAAGAGGGTATTGGGAGCCTGATGCGAGCATTAGAATGTTTGATGTGTAAGTAACTCTGAAGAACAGACTTCATGCAGTTCGTTTGAGATGGTGACGATCAAGAGGCGGGAGAACCAAGTGCTGTCGTGAGTCTTAATCCATTTCGGAATATCTGAACCAGACCTAACAAAGTCAACTGCCTCAAACTGCACTCAACACTCAGCTTCCCATCGTCCCTATATCGCAAATGCAATCTATAGTACTCTCTTGCAGCTTCATGTCATACATCCAAGTACTCAACGACGCGGGTTCTTAGACTCATAGTTCTCCAATCCCATCACAATCCGTCGCAGTAGACGATATCGCTTCTTACCCTATACTTCCTTATAGCTCCCCATACAATCCTCCCAGCATCGTAATTGGTTATCAAGGTCCCTTGTATATGACCCTGGTTCATACGTACAGTTCATGGGAGAGAAGACATATTGGAAAGCATTTGCTCCAATAACAAGATGCTGAGGCCGAAGAAACGAGGCCAAGCTGCATCTAGCAGAAAATTGGGTGTACGCTACGCCCATCTGCACGAGTCATTGAGCCTGTAGCCACGTTTGGCAACTTACTGCGTCCAAACCGCATACAGCTTGCAATCGGCTCTGCAGCCTGATCATCAAGATGCAGAATAGGCGGAACGATATAATGGTTTCGCGTGTTGGCTTTGCATAAATAGTGCATGCCGTTGGGTTGGTTCCTGGTTCACAGGGTATGTTAGTATAAGATTATAATTAAGCCCATTCGGCCCTTTTCTTCGATCTCTCTGTGATCTAACCCGGACGTGCGTTCATTCCTGGCACTCTTATATCCAAGATGAAGTTCAGACACCCCGAAGTGATGACCAAATGGCCAACACCAAACTTCATTGATCCAGTGAAGCGAGGCCCAGAGATATACTTTATCAATAGCACATTCTTCTTTCTGGCGACAATAACAGTATGGATCAGGCTTTATACCCGCGCTTTTATACGAAGATGGTTTGGTGCAGACGATGTGTTCATTCTCCTCGCCTGGGTAGGTCCAATATAGCAACTCTTCTGGCAGTGTGCTAATCGCCACAGATTTTTGGTATGGCTGATGTCGCTACCGTCTTTTGGGGGTATGACAAGTTTTGGTGGGATCGCCATATGTGGGATACCAAATTCTCGTTCCTAGTCCGTCAGTAAGCTCTCAACATTTGGAAAGCAAGTTTAACATGCTGTAGCCGGTGCTAAAACTGTCTTCGTTTGCAAAATATTTTGGATAACAAGCTCGACATGCGTCCGTATATCGTTGCTGTTTCTCTACTATCGACTTCTGGATCACATGGAGATGAGAAACTATCGTTGGGCGGTCCACGCCACAATGGCTTTTGTTGTCAGCCTATACTTGTGTTTTCTGGGTACTGATATATTCGCCTGTATACCTATCGACCAGTATTGGGCCTGGCCTCCTAAGGGAACCTGTCTCGACGAAGGACTTGCAGATACCATTCTTTCGGCTGTCAACACATTTTCGGAAGTTGTTGTTGCGGCACTTCCAATCCCCATTATCGTTAGGTTGGGTACCTACACCAAGCAGAAATGGGGGATTATTGTTTTGCTCTGCGCGGGATTCCTCGTCAGTGTGGTTGGATCCTTTAGAACATATTATGTATGGACACTCTTCAACACTGACGATCTAAGCTGGTGGGCCGCGCCTCATTGGATTTGCTCCGAAGTGGAGATCTCCGTCGCGATGGTAAGAAATCCTGTAGTATCTATATCTTGGTTGATCGTCCCTAATCCCTGGGAACAGATTTGCGCTTCCATGCCAGCGATTCGACCAGTAATAGGCCGTCTGCTTCGCAAAGAAAATCCCATCAGCCGAGTGATCCGCAAAAATAGGCAAGCTAGTCACGAAAGGAAGTACTTTCAGACTTATGCCACAACCACAGTGGACAGCTATGCCGACAAATTCTCTGACGCCCAGAACACCTACTCAAGAGATATCGATGTTGAAGGCATTGCCCTTGACGGCCTTGGGTACACCGTAAGAATCACTGGCGGACTCCCCAAACCCGAAAAAAAGCACCGGCTGAGTAGATTCGCATTTTCTCGGCGTAGTAGAATGGATCGTGATAGGGAGATGGTGTTGCCCCCCATAGTGTTTGACAACAGTAAGAGCGGCGGCAGCTGGAACTGGCCCAACAGAGCCTCCCGCTCGACAAGAAAGGCCCTCAGCATGGAGATTCTAGCTCGTCACAGCCTAGAAGTCGAAGTTTCGGGTCGTGGAGGTGGTGGAGGGTATCCGCTGGACAGCCAGAGGGGAGAACATGCAGGTCCAGATCCGCGAAAATCAACATGTCCTGGTTCCTTCTTTTTTGACGCCGACGATGATCCTGACGCCTAGGATAGTTCATAGCGTGATTTTCAGCTAGCCAAATGCAATGGTCGTGGTGCTGAGTGCCTTTGTTTGCCAATGTGGGTGCCCAAATAACTGTTTTCGCCTGTAGCTCCGCAACGCATGCTCGCGCCTCCCTGAAAATTGCTGGACTGGGTAAACCGACCCCAAGAATGATGAGACCGGCTTCAGAATTGATGGAAATAGCCTCCTTCTTCGTCTTTCAGCGTATGTCCCATTTCAGATCCGATATCGCCGTTGATCACTTTTTGTCCGTGCGTGATCTCACGATGCCAAAATGACACGTCCTTGGTGTTTTCATGATTGAGTATGATCACCCAAACATGCTTACTGCCAACCCAGCCTTCATTGCATTGCTTTCAAATAACGGGAGGCGCTTTTCCGACTTTCATCGAATCTCCTCTCGCAAATTTGAGGAAATTCCGTCCAGAAATGGTCGAGACAAAAAAAGGTTTGGGACCTTTCAAACCGGTCCTGATTCTCTTCCCAAACAGGCCCCAACACAATCCATGGTGCTGCAAACCTGGCCCACGACCTCCGAGAGTTCAAAAACCACATAGAGCTGCTTTCTCCATATCATCTCAACCCTCTCCAAAAAGATTTAGAGTCCAGGCTCCTAGTTGTGGTGCAAGGCTGCATGAGAGCAGTGCTGCCTGCCCCTGAACCGCCCAAGCTTTCGAACGCTCCTCCCTCGACACAACACCTTCCCACATAAAGTATTGCATAAAAATCATATGAGTCGATAGCTTGAGCTTGCCTCAACCAGCCCAGTCCAAAACCCAGTGCTTTTTTGATGTTTTGCGCCCATACGACCTTCTTTTGGTCGACCTCATTTTGCCGAGTATGGCCGGTTCAAAACCACCAAAAAATCATCGTGAGAAAGCTTGGATCAACCCCAATCCAGTCTAGACTCATCCATCTGCAGGTCGTGGCCAATGATTGAGCGTCTTTCTCGTCAGTCACGGGTTAATATCCGTGCTTTTCTGGTCGAGGTCCTTTTAAACGATCGATCCATTCACCTCCGTCAACTTTCTCCTTCACTCCACCATCAGCTCCAAGATTTTGACTTCGTTCGACTTTTTTGAACTTGACTTTCCTTCTTGGTCTTCCTTCACGGACCCTTTCCTTCTTTGGTCTTCCTTCACTGGCACTTCTCTTTGGTCTTCATCCATTGATACTTCTTGTCTTTGATCTTGATCTTCCTTCATTGACCTTCCTCTCTTTGGTCTTCCTCCTTTGACACTTCTCATCCAAGCTTTTGCTCTTTCAACCTTCACTCATCCAAGGTCTTCACTCATAGGTATGTATCATGTCCCACCCCTATTGGTTCATGACATCAATGATGGTCAACATCATGTTGCTGTCTTGGGTCATGATCCATCCCTTGCTCTTGTTCACATGGCTCATCATCATACAGATCCTTCAACATGTCTAACCCAAACCAATGGCGCACCATGGAAGAGGTAGCTCGAGACATCATCCACTACACGCGTGACAATCGCCTGCCACTGGATCGCTATCTCGACCTTCCAGGTCCACCAGATGGCATTGACCCTGCTTATCGTCAGACTGTCATGGACACCTATCAGCTTCATCACCTCGACCCCTATCGCAACGCTGTTGCTCCCATGTCACCTTCAATGTTCCAACCTCCACCATCAAACATGATGGTTCTTGCTTCAGACTTCCCATCCCAACCTCGTGATGAAGCACCAAACGGCTTCTGGTTCCCGTACAATTCCGTCGACGATGAGTTCGCTTATGGTTTCATCACTTCTCGTGACTTGACCAAAGCGAGACATCTTCCCATCGTCCAATCACGCTACCTCATGATTGAGGGCTTGACAAACAACGACATCGAGAACGAGTTCAAGACCACCACAGCTTGGGGAGCAGTAAAGACTGTAAGTTGTTCCCTCCTCTCTTGATCTTGCTTTCCTAACCTTGTTTCGCAGAGCCCTTACTTGCTCAAGGCAGTCGGATACAAGATGATTCCCTACGAAGGCACCATCATGCTGCGCTTTGACTGCGTCACCCATGCTCGCGACGCCTTCGAAGCCCTGGTCGACTTCTTCGCTCTTTGGCGACCAACCATTACCCACTTGCATGTCAGTTGGATCCCAGCTGTCGAGTTCCACCAAGCCGCCACCACAGGTGACCAATTCGCCCCACTCCCTCACTTCTGGCTCGACGAAGGTGAAGCCGTTGGTCAATTGACCATCGGCAAGCCTGGATCGGGCTTCCGCTGGACCGGCCCTAACGTCCGTGCCATTCGCGACGCAATGATCCACCACTTCGAGAAGCACTACGGTGCAATGAGCGGCTTCAAGCTCATCTCCATTGTCGACGAAGTCGTCACCTTCCATCTCGAGATGGAATCCATCCTTGCTGGCGACAAGGTGATCTTGGAGCGCGCGCATAACCCTCTTGATGGCCACCAAACCATCACCATTGACTTCTTGCCTGACAACATGGGCACATGGGTATGTTGCCACACTCTTCTTTCACTGTCCTCTGCTAACCTCCTTTCAGAACATCTATTTTGACATCCGCGCCGTCAACGTCACCTCCCACATCCTCAACTTCCTCTTGCCAGACTTCACTCCGGCTTCTCAACCATCCATCGGCGGCAACCACGTCGACCCCTACAAGATCCTAACGGGTCAAGAGTACCGGACGAGCATCATGGTCCGCAACATCCCCAACAAGATGCAGCCTTGGGAGCTCAAGCGCCTTCTCGATGCGGTCATTCCTGGCCGCTATGACTTCATGTACCTGCGGTTGGACTTCCGCAACCAGTGCAATGTGGGATACGCCTTCATCAACGTGGTGGAGTCCACCGACCTGGTCCCCCTCTCCGCCTTCCTCACCGGCGTGAGATGGGGGATCTTGGGATCCAACAAGGTCCCAAAACTGTGCTTCGGCACAATCCAAGGCTTGCCGGCTCTGACGAGCCACTTCCAAAACTCGTCAGTAATGGCGCAGTGGGCCCCTCTGCGGGCCCACACCTACTATACCTGCCTGGATCAGCCAGGCAAGGTCCCTGGTAGGGAGGCTCCTTTCCCGGAGCCAAACAATTTCGCGAAGGTATGCTCCTCCCACTTTTGATCTGACTTGATGCTAACAACCTCTTAGCGTGAGCGCTCAATCGCGAATGCGGCCGCGGAGGGCCTCTACTCTCCGACTCGTCGGGGTGGTGGAAGCCCTTCTCGCCGTCGCGATGGGCTTGCTCGTCGCGTCGGTGGTGGCCGTGATTCGTGGTGAGTGACCCTTCGGGGAATTGTTTGGTGATGGGGGAGGGGCCTGCGAGCCTGGCCAAGTGCCCATGTATTTTTAATTCTTTCCTGTATCGGCTTGCACCGTATTTTTATTTTTGCATTTTTTAGCATAGCATTTTTCCATTTTTAGCATCAGCATTATACCCAAGCATCATTAGGGGGGCATCAATGGAATTGTATCATCAAACTCTTTCTCTTTTGGCTGTTGCAATGTGATCTTTCGTGCCTTGAATGATGCTGACTTTGGATGTTGTGATGGAGAACTTGGTGTTGAGATTTGCGAGACTGCGCAGGCTTGACTGGTTGTGAAGTCTTAAGCAAAACCACTTGTTGCGATGAGCTGAAATAGATTCTAGCTTCCTAGTGGGGTCTTGCCAGATGCCAGATGTGTGCCGTATGATATGGTATAAAAGGCAATATCTTTGGCTTGCCTCAGGTTGTAGAGTAGAGTGTTGCTGCTACTAACTCAGGGAGGTATAGCGTGAGCTTCCCCTGAGTAGTTTGATGGAGGTTGTATGCCCATTGCAAACCCCTTTTTCTGCTTGCTTTTCGTTTCTTCAGGTAAATGTGATTCCATGCTCTTGACTCATATCCTGAGGAGCTTGAAAAAGTGAATAAAAGGCTTTATTTGATGCGTGTTGCTCTGAACATATGTTGCAAGGAGGCGGTGAAGAGGAAAGGTTGAATTGACCGAAAATTGGCAGAAAATGCGCCACAACGCGAAAGTCGAGCATTAAGCTGTAGGTCGCCAGTGAAGGTAGTACTTTGTACTCTTTAGCTCATTCAGCTAGAATTCGCATGCCTTTGTTGCGGCGAAATGGATCAGTGATTGTAAACTGGTGCCGGCCTTGCATTGCGCAAGACTGAAGCACGGAACATGATTACGACGGGATCCTTGGCTTTCTTATGCTTCATAATGTGTCCTTGGCTTGTCGTGATGATGTGTTCAAATTCTAGACTATGCCGTGTGGATTTCTGAGGAATCGGCTTTGTGCTCGCCTGGTGGAGGAGGGATTTGCATGTTTTGAGCGTTTTGTTTCCTTCTAAGCAGCAATGTTCGTTGACGGAGGTGAAGAGAGCTTGGGAGAATCAATGGCTTACTCCTCGTCGATTTGCTGTGGTTCCTATTGCTTTCTTTGAGATACTTTGCGTTTTGGTGGCTGTAAAAGGGACGATAAGGACCGCGACTTGTTGCTCAATTTGAAGTGTTCGAAAGGCACACGCATCAAGATGACAGCTTAGGCGCCAAAGAAGAAACCGGTGGTCTCCAGATGATCTTCCGTTAAACTCAGAGTGCTTAATCATCAGGAAAACAAAAGCTTGCTCAATGGATCGATAGAAGCTAGTTGCGTGAGCTCCTGGACTGGTGTCGCGACGATTACAAAGCGTATGATGGATGGTGTAAATGACTATGCGACGGCAGGGGTTCCATCTTGTGCATTTAACCTCGTTAATTCAAGAGGATGGGCTTCACAAGTTAGACTTTTTGTACTTCATAAAACCAAAGCACGGGAATCTGACTTACAAGCTGCTCACTGCGGAGCACAGTTAGGTCGTAATTTCGCAGCGCTTGGAAGCTGAAGAGCTGTTCAAGCAGCCAATGCTTATTCTAGAATTGTGAACAAAGGTATTTGCTTTGATTTTCTGGCCCATTGAGGACGAAATGTGCTGAAACAGAGAGGTAGACGATTGCCAACTCAGCGTCATACGACCTAGGTGCAGATAGCAAAAGGCTATATAATCATCTTCGATTGCAAAGACAAGTTAGAGTAGAGCATACAAAGCATAATAAGCAAGCAGCGTACCTGAATTCATTCGCAATTGGATAATGCCGAAAGTACGGCGCGTCAACAAGCCGTCAAATTTGACAGCAACCACGCACAGATGTAAGATAAATGTGATAGCCGTCATTGGATGAATACGAACATATCTCATAGGCAAAACGATCTGATTTCCATCGCGTATTCGGAGACTAGAGCCGTTGCGTCGATATTTGTGGTGTGAATGCAAAGCTTGACTGAAACCCCTGGTCATCGCTTGGGCTGACATTCATGCAGTAAATGGTTTGTGGACCTTCAAAAGTCGATCGGAAGACCAGAGTAGACGATCATGAATAGCCCACACCGTCAAAAGAAATGGAAACGTGGTGGTGTTGATGTTTGGCGACGGGTGGATGGTTTTTGAAGGGGAGGTGGAAAGGGAAGGCTAGAGATTTCATCGCATTCTATCAGGGGCCAAGCTTTTCGTAGACTATAGCTCACAAAACAGTGCATTGCAGCTCATAGTAGTCCAATGTAAGATATCCAAAGAGATTATGTTTGTGATATGTTGCTTTCAAGGACCAGATTGTTGTTTATGTGTTCGAGATGGTCGAACCTTCCGTATTACAAGTCGACCTCGGGCGCTAGGAAGGATTGGGTACTTACCAATGGCACTCCAAGCGTGCATGCCATGATATCTGACCCCAAACCAGCATGGCTCGAGCCCTTTAGTGCTTCAGAAATGGTCTTTTTCCCTGAAGCCATGCTCCGTGATTGCCAAATTCATTCCATCCTTGTCCTATTCCCGCATTAGCTTCTTTCTTGTCATAACTTCATGCTTTTCATTCACCATTGGATAGGGAAACACGCGCATCGAGTCGCAATGCATCAATCCTGAGCAAAGAACCGGTCCGCAAGCTTCAACTTCATAGTCTACACTTCTCTGAATGAGGCCCTTGAAGTGCAACTCATCGGAGAACGGCGATGATACGACCAGCTCGCGAGCACAACAATCCCTTCTCGACCGAATACCTCTGTGAGCCGAAGAAAGATGCTTCTATAACACAGGAGCATCTTCCTCCGCGCGCCGCAGTTGCCAGCTACACATCCACGCCAACATTCATCCCTCTGCCGTACCACTAGAGATAAAAGTTGCCACTGAAAATAGCATTGGAAAGCATTAGTACAAGTAAACAGCGCTTGAGCCTCAATGCCGACGCAGAGCCCGTTACAGCTGCAAAGCATCGAGCTTTTGCATCGCAAAGGCGACAGATGGATGGGCAAGTCCAGAAGCTGACCTACAAGTTTAGTTTATCGTCCTTCAGCCCCCGAGCACGCCTTTATCGAGCATCCCGCAAAGCAAAGCCTGACGATTAGCACAAAGTGAACAAAGTTGAGGCTACAACCGTGGATGGAGCCAGTCTCTCCGCAGTTTTGAGCTACACCGCCCGACTCGCCACCTCCGTTCGTAGCGATCATCTGAGAAGTTTACTATCCCAATGGCCTCACGGCATGTTGGGGTAGTGATTCGATCAATTCCAGCATCTCCGTCGATGGCACTTCAGGCGGACTTAGTATTCAAGAGTACCAACAACATGGTGCCGTGTTGTCGTAAAGCATTGGAATATTGGAGCCAGTACGCTAAATCACAGGGACAATGTCAAAGCCCTGAGCTTAAGGATATTACTGAAGCCAGAAACCAAGAAACAGGCCAAAGTGAAACAGCGGAGCATTGGAAAGAGCAAGGTGAAAAGGAGTGGCCAATACTAAGAAGTCCTTGAACCACGATCCAGAGGGGAATGAAACCGAGAATTAAAGGGTGCTTTGTCTAACAGCCAATTGCGTGCAAATGTTGGCAAACGACCTCAACGATGCCTTGGAGAACAGTTGCAGCCAAGTATTGCTGCCGCGTCTCATTCGTGGCGCCTCTTCTTTACACCCTCGCTCTTTCATGCTGCAGACCAAACCTTCCAAGACCAATGGCGATGCGGACAACCCGGACGGAGCTGGGAAATGACCTCCTGATCACGTCTCATTCCATCTAACGAGCCGTTGTGCCGATGGATATTGCGGAGGCGCGGCATTCAGAAGAAAGGCAGGTCTTTACGAAGAAACCAACAAAACATGATGACAATCGCATGGAACAGAATACTGCAATTCCCTTACCTAATCACAGGGGCGGAAGAGTGCAAGGAGAACGAAGAAGCCGTCAAGAAAGCAGAGAACAACAACGATATACAACGATCGCGATAAGAACAGGTCGGCTACACCATCTGCTCGACTATAACGCGTCCCCTTCGGTGGGAAACTTTGCGAAGAGAAGTTGGATCAAAGGAAAGAAGTTGTCTTGGTTCGAACCCATGTCAGCGCGCTGCCTTTGTGGAGAGTGCCACTGCATGACAGCCGAGCGAATCAGCAGCGTTAATTCTCCACATCTGGGCGGCTGTGGTCATAGCGAACCAAACAAAGGGGTTGGAAAGGTACAAGCGTGTTTTGCGCGACTTGATCATCTTCGTGACGCCAGAATCTAATTCTTGCGGATTCTTGCTCATTGCTGAGCTTCCAAGGAGTACGGAGTAACATTGAGCATTTGGCCTTAGTTTGCAACATTTGAGCCCACTTGATTTCGTCACGGGAGAGCGGTGAGAACCTGGCATGGTGCTTGCTAAGTGTTTCAGTGAGCTGGCGCTGTATTGATTACGAGGAACTCAATTCGTTTTACCTACATACAGGTCAATGATGGGTGCATCGTTCCCAAGCGCTCTTCTTCTCACTTCATCAACCCGGAAACGAGTTTTGAGGGTGGTAGTATGTATAGATTGACAACTACCTTTCTACCATACACCAGGCTGTATTGCATCCTAGAGTATTAACAAAATAGGGCTATTACCACATCTCGGTGGTCGGATTCAAGGCTCTGAGCAGCAGTCGGAGGTCTGATCATCGTGCCGTGCTTCCGTTTGGCAATCAACCGGGTTCGATAGACCTAGGCAAAAGCTTCTATTATTGTCACAATAATTTCAACTGAACATTGGAGCAAGTTCCGTTCCCTGCGACTACACCGTAATGCATGGGAAAATGTGTGTTGTTGACTGTAGCCGAAGCCTTGGGATCGTATGGATGTTTTGGATTACGATCAGATGGAGATGTCTTCGAGAGACGTCTTTGAACTCCATTGCTGAGCAGTTGAATCCAGAAAATACAAAATATCCGGCATTTATTTGATTGGTGATATCTGAGATCATCACTGCTCCATATGAGAGACAGGCCAAAAACAGATCAATGCTAATATAACAGGGCCTAGGAAAATATATTAAGTCGGAACTAATTTTACTTGATCTACTTGCCTGCCCCACGATCGCAGCACGATTAGCATAGCATCTTGTTTCGACGGCTATGGTGCATAGCAGCTCGCAGCACTCGCAGAACAGATGCATACTTACTCCCTCGAGGGCAACTATAGGCTGTTCGAATTCCCTCAACCACGATGCGCCAGCTCTGCGCCTTGTGTCTATCTCTAGGCCTTGTGGCCAGCCTAACGGTCCCGGAAGCAGTTGAGCAGATCCAGAGAGGTCTTCTTACTGAAGAAACGAGACTTGATGGAACACCGACCGTAGCAGTCCGCGCCGTCACTGCTTCTTCCATGCAGAAAACCACCTGGGATCCACCAAAGCACTTGCTTACGCCATTGAAAACGGTCTGGGACAGCTACACATGGGAAAAGAAGTACACAAACTGGGCATTCCAGCAAATATATGCTAATGAAGGTATGTTTGCAAACACACAACTCTTCCATCGTCGCTGATTGTTCTCCAGGCCGGCTCAGCTTCTGCGTAAAATGGGACAGCTCGAAAAAGATCACACGAAACGAACGCTCCACTCTGAATAAAGAGCTCGCTATACAAATCCAGAAATGGATCGACGTGTTAGCCGGCTATGATGGCTGGAAATATCCAAAAGTTCGTGTCAGAATAAAGGCATGGGCGGCAAAAGAGAAAGCAAATCTAGTTGGATTGGACGCAGAAGCTGAGAAGTTCACATACCATGGATCTAGTTGCGACAAAGCTTGCTACCGGTACGAGCATAAGGATGGACATTATACGCAATGCCCGGAGAAGAAGAAAGGACATTTTGATATGATCCTTAACTTGAGGGACAACTTACATGGAGGGGGATCGGTTTGTGGTGCTGATTATGTTGCAAGATATAAGCTAATACTTTCTCAGGGGCAAGATTTTGGTCAGACTTTGGGAAGTAGCGATATCTTGAAGGAGCTGAAAAGCACAGATCCTGACAGGATGCATATCTTTCTTCACGAAATGGTAATCTGATCTCGCTCCTTTGAACAAAGAGTCTTATTTACTAATTATATGTTTACAGGGTCACAGCTTTGGACTCGACGATTTCTACAATCCCGAGAATACGAATAACAAACGAAAGCCAGATCGATCTGGCTCACAATCACGCTTCTTGATGAAGGCTGGCTCTGCCGTCTTTATTACAGAATACGATGCTTGGATGATGAGGAACATGTGGAGCTGCAATGGCGGACCACAGCTGAGAAACATACCCGTGCCCACCTACTGCACGTAACGGCACTTCCAGATATGCTTTGAAATAGCATATGATGCCGGACTTATTCAGCTCTCTGCAGATCGATTTGTGGGCGCCTACTGAGACGCGCCTAGAAGTCTGAGTTATATCTGCCAAAGTCGAGCTCAGAACATCTTGGACAAACGGGAATTTCATTCTGGGGCAGGCAAACATGGCTTTGATGTCGCAAAAGACACAAACAAGTAAACGGAATACCCCAACGGATGTCATGGCAAGATTCCTATGGACCCCGATACATATCGCCTGAAGCCTGCGACAGGGAACAAGTCATAGCAGTCTAATACATGTTCAAACCACCAGATGCACTCAGCACCTGTCCACTCACCCATCGAGCTTCCTCACTCGCCAGCCAAGCAACAATCAGAGCAATATCATCCACCGTACCCAGTCGATTCTCCACAGGCGTAGCAGCCTTCTGCGCTGCCACAATCTCCGGAGGAATTTTATCCAGCAACTGCGTCTGAACCGGGCCTGGACTGACGGCGTTTACGGTATGACCGTCCTTGCCCAACTCTGCAGCCCAGCACCGTGTCAAACCTTCCAGTGCTGCCTTGCTCGAACAATACAAACTAAGTTCCTGGAATCCACACCGTCCGCCCACTGAAGACATGTTGATGATCCGTCCCGGTGATCGCAAGTACGGCAACACCGCCTGAGACATGAGAATAGCAGCTCGCACATTCAGATCGTATACTTTAGAGATATCCTCTAATGTGATATTTCCAAGTCTCTTGTTGACTTCAGTAGCAGCATTGTTGACCAGGATGTCGACATGCGGTCCAAAAGCTGCAGTAGTTGCTTTGACGATTCTATCTGGAGCTTCGGTGTCGTAGAGATCTTCGCGTGCAAGTATTGCTTTCACTCCAAGAGATTCGATTTGAGTTACGAGATCTTTAGCGGCAGATTCGCTAGATGGCGAGCTGTAGACGATTGTCACCTGCCCTCGCATTAGCCGCTACGGCTCAAGAGTCATGAATATATAGGTGAATGATACATTATAGCCGCGTTTTGCTAATTCTAGAGCAATCGCGGCTCCTATGCCTCGAGACGCGCCTGTTACAATTGCGACTCTAAGGCCTCGTGATACGGGAGATTTTGAATTGGAAGAAGCCATGACTCTCTATAACAATCGAGTTCCTGCAAAACCGAATGTTTATTATTCAAACCTTGACCTACATTCACAAAGTAGAGAGGTACTTTATGATGTGATGTATGACCACGGGAAAAATCTCCGTATGGATGTCTCAAGTCGCATCCTTGCCATGTGTTCCACCGCATCCCTTGCATCCATGCTTCACCCATGCCACGCGAGCTTGAAGTTGGCGAGCCATGACGTAGCCCTCCATTTCAGCCTTGTTAAAGACTTCGGTCCCAGAGCCTCGCCTTCAAATAAATCCATACAAACATCACCTACAAAACAACAACAATCAACATCATGTCAAACGAAGAAGAGCAAAAACAAAAATCAGGCAGTATGTTCACGAACTCACACTGCTCATTAGCTTGCAACTACTAATCATATCTTGCTGCAGGCCCACTGCAACCGGTGCTAGATCCCGTTGGAAGGGGACTAGGAACCGTTCTCTCTCCAGGTTAGTCAACACCATTTTTGAGACCAGACCTTCATGCTGATGAAATCTAGTTGGAGCAGTAGTAGGTGGCATCACCAAGCCGCTTACCAGTGCTGTTGGCGGTATCACCAAACCAGTTCTTGCCCCCGTCACTGGTACCAAGGACGAAAAGGCTGAAGTCATTGGAGGCGGCAATAAAGACTCCTATGAGCATGGGAAGATGGGGCTTGGAGGTCGTGAGCAGACGGGAGAGAATCCTTTGGGACTGGATCAGACTGGAAAGTGGGGATTCGCGGAATAAAGACAAAGATTAGTTGAATATCGGGAGGATCTGTTTGTTTCATCTTTGGATGAACTGGTAGCATCATTATGTATTTTTCACCTTCGATATGAATAATGAGAATGTTTACAGTTACTGGCCTTTCGGCTTGTGAAATGGTGGATCCAAGTCATTGATACTAGCTTAGTCCGAACTCTGTGAAGATGCGGTTTTCGACCACTTTGGTGTCCTAGCTGTATTAATTCAAGCTACAGTTTCTGATCACATCCAAGATTCTTTGAGAAAGATATCCCTACGAACATAGCATGGCATGTATCTTGTCCCGTTGGCTCTCGACTGGCTTCGGCAAACTTCGCATTAGTTGGACCTACCCTGCAGTCCCCGCCTCCACAATTGATCCGTGATCGAGTACTTCTCTTGCATCATCTCTCATCTACCACATCTCAAAACAAACATCTATTGGATTCGGATCACAGTTTGGCAGCCCAATTGGAAAGTTGAAGCTACCATAAAATATGGCCGATGAGCATACGCCGCTCATCGCGGTCGTTGAGGTCCGACGACCGCCACCGCGATATCAACACAACCGTGTTCGGCGAGCATGTACCTGCCTGCTTGGCACTCTTTTAGTCGTTTGTCTTTCGGCAATTTTGTTGACTTTGATATTCGTACCTGAGTGCGAACGAAATCATAATCGTCACGATCATGGATTCAAGCCCTGTCTCCCCAAGCAACCGTTTTATAGAGATCACAGACATGATTCTTATAGCGATGCCTCTGTAAAGACGAAGGACCTCGATTTTGACGGTTTGATTGATATCCTAAAGACGACTCCAAACGAGACTCTTATCAGAGAATGGAGCCAATATTACACTTCTGGTCCACATCTGGCAGGACAGAACTATTCACAGGCGAAGTGGACACAGGACAAGTGGGACGAATTTGGTCTCCCTGACACCGAGATAGTGGCTTATGATGTATACATCAATTATCCACTGGACCATCGACTTGCCCTGCTTCAAGACAAGTCCAAGAAGGGCTCCAAAAAGCCTGACTGGAAAGTCAAATATGAAGCTAGCCTCGAGGAAGATGTTCTGGAGGAAGACGGCACTTCTGGCTTGAAAGATAGGATCCCCACTTTCCATGGTTATTCTGCTTCTGGAAATGTCACGGCTTCTTATGTCTACGTCAATTACGGCACATATCAAGACTTTGAGGACCTCAAAGCGGCCAACATTTCATTGAAGGGCAAGATTGCCATTGCGAAGTATGGTGGAATTTTTCGTGGCCTCAAAGTCAAGCGAGCACAGGAGGTCGGCATGGTTGGAATTGTTATCTATACCGATCCAGCAGACGATGGGGACGTTACTGAAGCGCATGGCAACGACACTTATCCCAGTGGACCAGCTCGCAACCCTAGTAGTGTTCAGCGTGGAAGTACACAGTTTCTTTGTAAGTCCGCGTAGAGTCCGTACCTATCATTGACCTCTAACTTATCCAGCATTTGCTCCCGGTGACCCGACAACACCTGGATATCCGTCCAAGCCTGGTGTTCCACGACAGCCTGCTAATATCTCCACTCCATCAATTCCGTCACTACCAATATCTTACCTGGATGCTGTGCCTATCCTCAAAGCACTCAAAGGTCACGGTCCCAAAGCCAAGTCGCTTGGAAAGGCCTGGAAGGATGGTGGCCTAGGCTATAAAGGCGTAGACTACTATGTTGGCCCAACACCGGATTCTATAGCATTGAACCTTTACAATCTACAGAATTACACTATCACACCGCTATGGAACGTCATCGGCATCATCAATGGAACGATCGAGGATGAGGTCGTTGTCCTAGGTAATCATCGTGACGCCTGGATTGCTGGAGGTGCTGGAGATCCCAACAGTGGCTCCGCAGCTCTAAACGAAGTCATCAGGAGCTTTGGTATTGCTTTGGCACAAGGCTGGAAACCACTTCGTACGATCGTGTTTGCCAGTTGGGATGGCGAAGAGTACGGTCTCATTGGCTCTACAGAATGGGTCGAAGAGTACCTACCCTGGTTGAATAAGACCGTGGTAGCTTATCTCAATGTCGATGTTGGGACTACGGGTCCACAATTCGCTGCCAGTGCTGCTCCACTTCTTAATAAAGTTCTAATCGAGACAACGAAAGATGTGCTCTCGCCAAATCAAACTGTCCCAGGCCAGACTGTTTACGATCTTTGGAACAAGCACATCTCAACCATGGGCTCTGGCAGCGACTTTACGGCATTCCAAGACTTTGCGGGTATACCCTGTATAGACATGGGCTTCAAATTCACTGGACACTCGGCTGTTTACCAGTATCATTCCAACTACGACAGCTTCTACTGGATGGAAAACTTTGGCGATCCAGGCTGGCATTATCACGTTGCTGCAGCAAAATTGTGGTCGATTTTAGCGGCACGGATATCGGAAAGTCCTATTGTTCCCCTCAATGTCACTGACTATGCCGATGGTCTCCAAAAATACCTGGATTCAGTTCGTGATCTATTGTCCAAAGATACTGAGCTCATGTCTGCCATGACAGCAAATGACTCCAAGATCCTTGATCGATTAGATGGATCCATTGCCCGCCTAAGAAACTCAAGTGTTGAGTTTGACGCAAAAGCAGAAGCATTGGCCAAATCGATCGCTGAAAATCCTCTCCCTTGGTGGAAATGGTGGGAGCGAATAAAGCTACGAATTGCTATTCAAAACGTCAACTCTCGGTACAAGAACTTTGAGCGACAGTTCATCTACAGCAAAGGTCTTGATGGTCGAACGTGGTTCAAGCATGTGGTCTTCGCACCTGGCAGATGGACCGGCTATGCCGGCGCCACATTCCCAGGCTTAGTCGAGTCAATCGAAGACAAAAACGTTGGTGGATTATGGAAATGGTCGAGTATCATTCTCGCACTCATTGAAAAAGCTAGAGCGACGCTGATTACTTTACCATAATGGTATGTCTAAGGGGTATAGCGGCCTGTCTATCTAGAGGTACTGTACATAATTACGTCTATTGGCGCACTGTCATATATTTCGCCGAGCTGAATAGCAAATTGAATCAGGTCCAGTTCTTGGATGTCACATTCCAGTTATCGCCGACTAGGGATCCAGCGCCCTTTCCAAGACAGTATGCTTTTGACTTTGCGTCGCCGCGCAATTGCCATTGAAGATATGCGACTGCAGCCTTGCCGAATTTGCCTCCGTTGGCTGACCAGTAGGTGCCATCGTGTCCTGTGTCGAGGCTCGCTTTGAACGCTGGAAGTCCGGCATTCAACAAACTATAGTCTTTTTCACCCTAGAATCACGTATTAGTGGAGATCTACCATAACCATTTGATTAAACTCACGAGGAGGTATCCAATATCATGAGGTCCTCCGAGGAAATATGCTTGAGGCACCTTGATTTCCTTCAACAGATACTTCTTATCGTCCTGGAAGATGCCGATATTGAAATGCATGGTTTGGATAATTCGAGGATCATCTATGCTCCGTTAGCATTGCACGCTCTTTTCTGGATCACTACGCATTGACTTACGATATGTCATGCTATAAGCCTCGAGACCACCGCAAGATTGACCAGCCGCGATGATCTTCTTGGTATCAATCTGACCATATTTGGCAGCACCACCCTTCTCCACCCAGTCTACCGAATCCCGCATATCCTGCACCTTACTCTGGCCCTTCAAAAAGGTACCGCCTGGTGGCCCATCAGCTACCACCAGATAACCATGGCTAGCTATCTCTGTGAGGAAGTTTGAGAACGCAGTCCCGTCGAACTGACAGCCTCCATTTCCCCAAACAATAACAGGCATTGGAATTGGCGGCGGTGTCTTTGGCGCATAGACGACATGGCTTGGAATAGTTGGGTCTGTTTGATATTGCGCAATATATGGGCCAGTTCCACCAGTCTTCACGGTAGTCTTCGCGGCAGGAGACTCCTTGCCGTGGCCAGATCCAAACATGGCAGCTCCATCTTTCGCTATCCTCGCTCCTAGATCCGGCAAACTGATAGAAAAGATACCGCCCGCAACATCACCATCAGCCTTCGCAGGGAATGTCTGAGCAGCAGCCAGCTGTGCCAGCGGCAAAAGAAGAGCAGAACGCATACTGTTAATAACGTGATATTTTTGCAGCTTTTCACATCGAGCTTCTTGGCTCTGATCCTTATATTCCCGTCACATCACGAGTTTTGTAGATTTTCTGGGTGCATTGGCCAACCTTTCCGATCTCATTAATCTCCGTCAATAACTCTAAATTCAAAGCGCAAGCTCTGATTGGGGGTTTCAGACCATTTCGGTCAATGTCTTGAGCTAAATCCACGCCAGAACCAAAATTAGGGTCTTGAGCCGCGTGTTGAGACCAGGGCTTTGGATGCGCGGGAGCACAGTCGGCAGGTCCTTCTAGAAGATGGGCTTCTCACATGGCTTTTCGTGTTTACTAAGCTCGGAAGGTATCCGTGGGGTTTTGGCGAGGATGGGTTGGTGTTTTACTATCTTGGGATTTCCGAGGCTATGGCAGGCAAATGATCCGTTTGTTCGGAAGGAACCCCTGAACTGGATTGAGGCTACTATGCTTTGTGCACGTCGTGTAGTAAAAAACTGTGTTACTTTCAATGACGTGGGTTGCAATTATATATCTTGAAGATCGACTGGATTTTTTGACTCCCCAGTATCGTGTAACGAAATCGTCGTCGCAGAGAAATGTCAGAATCTAGCTGTAGTGTCTTTATCATCACTAGGAGATAGGGCAATAGAGTACATAGGTTTTGTCCACATGTATGGCTAGTGTTGTGTTGCTTTTATGTTCTAAAATGCTCTTCTATCAAGTTACCAGAATGAAGTAAAGCAGCAAAGACGAACTGAAAGTCAATGGTCTACAACACTGACACAATTACCCAGGGGTCGGTGTTTCAAAGAAATGTAAGGCCTGGAAGATTCGGTCTCAATATCGTCCATGTTTGTTAATTATCATTTTATATGTTATAAAATGTGTAAAGCTGAGTTCTGTGCGATGGTGTTCTGATATGTGCCACGGAATCCTCAAGATATGGCCGCGATGACACAGGCGCCTGACTGGCAAACAGCCAAATAATTCGAGTAGATCGAGTCTCATGTCGTACAAGAACCTTCGCAAAGCACTAGCATTATAATACAGTGACTTCTTCATCTGGCTGAAGGAATGATACCTATAAACCTCCAGCTTATGATCGTACAATTAGCGGAAAGGAAGGACAAACTATTCAACATATCAAGAGTTTTTGTCTTTTCTGCAAATATGTTGAGCCAGAAGTCGCAAGCTTCCGCAGTGTTCAACTTGTCTTGAATTGTAGAAAACCCGTTCGGCCCAGCGTCTACTACAGTGATATCATGATCTAAACTACCTACCTTCTCCAAAGGAATGGTTGGGGATGGTCCGCTCTTTAATCGATACATGTTCGGATCTCCAGTCTTCGCCTGTGATAACAAGTAAGACTGATAGGCCTTGGCAAAGGCAGGAAAAGCCTTATCCGCATTCTGGGCAGCTGAAAGCCCGGTTTTTGTTCCAATGTAAGTGGCCAAAACGTCGACTCCGTGCTGTCCTCCCATTCGGGAATACTGGAGCATATAGGTTTTGTCGGGATAGTCAGATGCAATCCAGCGAGTATTGCAGTGGAATATTGAATCTCCGATGTAGGCTTGACTTTATCTTTGATTGAAGTTTTGTTTGAGTAGTGCTCGATTATCGACTTAACGACATTCACCTGATCTGGATACCACTGGGTAAGATATTCTTGCCATTTAGCATTGCTAGTAACGGAAGTGGGTATGAAGATATCGGCTTCGTTCGACACGTGCGATACAATTAGCGATTCCAAGTTTTTCCAATGATTCCCTTGCTTTGTTAGTTAGATTTGACAACACTGTGCCTATGACTGACCCGATTGGAATTCAAGAGCAGGTAATTGGCGCATCCATTGACCATCGGGTATCGGTCTAACAAGCAGTCAGTGTTTATCCAGCTTCATGTCGAACGGTGTTTTGATATCATACCCAAAAGCAAAAGCTCGGTCTGGAGATGCTTTGAAAACAGCATTGGATCCATTTTCGAGATTACGCAGACTTGCTGTTCTCAAACAAGCTACCCCTTTTCCAGCACAACCTGCGCCAGCTTCAAAAGTCCTGAAGTTGGCCTCAAGTATTCCATTTCGGTCTGTCCTGGGCTCCAAGAATGGACTCGCGATGACAGCTCGTTTAAACAAGGGATCTTGCTTGCCTCCAAACGCTGTAAGATGTAACATAACAGATCCAGCACCTGCTGATTCACCCCAACAACTAACATTTTCTGGATCCCCACCTACGAGCGAAATATACTTGTTAGTCCACTCCAATGCAGCCCGTTGATCCCAAAGTCCAAGATTTGTCATGTTATTCTCTTCGGCAGTCTTTCCTCCGAGGAAGCCAAGGGCCCCCAGCTAAATGGTGTCAGGAATTCACGCCACAATCAGGTTCAAGATACTCACCCTGTAGTTTCCAGATACATATATGAGTGATCCGTTTGATTGCTTGACGATTGCAAGCCCATCGTAAACCTGTTGTTTGTTACCTATATCGAAGCTAGGCCATAGTGATCAGCGCCTTCAAAGAAAAGAGCTGAAGGACTTTGTATACCCTCCGCCATACATGTAATAAACAACTAGCATCATTAACTGCAAATACAACAGTGGAAGACTGAATAGTCTCATACCAGGAAGCTTTGCAGCAGCGCCCTCAAGAAACGCTCTCTTAGGCACGAAAACATCAAGAAACAGGCAATCTAGCGAAGAAGTCAGGACTTAAGTCGCTTAAGATGAAATGATCCAACCTTCTGCCCCTGGAATGACACTATTCACTAGGTTGCCCAATGACCCAGCACCAAATGCCCAGCCCGTAGTCGAGATACAGTCATTTCCTATTTTTCCAGTCTGTACGCCTTCAATAAGTAATGGTGGAGCTGGCTTTGCGAATCTCAATTGACCGACTGGTGGTGCAGCGAAGCGAATGTTTTTGAAAATATATGTCTGGCCTACATCAGCCCTTCATTCCGTCAGTTTGTAAGAAATACTGTACATCTGTATCTTCATCGTACGCAGTGGCCTGCCAAGTGCCATAAGGCAATTTCAACTCCGGGAGAGGTGCAATACTCGATATATGATTGCTTGTTGCCAACGCTGCGCCATTGCCGGCTAGTAATATCAGAGGAAAGGAACGCATGATGAGCGCTAGGGATGGCCACAATAGTCACCAGCGACAGTGAACGTGGCCCCTGTTCCTAGTATTCTTACTCTCACTGAAAGTCATACAGGTTGTGTCACTTCAGGATCAAGTCATTTCACTATAATCGAAAGACTTTTGTGCATAATCTGAAAGAAATCACATTGCGCTGCTGTGAAGATAAGAGGTAGCTGGGGCAATTTCTTCAATTTGATACCCTAAAGCAGGTCATATAATCAACCACAAGCCAATGATATGATTTAACTTTCGACTAGCTCACACGATTCGGCCCGGAATACTTGAGTTAAAGCTGAAACATATGGCCAAAAGCTTGATAGCTTTCCTGCCTATGTAGACAAAAGACAGGAGTTAAAGCCAGACTGTGCTGTTTACAGTCAGTACTTGTTCACCTACTAAGCATGTACCTAAGTTATTCAAAACGTCTGAGGGAGCCGTGTCTCACACTAATCGAGACTATCAGATACAATGGCAACTACTAACGGCATCCCCTGATAATTCATTAATTTGGGTCGTTCCTTGACCTTGTGTACCTTGTTGGTCTATGCTGTCAGAAGTCTATTGCGCAACCATACTGTATCTTTCCAGACGAACAGGGCAAGTTACTCGATTGGGTACTTCTTTATTTCCAATGCCAATACCGTGCTTGGGGACTTTGCAGATATTATGCCCAAGAATGTGAACCTTGAATTGATAATGGGAACCCTTTGGCTACCTCGGCAAGCCTCTTAGATGTGGTTTATATCACGGTCCGGCTCTTGAATATGAACAGAGTGATCGACCGCTGGTAGCTATTAGTCTCTGACTGAACCTAGTCAACAGATCTACTTCCAGCAATACTCCACATTCGACGTTTGCTGGGTTCTCAAAAATCCCAGGAATTGACTTCTTCTTTCCCTGTCCCTACCTGTCCCGAATTACCAATGAACTCTTCCATTCTGTCTAGATTTCTGAGCAATTCGGTAAAATTGATGCGACCATTCAGTAGTTTTAGGATAATTCACTATCATTTCGCCGACGAGTAATCATCAAGTGAACGATTTTATAGTAGACAAGTTGGTCTATGCACACTCAAAAATCGGGTAAGTCGGACTAATGAGATTCCAAGAAATACATATATCTTGTTCCAGGTATTAAGTCTGATTTGGGCCTCATAAACGCCCGGGCCAGGGCTTTATGGAGTGTGCCGATGTACGGTTCACGGTAAAGGAACCGTGAGTTTAACCTTCACGAGAATAGAAAACATACCGCAAGGTACGGTCTCGAACTATCCACGGACCGCGCAACGAGGCGACACTCTGCTGATAAAACGGCATTTCGAACAGACTCTTTCCGTCATTTACTTACTCCATGCTTACCAGGGTCAATACTAGATCAATCAAGGGAGTAATATGTTTTTCTTGTGATTTTATCGTTCACCCATTGTAATATGACCGTAAAGTTTGAAGCACTTACCTTGAATGTGTCAACCCGGGGGGTTTCCTGCGAGGTATAAGTAAAGCACACATCCAGATTGGGGAGGGCGTAATAGAGTTGTGACCTTTTCCTGACTTACTTCGTAATTGTCCGGTGACGAAGATGTATTTTATCAAGAGCTTAACCGTGGTGGCTTGCAGCCTTGTTGCAGTCACTTTGGCGACTCCACCAAATGGTTGTACTTATGATTCTGTTTGCGAAGGTCAAAGTAAGTTTACATTCCCTCGTCAATCGCTTTGATACTAACGACTTCTAGGGGAGGAATGGCGCTTTCGTGACTGTTATAAAGACCGATGTCAAAAACCCCAGCAAAATTGGCCACCACAGAATAACCCAGCCCCAGCTTGGAGTTCGCCAACTTCGAATAGCCAACCTCCACCATGGAGTTCTTCATCCTCGCCCTCGAACAATCAATGGCCTCCAAAAAACGCCCCTCCGAGCCAGCCACCAGTTCCATGGACGCAACCTCAAACTCCCCGACCAGGATCGCCTGCCCCGAAAGGGTAAGAAACTCAATCTATTGACCACACTCGACTCCAAGTCGCTGATGCAATGCTCAAATGCTCCGATGGCAGCATTCTAAGCACGCTGTGAGCTTTTAAAGCGACTTGATGGAGAGTGTAACATCTGATAGCGAGCATTGACTAACTTTACAAGGCCACCCCCAGGAAAGGGGCCCAACAAAGGCGGTCCTCCTTCCCAGCGTCCTCAAATTGCTCCTCATTTGGAGCAAAAGTGTACAGCGACTAGAAATGCACGAGGTCAACAATCTCAGTCGGTACCGCCTCATATGCTCGCTGTCTTGTGCTAATTGATATTAGGGACTGTCGTAAAGTTTGCCTCGAGTTCTACAACAATACTTTTGAGTGGTGTGTCAACCCATCGTGAACCTACAGGGCTTTGTTGCTACAAGAAATACAATAGAGCATCTATGTAAATCCTTACTCAAAACGAGCTTTGTGTAACCTCACATTGCGGTGCCATTCTTTGTTGTCCTTTATTGTGGCTAACTAATGAGGTTTTGCCATCAATAATGACTGCAAAAACATAATAAAATATCAAAGAAGTTGACGTCAAGGATTTGACCGACATATTGGATTCTTTCTTACTATAGACCCTTTGTTGATACCTTTCTTCAGCAGAAGTGCAAGTGAGACATTTAACTTCAAAGAGCCTGCATCCGAGACACTCCGCAAACGATGTTCAATTTTGGCAATTGCCTGGAACCGATTATTGACTTTAGAATTGAATACTAAACTGTCAAACCCAGCATTCCTCAACTTGATCGAGTTGAATTGTTTCAACGACGCTTGTTTGAACAAGCCCCAAGGTCCATCAGCTTCGTTATGACTGAGAAATACAGAATGCGTTGGATGCAACGCGTTGCTCTCATTAGGCACAATTTACACTCTGCTATTCGAACCAATGACTTCAGCTACTTCAAAGTACTTCAGGCTCACATGTTCACTGAAGGGCTTGATTATGTAGCAGAGCTTTCCACTCTCCACAATGACGCGGATGCCATCTTACGAGCCCTTGACGATCTAAACGTCGGACTTGCATTCGTCAGTCAAGATGCTTTCAAGACCATATACGATAATATAAGATCTAGCGCCGGTGATGATGATGGTACCCGCCGTGCCATGCTGCGGGTCGACGTTTCCCAGCAAAAACAAATTACCGACTTTGGTGTCGACAAGGTTGTCAGCTCAACTACGTCTTTGATTGAGAATCAGCCCGAATGCGTACAGGATTTGGTTGCCAGTGTATGGATATATGGTGTCACAATAGTTGCCGATGCAATTCAAACATCCTTGATCCACATGACGATGAATGAGCTAGACGATGTCTTGAATGACTTCATTCAGCTAGAGTACCGATGGCAGACAATCCAAACCGCAGTGGAAGCATCCGTTGGTGCGCTACGCGGAGTCTTGAACTTCATGTCGTCAAGCGGTAGCACAAACAACAGTAATACCAATGACAATGCTTCCATTAGCTCGGAGAACGGAAGGCGAAACTCTTCAATTGGCTCTGCAGGTTCATGGATGAGAAGATTTTCGACGGCCTTGTCTACTCATGCAATGACTGGCCCGCCTCCTACTGCACGCAACAGCATCGCCCAAGCCAGTCCACGAGATTTCAGCGACTCGCTTAGTGCTGCTTGTCCAACTACAATTCCAAATAGAAAAAGTATTGGGAGAACTCTTCTTGAGCCAATTCCTCACACGCCGTACATAATTGAAGACGATTTCGGCCACGAAACCAATGCGTTCGAGCACAGTTTTGCCCAGTGAGTGTTTAGTTGTAGACGTGAGACTTGTGCTAATTGTGATCAGAAGCGACATTGGTCTTGCCACTGCAAGCTTAATTGACGATGATCCTCCGTCATCACCAAAGCAAATGGCACAAAAACCACAGAAATATCGCGCTGGGCATACTCCTGTTCTCTCCAGCCGAGAATCTGAAGGAATAAGTCCAGGTTCGCTCTTCGACCCACTTGGAACTCCGCTAGGAAGACTTCCGATACAAGTCTAAAGGAGCGGTTGTGGTCGTGTAATGAATTGCCATTTGTGCGTGATGAGAATACAACTGTCTCTTCCGAATGACCAGAAACATGGTGGACATTACATGGCGATTATTAGATCGCTGGTCGATTGTGCTGAGTTACTTTCTTGTTGATATATCGAAGAATACGCCGATGTATATATCTATTACTGTCTCTATAAGATCAGTATGGGACGTGGTGCGGAGTAGTAAGATTTAATGATAATGCTGCAGCTAACGAATATGGAAACCTTGCTGTAAGCTATAGTGATCGATTGGCATGATCAGAGGAATTTCTGGAGTTTTCCAACTCTTCAGATTCTGTGATAGAGTAATCAAAACCAGGGGACTGTGGACGCGTGCTTCTGTGAAGAATGCCGCAATTTCCGCAGCCTTTGCAAAACAGCGCTTTGTTTAGCGACCAAAATAAGTGTATACAGTAAATATTGAAGAGAGAAGCGATATTAAAACATCTAACAAGAAACATTACGGCGTCATTCAGATGAAATGGAGGAGCGACTTGTTCGCTGGCTAGTGGTTGAGCAAAACGCGCTAGCCACTTTTTTCTAGGTGAGCGCTTTCCATAGCAACCGCCATTATTTACTAACCTCCTGAAATACCAACAATTCGATGACTTAACTCCATCCAACACCACGTACCGCGAACTCCTCATAAACCCCCCAACAATTCAACTAAACCTACAAAATTCAAGCAACCACCATCGAAACCAATTCCATCCTACCAAACAACTCTCACATCCCTAAACAACGCTCCTCTCGCCAGAGCCATGTCTCCAGCCCTCGCCGAGCGCGACACAAACACCCAACTCTCACCACCTCTCGACGGCGCCGCAAACGCGAAACCCAAGAGCCTCGAATACCACCGCGCAGTCCTTGAATCGCAAGTCAAAGACGGACAGTACGTAAAGCCCAGCGCTCGCGCACCCACCCCGTCTCCCACCAAGCCTGCGGGCCCAACTCCTGTATCCACGTCGGAACCATCCAAATCATGTACACAGCCAGCAGCTAAACCACAATTTCGCGTGACGGTCAAGTCTCCTGAAGACGACGAAAAACAAGACGAGCATTCTGTCTTAGAGCAACCACGCGTCTTGAATCAGGTAGATCAGCAGACTAACACCATGCTTCTCCTTGCAAATAGACTCCAGAACACCTACATTAGCCCGTCTGACACAATTCAATCACCGGCGACGCAGAAGTTGGCTGCCTTCAAGAACAAGCATATGGGCAAGGGGTAAGTATTTCTGCTATAATAAAGGTGATGGTTGATGCTGACGATGGTGAAACCAGAATGAAGGGCCAGACTCTATTCGCGAAGACGGTGGCAAACAACGCTGCTAAGGGCAGCACTTCGGGAGGCGCGGGTATGTTCGGCGGAGATCTCAAGAACAAGAAGACGGATGATGCTTCGAGATAGGTGGGGAGGTGTGGATGGGTGCTCAGCATATTGTGTTTGAATTTCATGGTATAAGCGACGGAATGGGTAGCGTTGCTTTTATCCTGCGGTGTTGTTAGGTTACACCATTCAGAACCGCTTGCTTTTCAATTAGATTGTCTATCACGGGAAAGGATATGTAATAGCGTGAAGACATTGAAATAGAACTGGAATGTTATGACTTTAGGTTTATCATTATCTTTTGGAAAATCGTTTGTGTCCTTATATCTGTTCTATACAACGAAGTCCGTAGAATGTATATCGATGAGCCTTCCAACGCCGCGCTGCAAGATACAAAATCGCGCCCATTATACACAAAACCCAAGATCAACCCTCTACTCATCGTCGATATCCACCATCCCTTTCTGAGCTTCCCTCACAAGCGCCATAAACTCCAGCTTGTCCGCCTCATGCAGAAACTCCACCTTCGCATTGACGCTCTTCTTACTTCCCGGCTCCCGCTCCTTCTTATGCGCATGGAAGTGCCCATGATGATGGTGATGATGATGTCCATGCCCACCGTCCACCGGGACCCTCAATCCCTTGATCCTCAACACTCGTCCGCCCTCATCCTTTAACATAATCGGATATTTCGCATTATTTAGATAAACCTTCATATAGCCCGTGCGAAACAAAGCACTGAAATGTATCAGCGCCATAATGCCGCCCGTCTCATCCTCGTCCCACACGCGTAGATTCTCCATGCCGCACATCTGTTCCTGGCTCGCGACAATGCCGGCGAGACCTTCGTGTACGCGAAGAATCTTTTCAACTTTGTAGCTAGCGATGAGAGCGCGACCAAAGATTTGGTTTTGGAATTCTCTACAACCGGCTTCGTCGGCGAAGTAGTAGTTCAGCCAAGTGGTTTGAGCGATTTTGGTGGGTGGGGTGGTGCGTGAGTTGCCGTGGTAGATTAGTTTGGTGGGGATGGTGATGGAGGCTTTTTCGGGCTGGAAGTAGGAGGTATAGGGGATAATCTCTTCGCGCTCGTCAACTACGTTTGTTAGCTTTCGGGCTGTTTATGGCTGGAACAGGGGTTGGGCTTACGCTTTTGTTCGAGACGAACGGACCGATCGTCGCTGAATGACCATATACTCGTGGAGTAGTTGATTCGGCCGTCGCGGGTCGTACGTTTGTGGCGGACTAGACAAACTCGGCAGTCTGCCATGGCTTTTTCGAGGTCGACTTCAAAGGGTTGGTCGGCGGCTGCAGGGACGGTGTATTCGACCAGTGTGCCTCGTACGTCGCAGAGTATTGCCGCATTGCGGAACAATGTTCTCTCAAACTCTTGTTGTTGGCTGATTGTGCTGGCGGACCGGCCCAGTTTCAGTGGTTCTTCAGATAGTTGAGGAAGGAGGGAGAGCCTTTCCGTTTTGTGCATTGATTTGGTCTCGTCATCCCATACTGGTGGAGGTAGGTGTAATGAATCTGCTGAGTGAGAGTGACGATGAAGACTGCTCCTCCCTGATGAACTGATGGATTGTGACAAAGCAGAGACATCGCTGGCTGATGCAGATGCTTGAAGTCCCTGTGGTTGGGAATCTAGGCTCCCTGGAGTGAGAGGGACAGTTGGAATCAAGGAAAGGCTGGGCAGTTCTGATCGAGGCGATACAGGTGCTGATGGGGTTGGTAAGCTCGTAGTAGACTTCCTCGCTGGATGGTATGGCAAGTCTCCTGAGGGCGGGACTGAAAAGAAACCACTTGATACACGGAGAGGTGTCAAAGGCACTGGTGTGGTAACGTTACTTCCACTTTCACTTTCGCTAGGTTTGATATCGGGACTCATCGCAGGTGTTATAAGTAAGGTGCTTACTCGTCTCAAATCAAATCCGCCCATGGTAGGAGTTGGTGGTACAGTCGATGCAGGGGACGGAATATCACCTCCAGATGCATGAGCGAGACCTCGTATCTCCGCGAGAGCTGAACTGAGATCATCCTGCGGCATGTCTAGGTACAATTCGTTGATCTTTTCGGCGATTGGAATAATCCCCATCTCAACGCCAGTTGTGGAGTGGCTAAGCATTGGATTAGCCTGAATCAAAACTTCAAGTGAACGTGTCATGAGAGAAGCCAATTTCGAGGGCAGGGAAACGCAATGGAAAGATTTTACCTTTCTAGTACTACTCTTAACATGGTGATTGTGACAGAATGCATGCGGAGCATCTCATACAAGTCATAAATGGAGCCGCCATTTACAGTCCACACGAGCGCATGGTGATTAGCCAGGAACGCAGGATTCCAGATGCGTTCAATCGTATATCCTCCAGTGACTGTGTTTCTTCGAGTTGCTTGATGCGTATCGACCAAAGTTGAGAGGTCCTCCAGTGTCCGTTTACAGGATGTTAGTATGACTCCAAGTCCATCTTGCGCCGCTGGATCGGCCCCTGATATCAGCGACTCAATATTCTCGTGTACCAAGAATTCAGCAAAACGCTTTAAGGCTTTGGCAAGTCGATTTAGCTCTTCCTCGATTTCCAAAAATGTAGTTGGAAGATTTGCTTGACCAGATCTACTTCCCGAGTTGAAAGCTCGACCTGTCCGCCAAGCGCATTGTGATAAGTTGAGAACATCCCCGATAGACGGTGGTGAGTTCATGGTAGTAACTATTGGACTTCTTGGTGGTGTAAGCATGCCACTCAAAGTAGGAAAAATCCTAGGCTGTAACATGGCTAGACACTGGATCGAGTACAGCCACGGGATGGAAGAGGAAATGGCATGAATATGGAGTAGCTTTGGAGTTTTTGGGGCCTCCAAAATCGAAACAGTTTCAAGAGAGAATATCGCAATATGAAAGGCAAAAAGACTGACCAGCAGTTGAAAATATCTTGCGCACCCAAGCGTGGTTACTTTCTTATTGATATAGCGGCATGGAAGTCGTCGACTCGTCGGTTGGAACCAGGAATCGCAGCCTCGAGCCTCAAGGCCTTAGCGGATGATGTTATGAACGAAGCGAAAAAGCAACCCCCACAGGATGGCTTTCGTAATGAGGCAGAATTTGTTTTGCTGACAACATCACTGAAAATGGCGGTGCTCGTTGATTCGTGAAGAAGGCTGGGCGGATTCCGTGTAATGTGTTTGCAACAAGGCACTTGCAGACCGCAGATAGCCAGATACAAGCTACCGTAAGTTCCGTAACCGACATGACGGGCACACCACGTTATTATTGCGTAGAGTTAACGGGTAGTGCCCACTCGAGTACGGCAGCTATCATTCATTGGCTATATGCAACTACAGGGTAGCAAAGGATTTGAAGACTTGGAAGTGGGAGGGGAGGTGCCTCTTTCCGGCCGTCCGGGTTGATCTTGGGCGGGATCGATAGTTCAATGTAACGCTATCAAATAGTTGCGATATTTGAGATCAGAACATTACGATTACCGGTATTCGGATTACTTGCTTTAGAAAGGACATGACTTGAAGTGGCACAAACGGACACGTCTGTACACTCACAGGTACAATGGCAAGGCAGAGCCCCTCTCCATAGCCCAACAATCTGACTAAAGCCACGCGGGGGCATGTTCAAGAAGCGATAAACGTGGTTACGTCCATGGCTTGATTGGTGTGGACTTAACTTTCCAGTCCCATGGTTCTTCAACTCCACATGCAGAATCTCATCTGCTACTGATATAAAAAAGAAAGGAAGGTAATCATTGATCTGCTCATCTACGCCTCCCTACGCATTCGTAGAATGCTCCTGGTTCCATTGTTGTGGTCAGTCAGATTGAATACTTCCGATGGAAATCAGTTCTCTCAGGTAATAGTGCTGTTCAAGAACCGCAAGAAAGTACGTCGGAGAACAACCTGATCTATTAATCACCAGGCTCAAGCCCCTCTTACTTGACACGTCGACCCAAATCAGGATTCAATTGCTTAGTTTCAAGTCTACGGTTGCTCTCGAACCTTTTCTTCTTGACAGTCAACATTTCTTTTACAACTTCTCAACGTAGAATCCACATTCTTGCAGTCTCTTGACAGCGACGCGGTATCATCCATGGCACTGAACATCAGTTCAAGCCCTAAGGGAACCGTCATATGTGGAGTCTTCTCCAACAAGAATCTTGTGTGCTGTCTTCGCAAACTCATCAGCACGTCTCGCATCCTCCTTAGCACCCATGGCAGCGAAGGCACTCCGAGCGCACATGAACGTTTCCGGCACAAGGTATAATAGCTTTCCCCATCTATCCACACGGAATGCCGTAGCAGTTGCATCAGCACCAGTGATGATGAAGCCAAGTGTAGTCAAGGCCTTCCCGGCCGAGTCTACTGTCTCGAAGTTTGCCTTGTTGGAATTGTACATGAATGAGCTCCGCAAAATCATAATCGCCAGTTCTTTGCTCATGGATGCGACGAAAAGTGCGTTTCAATATGTCCTTGGCTTGAATATTGTTCGGGAAGCTGGAACAAAGCATTTTTAGCACTTTGAGGCACTCGGGATATCGTTCCAGGCTATAGTGCCTCGGCGGCGCGGAATAGTGCTTTCTCTGCGGACTTGGAATTCAAGGATGTATATCCTACATTGAGGAGTGCGGTATCGAAGTGCTTTGTTTTGAGATATGCAAGCGATCTATTGCGTTTGATGATTTCGACTTCCTTTGCAGCGGCTGGCTGATCAAGCGCGTGCGTGTATCTGTAGAATACCTTTAGCTATCATGCCACGCGTATTATGCTCATCTGACTTGAGGCACTTACTGCGAAAGTGCGTCCCAATACCTAGCTTCGCTCATTGCTTTGTTTCCTTTCAGCTTGATTATTTCAGCTGTTTGTCGTACGCTGACGGTTTTCAACTGCCATTCCCGTGGCACTTTGCGGCCATCTGGATGAACGTGCATTATATCGGACGGATGATCCACGCAGAGAGCGTATTCGCCTGGAAATATTTAGTTGACCATCAGGATCAAAGCCAACACCGGCTGAAAAAAATATTTGGGTTTTTCGTAGCGGCCCTATAGGACGTTTTATGGACGCCATCGAATGTGCTGGCAGCCAGCACTAGTATAGGCCGGCATTTCACATGTGATCAGTGAATGTGGAATAGTAAAAGAAAGTCTTACCATTTTCCATCACCTCAAAATAGGGTTCCTTGATCAGAATGATTCTGCCTACATCCACAATGTTCGTAGCTACGCGCCTCTCCTCGTCTTCTTGCATGTTCAGCTGCAGCTGTATGGCATCGCCCTTGTCATCCTCCATGAGTACACGAATACCCACAATCCGTTTGGGTGGTGTAACGGCGCGCAGTATGAGATAGGAGCCGCGATGATGCGTGCAGTGCCGAAGATCTGCGATGTACATACGTTCCAGTTGAGTCTTTGTGCATGGCGGATATGAGGGACAAACGAAGTAGATAGGGTGTTCAGGTTCTTCGTTAGCGGATGATAGAGTCAGCATGAACTTGCTATAAGCTTCCTCTTTCGAGTTCAGGTTAGGTCGCTGTCCCTGACGAGCTTCAGACTCTCGTAAAGCATTGCAGTGGGCAGCTATGGCTCGATTTCCGCGCTCTTCCTGGCTTGGGGTGAACCGATTCATTTTAAAAGTGAGGGAGATGCAGGATGACCAGAATAGTGCGGAACAAAACTGTCTGGGAGTTTGGTGGAGGTGCTGAGAGAAGAATATTGTCATCCAGGATCTGCCGGAACTTTTCCCGCCTTCATGGGAAGGGGTTGATAGTGGAAGTCATTTATCGATAGACCGGGAAGCCGCAGGAAAACAAGCCTATGTCGCACCCTACGAACATGTTACATGCACCCAACCATAGAATCCATTCCGATTGCCAAGATTGGGAGTGTGTACACCGCTAGATTGTAGAAGGCAAATCTGTAAATCGACTTCGTTAGTTCGGAGGTTTTTTTCTAGCTGTTTAGGTTCCGCGATGGCGATAAGGCCCGATTGTTCGATGTGTTTAGTTCTGATACTGCTAGATGCCTGATCCTGATCGCTTGCCAGAATCGCAGAAACCATAGAGACTAGAGCAGATTGTCGCCCTCCATTGCTTTATTGCCCCGTGATTGTGTTCAACTTCTTTATCCGTCCTCCTATCTCGTTGAAGCCAGAACATCTGTGTCCAAGTACCACCAGGATTTCAACGCCAGACAGCTAGATTTAGAAAGGGTTCATCTGCACAATGCGCATTGAGTATCCTCGAGAATTGATCACAAACTTGTGCTCCAGAAGAATCCGGCTTCTTGAAAGAGTTTCATTTTTCAGAGTGTTGATTGTATATTCCTTGCCATCAAACCCAATGCCCGTATTATATTGTACATCTTGACTCCTCGTGATACTGTTGACATGAACGCCTGAAACCCGATGTATGCCGATTCAACGCTTGTGAGACCTATCCGAGTGGTGACAAGAGACTGCACCATCGTGTTAGAGCATATCCGTGGGAGGCTGTAAGGGATGAACGAACGAGATCAAGGAAGGTCTTGGGGCGCTTCGTGTGTAGCCTACGCCTGGTTAGCTGGTGAAGGCGAGTTCAAAATGATGTCTCCATACCCATATATAATATCAAAGGGATGTAACCGCTGTCATAATTAGATGCATTCGAGAATAGCGTGTACGGCGACGTACTAATGGATGGCGACGCGCGAAATGTCGAGGATCTTTGCGATGCGCTCCTTAACCAAAATTAGCAAAGGAAATAATTGGCTTGGAATGTTGATTACTTACTTTTGAATCTTCGGAGAGTTGCATGATGTAGACGAGAGCTTTTGAGGAGACTTCTAGTGACGGACAGAGAAGCTTGCTGATCGAATTGGACTTGATAGAAAAGTTGAGAGCATCCTGTCCAAGCACTGACCCCTGCATCCGAGAGCCGGGCCGACAGCCACGTGATCGGCCCGCAGTGAATTGCAGACTGATCTACATCTTGATGGTCTTGAACTTTTCTGAATATTTCTTAGCCAGCTCCACTCTCGACTTTGCGCATTGCCCAGGTAATCATCATGTCGGGCGCAAGACACTGGTAAGTTTTTCTCTTTGTGCTCCATCCCTCACAGTATACTAATTTGCTTAGGGAACAAGACAAGGAGGCCACCGTCTACGTCGGAAACCTCGATGAGCGAGCCACAGACGCGCTGGTATGGGAGCTTATGCTCCAAGCCGGTCGCATCGTAAACGTTCACCTACCTAAAGATCGCGTCACCCAAACACATCAAGGATATGGCTTTGTGGAATTCCAAACGGAAGAAGATGCAGAATATGCTGCCAAAATCATGAATCAAGTACGGCTTTACGGGAAGCCTATCCGCGTCAACAAAGCATCGGCAGACAAGGCAAAGATAATAGAAATTGGCGCACAGTTATTCGTTGGAAATCTGGATCCTATGGTTGACGAGAAGGCACTATACGATACATTTAGCCGTTTTGGAGCTCTTACGGAAGCGCCAAAAGTGGCTCGCGACGAGGCCAATCTATCCAAAGGCTATGGCTTCGTATCTTTCTCGAATTTCGAGTCATCGGACGAGGCAATCGCAAATATGCACGGCCAATATCTCATGAACCAGGAAATATCCGTTCAATATGCCTTCAAGAAGGATGGCAAGGGTCTCAAACACGGAGACGACGCAGAACGCATGCTCGCCAACCAAGCGAGAGCGCACAACGTCGAACTTCCAGTACAGCCAATACAAACACAACTTTTCGCTCCCCCTATCATGCAACAACCGATGCCAGCAATGAACGATTCGAGAGGACCAGCTGGCTTTGCACCGCCTGGTTTCGCGAATGGCCATCAGCAGCATCAAGGTCCTCCCCGCGGTGGCCCCTCGCCCAGTCCGCTACCTCCTCCTCCTTCAGGCTTACCTGCGAGACCCCCGCCGTCAGTAGCAGGATACGGTGGGCCGGCGAATTTCGCACCGCCTGGATTTTCTGGAGGTCAATATCCTCAAGGAGGTCCCCCGCCTATGGGTGCTCCGGGCATGGGTGGTCCGCCTGGAGCATTTCCTCCTGGCTTTGCTCCAGGAATGCCTGGGGCTCCTCCACCAATGCCACCTGGCTTCCAACAACAATACCAGAGATGAACACTACCACCTTAGCATGCACAAACCACGGCACAGATGTCTACGTATGGCGTACGACAAACATGATTGATTCAATCTCTGTTTTTATTGCCAACTCCGCCTTCAAGGCCGAGCACTGACCTAGAAGCTAAGCAAGGAGAGCACCGTCCACTCCCATTGTATAATATGACAAACCAGCAGTAAAAACTGCGCTTCAAAGCTCATAGCACAAGCTCGCGCATCCCGCGCAGACAAATGAAAGTATACCAAGCAAAACGCCTCGCTCCTATTCCATACCATCTCAAGTGACTTCTCATGACACTAAGAAAAGCTAACGAATTTTGGGTCCTTTGGCAGCCCATCACTGCCAATGCCCGCTTTCTTGAAGTTCTGCTCCATGTATATGCGCCTCGCTTCATCAAAGCCAACCCCGCGCCGCTTCATGATGGTGAGCACTTGGCGCTTGCCGTTCTCGTCAAGCCCGGAGCGGCTGTCGCCTTCTACGTTGCCAGTCATGTCAAAGTCGGCGGAGTGGAGACCTGCTTCGACGTCGCCGCGGAATGTGGTGGGGAGTTGGGTGTATAAGTAGCTTGGGGTGGGGAGGAGGTGCAGCCAGCGGGAGCGAGTGAAGTATGCTGCTTGGGGATTGTTAGTTTCTGGTGCTTTGGGAGTTCCATGGATTGGAGGTGGGTAAATGGCAGAGTACGTACCTGTCATGGCGATGAGAGTGAGGAAACAGAGGCTGTAGAAGAGCATCATGATTGCGGTGGTCGGTTTGGCGACTTTGTATGAGCACCCTTGAAGTTGAATATGTATCGTATTGTGGAAGATCTTGATATAGTGGAAGTAGACGTTGATTTGGTATTTACGGCTGCCCGTTCACTCTATATCCGTGCCATCCGCAACGTCAGCTGCAAGTCTGTTTGTGGAGTGAATAGAGAACAAAAGCGATGACACCACACAACCTTTACTGTGAAAACGTAGACAATTTAAGGGGTCTGAGACAGAAAGGAAGAGAAGAGAGTGTTCAGAATATAGGATAAATCGTCAGTAGTAGGGACGGGGGATCCAAGTAGGCATCTACGATCGACCTCTGGGAGGAAGAAGGAAGGAACAGTCGACGTTACGTGTAGCTGCATCCAACCCATACCAAAGTAGCCGCATTGGCCCTAGCGCAACGATTATTCATCCGAAATAATTAACCCACAGCAGCGCTCTGATTTCGCCTACTCCCACCAAGCTCATATTATCGATTGAAGATAGTCACACATCACTCTCCCCTACCAGAAAATCTCGCGAAAATGACCGACCACTTCTCTGCCGATCTTCTCTGGGAGGTTACCAGTACGTTCTGCCCGAGCAACCAGCCCACATCACGCAAAAATCGTAGGACAATTGCTAACATTCGCCGTAGAGGGATGGAACAGCTACCAAGTCAAGCGCCGCTCAGGTGGTGGAGTCAACTTCTCTCGCGATCCTCTCAATCTCCTCAACAAGCAAACGCGCAAACACACTGGCTTCATCAACGACCAGGTGCGCATATATGTTCCCAAAACCACGAGCTACAAGAGACATATGGAGCTAACATGGATGATATAGGCCATTGGCATCACACCAAGCGAGAAGGGCGTAACACTCACCACCAAGAAGGGTGGAGACAAGGCCAACAAGCCAGCATCCCACCGACACACCTCCGGCCTCAAGGGTTCAGGACGCAAGTCAGTAAACCTCATCTATTGCTCCTGTATGGATAACTGACATATCGCACCTTCAGATCCTACTCGACCGTCGTCTCAAGCACAGCCAAGCGTGGCTACCGTGCTGATCTCCGTCAAGCCGCCGTTGCCCGTACATCTGCTATTCAGAACAGCCAGCGCGAGAAGAAGGACCGACCAGCTGCGAAACCGAGAGGCGTAAAGGCAAAGAAGGCTGAGGAATAGATTAGGTGTGCTCGGGAATGGTAGAAGGGGTGTCATAGTATTTGCATCTGCCCATAGGCAAGGTTCAATGGGAATAGGAGTCTTCGAGCGTCCTTTGAAACGACCATGGATTCCAAAATCTGATGCTGGCTTCAATACGCCTCTGTGATATGGATGATATCCGCTTACTTGACCTATTTATGGTTTAACTCCATTCAAGCTCTATACCTTGGAGCGTATGTCCAGCTTCATAACCCGTAGAAGTTGCTCGTGTCATATACCGTTCATCCGTCGGCTCATTATCTCCCTCCCACCTTCTCGCCCAGCATGTAAAGCACCATCCCATCATGAATTAAATATCCTCGAATACAACTTCTCATGTCTACCCACCCATAAATCCACCGCCGGCACCGTCTGCCCCGCATCCCTCGTCTCAACATCCCACCACTCCCTCAAAAGTCCCTCAATGCCCGCCCGTAACTCCCCACTCGCCAGCTCCGCCTGCGCCTGATACGGACCCAGCACACTCGCCCTCACCGCCGCGCTCACCACCGCCCGCGCATGCCCGAACAGAAACACATACGCTGTCTGCTCCTCGTCCACGCCCAGTGCGCATGACACGGCGCCCCAGAGTGGCGCAAGGTGTGCATTAATCTGTGCATCTTGCGAGTTCTGGGCGCGGTATGCGCGCGCAAACAGTTTCAACGCGTCCACATCGCTGATACATGAGCCCTTTAAACTGCGCTCCCAGACACCGAGTAACGCGCGTCCTTGCGCGACACTCGCGCGCCTGGCGACGGTGCACAGTGTGCTCGCATCAAAGTCATTATCAAGCTCTGTCAACCTGCCTGGCTGTCTGTGAGCAGCGAGCACGTACGGCAGACTAGTGGACGCTAATGAAGAGAGCGAGAGGGTGAGGAAGCGCGCGAAAAGAGCTGGCTGATGCGCGGGTGGAGTGCGGTGGTGCGCGAGGAAGGACTCGAGGCCGGAGGAGAAGGCGAAGGAGCCGAGGGGGAGGGCGGAGTCGGCGAGTAGGAGGAGGGTGTGGAGGGATGATGGAGTGATAGTTTGCTTTGTGGAGGATGGTTGGGGTGATGGGGATGTGGTGTTGTTGGTGGGTACAGTGGTAGTGGAGGGAGCTATGGGAAGCGGGGATGGTGGTTGGGAGCGGGAGAGGAGGATTTTGGCATTTTGGAGTTGGGCTTCTAGGGCGACGATTTCGGCTTCGAGGGATTGGATTGTTGTTGTCATTGTGAGGCGATGGGTGTGAAGTTGGAGTTGGTGATGCAAGTGGTGTTGATGTCGGATCCCAGCCATCTTCACAGTACCTGTATGGAGCTCCACATTATCGGCTTCGTCAAGCGTCCATTATCAGCCTTTTTTTGGATTTACTTATATGGATTACTAGTCTTCGTATTTTTGATGAAGTTGACAAACAATGGATATATAACGCAATCTTTACATACTAGTAGATTCTTATAAACATCTGTGGCAGTTCATGGATCAATTATCCTAAAGACTCCCAGCGCTAAATTGCATCAAACAAGCCTTTCAATTCTCAATCAACTACGATTGATACCGAATCTCGACCCTAGCGCAGCAAACGCAGCATTGCTGGAGCTAAGCACTGGATTCGAAGCCACAACAGCTCCCTCTCGTACCCTGTAATTGCAATTAGCACTTCGCAACACTTAGCAGTATGGAATCACTTACTTTTCCAGTAATATGGCTCCATTGGTTCGATCTACACGACCATACTTCTTGTTGGCCTGTGAAACATCGAAGAACTCATCGGGATCAGAGGTCTGCATGAGTGCAACGGTCTGTACAAGCTCGTCCAAGTTCTCCTTGAGAATCGGGTTCCCCAAAGACTCCACGAATTGGGATAAGAAATGAACATCTTGGGCAAGGGTTTTGGTCGCGGATGGCGTGATACGCCTTACGTTAGCATCTAAAGGTAGAGCCTGGAGTAGAGTTAGCAGAAGAAGCGTCGATTAAAGCGATGAGCTTACAAGGATCATGTTTGCTGCATGACTGAGAGCGTCAAAGTATATCAACTCTTTAATCTCGGTGGGAAGTCCAAGGAGAACAGAGTTCATGTTGACAGAAAGATATCGTGTGAGCTCCTGCATATACAAGCTTGGTTCCTCTGGTGCTGTGGTCGAAAGCCTAGGTTGGTTAGTGTATGTACGGTAGAAATACATGGATTTCAACCTACCATTCATATTCTGCAGTCTCCACCAAGTCGTCGATCTTGGAGTTCACCAACTCAAATATACGCTTTTCTGCAGTTTTCTTTCCAGTTCGAAATCTCTCCAAAGCCTTGAGAACTACAGGACCAGAGGCATGTGTAGATGCTCTCGCTTCATAGAGCAGGGTTTGAAGCTCAAGGCAAGCCGTTTCGAAATGCTCAAAGTTTGTTAAGATTTGAACGATTTGGCCTGGATACTGGGAACTCAGCCGCTGAATAAGAGACTGGCAAACCTTTTCACAGAGTAGCTCGTCCAATGACTGCAAACATTAGCTGAGAAGAAGACACTGCCGTGAGAGTACTTACGTGTTGTAAGGTCTCGTCAATAACAGCAGACCGTTGAAACTGATCATCGGCAAAGAGATAGATCTGGTTGAGGAAATTTCGAATGTCGATACAACAAAGAGGATACATCTGTGAAAATGGCAGAACGCAGGGGAATCTAAGTTGTTAGCATCAGTAAAATGAAAGACAAGCTTCGGACCTACTTGAGTTTGCTTGGATCCTTTTCAGGAGTATACCACGAGACATTAACTACCTTGTTGTACTCATCCATACTAGTAATAGGCATGGGCATATAGTCGTCGGTTGCCACAATCTCTTGAAAGTCTTCACTAAATCTTTCTTTTAGAATTTGAGAGTACTTGTCAAAAATGACAAGAACCAATGATTGGAGTGATGAAGTCGAATAGCTCCAACTGTCCATGGTTTGGATAAAGAGTGAGATCCGTCCCTTGATTTTAAGAAGCTTCTCGTCATTGTCGACGGTGTGAAGAGCATTCGAAATGAGCGCAATAGCACTCTGGCACATGGAATCCCATAGCTCATCAACATCAACAGGAGCTCGAAAGTTGTCCGTTTTGCGCATGGTTGCTCGTTCAATTATGGCGAATCCGGAGATGCTTTCCAGTAAACTACTGAGGTCTGCTTCCTCTTCATCCAAAAGATTTACGGTGGTCGGGATGAGCAATTCTTTTTGTCTTCTTCGAGTCGCTGCATATTCACTTTTGAAATGATCCATTCTTCCCAAAGTCTCATAGATGTGCATGCACTCAAACAGGGGTGTAAAGTCCACCTGGGTTTCCGTCTCTTCATTGTTCAGAATATCAAACTCATCAGTTTCATCAGCAACCAGTTCAATGGCAGAGTTGAGTTTGAATTTCCGGAGATTCTCATCATCTTCAACACGTTGCTTTAATCTCGACCGGCGCATTTCAGTGTGATAGAAGGCCACTTCGCCAAGATATTGCGAGGCTTCACGGATCCGATAGAGCCATGTATTGAGGTCGTTCATGACGGCATCTGCAATGAGGCGTTGAGTGGCAGGGACCGACTTTTCGATCATATCCGCAAGCTTGTATCTTGAGATCTCTCGAAGATGGACATTGCGCAGTTCGTCCAAGGCCCTCAAAGCAGCATAATGGCGTTTCTTAGCCAGCAATTCATGCACTTGATTAGCCAGCCGAAGTACCTCCAAGCAGGAATCTAAGGCCTCTGTTGCTTCATCGATGTTTTCCCGAACGCTCCTGGAGTCCACCAGCGCTTTCTTTGCCTCAGCTAGCTTTTGTACGCTTGCTTGCATACCGTCTTGAACTTCCATTACCTCAGTTGCTGTACTCATAGTCCCTTCTCGCACAGTCAAAAGTTGTTGAACTGAGTCAACGAACTCTTGATGATTAGAGTTGCATATGTTTTCAATTTCTCCATTCTTTTCAGTTGAAAGTTGGTTAAGGACATTTATTAGTTCCTCAACGCGTCGTGTCTGGCTAACTTCCTTGATCACCGGAATCAATTGAAGTAAGTAGTCGGAATCTGAAGACGAAAGTGTGATCTGGATTATTAGCGTTGAATATCAAAACAACAACCTTGTCAGGAACGAACCTGTTGAACAGCTGTGACCAGCCGGCTGCTTGGCTGGCCGGTTGACACCATTGGACCTTTTATCTAAGACGTTAGGTCTTTTGAAAGAGCCACCACTGGATGAGTATTGATCGTGCAATTTGTTGATGGTTGGAAATTTAAGGAGTTGATGGTTTCTAGCTTCCATGTTGAGCTTGGGGGAGGCATCTGGAGATAAGGCGCCTTGCGCTAGTCCTAATGAGGCTCGACAAGGCAACTGCACTTGGTTCAAGTCTTCAAGAGCTCCAACCACAACAACATCTCATCGTAATGCTGCGCACGCCAAATACCGACTTCTTCTTGGCTGATTTCGCGAGTGTTCTATGACTTGAAGCGTTATTCAGTCAGGTGGCCAGCGTTGTTTGCAGTAGATCAGAGCAGAAACGGCCTTACACGCAAGAATAGCGCTTCCGACGTCACCGATTCAACAAGTTAGAAACATGTATTTGATCTCATCTTCTACAACTACTGGTCGGCTCATTTTCAGCCTCTTTCCTGAACTTTGTTGCGTATCCATGATTCAAAGCGTTCAGTCATGATACCCAATACGCCCCTTCACTACATATTCATCAGGGGTTCTATTTGGGCGCTTCGAGTAATCGCTCCTCTCTCTACAGTCTACTGTTTTTCCCGTTTACTAGGCTATACACCTCTGCCGACTATACCTTGGTCCTTGGAAGTGTTCGCGTATGCAGAAGTCGCATTCTGCTTCTTTGTCAGTCTTCCAAGACAGTGGATTCTTAATCATGCCCAACCTAGAGCGGTTTCTCGGAGCCGTGAGGAACGCAGAGAGCTTTTCGAAAGATGCTGGACTAGCATTCCCGACCTGGAAGCCTTCCTGAGCATCTGGTTCAAAGGCGTGAATATAGACACCATCCATCGTCAAGACCTCAAGGACTTCTTAGCTTCGGCCTTTCTATACAAAACGACGGCTTCGCCAGCTGATGATGATGAGCTTGAGAGTTACGTTGTTCGAATCGAAAATTCTATAGACCGAGAATTTCCACCTGGACGTGGTCTGCACCGACCATCGAAGTCGACGTCTGATGTTCTCCACTTGCAACACAAGCCACTAGTTTTCTACGCGGTATGTACACATGGTTTATAGCATTTTCGTGTGATGTTGTGCTGATAAAATGTAGGTTGGCATTGTGTTTGATGACTTGAGTACATATGTGACCGCAAACTGGATGGGACTTCGCCATTTTCGAATTCCTCTCCGTCAATTCTTTACAGTGTTTCCATTGCGGCCTCAGACTCTAATCAGTCAACAAGTGTCTCCGTCAAAAGAGTTATCCTACTGGTATCGCCCACACACATCCAAGAAGCGAAAGCCAGTTCTATTCCTCCATGGCATAGGTGCTGGGTTACGCACCTACACAGGTTTCCTCAAGGATTTTATTGAGCGGGACGCACTGGAGGACGATGATGGCCAAGTTGGCATCATCGCCTTGGAAATCATGCCTATCTCCATGCGCATCACCAAAGCAATACCACCGAGAACCGAAATGCTAAGCGAAATTTTCAAAATCCTTGATTACCATGGCTGGGACAAGTTCGTCATTGTAGGCCACTCGTTTGGAACAATCATAGCTACACACTTACTGCAGAAGCTCGGCGATACAGGCCGTGTAGGCCCTTTACTTCTTGTGGATCCCGTCACACTGTCCATTCACTGGGGTGACATTCCATACAACTTCCTCTACCGTCATCCCCGGAAAGCCAGTGAATGGCAGTTGCACTACTTTATCTCCACGGATATGGGGGCGGCGCATAGTATTACCCGAAATTTTGACTGGACGCAAAACGTTCTCTGGAGAGAGGATATGAGAGGACGTGTTATAACCGTGGCGCTCGCTGACGCCGATATCGTCATGGATACTTTCGCAATACGTAAGTATCTCGTAGATGATGATAACCTGAACGCCCAAGTATACAATGCCAAGGACCTCACTCAGGAAGATGGTTTCAGACGATACCATCAACGCCTAGAGCAAAGGGGCTTGGATATTATTTGGTATGAAGGTCTCAATCATGCCGATATATGGGATCGTGCTAGAACATGGGCACCTTTGGTCGAAATCCTAAATGGGTACTGTGGGATGTCATGGTGACCTAACTGGTGTTAGTGCTGCCCTGTTGATAGTCTATGTTGAGGTCGGCGTTGAACGCTCCCAAAGCCTCAGTCTAATATCAGGATAACAATATTATGTCCAAACTCACGGACAGAGAACGTCAGAATATGCAGCTTGTGCCTCCTCTTGCAGTGGAAGAGCAACATTTACTTCAATGTGACCGGCAACATAGCGAAGAGAGGTTAAACATTTGATAAGTGGCTGTGATACTGTACACAGCCAGTATTTTTAAGCTACTCCTGGCGCTGAGCTATTTACTCATATTTACTTAACCGCGGTAACCTGATAATGATAATAAGAATAAAGCTAACAAGCGCAGTCAAGATCCCTAATGCAAACGTGAGATGCATTGTAGAAGCATAAGCACTGATAACTGTATCTCATTAGCTGTGTTCTGCACGTTTGCCATAATTACTACACTGTACGTACCTTGAGCTTTGACAACTCCCTCTAATCCTCTGATAGCTTCCACGCTCATCCTTACTTCTCTGATAATTCGTAATCTCTGAGGTCCAGTCACAGTCTGTTCCAAGAAGTATTTCAAGCCGTTTTGCGCCACAAGACTCGATACTGCTACACCCATCACTGTACCCAAGCTTCTGAACAGAATTAGCGTCGAGGTAGCTATAGCCATGTCGGCCTCAGTATTGACTGCCAGAATTGCTATGCTGGTTGTTGGGAAGTGGAATCCCTGGCCTCCAGTGGCGAGAGCAGGCAACCACGAATAAAGTATAGCTGGAAGATTCCGGGGCATAATTGTGAGGCCAACTGAGCCGAGTAAGATGAGGACGGCTCCAAGAACTAAGGTTGGTTGAAATCGAAGAGAGTAAGATATGTAATTGCCAGTTATGAATGATGTGATCATGTTCGCGATGAACGGGACAATGAGCCTGGTACCGGAAAGTGTTGGCGTGTCCAGCAGCACTGCCTGGAAGTATAAGGGCAGATTGAAAAGAATACCGCTCATGGTCATGCATCCTAGGAAATTGCTGAAGATCAAGTTTCCCTGGGGCTTGTTGAAGAGCATATACAGTGGCATGACAGGCTTTTCTGCTGAACGCTCAACATGTATCAAAGCGGCTCCCAGTATGAAGAAAAGGATGAAGAATAGGATTATGAATGGGTCATTCCAAGGCAACAGATTACCACCAAGATTCAAAGCAAGGATCAAGAAAGTTACTGAGCTGGTCAGGAGAGCTGATCCAGCAAGATCAAAGCTAAGCATTGTGTCAATAAAACTGTGCGATGCTTGTGAAGTTTGACACAGCATAGGACCCAGATCAGGAGGAGTGGAGAACTGTGCGACCAGAAGGCATACGCCAATAGCAGGTACTTGTATGCCGAACTCCCACCGCCATCCAAGAGTTTCAGCCAGGAAGCCGCCCAAAGCTACGCCAAGTGAAGATCCGACTCCAGAGGCCAGATTGAGAAAGGAGAGATAGCCGCCACGAGCTTCAAGAGGCACCATATCCCCTATGATAATAGTTCCCAGCGAGAGTGCTCCTGCCGCACCCAATCCGCATACGGCGCGAGCGAATATGAATTGTAGAATGCTTGGAGCAAGAGCACACCATAAAGTTCCGAGCAAAAATGCCCATAATGACACTACAAATGGCGTCTTTCGGCCAAATGTGTCGGAAATTCGGCCAAACATGGGCTGAAATGCTGTTGAAGTGAGAAGAAAGGACGTCGATAGCCAGGATGCAGAGTTCGAAGCGTCAAAGTAAGAAGTTATGACTGGATGACTGGAAGCCATCAGAGTTGAATCGAAGCAAGTTACGAAACATGCCAGAGCTATGCCAATATAACATGGCCAGAACTGTGAGTCGCTCACGCCGTATAGAAACTTGGTTGGTTTCCTGTCTTCTTGAAAGTCTTCGTCCTCGGAGTGTATGGTGCCTCGTTCCGTCTCTTCAGATACAGGACATTGCATTGTGACTATGCTGGGTCTTCTCAAGGTGTCTGTCGGATTTTCAGACATTCCAATTCCTCCGCTAAGGAAAGGATATCCTCCATCCAGTGATCCATAACGGGACATCGACCCATATCGAGATATTGACCCATAGCGAGATCTTGAAGTCGCACGGGATATGGAAGTAGAGCGAGATATTGAAGAAGTAATAGGCTCTCCCTCAAATTCGCCAGATCTGGAGAAGTCAATATCATTTCCTTGCCAATTGAAGAAGCTCCTATGCACTAACATGAGCTTAGCTTGGTTGTTAGATTTACCTAACAGAGGCGTTGTTTCGGCAGCTGAAGACTGCATGATATGTAGATATTAGAAAAGATCCTTTTGGAAGCAATGTTGATTGTATTGGTAAATAATCCTGAAAACTTCAAAGAGTTGATATGATCTGGAAGCTGTTTGTCATGTCCTAAGCTTTCTGCACTTTTTCAATCTCCACTTGAAAAATTTCACGCGTGTCTTGTCCAGCTTATTAGTTCCATTACTTCAAACAAAGGAAGAGAGATCAACCCTATGGTAGCGCGTTACTAGCAACGATTGATGATCGATTCGCGTGCTATTTCGGAGTAAGCCGATTTCCCTGCATATACAACCCCGAACGGCCGTTAGCGATTGCCTAGCGCAGCTATAGAAGATATAGGAGAATGAATGATAGGAAGTTGCTTTGTCATGACTTTGTGACTATTCAAAATGAAGTTTTCCTTGCATGCAATACTCTAAAATTGGAAGATCTTCGTTACGAGGCGTAAACCTCGCCATGTTACTGTATATATGATGGTATCATTATCCTAAATCTGTACATCCTATCTCACGATAATCGTGCTTTATTGGGTTTCTTTGAGACTTTCTTCTTTTCAAGAGAGGAAAATCCTGTCCTCCGCTGTCGCTTCCTCCTCGTTAACTTGCAAGGAAGAGCAAGACTGGTGTATAATCAAGCTACTGTATATGGAACCATCCGCATCTGCGAAATCCGAAGTGATTGTTTTGAATCTCCATGTCAGATCGGCATTTTCCGAAGCTCCTCATTTTCGTTCAAAGCTCCGTTTCTATTATGATATTCTCATGAGATGCCAAACTATCATGAAACAATGGATATGTTACGGCGACTTCCATACTTTCATCGTTTATCATGGACTGCAGGGTATTTCTTTAAATTTGACTACGTGTGATATGACCTTTCGCTTTCCTAACAATTGCAACGTTTTCACAATCATCATTAAATTTCTGATAGATCCAGCCTACTACGAGCTGCTACCATGGGTTCGGTATCGACAACAGAAACGACACATTTATTGGCGGATACGAATGCATCTGACAACTCCTTTTCGGAAAATTCCCTGAGGAATGTCATACACATCAAGCCTGAGAAGGAAGCGGCAGCTCTAAGGAAATTCGACAAGTACCTTGTACCAGTCTCTCTGATTTTCATTATTCTATCTGCATTGGATCGTAACAATGTGAGTGAAATTTTCATGTCTAGCTTCAATCGCTAACTTCAACAAGCTTGGAAATGCCAGAGTCTTTGGCTTCGATGAGGACCTCGGACTCAAAAGCGGCCAATTCGGAAATATTCAAACACTGTCTAGCCTTTGTACCTTCCTCTTCGAGATTCCTTGGACCTTTGCTGTTAAACGTTTTGGGCCAAAGAAAGCGCTCGGCACAGCGTTCATCTTATGGAGTATTTGTACACTCGGAACAGCATTCATATACACTTATGGTCAGGCTATTGTTCTTCGGATGATATTATGTGCCTGTGAATCAGGAATATCTCCAGGCTTCGCTTTTGTCTTTTCTACTATTTATTCTCAAGAACAGATGGGAAAGCGAATCATGACAACAAACCTTGCACAATGCATTTCTGGTGCGTTTGGCGGATTGTTTGCATATGCGATTCAGACTATGGGTGCTCGACGGGGAATAGCAGCTTGGAGATGGCTGTTTATTGTTGAGTTTAGCGTTACGATCTGTATCGGTGGTGTCGGCTGGTTTTTTATTCCGGACTCTGCAGAAACAGGTATGTCAGGTTGCTCAGATACTTGATCAAGTGAATTGACCGCAATCTAGCCTGGTATCTCAGCGAAGAAGAAAAGGAAACTATGTGTATGAAGAAAGAACGGGATCGTGCTCTTCGAGGAGGAGACATGTCTAATCGCAAATGGATTAAACTTACTCTTACTGACCCCTTTGTCTATCTTCTAGGCGTAGCGTTCTTTACTTCATCCGTTGCCATCAATGGATTTAGTGTCTTCTTACCTACCATCATTGCTGGCATGGGGTAGGTTCTATATCAAATCACTGAAACCTCTAGCTGATGAACTTTAGATATGCTTCTATTCGGGTCAACTACATGACGATACCAGTCTACGCTCTAGGCGCCATTTCTCTCATGACTCAAGTCTATCTATCCGATAAATTCAAGCGTCGCGCAGTGGTCATAATTGGATGCTGTCTTCCAGTTGCGGTCGGATATCTCCTCTGTGTGGTAACACCCAATCCTCATGCCGGTTATGCTGGAATGTTTATTCTCGTCCTAGGTGGGCCAACCTGTCTCATGATCTCTGCTTTCCACTTTGAACGGGTCGAGACTCAAGCTAATGACCTTCCAAGGACTCTATCCTATCTCTACGCTAGCTACGACGTGGGCAACGAATACGTTTTCACCTGATTCTAAACGCGCACTTGGTATGCCTTTAGTCCTTACGATTGCAGATATATCCTCACTGGTATCGGCCCAACTATATCCGACCGAGCAAGGCCCACGATATATACAAGGTAATTCCGTCTCAGCTGGTCTGACAGTCGTTGCTGCAGCTCTATATGGCGCGTCTTGGCTCCTACTCAAGCGCAGAAATGCAGAGAAAGAAAGACTCATTGCCGCGGGGGCTACTATCAACGGATTGGAGGGAGATCAAAGTCTTGACACAATGTATATCCTTTGAGTAGACTGGAGAGCAATCCTACTAAGATCGAAGCCAATGGGAGGAATAGAAGTTGCTTTACACTATCATATGCCGTAGGAAGAGTAGGCTCGTGACTATGTTTAGGAAAACTCAGCTGGTTATCTATAGATAAGACCGTAGGCAGTGAGGCACGGAAATGTCCACGTTTGATGATAGTTTATGCCATAAGAAGGCCTACGATGATGAAGACTCTTTCTGCCGCTTATTGGTCCGTAGCAACCTAATCATAGATTCCTGTTGGTACTTGCAGAAGGATGATCTAGATCTAGATGGTAAATGCGGCACAGCAGTCGAGTTTTGCTATGGCGCTTAGAGTTGGTTTCAAATTCGTAAAGCAGTAGTCTGCACAGCCATGTTTTGATCTCAGCGGCGTAGAAGTGCAAAACGATTTTCAATCGCCTAGCGATATAAGCTGGATTTTATGATCAAGCATATTATACAACCTTAATGTTCCGAATTGAGCTGACACACAATTCCCACCAAACTCTTAAATATATCACCCTTTCTATAGGCTATGACTGAGTCACATACCGTATGTAACAGGTCCATTTAGCCCCTTCAACTTCTCACGAAATAGCACAGGACCATCCAGCACCCGATCATGGGGCAGGGGACCCTTCGCATGATGCTCCAGACCACCACCACCACCATCACCAACCCCATCACGACAATCCCATCGACACTCCACCTTCTGGATTGGATTCAAGCGGGCTACCATTCACATATAACCCTTTTCTGGAGTCGCAGCAGAGAAGTGACTTTCAGCGAGGTCATCAAAGACAACGCCGCACAACGGGGGCGCAGATTATGTGTTCAATATTGGGACTCATCATTTTCTTCATCTTCCTTGCTGCGCTTGGAGGAGCTACAAAGAAGCAAACGCCAGCATCTTACTACTAGAGTACTATTACGAATTGTTGCATTGAAACCCTGTATGGTAGTAGTACGGTTACATTTATAGCTACCTACGAATACGATTTACATATTGCAAGCAGTGCTGCTTCAAGACATATGATGTTGACCTGTTTTCAGAAGAGCTGCCCTCGTCGATAGCAATTGAGGCTGAAGTTCCATATGTGCAAGGCAACGAATCACAACGGTGACAACCTTGACGTTATCTCATGCAGGTCGCAGATGAGTATCTGCAGCACAGCCTCAACTCCGTGAGCACCACAACTCATGCTCAGTTCCAAGGAACTAAACCTGTCAACATTCACCAACACTTATACAATACTGTCTTCAGAGAATAGAAGTCGTTGTTATATCATGCGGCTAATCAATATCAGAAATCTGGAGGCAATGAAGCTTGAAGAGTTTCATGATCGTCAAATCCCTCCTTATGCAATCCTTTCTCATACCTGGGGAGAGCGAGAGGCGACCTATCAAGACTTCTGCTCCTGGATCTCCGACTCAGCAGCTGATGGACTGTATCCAGAGCCTACCCATCCAGGACTGGAGAAGATAAAGTCTTTTGCAGTTTGGGCTCATAACTCGGGACATGAACACATCTGGGTTGATACATGTAAGTCAAACACTCTCTAGATGAGACAGCCTAGTTTTGACCTAGCTAGGTTGCATCGACAAGAGCAGCTCAGCGGAGCTTTCTGAGGCTATCAATAGCATGTACAAGTGGTATCGCAACAGCCAAATTTGCTGCGTCTACCTAGTCGATGTGCCTCCGTATGGAACGAACCACGATTTGGAACTATTGGTTGGATGGGAAAGGAAATTCAGGGAGAGCCGGTGGCTGACTCGGGGCTGGACACTGCAAGAAATTCTAGCACCAAAAGCAGTTAAATTTGTCGCGAATGACTGGGAGACTACTTTGGACGAAGAGTATATATATGGATTGATTACGGAGCAGACCGCAATACCGCGTCGAGCCCTGGAAGAGTTCAAACCAGCAAGGTGGTCCATCGCACAGCGAATGAGCTGGGCGGCTAGTCGAGAGACTACTCGAGAGGAAGATCGAGCATATTGCCTTCTCGGACTGTTCGGCGTGCATATGCCCCTTCTTTACGGCGAAGGAAGCCGCGCATTTCTGCGTCTACAAGAGGAAATACTCAAAACAGCCACCGACCAGTCCATATTCTGTTGGACCTCGACGAATATCAAATCCGCGTTCACTTGGAGAGGACTCCTGGCCCGTAGTCCAGCTGAATTTGGGTGCTCCGGTAACATTGTACAGGCACAAAAAGCGAATCTCACACCCACGATTCAGAATACCAACAGAGGCATTCAAATGAAAATAGACCTTCGGCTCTGCAAAGACAGCGTTAAATCTGAATTTATCATCGTCTGGGATGTCGAGCGAATCGGCCCTCACGGTAGGTATAACGTCCCGGCAATCCGAGTTCAAAGAATATCGGAGGACGATTATGTCCGCGTAGGACCTGAATCTTTATCCCATTACCATGATAGCGTATACTTGCATGGCGATGTACCACGCTATAGACCAGGAACAAGAACAATAAACATGAGGGCTGAACTGGAAGGTATGATATATCATCGCATCAAAACGAATCGCCGCATAGCAGGATTTGTCATTCCCACGGAGAGAGAAGCAGCGCCTCTTGGTCCAAGAATTCTCCTAGGGCCAAAGAGTCGAGACAGTTCTAATGGGTCTTTTCACTGGGCTACATCAAGATATGTTTTTGCCGAGTTAATCGTGAACGGGGAACCCCATCTCATGGATCTGGAAGTCCTTTTGAACCGTAATAGATGCCACGTCGATATATTTGTCAGGCTGAGTCCGCTCCACGACGCGCTTGCTTCTCATAATAAGCAATTTCCTGGCATTCATCGATACAAGGAAATTTGGCTGCCTAGTCAATGCTGCGAGTGGATGATATCACCCAGTGCATGTCAAGCATTTAACTTGCGCTTAGTCACATGGATTGAGCTTGACGATGATGATATTCCATTCATTCATATGGATATTGTTGATGACGGAAAGCACTACAATTGCCACAAGTCGGATCAGCCTGCAGCTCACATCAATCAAGTCTGATATTTTACTGTATCCAGTGAGTGCCGTGAAGGCTGAAAAGGGTCCATTGCAACCACAGTCTACAAACGCACGTATTCGTTCACTAAGGACTGCCAATGGAGCTTAGCCATATATTCTAGATAGTGTATACATTGCTAATAGTTCTACATAACTGTCTTCATCCAAGCCTGGACTGCAGAAACGTCAACCACCAAGTCGAAGAATCGAACAAGATACGCAGAGAATAGTAGCCATAAATCATCAATCAACAACATAGAACATAAGAGTGGTGCCTGGATATAGGCCGTGGTGATGCCAATCAGGCCAGTCCGGTCTTAATCATGAAGGCGCATCAAGGGATATCATAAAAAATACTCAACCTATTCACCATAACCGGACCGCAGCCAAAATGCCGCCAGTCCCAAGCCCGCACCGTACCCTCGCCGGACAGCCAAATCAAGTTCCACGAAACAAGAACTGCAGATCCTCCGGACTCAGCTTATCCATCGCAACCTTATCCTTATTGATAGTGCTCGCAATAAGATTCGCCTTCTTCTCCTGCAACTGCACCATCCGACTCTCCACACTATCCTCCACCACCAACCGCGTAATAACACACGGCCGACTCTGCCCAATACGATGAACCCGATCAGCAGACTGCCACTCAGCCGCCGGATTCCACCACGGATCAATGATGAATACGCGACTGGCCTCTGTCAAATTGAGCGCGACACCACCAGCTTTGAGCGAGACGAGGAAGACTTCAACATTGGCGTTCTCCATAAAGTACTGGATGCTCTTTTTGCGTTGCATAGGCGTCATGCTGCCGTCTAACATGACGGTGCTGAAGCCTGCTTTGCGGAGACGCCATTCGACGAGCTGCAGCATGCTGGTGAATTGGCTGAAGACGATGCTCTTAAGGGTGCGTTTGGAAGAGCGGAGCTTGTAGAGTTCGTAGACGAGCATTTCGATTTTGGTAGAGGATGTCCAGTCGGACATTTTGATGCGGTTGATGATTGAGCTTTTCTTGACCATATCAAGATCTTGCTCGATTTCAGGCTGCGTCAAATCAATGGATAGGGCAATGTGGCAGCGAGGACATTCTATATCGCCGCTGCTTTGCTCGCAGGTTGAGATGAAAGACTTGGCGCATTCGCGACAGAAGTCGTGCTTGCACTGAGATCGGATTGGTTCCTCGGCTGGTTCGTCGCAGATGTTGCAAATCAAGACGTTTTGGCCACCTTCAGAATGCTTTCGAAGGATGAGATCTGGGTGGTTGGCGACTTGACGCATCTGCATAATCAGACCGAAGATGTTGGCGTAGTTGTTTAAGACCACACCGCGAGAGACGTAAGTGTCAAATTGGCGCACAGTATTGGACATAATACTTGAAGAGAAATCCCGTTCGATGGAACTAAAGAACTCGTTGCGTACTTGAACCAGCTTTGGCGGTAGCTCCATAGAGGCGGTGTAATCTTTCTTCAATCGCCGAAGCATGATACGATCAGTGAGCATGTGAAGCTTGTCCAAAGCAGCATCACGATCGGCAGGACTAGGAAAGAATCAGTATGATGTGATATCTCTACAATCGGCGAGGACTTACCTATCCCCTGTAATTGGGTTCAAAATCTCTTCATTGAAGACACTACGATGCTCAGAGCTAGAATGTCTACACTTGGTGCATCGATATTCTGTGTCAATAGCCCAGTGAAGTTCAGCACAATCACAAGCTTCGCAGAAGTAATCTGCAAATGGTCGACACTCTAGGAAGCGCAAAAGGGAGAAGAACTCTCCAATGCGGTTTTGCACAGGAGTGCCAGATAAGCACCATTTGTAGGTAGCGTTCAAAGCAAAACAGGCTTTTGCTTGTCCAGTATTTCGGCTTTTGATGGAGTGCGCCTCATCGAGTATAACACGATGCCATTTCACAGCATGAACGGCAGAGTCGGCTTTGATGATATTTTCGCCGCGGCTCCAGCCCTTCTCTTGCTTGCGAAAAGCCGACTCCAGCGTATTGTACGACATGACCAGCACGTTGTACTGCTTGATAGCCTTGACAGTAAGGTTCTTGGATTTGGTATTCGAACCATGAACAACCAAGACTTTGAGCTTTCCATCAGTGTAAGACTCGATCTCATCACTCCATTGCATCAAAGCGACGGGTGGAACAAGCACTAGTGAAGGAGCTTTTGCTGGATAGTCGGACATGATAAGACTGACGGCTTGAATCGTTTTGCCCATACCCATTTCATCACCAAGAAGGCCACCTTTGAAAGTAGATTTTTCTTGTTTGATCATCCAGTCAAGTCCTTCGCGTTGAAATGATTTCAGCTCACGCGTGATGGACTCTGGTTGAGGAGCCTGAACGGGCTTGATGACTGGAAGTTTGGCTAAATCATCCCACATAGTGGTAATTTCCGGATGAGAGTTCTCCAGCTTCATACGGCGGCGCATTTTGCGTGCTTCCTGACCAGTGACGCCTCGAGGTACCTTAAACCGCGGTCCACGTCGTTTGGCTCGTCGCGCAGCTTTTATAGCTCGTCGTTTGGCTGTTGATAGGAGAGTTAGAACGCGGCCATCAAGATACTACACTAGACAATCGATATTTGCTTACCTGCTGGTGAGAGGGTTTCGTCTATTTCTTCCTCCTCCTCCATAAGCGCACTAGGTCCTGCAACAGCGGTAGTGACATCGTTTTCAATGTCCTCTTCAGACAGCTCATCTTCTTCTTCGGTCTCAGTAAGATTGAAATCAGATTCATGGCGAGCACGTTTGCCTGCTGGACCGCGAATAGAGTAATCACTCTACAGTGTATTAGCCTCAGAGACCCGACGAAACAATGAATGCTTAGTAGATATACTTACAAGCTCTGATTCGCTATCAGACAGTGCAGACCGACGTGATCGTTTCTTTGCATTCATTCTATTCTGCATGATTGGAACGTCGGAGTCATCGCCAGATACTTCAGCATCAGAGTCCTTGTACTCTTGTTTCTGGAGTCTCAAAGCCAATTCAGCATCCTTTGAGGTGTCGACAATCACACTCTCTTCATCCTTGATTGCTTCGTCTTCAGTCTTGATTGTTGACGACTTTCGCTTTGATCGGCCACGGGTACCTGCATTTGCGGAACCAAGGACAAGCTTTGTGGAAATTTGTCGTCCACGACCTCGACCTTTGACCAAAGATTCGGCTGGTGTTACAACCATGCTAGTATCAGGTGTCTCGGATGCCAATGAGGCACTTCGAGTTGATGTATCTCGGTAGTTTTTCGAGTCTACGCTATCTGTATCGGCTTGAACCGATGGAACGACGACGCCTCTGAATGATCGAGTTGGGCGTGTAGAAGGGCCTGGTGTCGGAGACATTTCATCGGCAGGTTTGTCTCGTAGGCTCGCTCGGAGCTTGCTACGAGAACGCATAGTGGCGGAGCGAGGCGTAGATCAGTCAGGCTGATAACAGGTCGGTGGTCAAATGAAGGATACGCGATGGCCGAGGAGAGTTAATGGGAGAAGTAGGGTCTTATCTTTGTACGATCTGGCTTTGGAAAATTGACAAAATAGTGGAGGGGTGATGGGAGGCGACTAACGACCTCGAGCAATCAATGGTCTGGAGTGGTGTGGCAAAAAAGTGATAAAGGGGGAAGAGTTCAACACGCGTCGCGTTTGGAGGAGCGAAGAAGGCGCCATGTCAGGTGATGCAATTTAGTGACTATTTCAGACCATATTAGGCTTAGCGTGTCCAAGTGCTCTCACCAATTCTGGAGAATACTTCCAGGCAGCAGCAGTTTCTGATGCCTTCAAACAACATCTTCATTAGATCAATGGGCATTGAAGGAGCCAACGGCGGCAATTGTGATTAAGTCGGGCAGACAAAAGCTTCAGGAGGTGATGAGCATGCATGTTCTGTACTTCTGTTGGGATGGATTAGGTACTATAGCGGGCGACGCGTGGTAGAGAAAATGATAATGGGAGAACCCTTCCTGGAAAGAGCGACCATATGTTGTGGAAAAGACGTAGAAGGTATGCCACAGTTGGCCATTCTTTCTAATCTATTATCTCTGACCTGTCTAGATATCTAAAAGCATCTCCGAATACTTATACCATTCTTTTACCTAAAGGGTTCTCCTACTATCATTGCCTCTACCCCCCCCTCGCACCCTATGGTAGTTTGAGCTTTAGGCAGATTATGAAGAATTGGTATTCATACTGCTAGTACGAGAACATAATCTACAAGTGCCGCAATGCGCCGCTATATTTACATGTCTAATATGCTACGGACTGTACCAGACCCGAGATCACCTCTTCTTCACTTTGTCATGAAATGGTACTCCAATGGTAGACAGCAATAGTCTAGCCTCCTTGTCCGTTACTGCTGACGTTTGGATCTGAATATGGCACCCAGGAATTTTATCCGGCGGATACATATCAAGATTCACCTCGACCTCTGGAAACAGCGTCAGATCCTCCGGCCGCAGACCCAAAGAAATGTTGCCGACCGAGTCTCCAGACCCTCTGCTAACACCAGGCCAGTCCTTGATCTGAGGCATGACAATCTCCACCAGCTTGGCCATGAAATGATACATATCCTCTCCCTCCAATTCAACCGTAAGCGAGACGTGCTTGCCTTTTTTTGCACCCCATTCTTGAACGCTCATCTTGGCTTTGTGGACTTCAGCGCGATGGCCTGATATGCTCTGTAGAAGCATACTTGCTGAATGTAGATAGCCGCGGTTCTCTACTGCGTCGGGCACATGGGTATGGATTACGGCTTTTCGAAGTTCCGGTATGTTTTTGAAGGATATGGGTTTATGAATTGGTCGCAAGCGGCCGTGGCCTCCTTTGGGTCCCTTGGGAGGCCTGTTTTCGTAGTATGGTGAATCACCAACCCAATGCCGCATTCTGTCTCCACGATCTTTGAGTCCTTCTCCTGGTATTACGTGAGTGTAGCAGAGGGCGAGCATGTCTGATGCTACGACACTGTCGTATGTTTCCAGTAGTCGCGGTTGTGTGAATGGTCCAGGTATAAATTCGCGGGATGAGATGTCATCTGGTGGAGGAGGTTGATGGGGATGGAGAGGACCGCGATAGTACTTTGGGGGTCGGTACTTGTAGCTGGTGGTCATTCAGTAAATGTCATGATAGGGGATTCGCGGATGTTGCGCGTGGAACGGTCGTCGTGACGATTCAAAGCTGTAGAACATACCGACTAGAAGGCAATTGCCTCTTTCTTTTAGCAGCATTGGCTACTGGGTCGTATGACTTTGCGACATCATCGGTTGAAGTGTAGAAAGACGAATCAACCAGATCGTTGACAGGCGTAGATGCTGCAGCGGTCGCAGCACATCGTACTTGATTAGAACGAGTGTGTGATAGAGCTCGAAGCCACGTTAGCCTCGCGGGGGGAAGGGCAAAGGCCATTGATAGAGGCGGATGAAGATGTACCTATGCACGATCAATCTCTTTGGAGTCTCGCAGCACTAGAGCATAAAATCTTGGTCGGCGGTTGATCCCGACGGAAGCCAGTTCGGGCCGAGCTGCCTGGAGTCGGATACGGGACCCGACAGTACATACTTCGAATGATTTCATCTTTCAAGGCACCCATAAGTGAAGCATGCCGTACGTCATGCCCATTTTTTACGGTGCGAGCTAGTCTCGGACTTGTATCTAGGAGTCAAGAAATAATATCACAAATAGCGGAGGAACCGCGGATGATTGACGATCTAATAATATCCGAAGTTCCCTGCCCAAACAGGAAGGCAACGGATGTCTATGAGAAACAATATGGCAGCCTGTCTTGCGTGTCGCTAGTACAAGAAACACAATTACCTTCAAAGTAGCACACATTTCACTATGACATATGTATGACTTGTCGTTATTGTTAACCCTGCCATTCATTGATGGGAGAAGTACAGTATTAACCGTAAGGCAGACGATTATCAAATGGCCAATGGCGGACGACTTATGGATATGGGAGGCGCCGTTGAACAAGCTTGTTGTTGTGATGAAGAACATGCCAAGGGATTAGATAATCGTAGGACCTAATTAGGGATAACATAATCCCCTGATTAGCGTGTCCTAAAAACTATATTAGGCCCTTAGACCCCTATAGTAATTAACCACGCTTTATTTCTCATATTCTTATAATATCTAGTAGTAATGATTTAATTTAATTAAGACCTCTAGATAATAGACCTCTTATAGAAATTCCTAGATTTACCTTATCATTAATAATTACTTAGGATTAATATCTAGTAAGATATGCTCTAAGAACACTATCTCCTAATTAGCTAGCCTTATTATAGCCTAATACTTAGTAACTATATATTAGGAAATAATTCTTAAGATTTACGTATAATAATATTTCTTACTATAATATATCCTAAAAATGTCTTAAATTATCTTTAATTTAAACTACTACTTTAAGGATTATTAAATATATTATAAGAATTATCTCTTCTATAATAATACCCTTCTTATCCCTACTAACCTTTGCTACGTTAATTACGTAACTATTAGACGAAACATAAGAACTTCTCCTTAAAAAATCCCTTAGGATAACGTTATAGGAACTTTACTATATAAATTAAAGCTAATAAGTAATAACGTAGGCTCTTAGCCTTAGGTTATCTTAGGAAATTAGATTAAGATCTTATCTATACTAAGGAAGCATAAAAATCCACCTTAGAATAATCTCCTAACTCTAGATTCTATCTAACTAACTTTAGTATAGGAACTTCTAAACCTTAAGACTCTTTCCTTACCTTACTAAGATTATACCCTTCGTTAAAACTATTACTCCCCTTTACTAAAATAAATAACTAGCATAATAACATTATAGCCTAAGCTATAAGATAAGATACTTAGTAAGTATAATACTAAGCCTAAGTTACTAACCTAGATCCTTAAGATAAGTAACTTACTTCTATATTACTAGATAACCTTCCTAGCGTACTAAATCCTAGTTCTAACCTTATAACTTAGGTTACTAACATTTAGTAATTAGGGCCCTAAGCCTTAAACTATTCTACTAGCACGTATTAAGTTAATCTCTAGACTATTAACTATCTTTTTACTAAACTATAAACTCTCTCCTAAGCTTAGAACTATACTCCTAGGGGACCTAACTACGTTCTCTAGGCCTATAACTAAACTTTCTAACGTAATAATAACAAAAATTAGTAGTTCGTAAATAAGCCTATTTCTTCTTAAGGAGCGTTATTTTACTCTACTACTAATAGGCAAAGTAAATAAGATTATAGCCCTAAACCTATAAAGAACGTCTAATATACTTAGTAGTAAGAGATAGTAAATTATATTACTAAATTAACTTCTTATCTTAACGCGAGTAAGTTTACTCTACGTACCTAAGATTGCTAAATAGATAAAATTAAGGCTTATACCTAAACTTAGGCTTTAACCTAAGAAACTTTACGAATAGGTATTACTTACCTAGACCTTATAAGAAAGCTAAGTAAGAAGTTAGATAAGACTATTAAATTGCTCTTCTAAACTTTTAGTCTCTAAAAACTTATTAAGATAATAAAAAACGTTCCTTAGGAATAGAGATAATATTTAACTAAGTTTAAGATACCTCCTAATAGTTTATTCTCTAGGAAACTAAGCGAGTATAATACCTAGGTTAAGAGCCTCCTTTATACCTTTAAGGCTAGTAAGAATATTCTCTTATTAAATTCTACCCTACCTAAGTAGTAAAAAATTACTAAGGTTAAAGAATATCTTCCTATTAAGCAACGTCTCTTATAGGCTAACTTAGCCTAGTAATAAGCTATAGAGGAGTTTAAAACACTTAAAAGTTTATCTTACTTCTTTATCTACTTTTAACCTATATTTAGCATTAAAAAAGATATACTTAAAGTTAGTATCTAGTAGAATTATATATTATAGGTTTTATTTACTAAGGAATTTATTTATTATCTTTATATTCTATAAACTTAAATAAATCCTATACCTACTAATCACAAAATAGGTATCTAAATCTAAGGAGGCCTTAAAGAACAAGTTACCTTTAAAGCTAAGCGTAGGCATAGTACTATTCCTAACCCTATAGTTAATATTTTAGCCTTTAAATAAGAGATTATTAAATATAATACAAACTTTTATAGAAATACGCGTAATACTTATAACGCTTATAGGCTAAGGTAGCTTAATAAAATCTCCTCTAGTTTTAAGGAAGATAAAAAGCCTACTCTAGATACTAATTCTAAAAAATATCTTAGGGAAGTTAATAATAAAAGCTATACTAATAATAAGCTTAAGTTAAATAATAAAAATTTAGGGTAGCTTAACGCTATAAATAGCTATAGTCACCATCCTAGAAGATAACATAATACTTAACGCTCTAGGAAATTTAACTCTAATAAAAAGTTATAGCCCTTTCGTAAAAAGGACTCTAAAAGTAGGAAAGCTCCTATAGATAACTCTAAACTTAAGTACTAGAATTATAGTAAACTTAGCTATCGCGCTATAGATTATAAAAAGCCTAACTAGCAATAATAGGATTTAAAAAACTACTATTACTAAGAGATAAATAAGAATCTTCTAGCTTAGAACTAGAATACTCTACTTATCTATATAACAATTAATAAGCTTTCCTTAACTATATAAGTAGATATAGCAATACTCTCTTACGTCTACTTATTTACTTATATTATAAAAATTATTCTATTAAGACTATAGCTCTTCTAGACTTAGGAGCTAACTCTATTTACGTTAGTTAAAAGATTATTAAGAAACTTAAAACTCCTATAATACTTATCTTAGAGAAAGAAGTTACTCTTATAGATAGCTATATAGTTATAACTTCCTTTAAGATTTACTTACTTTATCGTATTAGGACCTTTTATAGCTACTTTAAGGCTTATGTCCTAGATATTTCTAATCTTAACGTTATTTTTAGACTCTTATAGTTCTAGTTATGCAATCTATAGATTAATTAGATAATAAGGCGAATTAAGCTTATAAAGTAACGCTTAAAGGGCCTATATACTTATAAGCTTATTATAGAACGCTAGGTAGAGCCTCTCTAGAATAAAAGAAGCTACCTAAAATAAATAGAGTAGTTTATAGCTAGCTCTCTTTACGTAATCTTTTAAGTACTTTAGAATAGGGTAAAAAGAGCAAGAAACAAAGTTAAGAGCGTTCTTTAGCTAATTCACAAAATATAAGAATAGCCTAATATCCTCTTAATAACTAATAACCTTAACATTAATAAACTTGCTTTAGAAGATAAAGGCATATAGAAACTTTTAAATAATTATTATAAGTCTTTTCATTATACTCTTTTTAAACTTTCTCTATACTTTAAGTTTAATTACGAAATCTCTACAAGGGACGCTCCTCCTTATAATTAGGCTTATTATTAGATATTTAGTCTACAACTAAAAGAGTAAGAAAAGTAGATTTAAGAACTACTTGCTAAAAAACTTATTAGAGTCTTAGGAAGTTCTTAGAGTTTCCTTATTCTATTTGTACTAAAGCTAAAAAGAAAATAGAGAATATATATTAACTATCGTCTACTTAATATAGTTACGCGCAAGGATACTTATTCCTTACTACGAATTAATAAGTATCTTAATACTATTAGTAGAGCAAGATTCTTCTCTAAGCTTAACCTCCTATTAAGCTATTAGTAAGTCCGTATAGTAGAAAAAAATATTAAGAAAATAGCCTTTAATACTAGGTTTAGGAAGTACAAGTTTCTTATTATGCCTTTTAAATTAATAAATACGTTATCATTCTTCTAGCGTATAATAAATACACTTCTTTAGCCCTTTCTGTTAACCTACGTAGTTATTTACCTAAATAATATTATTATTTACTTAAATATTATAGAGGAATATTATAAGTATATTACCTAAGTTCTAAAGATCTTCTAAGATAATAAGCTCTACGCTCATCCTAATAAATATATCTTTAAAGTTAAGAAGATTAAATTCTATAGCTATAAAGTAGAAAGTTAGTAAATCTAACCCTTACGTAAAAAGACTACCTTAATTAAGTCCTAGCCTATACCTAAGAACGTATATAAAATACGTTAATTCCTTAGTCTTACCTTATACTACTAGTAGTATATTAAGAACTTTACTAAGATTGCTATCCTTATTTTTAACCTCCTAAAGGAGGCTAACCTAGATATTAAGAAAAAGAAGCACTACCTTATTACTTAGACCTATTAATATACTATAGCCTTTAATAGAATTAAGACTCTATTAACCTTATTGCCTATCTTAGTAATATATAACTTACAAAAGCCTATAAAGCTCTAAATAGATGCTTTAGATTATACGATTAGTTACAAGCTAGTATAAGAAGACGACTAGGGTAAATAGTACCTAGTTACTTTTAATAGCTATAAGCTAAGCAGAGCTAAACTTAACTATCTAGTGTATAAGAAAAAGCTTCTTATAATTAAGAATATAATTAGGAGATACTAACACTACTTCCTAGGGAAGACTATTAAAGTAATTACAAATTATAATAGCTTATAGTATATAAATACAATTAAGAACAATACTTAACGTATTACTTAATAAATTAAAGAGTTCTAAGAATTTAATCTTATCTTTATGTATCGTAAGGGTTCCTAAGTAGTAGTTCCTAATACTTTTAGTCGCTATCTAAACTTTTAAGAAGAATAGATTAACACTATCTAGGAAATAGAGCCTAAAGATAGTAATAATAACTTATTTTCTAAGGCGCAAGCTACCTTATTAGAACCCTTATAAAAGTAGAAAGAATAGAAAGCCCTCTATATATAGAGCTTATAAAAAGCGTTAGAAAAGAAAGATTATACTATCCCTACTAGCGTATAAAAGAGGCTCTAGAAAAGCGTTCTTAATCGTTTTTAGATCAACCCTAATAAAGATATTAGAAGGAAACGCAAGTATCTATTCTTAGAGAAAAATTCTACTAAAGCTAAAATGCTTACTAGTTTACTCTATATTTACTTCCTCTACTATTAAGACCTTATTAAGAAAATATATAATTAGTATAGGCACCTATTATATATAGGCCTTACTAGTATCCTTAAACTAGAAGGTTAGTAGTTAGGAATAAAAGATAACTTCTAAGAATTTACCTAGTTCTGTCCTATATGTTAAGTTTAATAGATAGATTAAAGTAGGCCTAAGCATAGGTTCTACTATTAAGTACGAAACCTATAGCTATTTAAGGCTTAGGGAATTAACCTAATTAGTAAACTTCTATAGAGTCTTTTTAGGAACTAATATATTATCTATATAATTAACTATATTATAGGATAGCTTATTATAAAAGTAGTACTAAATGCTACCGCTCCTATAGTCATAGAATTTATCTATAAGAAAATTATCTTAGAATATAGTTCTTCTTAATCGTTAACCTTAGATAATAGACCTTAGTTTATCTTAAACGTAATTTTATCCTTATTATAATAGATAAAGACTAAGTACTACTTAATAGCCCTATATAACCCTCAATTTAACAAAAAGGTTAAGAGATTTAACAACTTACTAGGCATGTTCCTAACTAAGTTCCTAGAAGAAAAACTTATAGCTAGCTAGGATCTATACCTAAATTAGGTAGTTTATATTACTAAAGTACGAGCTTATACTACGTTAAGAATATCTCTCTTCTTCCTTATCTATAGGAAAGATCCTAAAGACTTTAAAATAGGCTAAGTAAAGAAAGATAAATAAGCTAAATTAACTAGTACTATACTTTTTATCTACGTAATTACTAAAGATTGTCTAGAAAAAGTTAGAACTACTAAGTAAGTCTATTATAACGCCTTATTAAAATAAGCCGTAGCTTTAAACCTTATTAATAGTAATATAATTTTAAAAGAGGACTTTATTATTAAGTTCCCTATAGGTTCTTATATACTCCTTAAAAACTTAAATAAAACTAAGTTCTAGGCGGCATAGTTTAGCCTTTATAAAGTCTTAAAGGTCTACCTCCTAAGAATATACACTCTTAAGATACTTAATAAAAAAGTACTTAGAAACCTCGTCTATAGGAATTACCTTATATAAGCATATATATAGAAAGAAAATAAATATTATTACTAAAACTAGCCGTATCCTAAGCATAAGTAACTAAGCAAGGATAACCTTAAAGGCGTCCTAGATAAAGAGTATAAAAGTGAGATAGATATATCTACTATAACTAAGAAAGACTAGCTTAATAGATTAAGAAACCTTTTAGTAGAATTAATTAATATTAAAAGGTCTAGTACTAGGAGATATTACCTAGGTCTACCTACTATCTCTCTTAACCTTATAAGAAAAGTTTAGAAAGCTAAAGTAAGCATTTATAGATAAGAAAAGAAACGCCCTATAGTAATTATTTATAACTTAAGTAGTAACTTAGAGACTCCTATAGCATTAGAATATATTCCTCCTAGCCTAATTCTAGCTTTAGCATAAAGCAATCTAAAGTAGATAAAGTAAATTATGTAGAAGGCAAAATATTTTATAGTGCTATAAGATCTAATAAGGAAGGAGAATAATAATATTTCTACCCCTCTAAATTAAAGCTTAATAAGGGAGGAAATCCTCTTAGCTATAGTAGAATAAGAATTAATCTTTATATTACTAAAATAATAAAAGTAGAAAGATAAATTATTAAGGCTAAGGAGCTATAATAGAATCGCTACCCTAATTACCTATACGCCTATACTAGAGGTAATAGATCTATATAAATAGGTATCTAATCTTAGAGAGAATTATTAGGGTATTAACCCTTTATTACTAGATACTATAGAAGTAAAGGTTCTTTCTATAGATTACTCTAAATCTAGTCTACTATAAGAGATAGATATAACTAAAGAATTCTTATAGGACACTAATATATTTAGGCTAACTATAACGCCTAGTAGTTCTATGCATCCTAGTACTAGCCTATAATATTTAGGATTAAGATAAAGATAGCAGAAGGCTACTCCTAAATAAGAGATTATCCTACGTATAGACATAAGCAAGGTACCTATAGGAAAGAAAAGAAAAATTAACCTTTTATTATCTCTTTTATAACCTTTCCTAATTATATTTATTTAAGAAACTATTTATAAGAAATTACTTTTATTTTATTATTAATTTAAGTAAACTATTACAAGCTATAATAAACAAGCTAAATCCTTAGATCTTCCTAGTAATTCCTAGGATCGTTACTAAGGATATTTAAATATAATAAGTTATCTTTAGATCTCCCTAGTAATTCCTAAGACTATTACTAAAGTCTACCCTTTAATAAACTAATAAGATAAGACTAAGAAATATAAGAATATTAAAGAACCACTACTATACATCCTATTATAATCCTACAAAGTCCTATCTTTTTAAGGCCTATACCTACTCCTTCTTCTTATTCTCTAAGAGCTTTACCTAGGCTACTAATCCTATAACAATTTTAGCTATTCTAAAGTACTCCTTATTAATTAGTAACTTAGAAATGCTAAGAGAAGTAGATAATTAAATAATAGTAAGATTTAGACCTTTCTTCTAACCCTATAGCGAGACGTAGTCCTTATAAAATAAACAAGTTTAAGGTTTGCTATTAAACGCATAATTAATATAGGCACTATCTAGGAAAGGAGCCTTATTCCTCTTACGTATACTAATAACGTACCTATTATAAGTATAGACTTACGACAAGTCTTAGTAATATATATAAGCCTTTTCTTACTTTACTCCTATAATTATATATATTATAGAAGTCTTTAAATAAAAAGACAATAATAGAATATTCCTAGTTAAGAGTAAAGTACTTAGATGCTAATAGATTCCTTACTAAGGTATAAGCGCTAAGATATTAGCAACCTCTACTAAAATACTATTATCCTTCTAATAATATTTTAAGAGCTAGAAGAGTAATTCCTAAGTTACTTTCTTCCTTAAGAGTTTAATATCCTTAAAGGCAAGATACTAGTTAGAGTCTAGGAACTTAACCTACTTCTCCTAATAATCTATACTCTTCTTAATAGTTAGTCTTACTATATTCGTATAACTACGCATAGTAGATAGCTCTTCTAAAATTACTATTAAGCTTACCTTACGTTTATACTTTTAGAGTTTTACTTACTTTAACTCCTACTCGCGTTTATTACGCGTAGCTTTAGTAGTTTTAATATACTTATAAGTATCTTTTAGGCTCTTATTAGTAAAGGCTAGTTAATCTTTATAATCTTTTACTTCTTACTTTATAAACTCCTAGTACTTTACTAAGTTTACTAACTCTTTTTTAGTAGCCTTATACTTACAAGTTAAAACTATTATAAAAGTCTTAGTATAGAAATTGCGTACTTATAATAAGTTAAAAAGTATAGAAGTTCTATACTTAGCCTTATAATTACTTTTTAATAAGTCTAGACTTCTTATTATACGCGCTAATCCTTAAGTAAGAGTATTATTAATAGGAATTATTTAATAAGACATTCTTAGCATTATAGAAGGTACTAGAAACTTATAGTAAGGATAGGAAACGTTACTAGAGGTATTACTAAAGAGATCTTCCTCCTTCTTATTAGCCTCTAGAATTTAGTTAATTAGCTAAAAACTTATAAAATAAGAATAACGCTTAACTAAGTTATAAACTAATTCCTTAGGAATTTTCTTATAACTTAGCAAAGAGGATAGAACCTTAGTCTTAACCTTCTTACGTAAATAGGTTATATAAGGTAAGGGCTACTCTTACTTATCCTCCTTTAGAGCGTTAATAATCTTCTAATAAGCGCCTAAACAAGAAGAGTTTCCCTTATTAGACTTCTAAGAGCTATCTTTCTTTAGAGTGCCTAGAGAAGTTATTTTAAGAGCCTTAAGAAGTATAAATAGTAAGTTTTAAGTAAGGAGAATATATAAAGTTACTTATATTTAATAATATTAGAAGTATAAGAGGAAATCTACTTCTACTAGTTTAAAAATATTGTAAAAATATAATAAAAAAGAAAAAGAGAAGACAATAAATTATAAAGCTTTATAAATATAGAATTAAGCTCCTATCCCTATATTTACTTAGACTAGTAATTACTACCTAGTTCTTTATTACTACCTATACGTTACTTCTTACAAACTTTATCCTTTAAGGCCTTAATACGTAGGTTATATATATCCCTTACTAGATTAAGTAGCCTTAATATACTTATATAAACCCTTTATAATTCCTTAATATACTACTACTAATAGCTCTTATATAGATAAACCTTCCTAAAAGAATTAAGGAACTATAAACGCCTAAGTACTATTTACGATAGTTTAACTAAGATCTTAGGAAGAGTTCTTAAGGAATAATATCTTAGAGATTACTATCTAATATAACTAAGGCGATAAACCTAGTTCCTAGGTAGAGGTTCCTTATTAGTTATTATAATATTCTTTTTATTTTACTCATTTATTAAAGCTATAGCTATAGGATTTATAATCTTAGGAAAGTTCACGCTAGTAAGGAAGAATATTATAATAAAGAATATACTAAGGGATTAGATAATCGTAGGACCTAATTAGGGATAACATAATCCCCTAATCAGCGTGTCCTAAAAACTATATTAGGCCCTTAGACCCCCGTAGTAATCAACCACGCTTTATTTCTCATATTCTTGCAACACTTGTGAGCCCACGCGATGAGTACATGCGTGTTGAAGGAGTAGGAACACCTAAGGAAGGGAAAGAAGGAAGGAGTTAGGGAGCAAACCGGAAGCAAAGAGAAAGAGCGATCAAATGCTTACATATCTACCCATAGAGGTTTCATTTTTTTCTCACGTTAACGTTGCTTTTGTTATTCTGGATTTTGCACATGATACGCAGTGCAGTCTTGGCTGACTGCAAAACCTGTCAAGTCACCAGCTGGCAGAGGCCAGAGACCAAGTGAACCAATGCAAACAATCAACCTTAAAGCAGCAGTTCTGCAATCCTCAATCCTTCTTGAGGCCCCCGCTCGCTCTACTTTCTACTTCTGACACCAACAAAGATCCATCCATCAATTTGGCCCTAGCTACTACCCATTACCACTATCCAGGATTACAGGATTCCAGGGTCTATCAATACCTGGTCAGACCCTTCTGACAGGTTCACGGACGTTGCAGCCATCTACAAGCAGTCAAGATCACCATTACAGCTTCACTACCACACAGCCGCCACACTACTAATAGACTATTCTGCAGAACTAACGCAAGTCAACTTGGGATTTCCAGAAGGCGCCAGGCTGCATTATCTATCTCAATTATCTACCACCAACTCTATTCTCTCATCTCTTTCTCCAATCTTTCCTCCTCCAGTCTCAATAACTTCCTCAAATCAGCACTGGGACCTACTGACTCCATCCGTACACCTCTGCTACTTTCAGCTTCTCCTGCGCGCGTGTCTGAAGTACCGCTGAAACGTCTCTTCAAGGGTTACGCTGCATCCCCCCACGTCGTTCTTGCTCAATATCGCCCAAAGAACCCCGCCTGTCGGACTGTCCCTGCAGAATTCACCATTCATTCCCGGCATATGGTTTCCGCTTTCTATTGATCTCCGCCTCTTCTAAGAGAGGGAATACAACTCTCATCAGCTCCACCATACGCCATGGTCTGCTAATTCATCAATTGTTATCCCATCATGAACGGCGTCAGTAGGTTTCTGAGTCGAAGAGAGAAGAAGGGCAAGGGACACACTCCTTCAGCCAAGGTAAACAATTCCTCTCCAAACATATCGCCGCGCTAACACAAATTCCAGGATATATATCGCATCTTTCATCACGAAGACAAGAAAAAATCCTCTCGCGATGAGGAAAAAAATGTTTGTATCCCATTCTTTCTCAGCCCTCTCCCAGGCGGTAGAATGACTGGCATGCTCCCATCGAGTGTGATGTCAACCATCCACTACGCTTTGTCGTCGATTGCTTTGCTTCCCAAAGAGTGCGTTTAGAGCTTGGAGTTCTATGGTTTACGATGGGAATCAAAGCACTCGATATCAAGTGCGGTAAATGGCAGACATGGTTCTCGATGGTGGCGCGTTAATTCTCTGGCTTACCCGTTCCTCTTTTTCCCACCGACAATGATACCAACTCCCACGCTGCATTCCAAGTTCTTCGCTTATAGCGATGCGCTCGGCAAGTGGCGTTGTATGAATATGTCAGAAGAATTGGTTTATCTGTCATCATTGTTGATAGAGCTTCACCAGTCATTCTGTTCCCCGCCTCTCAACCAATCAGCCACGAATGCTAATGGTCTATAGATACAAGAAATTTCTAAGCGTTTAGAGGAACTAGAGATCACAGATATCAAGGATTCTCACATCAAGTATGCTTTACAACATCCTTATTCAAATGGCGACCCAGATAAGGCTGTTCAACTCATACGGCTCTTCCACGAGACAATATCTGGCAAAATGGTCAAATTCAATCCGGTGATCCCGATGCTTGGTGCTGAAAATAGAAACATGGTCACATGCTATATCGACTCGCTCCTTTTCGCCATGTTTGCACGAGTAGACAGCTTTGAATCCATGCTATCGGTCGAATTCCACGATCCTGCTATCAACCAGCTTGCAATTACCCTGAGATTCTGGGTCAACATGTTGCGAACAGGCAAGCTCATTACTGTGGATATAGCTAAGCATATTCAAGACGCAATGGCAGATTGTGGGTGGGAGGATGCACGTGAGATTCGACAGCAAGATGTGTCAGAGGCATTTACCTTCATAACAGACAAGGCAAGATTACCCTGCTCGTTCAATATGTGGATCTTCTGAAATAGTTCTCGACCTGCTGACAAGAACTTTGGCTAATTGAATGATAGTTGGCTCTGCCCCTCTTGACCCTCAAAATGGACGTGTACCATACTGGGAAAGAATCGATGGACGATCATAGATATGTACGGGAAAGATTATTAGATGTGGCAATACCGGAAGGGCAAGCTGAAGGTACCGCAGTCAAGCTGGAAGATTGCCTGGAAAGCTTTTTCAACAACAAGATCGAAGTTAAGCGACTGCTACAACGGCGTAATACCGTCAATTCGAGACCTCAATTACCCACAGAGAAGGGGGGCTCGTCAAATGTAGAAGAGGTGGAGCTCAAGCGACAATCAACTACCCAGTCTGTTTTTCGACAACGTAAAATGGAATTGTTAACAGGAGCCGCAAACAAAATCACGACTCCAAAGGACGACACAGATGTGATTTATGGTGGTAAGCAGCAAGAAGCAGGACAAGCGGTTCGCAAAGAAGTCACCATACCTGCTTGGCAATTCTTCAATCTCATTCCTTGGTTTCAAGCGAAGCCAACAACCGAAGGACAGCCTACGACAGATGCTCAAGTAGCCGCACATTTTGCCAAGAGAAGACCTGTTTTGGGTATATGCCTGAAACGGTACGGCATCACCAAGGACGGGCCGAGACGAGTCGATACATATATCGATATTCCTTTGGAAATTCGGCTTCCCCATTTTGTTTCCAATGGGAATGAAGAGGATGGTTTTGGATCTAGTTTCTCCACTTTCAAGCTGTCTTTGCAATCAGTAATATTCCATCGAGGCGTGTCTCTTAATGCGGGACATTACGTCTCGATTGTACGTCCAGCGCCAAACGAGATTCGATTTGAAGGATCAGAGTCAGATCGCAAATGCCAATGGCTCATGTTCGATGATTTGGCCAAGGAGAGAGTCACCACAGTTGATATTCGCAAAGCATTAAAAAAGGAATGCCCGTATCTGCTCTTCTACCAGGTCCAGCCTGTTGATGATGATGAGGAAGAAGAAACATACTCTGAACGATCCTTTTCCGACCCCGAAGAGCCTCCAACTTACGCCGAAGCCACCAATATCTCAACTCCCGCCACTACTGAAGCTCGCAATAGTACTGCGACTATCACACCTGAAACATCAGTCTCGCAGTCACTATCTCAACTTTCTCTTTTACCCGCCGAACGCGATGATATCATTACTCCAGAAGCTAGAGTTGCGCATCTCCCTCCTGCTCAAATACTCCTGACCCCTAGAACAGCCTCTCCCTCCAGCTCTGCACGATCTCTTGAACAAGCTCTGTCGGCGCCTCCGAAGCTCGGAGATGATACCCTTCGACCACGATCTCTCGATATTCCTCGGACTTCCAAATCCAGATCTCGCAAGTCCCAAGACTCTGACCAGAAGCGCAACAGTGTTGCCTTTACAGACAGCTCCTATGGGCATTCGGCAACCACCACACCACATGAAGACGCAACCACTACCACCAACAAAGACGGTTATATTGGTGCAAAAGAGCTTACTAGCCCTCAAGAAAGTGTCAGCGGCACTACTAGCCCACCAAGAAAACGAGGCAGCACAGAAAAGTCAGAGAAACGCTCTTCTCGCGCCCTATGGCTCAGCGTAGGCAGCCGACGCGCACGACCTAAGAGTATGCCGCCCGCCGACAGCCGCATGACCATGGGCGACCTCGTAAAGGGTATCCGCGGTGCCATGAGCAAAGACAAGCTCCCTCTCAACGTCACAGTCACCACTGCTAGCGACAGCACTACCTCTGAGCAATCGAATCCCGCTACACGCGCGGTTGAAGCTGAAGGCCCGCCACTGCCCGACGGCACTACAACAAATGGGAAAGAGAAGACGAAAGAGAAGGACAAGTACTCCAGCATCGGCCGACGGAAATCACTGCGGCCAAAGAGTAAATCACGCGGAGAAGCTACGCCGCCAGAAGACCCAAATGCGCCGGATAGACAGTGTGCTGTGATGTAGAATAAATGGAGAAGGCTGCTTCGGCGCGTGCTGTGTCGCTGAACGGGCATGCCAACGTTGGACACCTGTGTAATTGGGACGTTTGTATTGTTTTATTCATGTATTTATCATGACAAGTGCATAGCGGCGGAGTTTTTATTTTTATGCATAGGGTTGATGGAATAGGGGCCGCCATTTTGGGTATTGGCGATCGGATGGGGTTTTGCTTGGGCAAAAGAATTGGCATTGATATTGATACTCCTATTGGTTTGAATTGTAGCCATGACGGCACGTTGTATAGCGTTTAGTGCTTGGACTTTGTAGTCTATTGTCAATGAATTATGTGTAATCGGTTGATATGTCTCTGTTGTTGCTTGTGATTTGAGCTCAGGAGATCTTTGTAGATGTGACAGTGTGAACAATCGAAGAAGGCTCTGGTTGTTTGTAAAGGATTGTCTGTCATGCTGTTCAAGTTACCATGGAAAGGAGCCAACGAGCGATATAGTCTCGTTTGAGGAGGCAATTATCCTTTTAAGGTTTCTGGTTTCGCGTGTTCTCTCAACTATTCTGCTTTACTCACGACTATACGGCTTTGAGAGCCGCACATGTACTATTGCAATCGCTTTAATTCCTGTCTACTTCTTCTTTCTTTTCCACAACACTTAACTTGAAAGGCAACATTCCCAACAACATGGCAGAAGCCAACATGGGCGCTGGTCGCTTCCATATGCTGGGACTTCCGTTAGAGATACTGACCATGATCATCGACGAAGCGCTGATACCTCTATACGGCTGGACGACATTGCCAATCGAGACATGCTGTGGTGAAGGAGGCTCAAAATCAACTGCCAGAACACTCTCTCAAGTCTGTCAACTCTTCAAAGCGATCATACGGCCAATGCTATATCGCAGCTTGTCTTTCAAAATTCCAGAAATCAACTACAACCGACGATACAATTTGACGAAAGAGGATGCCAGACACTGTCATATCCTCAACGTTCGTTTTGAGGATTGTCCTGATCTACTGGAGAGAATCCTTGCGTACAAAGCGCCCAATATTGACTTTGATTTTCTGCATCTGTGGAGCATGGCAAAGAATAAGGATAAGTGCAATGTGGAGTGTCTGAGAATCCATGTACCAGATATAAATATTCCTGTATTTCAGCAGATTCATTTCCGGATGCTTGAGACGATGTTTGAAAACATGCCACGGCTCAAGCACTTGACCATCACTGGGTAAGAGCCACTCACTTCTCATGATATCGGATACACAATGACTAATGACATGTAGCGGCCGTGACAGCATGGAAAACATACTCGCCAAACTTCTACCAAACTCCCTAGAGTCTCTCACAACTGACTGGCTGCCCCTGATCCAATCCGCTGACGAAAACCCAATCCTCGCCTTGGCCGGCGCACACAGCCAATCTCTCAAACATCTCGTTATCCGAAAAGGCCCTCAAGCCAGTGGAGTTCACCCATCACTTTCTCTCACCCACTTCCAAAACCTACGAACAGTCCACATCTCGCGCTTTATGCTAATGAGCTACCGTCGCAACAACACTCACCCAGACTACCAAACCACCCTCCCCAACCCGCCCGCAACACGCTTCCAGCCCCTTCACATTCTGAAGCCAGACGTCGTTGTGCGAACGATGATCACGCCCACAGTGCAGACATTCATCGTCGACTTTCGCTTCAACAATCTGTTTTGGGAGTTTGAAAGCTTTGTCAACGCTGTTACTACGCTGGACTGGTTCCAGGGGCTCGCATTTACTGCAGCGTCAGAGAGGCGAGCACTGCGGCGCATTGAACTCATCTATGAGCCGATGCCGTACTTGGGGAACGAGCAGTTTACAGGAACACCTGTCAAGACGATCTCGATTTCAAACGCCGCGAGAGTTATGGAGCAGGTGGGAGATTTTGGGATCGAGTTGGTGTATACTGTGCCATGCGAACGTGGAGATGTGAATGGTATGTGCAAGCGAATTATCGAGCGGCGTAATGTTGAGGACAAGAGCGAGCAAGCATCTGAACACACGGTGGAAGAAGAAAAAAATGAGGATTCAAAAACATTGACGTTGTTGTAATTCAAGTACAAGTAGCACCATTGTTAAACCGTGTGTTAATGAAATTTTGCCAACAGAAACGGGTGAGCTCTTCAATTTCCCGCCGTCCTTCGCTTTGCTATGCATTATTGATTAAATTAATGAGCGTATCAGTAAGTCTTCTTTTTCCCAAGCCATTTTTGAAACAAAGATCATTCCTTCTATGCTTCAGCAAATGCGGCTTCTTGCCCATGCTTCTCAGTCACAGCAACGTTGCTGTATGATCGGCTCTTGCGCACCTTTCTATACTCCATGACAATCATCACAGTCGCAGCAAGTTCAAGGAGAAACAGTACGATCAAATTCCACTTCCAGCCATTCATGAGCGCCAAGTGAGTCGATACATTATCATGATCGCTCTTATTCACGAACACTAGCGGAGAGTCCAGTACAGCGGCATACCATGTCTGCGGTACCCATTTGCCTAGCGGATAGTGGCTGCCGGTGGTAAGACTTTGGTCGTTGATGTCGATTGTTTGACCACTTGTTTGGTGGACGACGACGAAGACGTAGATGAGCGCGGCGAGGGTGAGGAGGAAGGAGAGGATGGTGAGCACGAGCCAGGTCGTGTAAAGTGGAATTAGGTAGCGTGGGAACTGTGCATGCGTTAGTTTGGAAAGAATGGATTGAAAAACGTGTTTTTGTGGGGGTGATTATTCGGTCTTGACTCTTCAAGACCCTGAATGTTCATGATTTGGATGAATCAAGAGCGGAGAAGTCAATTGTTTTACACAATGCTTCGTAGAAAAGACAAAGTTTTGAAACAACATCAAAGATTTCGCTTTCTGGTTTCGGTAACTCGTAGGGGAATTTTCTTACTCGTCGCTCGATAAATCCCCGACCTCCGAGAAGGATAAGTCCAAGCAAGCCTACCAGCATAAGAGCTGAACCGGATGCACCATTTGCCGTGTGGCCGTGGTTTGCATCTATGTGTTTCGGTTTTGCGTCGAGTATCTTGTTGTTTTCCATCTTGTATAGGCCATCTTTGTGAAGAAAACCGACAGTGCTGCCAATCATTCCGGTTTCGATCAAGCAGTCAATCATAAGCACGGCCAAGAGGACGCGCAATATTATGGTCCCCATGACTGATAGCGAATTTGGTCTTGTGTCTGCCGTAGATGAAGATGCTGGAGGTTTCTATGAGTTCCAACCTGATCCGGCATGGAGTTAAAGTATAAGAAGAGGCTCACAAGTTGGCTGTGGAGGAGGAAGGCGAACAGAACATTTTTATCTTCGAGGACTGCTTACACGAACCGAAGAGCCTTTACATCGGGGGCTGAAAACCACCCAATAATGCGAGTCTTTACCGCAAGAGTGCATGGCGTCGTTGACGGCTGTTTATGCCAAGATGTAAGCACAAGCAGTGGCTGATTGCCGAAAAAGGATTTAAGGCGTAGGCGCAGCATTTTCTACTCGTCCTTGAAAGGATGGTACGACGAGTTCTATCGAATATTGCGTGGTATCCGTTACTGTCATACGCCGTACTATTTATCGCAAATGCCGTCTTATCGATCTTCAAGTTGTGTCTTCATTTTTACAACTCACGATGCCCAATGATACTGGTCTGATCAGGCAAGAAAAACAATGGCACCGAGATTTGAGACTTTCAGCCTCTGAGAGTCGGAGCTTGCCAAGACGTTGAACTTGTGAACACGATCACAATATAAGTTAGTTCCCGGTGTCAACAAGACGGAGCCATGCAAGAGTTACGGTAAGTTTTGTTTAACTGGATTCAAGACTTCCAGTGGCCTGATAAAATTTGTGTCTTGGCTGCATTATAGCTGTGTTTGCCAAGCGACTGAATAAGACCAATTTCGCAGTGCGCGCAGCTAAGTTACTCTTCACAGAGTTGCATAACCGACCAGTTCTGGGCCAAATGGCTGATGCACAGACTTGGTCACTTGGATAAGCCTTGGGTGAAGAACACCAGCGGCTTGCTCCGTAAGGCTGCATATTGTGGATTCATTCAATTGGGCCACAAGTTTCTACAGACACAAGTTCCAATAAATGGTTGGTACGGTAGGGTCTAAAGTCTTGTTCCCGTTTGGCTTGCATGCCAACTGGCAATCCCAGGCTCCCCGGATTGTCCGATTGACAATTGATTATCGCAAGGAGTCCAGGTTCTTAGAACTGACAATGACAGTTTGACGGGTATCCCAAATTGAGGTTGAATGACTCTAGTACGGAAAGGTAATAGTATATGGATTTCCCAGGCATGTCCTTGGTGGATAAAGTTAAATCTAACTACTGCATAGTTTTACTTTGAAAACCAAACTGCATATCGCTCTAGGTAAACTAACAAGAGGATCCAGAGGCCGCTGTCACGAATTTTTTCTTATACCTATAGAACGTGGCCAAATCATTACCAAAGATACACCAAACTACAGTGGCTGTGCTTATGCATATTCTCAGCTCCAAGGATTATTCGGGCCTATGCTGGACAGAATCGGCTGACCGAACTATTCATATCTTCTCATTGCCTCTGGCATGAATCTCACTTCTTACAGCGGTGAGCTCTGTCAACTTTGTGCCTTTTCAGCAATTTGAATCAAGTCAAGGAAAACTGGCCAATTCTATTGCAGTCTGGATTCTAGAAATAATATATCTATGCCGGAGTCGCTGAAACCCAAACACCAACGAAAAGAGCCATCGCCTCTGACATTTCTCCATGTGACGACTCACGCCTAGACATATTTTAGCTGCTGTAACTTTCAGAAGTCGTATATCAGTTTGATTACTTACGCTGGATGGGCCTCCATGTCGAAATGAGCCTTCATGGATAGTTTATCTCCCTTCGCAACCTTGATTGTTGGGCAAGCTGTCATAGTCGATATGGTTTCCCAAGGCTTTCCATTTGGACCAACACCAGTTGCCCCAGAACCACCATAAACAGCAGTGGTTTCGCACACCTTCTTTCCGTTTACAAAAACTTCCATACTTTTGCCACCATCTAGTATAACGTCAGTGTCTGAAGATCAGCTAAGCTCGATCAGCAAATAGTTACCATGCATATGGGCGCCTGATCGCCATCGTTAGTCACTTTTGTCAAGAATAGGTAGGTCAAGAAACTTACGCGTGCTGCCAAAATAGCCGTCTTGAGCCATGGTCATCTCATTTCCAGCTACAGTAAAAATCTTTTGATCTTTTGGTGCGTGGATGCTACTTCCATTCGGTCCACCACATACACCAATATCAATGGAAGATTGTATCGCGGGTAAGAGACCTGCAGCCTTGCCTGGTACAAACTCTAATTCAGACTCGGAAAACACGAACCTTGGTTCATCGTGGTAATTGACGGTATCTGTTTGTATCATGATCCGATCGTTTTTGCCAACGTAAAAGCCAGACTTGACGTCCTTGATACTGAAGGACACCGCATCGTCTTTTGCGGCCTCGGTAGCTCCTGCCATTAGAACGGCTAGCGGTGAATCGACATGAGGCTTATCGCCGCAGGCAATGAGTGGCTTTTTTATCACGTCCAAGTCGAAGAACACATTGTGGTGGTTGTAAAGACCGTCTTTGACATCCATCACTTTGTAGGCCTCGTCGACCATTTGCGAATGTCCTTGCAGAACAGTGATATCTCTTGGGATGTCGTCGCCGGCCAAGTATATCCAGCTTGTGCCATGTGGATCCATGGATTTACCAGAACCCATTTTGCGGGTATCCTAAGAAAAGTCAGCAACTGGCTGCATTGTATGCGTATCGCGGAAGAAAATACATTGGCGCCTTTGATCTCGTATGGGCCATAAGTGAGCTTTAAGCGAGTGGCTTTAGGATCGATGCGAGGCGTCAGTTTCTCGACCTTGAAGGCCTTTTGAACCTTGACATCTTTCGGAAGTAATTCGGAAGGTAGACTTTGTGATGGCAGTTTGGCAGGAGGCGGATGATCGTCTCTACGTGCTACTTGATGTTAGTACAAATACTCTGTTCAGGAATATATCAGAGAATGTACCTATCGAGGCCGCCGATGCACTGGCAGAAAGACATAACACACTAGTAATGATTGAAGATCTCATTGTGAACACGCGAACAAATTATAGCTCTTGTCTAGTCGTCTCTCGAAAATGAACAAAGACCTTTCTAGTATTGCGAGAAGATGCAGAAATTTGACTGGACCCTGCCGATCTGCTTCGCAGGACCTTTATGGTTTACATTATTTTGCAAATCTAATGCCACCGATCAAGCAGGTCTAGATTAACAGGACCCGTTTTCGTAAGCGGCAGATGAACACATTGTCAAGTAATGTATGATTGTCCAAATGGAGAAGCGTCGTGGATCGGATGTACAACCGAAGCGGAAAATATATTCATGATCGCTGCTATAAATTGATATTAGCTTTTTCAAAGACCAAACCTGGGAAAACTAAGACAGCTATAAGGTCTCAGGTGTTTAAGGTACGAATCTTGAAGCCAGTCAAATTGAAAAGTTCATAGCGCTCACGCGTGGATATATTGCTAGATTATGTACCTCACGCACATAGCTAAGCGAAACGAAATTTGCTTGATCATTCAGGAGGATCGTCAACCCTATGGAGAAATACCCTGGCCAGCCACATATTATTCCCAAGTTATCGCACATGTCTATTATCCAAAGACGTAGGTTTTTAACGCAGATTATATTTTCTCAGTCGGCTTTGACCTATAGCTACCTATAGTCCCCAATTGTCAAGATGCGAAACATGAGCATTTTGTGCATACATCGGCGACGTATACTTTGACACGGCTTTCTGAAGGTGATATTAAATCCTGGTTTGTCTTACTCTGAAATGCTCTAATGAACGAGATATTCTGGCCCTGTAATTCATTAATGCCATGTCCTTATCTCGCTCGGTAGATTTGAGCCGCAGGCCCTCTAATCGATTGAGCTGAGCGTTTAAGAGGAAGTCTATTGTGGGCGAGGATTAGTATTAATAGGATCAGACGGCCTGGACGCCATAATGCACGATTGATCTGGCCATTGAGCCTGACTGAGCCTAACCTCCCGATATTTTAGGGCATATCATGTTCATGTAATAAACTGTAAGATTTCTTCACTTGTTAGTCGTAACTAAAGTTTTATTGCATGATATTATGGCCACGAGAAGTAGGTAGTTGTTACCGTTTGATGTTGAGTTGACAATAGGTATGAAGCAATGAGGCTGAAGACAAGGCTGAGCATAAGGCTGCCAAGCGCTCTGTTACGTCATTGGTGTAAGCGCCATCTTTCCCTGTTTATGATCGACAACGAGTGACAGCCCAGTGTTGGAACTCGAGTTAGTCTAGTCGAGTACTAGTACTAGTACGGCTAGTATGGCGTTTTAAAAATGAGTACTCTACTAGACTAGTTAACGAAATTTCTAGTACTAGTACTAGTACTAGACTAGTTAGATTATCTAAAATACTAGACTACTAGCACTCTAGTACTAGTCTAGTACTAGTATTCTCTAGTATTTTATTAGTAAAAGGGTAAAGCTTAGTAGTATTAGTACTAGACTAGTACTAGTCTTAAAGTACTAAGTACTTACTCTACTAGACTAGTCTTAAAAAATATAAATACTAGTACTCGTACTAGACTAGTTAGAGCTTTTAAAATACTAGACTACTAGTACTCGAGTACTAGTATACTAGACTAGACTAGTTTTAGTACTTACTCGAGTGCCAACACTGTGACAGCCGCAAAAGTTGACTTGCGCCAAGCACCAGGACGATGACCAGTTGAACCAATTCTGGCAGTTCACAGATTAAACTTTTACGTCGCCCACCCGTTGAGCTACTTTACCGGTACTTTCGCACGGTAACCCCAGCTGTCGTCAACTATTGTTCCGTGGAACGTTTTGCAACCAGCATCAACCTAGACACACTCCCGCCAAACTCAAAATAATGGCCGATGCATTGGTTCGTGTGCTTGAACATCTTTGGCTCGATATCGTCAGCTAAATCATCATCTAGGAACTGGGCCTTGAGGGCTTTGATCGTCTCACAGGTCGGTATCACGATACCATCTACGATAGAGGAGCCCAGCTTCCCCAATTAGTCAGAAAGCGCAGACATCGAAACCGAGCTTCTTCTGTACCAGCAGCTCCTCCGCAGGAAGTCGACGACCCTCAAGATGACTACGAACCTGAAGAGCGGCCAAGGGGTGGTCGCAACAATTACTTGGCTGTTCAAGAGCCTGATGATAGTCATGGTCACGCCGTGAGTAGACGCGAAAACCGAGATGATGGTAGAGTATGTTTGCCCCACCTTTCGCACCCAAATTCTGTTTGGTAAAGCGTCAAAGTATATCTGTGAGCTAACGACCGTTATCAGAGTCGAAGACGACCGGAATATGTCGACGAGCAACCCTATCAAACATTATTGCCAACACCTCGCGAGCAGCGCACGCGCGCCCGCAGCTACTCTACACGCCGCGATAATCAGAGACCACGCCGTAGAAGTCGATCTCGTACTCGCTCTCGGAATGACGAGAAGGACCATCATCTTGGAGCGGGTCTAGCCGGCGCTATCGCAGGCGGATACCTTGGAAATGAGGCTACAGGAGGAAAGGACAAGATGGGTGCTTTGATAGGCGCGGTTGTTGGAGCTATTGGCGCGGGCCTGGCTGACAAGATGTGGGAGAAACATCAGCGAAAAGACGATAGACAGGATGACAAGTGGCATGAAAAAAATGACAGATGAAAAGTCAGTCAACCGTGCTCAACAATGTTGCGATTACCCATACTAATTTTGGAATAGTAAACGTTCATTGTCATGACAATCTCCTACACGAACTAACGAAGCTAAATGCATGACAGAATGATCGTAATGCTCGATTTGATACCCAATACTATCCAAGCATACTTATGTCTGTCACAATTCGAATACTGAAAAAATCAGACTTTCTCCTAAATGATCAATTCGTGAAACTTATATATGCCGCTGAACCAAAACATCGTTATACCTGAGGTTGCGCTGAGCCTACTGCTGGTGCAAAAGCTCCATGAAAACCAAAACCTACAACGCCGCGAACATCCGCTCTTCCCAATTCAGTCATTGTGCGAGCATCAAGGCAAATGAGATAGCTGTGATCATTGATACCATCGAACACCACGCTCAACAAGACACCGCCATCTTCTTCCTTGGAGTTCGGATCCGGAATAAAAATGGCTTCGCCTGGAGTATGCCCAAATTCTTCCCAGTATTTCGCTTCCTTGGTTAGTGAGTCGTACTTGACCAACCCATCATACAGTGAACTTTTTGCACGGTCGATAATACCATACGTATACCGATGTGGAATAGTTAGAAAGTTAGGATTCAATGTTGGCAACTCAGGCGAAACATCATACGGGGCGGTCCATTCAACAACGGCAATTCGTTTCGCCTTTGACTTTGACTTGAGATTCGTTGAAGTAGGAACAGCAGGAAGACGATATCGACGAAGTGTGCTTCTAGCACTATTGGCCATTTGATCACCACTTGATTTCGCGACTTTCCCATTGGACATGAGATTTTCGTAATAAACTCTTTTGAGCATATCAAGGTTATCGTATGCTGCCAATTCGGCGACAATATATGAGCTCCCGCCCTTGGTTTCTACCCAAGCATTTACCGAGTGGAAGGAAAAGAACGCTGGGCTCTCGTAGGTAGCTAGCAAACCACCTTCCCGCCGGTGGATAACGTACCACGTTGCTGGCTTGGATGGATCGTAGTCCCCGATTGCGTCTAGGATGTTCTTCTCCCAGAGCATTTTGAGACCTCCCATGGAGTAGTGACTGTTCCATACACATAGAATGACATGGTCAGCTGTGAGGAAGAGGGAGTGGATGTAAGCACCAGCTCCAGTAAATTTGGCGAGAATCCGAGTCTCTCCTGTCCTGGCAGAGACATGGAATATACGATAGGTGCAACTAGATCCAATATCCAAGTTGTAATTGTATATGTCACCAGTGACTGGATCCGATTTACAATGAGCTGCGGATAGAGGCCCGGTAAGATCGGGGTGAAGTAACGCCTGCGTGGCGAGACCAATTGGCTCTAAAGTCTCTGGATGAATTCTGGACATCTGGGTCGCATCCGTTTTGAGAGTGAGAAAGCTAGTCTTCTGTTTGTCGCCATCTGAATTACTCAAGCCAGGCATGCTGATGGCCACAGTAACTCCCACGTTACGAGATGACTTTTCATCATCAGGGGTAGGAGGCGTTGCAGGAAAGAATAGGCTCTGGAACTTTTGGAAATAACTCTGGCATGGATCGTTCTTTTGTGCAAATGTGAAACCGTCGAGTCTGCCTGTTCTCCGAATGTTCTGAAGTATGTTGTCCACAGTCATACGAGAGTTGTAGTATGCTCGAATAGTACCATTTTCTGATACAATTTGAAATCGATGGACTTGATTGAATCCGTCAAACCAGTGATCGATTGTGTAGACTTTCCCGTTGTCGGCTTGGACTTGTCGCTTCCCTGGGCCAGTTCTGTACAGAGTTCCAGCGGCATATTGGGGGATTTTTCCTGTGATTTGAAGCTCGACTGGTTCGAGAACTTCAAAATCCGGGTCGAACTGGAAAGGTTAGGTCACTACTTTAAAGAGCAGAATGAATTCCATACACCATGCGAGTTCGGCCAACCCTTGTAATGTTCTTCTTTCTCTTCCGTTGAGTCCATTGAGTTGGTCATGCAGTTTGAGGAGGAAGAAAGCTGGAAATGATATTGGAAACTGATATTGTTGTAATGGATTGACTTTGAAGCATTATGGCTCCTTTTCAATCATCCGAGTACTCATCTTTATATGTCGTCCATATCAACTCTGAGAATATCTAAGATGATGTGAACATCGCCTCACCCTGAAGAGAGATCTACGCGAGGATTGTAAGCTGTGCCACTTGATACATTTCGGCCGTTGAAGGACTAAAGAATATCCGACTCACCCTAGCATACTACTTCCTTCATTGGTGAGGCCAAGCACGATGCGCTGCCATCGCTGTGGTATAGGCTAATATTTCCTAGTTGGGACTATTTGGCTGGATCGTTCGCTTACCCATGCGCTAGCGAGTCCCAATCGCAGGAGATGTCAGCGTCAGAATTCAGTATTCAACTCACGACGCAACATCAAGAGTCATGCAGATAAGACACGTCGTATGAGTACAGAAGGATCTGTAGGATTGAGTCTTGTGAGATGAAGCGAGGAACCCGAGAAGAAAGGACTGACGCTAAAGCCGCCAAATCGGAGTACGGAGAGTTTTTGTGCCTAGCGCGATTTGTACTAGTCTCTTTAGAGTAGTCTTCAATTCCGGGGCAATGGTAACTTCACTCACTTCGTTTATTTTTGAACTGCATTGCCTAGAGACCTACCTAAGTATACTTAGCGAAGTACAATATCTTGAGTAGGATAGCTATCCAATAAACTCTCTGCATCCGCCCAAGTGTAGTGGTAGGTCGAGTGTAAAGCAAAAGTCCCAATTCGTTCGTAATGATTAGAGCCTCCCGCGTGAGGTAGCACAGCTAACCCCTTGATAGACATGTAACTACCATCATCTGTCTGCCCGGAGCGACAAACATACTTTTCCAGAGGACACAAGTACAGGTTCTTCAGATGAATATCTTGGAGATCAAGCGCTACACAATCAGGCTTTACCTCACCAATAGACTTTTCTCTCAGCAATAGATCGTGGGAACTATTGAAAATCTTTCCAAGGCCAGTCTTCCAAGGGCGCAGTTTAGCTGAGAGTCGGAGCTGTGCATCCAGAACCTTTCCTGTCTTGAATATGTCAAGGGGATGGGTTGTACATTCGCAAGACAGAAACTTTGCCATGGGTTCTGTCCTTGGTGAATTGGTAACCTCTGTGTTTGGAAAGCTGATCCACCCCTCAATCGACGCCCAAGACCACGACGGCGCTCGATATTCGGACGGCCTCGGTTTGAAGTAAGGGCTTGACCAAAGCAGGTCGCCCATAAGCGTTGGAGACCACATTCCGGCAAAATACATGTATCCGGAGGCCTTTTGCAATCTCTGGACTATCGCACTAAGAGCAATGAGCTTGTCGCTCAAGTTTGTGAATTCGCAGTAGCTGTAAAGAGATATCAAATTCTTCCAATATCGGTCGAATCGATCCAGAAACAGTTTGTCGTCCAAAGAGCCAGTTTGTGCATACATTTCCAGCTCGCGCAGACTGCAATCACGAGCGTCATCTATTGATCCAATGGTCCAGTCCACGTGCTGTATATTCTCTCCAAATATCCTTTGCAAAAGCGTGTTCTGCTCAGCATAGAAGGCCGTCCCAGAGCGTCTCCTGGCAATGGAATATCCCATACCGTCTCTCTCATTTTCCGTAGCCGTGCCATGGAGACAGGACCATGATATGCCACTAGTCTCAAAATTGAGCATTCTTGGAGAGAGGATTCGCTCCTGTTTGATCCAACCTCGAGAATTTAGATGAGACTGGCCCAAGAGCACTGCGCTTGTTGAGCCGCAGGATGCAAATGTGCCAGTCTCAAGGGAACCTGCAACTTTACAGGCAAAGAAAGCAAGAGGATCGCGGTAAGCGAATAGACCATCATGAGGGCCCTTAGCTGCGGAGGCCATGATAGTGCATGCTGAGTTGGCGTAAACAGAGCCCATTAGAGCTGCTTCACTAGTCCAATCTTCCACAGAGTCTTGCATGATACAGATGGAGTCGATCCATAGATACTGTATATTTAGCGCTTGTACGATAGTCACAGCATCGCGGAAAGTTTTTGGTAATGATGAAAGCGATATACCCTGTTGTAGAGTAGTAAGGTTGGTACTCAGGAGAGTGAGAGCGTCCTTTACACCACCCCAGGTATGGCTCAAGGTGCAATACTTGGTTCCTCTATCTTGGACATTCGAGCAATGAAGTCTGACGTAGTCGCTTTTAGTTGCCCCGACATAGAGCATTCGAGTTGGCATGAAGCTGCTGTCCACGTGTGAATTACACAATTCATGCTTACTAGAGCACTCGTTTAGCCAATATTGGGCAAGGGCCATGTGCTCGTCAGAGGAAGTGGAAAAGTAAGTCTGCGCTGGATGGACCGAACGTCTCCGATACTTTGCTTCCGAGTCTGACCAGTTATGGAGTCCTTGAACGAAGCTGACCAACATATCTGGATATCGATCGCCAGCACAACCTATGCCTCCTTGTCTCTTGTCTTGCATTATATCCCCACAAACAATTTCCAGTTCGCAAAGTGTATCAGTCGGAGATGCGTCATGACGGGGTCGGATTTCCAATATTACTGCCTGTCGCAACAACTTCTGAGGTTGGATTTTCCCGGCTTTCGCCGTAAACGAAGGCCACAAAACCTTCCAAACCAAGGTGCAGAAATGACAACGACTATCCCCTGATGCACGGAGATGCTGAAGATTCTCATGCAGTTGATGGACTTCCTTATGGTCGGGGGATTTCATTATTGCCGAGTACGAGTTTTTGCTGATCATTGGTGACTTTTTGAAAACCTTGCGGCAGGCATTGCATATGCTATGGAGGTCTACCCGATCGCCATGCCGAACTTGGTCGGGCTGAAGCAGTTCGTCAATCTGATTCTTGAGAGAAGCACAGTCCTCAACATCATCGTTCAGGTCAGCAAAGTCTTCGGTCTCAATGTTAGTCGCTCCGGCTAGGTTCCTACGCTGTCGATGGACTCTAAGACGCTCGAGGCCGAATAATTTGGACATTCGATGCCGCGTAGAAGGAGTTGCGTGTGGCTGGACGGTAGTAGGCATGACTCGCGCCTTGCCTGGTGGTTGTCTTGTCTTGCTTTCTGATGCCGGAGGAGAAGATTCAAGATGCGCAAGGAACCAGGCTCAAACCAATCAGAAGACCACACGACTCCAAATCCTCATGGGCTGACATGCTTCCCTTCTCATGAAATAATCTCCAGATTCTGCAAGCAATATCAGAATTCATACTCGTGTCTACCAGTATCGCGAGCTTCCCAGGTGTAAGGCGACCATGACAGCGTCAACTGACATAAAGGCAGTGAGATTAAAACTCGAAGTCGTCTCTCCGCGTCAAATCGACCGACTTGCAGTTGCAGCGCCAAAGACTCGCGATGGTAAAGTCATAGCAAACGAAAAGTGTGTCCTAGGAATTTGATATTCCCACGGTACTAAAGTAGTCGCATCGTGTTTCACTATTCCCGTACGCCCCACGTCAAAACTATTTGATTTCAGCGGTAACTGAGTCCAATAACGCGTGCCTCGTGGAAGCACACTAGATCCACTCCCCCATTTGTACCTGCATAAGCGTTGCATCGCTAAAAGCGCACAAACGGCTACGGCCGACCTTTTTATATCAATGCGGTGGATGAAAGTTACCGCAGAACAAAGGCCGATGATAAAAATGCTTCCTCGCTTCGTCAAGATGCAAATTTCCTAAAGTAAAGAGGCGGCAAAGCAGTACCTCATACAAAATTCGTGATTTGCACAAGAGTAAAGATACCACTACGTCCCATAATATCACCATCGTAAAGTTTTAATTTGTCAACTTGTTTTTCTATTGATGGATGAGTGAAGATACACCGATCGGCAATTACGCACCCATATCTGTCTTTAAGCTTGCAAACAAGGGTTGCTTCTTTGGCAAGTGAGGAGCCGGACTACATTCCGTGCACCTAGTTCACTTCATTCTGTTTCGTGTTGCCCATGCCATTCGTGAATGCTAAATGTTTGTTGTTGATAGTTGATACGAGCCTCATTTCCTAATACATTCATACTCATCCAAAGACCCTCTAAACTTCAACGGTCATTATCACAGTAGCAATCCATTCTTTTCGAGAACTGCCATAGAAATCAAACCCTTGCTTAAAAGTGAACGCTTAATCTATCCATCCGCGATAATGGTAAAGGTAATAAGGCATCGGGACTCGGGACGACGCGCTTACAAGGGCAAAATTAATATGAATCCAACAATTCGGGACACAAGATCCAACGTTCAATTAACATGTTTATGCTTCTAGAATTCTTCGATCACGTACAGCGGATGTAATTTTGGAACAAAAATGGCAGGCAGGAAATGGTAATTAACCAAGGCATCGAATCTATACACAAATATCATGGCTTATGAATTAAGTACATAGGCTCACAGACATTGGGACAGAAAGATAGAGCATTAAAGTAGAACCATCATTCATAGGGGGGTATATCTCTATCCGAGAACAGCGCTTTAAATCGGCCAAAAACCAAAATGCAGCCAGAATCGATGCCAGGTATACGTCCATGCCGTGCGATTTCGAATACAATGTATGAAAACATAAGAAATAAAACGTTGAAAACAACACAAAGGTAGGGATATCAGTATATAGACATCAAGAAGCGAAGAAAAACACGGTAATAAACGACTTTCAGATTTCCACATCAACTCCTTGTGATCATGGGGGCCCCGTTGATCCCAACACCTTCGCCCTCTTCATTAAATTAATTTACACAAAATATTTGATACAGCGGGAACAAAACAATCGCTGAAACAAGGGTATGGTTTTTTGGCAAGTAAAACTGCAAAGCTGCAAGCCCCAATGATTATGCAGGCCGGTGGAGCCTGTGGGTATTGGTTGTTGGCTTTGCAAGATTTACGCCAGAGAAAAAAGCCCACTTCCGCCCGACCCGTGCTGCTACCTCAAAGACCAGAGGTGGAATCTGAAACTATTATGCAGACGTGCTTTTTGTTGTTGGCATTTATAGGAGCATGACGGAGGCAGCGATGGCGATGAGGGCACCGAGTCCGCTGACAGCGAAGCGAGCTCCATCGTTAGACTGGAGAGGAGTGTAGCTAGGAGAAGCACCACCGCTGACACCTGGTGGGGTGTAGGAGGTAGAGTTGGAGGTGGTGTTGGATGGTGCTGCGGCACCCCAGGTTCCTGAGCCGGAGCCGGAGCCGGATCCTGAACCTGAACCAGATCCCCATGATGGGCTGGAACCACCGGTAGGAGCGGCCTTCCAGGAGCTGGACCAAGTTGGGTAGTTGGATGGTGCGAGAGCAGATTTGGAGCTGGCTGGTGCGGAGGAGACCGGGGCAGCCTTGGAAGAGGAAGCTGGTGGTGCGGCCTTGGAGGAGGACATTGGAGCTGGTGCGGAAGATGAAGCTGGTGGTGCAACAGAGCTCGACACGGCGCAGTTTCCAGCGTTGAGACCGAATTGAGTGGTGTATTGATACATGCAAGTAGCATCATCAACCATTTGAATACCGTATCCCATGTTGGTGGTGGTAGCCTCGAGGTCACAGCTTGGAGTCCATTGGAATGTGCAGCTAGCAGTTCCGCAGTTGGCAACACCAGCGGCAAGAGTTCCAATGTTGATGATGTTGGTGGATGGTCCCTTGAGGAGGTAGAAGGTCAAGGAGTTTGAGAGACCAGTTCCATCGTAGCTGATGGTGTATGGAGCACCGATAGTAGGGGTGCTTGATCCAGATGGCTGGAAGATGGAGTTACCAGCGAGCTGGGTAGACTGTTGATATGTTAGCTATACTGCTCTTGTTGACACTTTCGCGTAGAACTTACTGGAGCAGCGCAGGAAGCAGCAACGGCTGTAGCGCCAGCGGCGACAGCGAGAACAGATTTTCCAACCATTTTTGCGTATTAATTGATTCTCAAGTGAAATCTAGGTGAGATTGAAGGTGATGGGAGGGGATGAAGCGAAAAGTTAACGAGAGACTGTAGCTGAGCTGTTATAAAAGAGTGACTGGCAGTTGGAAAGCGAAAGAAATAGTCGAGCTGAAGATTGAAGATTGAAGAGTGGAGCGCAAAGGAGAGGTTGGAAGTGTGAAGAAGAGAAGGCTGAGCTCGCTGCCCTGGCGATGGCAAGAGTATATTATTTTAGGCGCAGCCTCAAGAAGCAGGAACGGTCAGGGGGAACACTAACACCGGCAGGAGCGATCCACGCTTGGCCAGTTGTGATGTTAGCAGCGACGGCTGAGGAAGGAGCTAGCCTCGCTATGTCTAGGTCGCTCCTGCCATTTGACCAAGGCACGCAAGGCTTGACCAAGACCACAATTGCACCCGGCTAGCGGTCAGTCATTTGAAGGCCAGTCAAACCGCTGACAAGTTGTCACAACAAGCATTACCCACCAAGACAAGAGAGAGAGGGTGAAGAAATCTCCAGATCCACAGCCAGACCTGTCATTCATGCCCTTGATAGGCCCAGGGGTCACAAGGCCTGTGTGCATTTGTCGAATGGGAGTCTTCTCCGTAACCCTGGCTTAAGCAGCGCCCAGCAATTCAGGAACATTACCCTTCTTGCCTTCAGATTCTGATGGGCCTTGCTGGTGCTACCCTCGACAACTGCAGCACATTGCTAAGGCCTTTCTGGAATGTAAATAACCACATGTTCCTAATGCTGCTATAAAATACTCAGCCGTCGTGGGGGCTTATGCTCATTTGCCAATTCTCGGCCTCAAGCGCTTGTGGTACGGACTCACGGTCTTCTCCTTACAGTCCTGTTCTGTGCTGTCAGCTTTTTCCTGTTCCACCTTCTCTAGCATCTGGTACCTGGCCAATGATCATCCCTACAATACACGTGCAGCTTGTCCAATTGGCTCCCCAAATCTCTCCTACCCGCGTCTTCACGATGAGGAAATTGCGATTTCAGGAGCGCAACTTCAACACTCATTTCTCTCGATAGTTGCGAACCATGATCTGGTTGTTCTATTTTGATTTACAGCCTCAGGCAAATTGCAACTCAATAATACTTCTCTTACTGTTTACTGGACAACTGTGGCAGTGTCATACTCCCTTGGCTTGGTGTAACTAACAATTTAGGCTCAATTGAACCTGGTGCAACGGTCACATCGTGGTGTTCTATCCATTTTGGGACTGCGGATCCAAAATAGAAACATCTCACGCTGCCACGCTGCCACAGCGTGACAATATTTGAACGTTGTTTCTCCAGTTTCGAAGATCATTCACGTTGATCATATCCATGCTTTAGCATGTCATACATTTGATCATTCTAGAACATTTGATTTAACTTCAACATTGTATTTGTAGCCTCATAAAAACAATACCATTCTGACCATCCGAACAGCACAAGCTTCTTTAGTCTATTGATTAATACGTAATCCTTTGAAGCCGCCAATTTCCACCACCAGAGCTGGACTTGACAAAGCGCGCTTCGCACAAACCCACTTGCCTTTTCCATGATTCCATCAAAACTCGTAAAAGCACCGCTAAATCTCCGCCGCGGCTCTCTCCGAACTTGCATGTTGACCGCAGCTCCTTCATAAATTGATGTGATACTTATCAGCCGTATGTCCAAATTTCAGCTCAATTCAGCTTTGTATCACTGCCAATTTTTGTCGGCTTTGTGCATTGTTTGACAATTTCTCGGCTTCATTTCCCGAAGCGCCATTGACAGCAGATTTGGCAGCGTACAAGAACGGAGTGGGCCAGATTTGTGTCGCAATTGTACAATGCTTTTGTCCTCCCAACTGACTCTTCTTGGATAGGCGGCTCAACTGCGAGTCTGTAAGGTTTCCTTTTTACTACAGCACTGTACCACTGCAGCTCCTTTTGTGAACGCCATTACCGTTTTCTTCCATCAAGTTCGAACGTGTTAGCGCGCTTTTTTTGCTAGTGGCGCTTTAAAGTTAGGTAGTGACTTACTATTGCTTACGGACAAACCTCGCCTAAAAAACCGCGCTAACACGTTCGAACTTGACGGAAGAAAACGGTAATGAGATCTCAGAGCCTCATCGTCAATTGAAACCACATTTCGCATCAAAGATGACTGCCATATTTGCATGAACAAGTCTTTTGATTTTCTTAAAAATGCATTCGCATCATCTCTGCCTCGAAATCAACACAAGCACATGAAAACTCTCAATTCATTGCACAAAAACAATTTTATCCCACCATCAAATTTTGCCCGCAGGCTGAGACCTCCAAGAACTCTAGACTTGCCCAATGTCTGTAAGCCTTTAAATTTTACTCCATAAGCCAGCGTTGATGCGGCGTAAACATTTGAAACATTCCCATCATTGGCAAACCTTGGAGATCGTCCACAACTAAGCAAATTCAATGTCTTTTAATCTCCAGAAAAACCAGCTTTTCCCAGCTGATAATCATCTCAATGCCAAGTAAAATTCCAAGGGTTCTAGGATGAGTGCTCTGTGGTGTCGGAGTCATCTCCATAAGCACCGTCATTTGCCAATGAGCAGTTGCTGACGGACAGGGCGTGAAACGAAACTACGATACCCTGGGGAACGTCTTCATTTCATCTGCAGTGTTGGTGGTTGTTCAGGCTCCCTGTTTAGATGTACATCGCTTGTCGATAAATTGGATTGAGCATCGAACTGGGACCAGGCGTTCATATGGTCCTTGTCAGGTTACTTTGGGTTGACTTGCACTGCCTTACTATACGTAGTGAAGTTGAGATATCCTTGTTCAGTCTTTCAATATTTGGAGTGATGAGCCTCGTTCGTATATCTTGCCTTACCGTTTTCTTCCATCAAGTTTGAACGTATTAGCGCGCTTTTTTTGCTAGTGGCGCTTTAAAGTTAGGTAGTGACTCGCTATTACTTACGGACAAACCTCGCCTAAAAAACCGCGCTAACACGTTCGAACTTGACGGAAGAAAACGGTATACCTCCAATGTCATGCAACCATGTACAGGTATATCTTTACTAGTGATTGAATATGAGATGTGGTATTTCATGATAGCTACCTCATCCTATTATTACATCTCTGGCACTGATTCCAAACGGAGTCTATATCTCTCAGCCATTCGCTATTTTGAGACTTTCATATTTCTAGTTGGCCAGCTACTCAGGCCAATGTATAAGAAGAGAAAGTAAGCTTGAACAGTTCACATTGAAGCCATCGCGGGCTGCTATCCAACATCGATGACAAAGCCAGCTATTCGCAGAGCTAAATGTCACACTCATGTCAGTTACAGCACTGGTCTGAACATTATAGCCAACTTCGCTTCGTTCGATTGCCCGTCTGTGATACCTCGTTCGATCTCGGGTTTGGATCATAACAAATTCGGACTGGCTTGTCATAAGCACATGGTTTGGAAGACCTTCTCAATGGTGCATGTTACATTGATTGCAAATGGGCTTACTGATATTACAGCCAGTCAAGCAAAACAAATTCAAAGGTTCATTGTCTCGATCGTCAAATCCTGTTGCTTGTTCGCGCGTATATTGGAAATCAGATATATAATTCCGCGTATATCGAAGCATCACATTAGACAGTCGCTGCAGTCTTGTCGAGGCAGTTGGCCAACACCGTCATTAATATAGGACTACAGTAATCATTGAATGTGCATGATAGGTGTATGAAAGAGTTTAATTCATTTCATTCGTAATCAGGAGTGAATCCTTGACGACTTAGATGACTCGAGATCGAATGAGCTTCGGACTGATAGTCCGGACAACAGTGAACCAGCCTAAACTGTATCCTGCTACTCAACGTCGCTCTAACGCCCGAAGCCCGAACAAACACCTGTGGCAACGCAGCTGCCATGAATCTCAATAACAGTTCAAGCAAATTGTCGATGTCCAGGTGATCGAGGAGAAAAGGAACAGGCCGCACCAGCTCCAGGTTTTGCGTTCAGGAGTTCAAGCCCGAATAGAGCACTGCATTCTCTGCACCATTTCCTTCGTTAATACTGGCCAAAAGAGGCCCCATTGTACGATAAAAGGCCTGTCCAACTGCAAAATATTGGATGATTGCAGCAGGAGCTACGTACCAAACCTGCCCCGAATCCGAACGATAGCCAACTGTCTCGAACCGCCAGGAGTCAATTTTCACACCTTGTAGTTTGCGCAACGGCTCAAAGAGATCTTTGACGCGTTCCATGCAACGCGCCTCAGTTTCCACGTGAGTGAAAAAACGAGTCGCTTGACGTCTAATACTAAAGACCAACCGAATACGTTGCAAACAATACTCAGCGCCAGTAAGGTAGTCAACGAATGCGGAAAGTACTGAAAGTACATCTTGGCTTGTTTCTTTCCATACCGTCACATCGAGTTCTATGTTGAACTGAATGCTGCGCATGGCACGCAGGATTGGAACTTGCCATTTTGAATGAAGCGACGCGAGGCTCCATTTACCGAGCGCATAGACATGGATAGCTGTGGTTTCGCCGAAGAGTAGTCGACATGCAATTTTGATCACGAATGTAAGCCCGCCGTACCACATGGACTTGATCTCATCGTATACTTGTCTGTTTACACGAAGAATTTGTGGAGCGCATTTGGTACCATCGTCCCGCAATGGGAAGTTTGAGCGTCTCTTGTCATAGAGTTCTGGTCGGATATCGCCCTTGATGTCTGGAACTAGGTGCTCATATATCATCAAGCGGAGTTCTGCAGGAAGCGATAAGAAAGGTAAGGTGGTGGAATTGCTGTCCGGCACAGGACGCGCCATATCTGGCATATTTGTGGAGGGAACCAAGCTTCAGCAAACTTGAAGCGAAGATAATTAGCAAAAGAGGATTGTGAACTGTAGAAGGTAGATAGATATTAAGTTGCACTGTTGCAGAGAGAAAGAAGGTGGTAAGGTAAATAAGCGCGCGCTTATCACAAGTCCATGATCTTTCTTTCCCAAAGCTTTAAACCTCAATGATGATGATGATGATGAGTGCAAATTCGATTTGTAGTACCCAACACAAAACATTCCTCTACCAAAGCGGTCATGTCGTTTTGCTCGAGCTGCACTAATCGATTGATTTCTTCAATTCGTTCACAGCTTGTAATACCTCCACTCGCGCGTCCATTATCATGTCAATCTTTTGTACAGAGAAGTCCTCCACTCTTACATCGTCTACCCTCACGTCGCCTATTTCAAGACAGTGCTAGAAGACTCGTCAAACCTCCAATCGCTTCGAAACCTCGAGAAGAACGACCAGTGTCTGACGAGACCACACAAACAGACTTCAATGAAATGAACGTACTCGGAAATGTCCCTCCACCAGCCTCCGCAATCGAATCGTGTCGCGAAGATGGGTTCGTGCTAGCAAACGGCGTGAACATATTGAAGTCTGGGATAATGCTGGTGGCTGGAGAGGTCTTTCGCTGGAGTCCATGGAACGGTAAAACGGACACTAAGCAGGATACAATGAAGGGACTTTTACGGCTCAATGGCACAGTACACTTTGGTCCAGAAGTTTGGGGTATCTTGGATGTGATATGGCCAAAGCCTGGTAAGATTTAAGCTTGTCTCCGCGATCGTTCAATTCTGACATATGCAGATCTACTTGTGATAGGAACAGGAAAGTCCATTCGTGCTATATCGCCCGAAACGAGAAAGATTATCAATAACATGGGCATTCGATTGGAAGTCCTGGATACTCGGAATGCGGCAGCGCAATACAATCTTCTGGCGACAGAGAGAGGCGTACATGAAGTAGCGGCTGCAATGATACCAATCGAAATGCAGTAGCCTGGCATCGATATTCGTCCGTTTCATTTTCTCAAGATACCCAAATAGCAATGACATTCACGACATCTCCACTTGTTAGAGGGCATAACCAGCAATACATATTCTGTTATTATCAACTCAAAGCCTATTTACTACATGGAATCTTGAGACCCGCGGTGGGGATGTTCTTACACTCAAACGAGCTACCGCCACCTGGTGCCTTCACGTTGATATTCGACACTGAGATATTCGTGCAGACGGAAGGACTTCCACAAATCAGCGAACCGACTTGCGAACCGTGTTTACCTGACGTTGTGCCTGTAAAGTCCTTGATAACGACATTTGATATGGCCAGCGACGTCGGGTTCGATCTGCACTTGTTCAGATCCTTCTGGGCGTAGCATTGGGTTATCAACACTGCCCATTCCACATTGGTAACGTGCATCTTTTCAAAGACAATGTTTCTCACTCGGCCAGTACCGCCTCCACCGGACAGCTCGCCCATTGTCGATTGGACGTTTGGCCACACCTTGATGCGAGCGCCGCTCTGCTACCATTAGTATTTGTCCAAAGCATGAGCACATGTTGCACTTACAGACGCGTTGGACATTGTCACATTGCCGACATATATATCCTCGACAATGTCAACCTGGCCCCTGTACTGTCCAAGCGATCCAACACTAATTCCATGGCTTCCTTTACAGTTCAGATTCTGTACCACAATATTCGTCGACCCCGGCTTGAAGCTCACACAGTCGTCTCCATTATTGATATTCGAATTCTGGATCACGATATTATCACTCCTCAGCTATGCGTCAGATTAGCTTTTCCGCCCTATCCACAATCTCTCAAAACTTACCGTATCCCAACCGTCAGTATTCTTCGCATGCCCGTCAATACTAATCCCACTATACACCACATTCTTACTATCCACCACCAAATTAAACCACTGCGCACTATTCCTCATCTTAATATCCGAAATACTCCCCCCATTCATCTCAACCACACACACCGGAATCGGCCTAACCGCATCCTTATTCGCCGCAAACACCGCGCCCCACACACCCCCATTCCCATCAATCGTGCCTCCCCCATACACATTCACATCCGTCCCACCCAGCTGGAAGTAGCACGCAGCATTCTGGAACTTGAATTTAAACGCGTTCTTTTGCCAGTAGCTCGTATCGCTGCTGAACGTCAACGTGCCTTGTAGCACTATATCAATATGTTGCAGATCGCGCAGGTCCATGGGTTTTGAGATTGTGTATTTCGCTCCGCGCGCCAACACTACACGGCCGCCGTTGTTGCAGGACTTGACGGCGGAGAGGATGGCGCTGGCGTCGTCTGCTCCTGGTGCGACTTCGCAGGTTTTGGTGCGTGGGGTGGAGACGGGCATGGGCTTGAATGGTGGATGAGGGCCAATGACGATATTCGGTCCATCGAGTGGAACTTCGAGGGTACGGATGGTTACTTGGGGGTGGGGAGTAGCGAAGGCCGGGATGGCGAGGAGGATGGGGAGAAGGGGTTTCATGATGATATCGAGAATTAGTGACTATGAATAGGAGAGTTGGGTATGATGTGGTGGTTGAATTGGTTGAAGCATTGTGAGAGAGCTCGTGGTGTTGAGAACAGTTTCTGGTAGTTCGGTTGTAGTTAAGATTGGCATATCTAAAATAATACAAGCAGATTGTTCTGATAGAGCGATCCTGGTAAGTAATAGCGAATGATAAGGCATGGATACTGTGGTTTGTGAAGGTTTTTGTACAAGGCACTTTCGTTCGTTGGTTGGCGTATGTCTGGAATTGATGGTTAATATCGAAGTTGATATTGCTTAACTTTGTGGACAAAATACTGGTCAAACCCCTGAAGATCTCTGCATGGGCTTCGCAATGTCTATTCACACGGATATGGGATATGTTGTTGGCTTGCAAGAACAAGTAAAATCGCACAGAAGTATTGATATTGCTGCGCAAAACGCTGCCATCAATACATCACTCTAGGAGGCCGACCGAGTAGATAGCAAGCTTCCATCACTCCCATCTTGATTGTCGCACTCTTGAAAACTTGGATTCCCAATTTAGAAAACTTATCGTACATGTTCTGAGAAAACCTATTGGCATTGCATTTTGATGCATAGGATACCGCAGGAAACTTTTTAATTCTCGTTCAGGTTTTGCCCACCATAGATTGCAGTAGAATCCCTGTTGAGGCTCAACTGGCAAGTGTGGAACCCAAGATTCAGGGAAGCCAAAAAGAACCAATTGGTGATCTGTAAATCTGGGGAATCTGCAAGGCTGGGAAAGATCTAGTTGCTATTTGTTGAATAATTGCTACTTTGGAGGCTCATCGGGCGAGCAATTCGCCCATGATATGGCGTTATCTGAGCTTGTTTTGACCTCGCGCTTGGAAATACAGTTATAGTGATATTTGAATAAGTGTTGTAATAGCTGGACTTATCTCATAGGCACAAGGGGATTTTTCAGCAGTGGTAATCAGTCGTCCGATAAGCAGAGCAGTGACAAGGGAGACTCTGTTTGCTGTGGTCGAGACTTTTGCGGTGCAGGGTCTGAGCCGTTCAAACGGCAGAAGATTATTACTGCATGTTCAAGAGTAAAGTTGCGATAAGCATTTCAATGTGAAGAAGTGGTGGAACTGGGCAATCAGAGGTGCATGAAGACAGTTATCGGATCCTCGGAGAGACTCCGTAGTGCCTTCCACAAGAAATCCGAGAGCCTGCCGCGCCTGCATCCAGACTCGAAGGGTCTCGTCGCAAATCACAAATCAAAGAAGATATGATTTCTTATCTACTTCACCAGCTAGCCATGTCACATTGCCATTGACTGCTGTGCACTGGGTGCAGTGCGTCAAGCTGGCCACGATGGTGCGTGGTGCCTATCGGATTGGGTTGTGCTGGGACCGCTTTGATGGCGCCCACACGCTGACCGCTTTCTGTCAGCCTGTCGCATGGCCCATCAATCAGACTTCCTGACTTTTCCGAAACAGAGCACATCAGTTCTGGCGCAAATGATGAAAGATGACAACTATGTGATCTCACCACCCCAGACCAAAGACCCACAGATCTATATTGAGTAAGGGATGCACAATCCAGGAACCACATGCGGCCATGTGTGGACTTTAACCGGTCGAGGAAGAGGGATCACGACGTCAAGCTAACTCCACATAGCTCGCCATCGAAATTGCGTCTTGGTGGCGTGCGAGCACAGTGAAATGGTGGGGGAAGCACGAAATCATCGACCAGTTTAATTGACGGAAACTTAGGGACGAGGATTTTGAGCACGCGACATTTTACAACACTTTGACTCTCCCCAGCACCGCTGCACTCCAAACAGATCCGTCTAGACCCAAATTGATCAATCAACCAATTGCAACTGGGCTTTTTATGGTATACCTTGCCTCATAACTGCGCTAGTTCTGCTTTTTAGCCACTTGCGAGCTGTCCACCCGATTTCGGTTGTTTATATATGCCGTCGCATGCCCCAGATTCTACTGCTACTCTGGTACTAATTGTCACCTTTTCCAGCATATCAAGTTTCAGCATACTGCTCGTTTTCACCAACGTCGACAACCAAACACCAATAGTCACTGCTTCTTGCCAACAGACAAACCTATATATTCCCTTGCTTGCTTGCGACCTACTGCCTCTTGCTATATCTTCAGCTACAGGTCCATTCTACATACCTTAGAACCACAAGGAAATTTCGAAATGGCCCCTCACGCGCAAAGCCCGCACGAAGAGAATGGCCATTTCTTTTCTCCACCAGAGGTTGTACTGCCAAATGGCGGTCCCCAGAAGCAGCCGAACATCTTGTTCGTTATCGCTGATCAATTGAGCGCCCCTTTCTTGAAAATGCATGACCCAGAAAGCAAAATACAAACGCCCAACATTGACAAACTCGCTGAAACCGGAGTTGTCTTTGATAGGGCTTATTGTAATGCACCCTTGTGTGCACCTAGTCGATTCGTGATGTTAGCGGGTCAATTGCCTTCAAAGATTGGAGCTTATGATAATGCTTCTCCAATGAATTCCGATATTCCCACTTTTGCCCATTACTTGAGGAAGGAGGGTTATGAGACAACCCTTGCTGGAAAGGTAGCCCAAAGATCCCAGTACTTCTTAGGAAAAAAGTGCTAACTCTAGCAGATGCACTTTATTGGAAAAGAACAACACCATGGCTATGAAAATCGACTTACTCCGGACATCTATCCAGCTGATTTTGGCTGGACAGTGAACTGGGATAATCCTGACGAGCGTCCAGAATGGTACCACAACATGTCTTCTGTTCTCCAGGCAGGTGTTGCAGCTCGAACCAACCAACTTGACTATGATGAGGAAGTAATCTTCAAAAGCACACAGTATCTATACGACCACGTTCGCTCCGAGGAGAATTCAAGAAAGCCATTCTTCTTAACAGTTTCCATGACCCATCCTCACGACCCATACGCCATCTCAAGATCGTATTGGGATCGATATGAAGGAGTCGACATTCCACTTCCAAAGGTCGAGATTGATAGAGAAGACCAAGATCCTCACTCCAAACGACTCATGCACACCATTGATCTCTGGGACCACCCAATGCCCGAGGAATCCAAACGACGAGCTCGACGAGCCTACTACGGCGCCTGCTCATACGTAGACGACCAAGTCGGCAAACTCCTCAACGTTCTTAAGGACTGCGAACTCGACGACAATACTATCGTCATCTTCTCAAGCGATCACGGCGACATGCTGGGCGAACGCGGCCTCTGGTACAAGATGAGCTGGTTCGAAAACTCTGCACGCGTGCCCCTGGTCATCAACTTCCCCCAGCGCTTTGCCCCACGTCGTGTGCCCGAGAATGTGTCCACTATGGATCTTCTTCCCACCCTAGTGGAAATGGTCGGTGGCCGTGTAGACACCCGCCTACCACTGGATGGGAAGAGTCTGTATCCAGCACTCTTTGGCCACGCCATTCCGGACGAGGTGCTGGGAGAGTATATGGGCGAAGGTTCAATTTCGCCCGTCATCATGATCAAGCGTGGCAACTGGAAATACACATCTGCCCTATTTGATCCACCGCAACTCTTTGATCTGGGCACAGATCCCCAAGAACTGCACAATCTCGCCAACGAGCCCAGCCATGCGACTGTAGCGGCTGATTTCGCCGCTGAAGTCGCACAGCGCTGGAATCTTCAACATATCCACCAAAACGTTCTTCAGAGCCAACGCCAGCGCCGCATTTGCTGGGAAGCACTCACGACCGGAAAGTGGGAGCCTTGGGATTTCCAAGCGCGTGACGATTCCAGCCAAAGGTAAAAATACCTCCCCTACCCACACAGCTTTGCATTTTCTTCACAGAACAAAACCTGTGAATCTGCCACGCATGCACAGATACATTGCATACTGCAGAATTCTGCATCCCCTTGTCCGCATGATATTCTTTCATCACCCCACACTTTTCTCAAATCGCCTCGCCTTTAACATCTCATGTGCTCACTTACTGACTTTGGTAGATATATCCGATCCAACATCCCATTGGATACACTGGAACTCCGCGCTCGATATCCGCCCGTCGACGCACTCGGCAAGCGCTTCACCACCACCAAAGTCAATGGAAGCAATGGAGTAGTACCAATCAGCTTCAACGTCAAATCTGGATGAGTGGTAGCGGGAAGTTGAATCACGAGAACTGCACTTTTGAACAGTGCACTCTAACTAACGAAGAATGTGTTGATATGCAAGTCAGGTCATTTGATGTACTTGGGTTTTGCTAGCGACTTTCCAGGCGTTTTGTGTTCAAAACCATTTGCGTTAGCGATACGGAGTTGAGGTGTATTGAATTTGTTTTTTGTCTGGCCTCGACACCTCTTTCAACTCTTGTCACTGCTTGCTGATTTAACCGGCTGGCATGAGAATGGCTAGATATTGTATTTATTTATCAATGAAAGCAATTTCAATATATATGCACTTGAGTCTTTGATCGTGCATAGTGCATTGCCCAATGAGATTCTAAGATATCAGCACGTGTTGAGATCGTAAAGTGGATAGCATTGAAGCAGTTGGTTGGTGAGTAGAGCTTGTCCACAGTGAATTAATATTTCATAACGACTGTATGATGTGGTGTTTACCTCCTATTTGATAAGCTAATGACTACAGTAGGGAGACGTACCCCTGACTGTTCCAAGTCTTCTCAAGCTACACCTCGTCAACTCTAGCCAGCTTGGCGAGTTCTTCCGCTGCACAACGGCGTCCTGATTTAGGATCAGCGAAGTACCACGAACGGTATGTGGCCGTTTCTCGAATCCATCGCCCAGGGGGTACATCGTTCAGAACTGTCATTATGGAGCTGGCCAGCTCGCCCGCAGTCCAATTCGGGGCACTGCCTTTGCTGCCATGCACACCGATTTCTAAGTACTCTACTCGCGCAGCATAGTCATAATGGTGAGCCCACATCGGAAGGACAACCTGTGGTACCCCATTGCTATGAAATGTCAGTCTAATGCCGGCGTTTCAGCTCAGTTCAACTTACGCAGCAGCCTCGTGGTAGCTGTTGGCTCCTCCGTGGTGCACAGATACAATGATATTTCCGGTTTTCAGCAGCGCCCCAGACTCAAAACTGAGATCAGGCGTTACAATGACTCGCCCTGCTTTTCTATAATCCTTCAAGTGGACCATGGACTTATGCAAGAAGTCATCTGTAGCATTGAAGTACCTGTGGTGGCTGATCCTCCACAGCACTTGAACATTTGTATGGTATAGCACGACACTGAGAGCGCGTGCCATCTCTAACGCGCTGTCTGGACTGTACTCGGCGAGACTCCCAGAATTGATGAGAATGGTTGGGGTGGTTGCAATCCAGCGTAATAGAGCATCCCCTTCCCCTTTACTTGACTTCCAGTCAAGATATATTGAGCCACAAACTTTCACATTCTCTGGAATCACGGAGAGGGGAAAGTCGATTACTCGATGTGATTGAGTTATCCATGTCATGTTCTTGTTGTAGACATTGATCAAGTCATTCGGATTTGAAATGCCACGTTCTTCGAGATATTTCTTCTTTGCGTTAAGAGCCGGAGACTTCCAAACACTGTAGAAGATACGCAAGTTCAGGTAAACGTTGGCTGGAATGAGATGCCAGGGCACTGGATAGGGGTAGCCTGAACCCAAGCTAACATCGAGTTTAGCAATTTCGTTGATTCCTCAATGATGAAATGAAAACTTACGCAGGGTATTTCCAGAGAAAACTTCCCAACGGCTGGAAAAGCCCAAAGTTATCTTTCAACGAGTTTGGAGAAATAACAGCATATTTTCGCTTTTTGGCTTTTATGGCATCCACTGCTGGTCCAAAGGTCTGGTCAACAGCAATGACGGCTGGATTCACTTTGTCGATGATTTTCGAAATCTGCTTGTAGATGGCATAATACTCAGGTCCGCTCCAGGGCATCAGATACATCTCGATGTCTTTACAGAACTTGGCAATGCCAGCCAGACCGGGCGGTGTCGACATATCGCTGGGGTATAACTTTCGCGAGGTGAGTGCTTCTGCCCACGATGGTGATGAAAGCTCATGAAACTTGATTGTTGAAGCACCAGGGACGTGTTTCGGTACATTTTCTGAGATATGTTCGATGAGGTTTGCGACAGACAGCCCAGCCTTTGAAACAGCTGGGCGTGCAGGAAAGGAAGCGAAATGGAGCTGGATGTCATGGTGGTGGATGAGAAGGGCTTCGCTGGTGGCTACGTGAACGTTGGCAATTCCGAGCTCGCTGTTCGATAGGAACAAGATTGTGTTGTTTTGACCCTTTACCGGATCATATTTAAGGACAGATGGCTCGAAGTTCGAGAACCCGACCGAAACGAGGATAGCTATGCCTGCAATGAATGCGGCGAAGAAGAGGAAAATGCGTGTAAACATGTTGACTTTAAGACAAAGACAGTGGTTGAGGATAAAGATATGTTTAACAGTTGGGATTCAATGATGTTGACAGCGTAAAGATGTCAGCGAGTTGTTTACAAAGTTAAGATTGCTCGAGCATAGCAGCCCAGAGAACTGAAAGCAGCCATGAATCAAGAGCTTGGGAAGTTGTGTTGCAGCTTACATGCACTACTGAGGAAGGTACGGTTGGTTAGAGATGTCTTGCTCATTTTCAGAGTCTTCTTTCCTTGTAGGGATGAGTTGGCTGAAATTGCAATATCAAACCCGCGGTATGAGTAGATAAATGACTTGCTCTCTGAATTGAGACAAGTAGTAACGACAAATTTTGTTAATCGCAAGTCATAAGACTGAATAAGCTTGCTTCTATGCTTCTTCTGCGCCTTACTGCTTCTAGTGTAACTACCAGAAGTGCAAACAAATGACTGGCAGGGAGGAGCTACGCATGAGTCGGCACTGAGCTCTATCCGTATTTAGATAAGACTGAGCCGTTTCAATGCGTGGCATTCGTCTACTAATATGCTAAAATTGCGTACCAAAGCTAGTCTATGATAATAAGATACCGTCAAGAAATGAGAGTCATTATAATCCTTGGTATGGATGTAGCAATCATTGAGTGAACACAATCATTACTTCCAAATTCCAAACTTGAGAAAAGTACAAGGAAGTCGCTCAGTACATTTCGGTCTCCCCAGGAAAGTCACCCCAAAAGTTTTGCGTGCTCGTAGATAGCATTGCGACCACCTCGTCGTCGGTTATTGGTAGATTAATATCAAAATTGAGATCTGTCAACATAAGATCAGGATCGATATCTTGAAAGAGAAAGGCGTTGTCGTCGGAAGGTTGAATGAGAGTTTCGTTGCCTTGACCACTGGTGTCGGAAGGAGTTACAGAGCCTTGATATGGATGTGGACTATCGCCAGTATCGCTTGATTTGACCGTCAAATGGTCTTCGGTTGCAGGAGTTTCAACAACGGGATTCTTTGACAGTGCGCCGTAGTCTACAACTGCGTCTTGCATTTCTTTCTTTTCCATCAAGCTGACGCTTTGCTCTCCTTGATTCTTAATGGTGGTGTAGAAGATCTGCATTCGTTTGATAGTCTCACGCTGAGAATGATTAGCTCCATGGTCTTTATCAAAGAAAGGGCAAAAGTGCTTACCCATGTATCGGCCATTGGCCATGATCCTCTCATAGTCTTTAGGAAAGCCAGACCATTGATAACATGCTCCCGTGCCCGAATAGAAACATTTTGATCATCAACTGAGTCGGGGAACAGGTAGTAGTAAAGCATGATTCCAACAGCAGTGTAGACCGTAAATCCAATCCACGGCACTAATCCACAAAGAAAATCACCACCAAAGTCGGCCATCTCTCCATACATCTGGCAGACTTGATTGGAGACCTTGAGAAGTTCCTTCCTTGAACTCGCTTGCCAATCACGCCAGAGGCGATCAAGCTGCGAATCAGAGTCGTGCTTGTTTTGTGCCTCAAGCTGTGAGAGATATGACCTATGTAGGAACATGAGAGACATGAAGTAGATTGCATGCATGTAACAGTACGCCTGGCCTTGACCTGCTGCAGTATGTGCCTGTAGAGATAGTAGACTAAATTGAAGTCGATGAGGAAGGGAGTAGCGCCATTGAGATAATTCGCTCATTAGACGCTTGAATTCGGAGCCGTCTTGCCAGGGTAGTTGCCCATGGACATCTTGAGAACATGCCCAACGAGCAACATCACCCCAGACTCCGGCAATTCTCATGCTGTGGCCGACAATATCGAGATGTGTCTCCTGCCCAAGAATTATGTTTTTGGGAACTTGATCCAGTTTGTAACATCGTGTAGGTTCAAGAAAATGAAACAAGGTTGCCTCGCAAGGGAGCGGTATCCTCATGTCCCTCTCAGACAAGGCTCGTCGCCGTTTTTTTCCACCACTCAAAAGACTGTCCATGAGGAAACATGTCCAAGCTGTCCGTCTTCGCTCTTCGACGAGTTTGAAAGCTTCTTGTGTAACTTCGGAAGACGCAATTACATCGCTGCCTGCGGACGTATCGTCGTCGAATAACTCGAGATATTGGGCCATACGAATTGCCATTCCTAGATAAGTCCACGCTCGATGGCCTTCACCTGCACCCCAGGAATGGCCAGTGATCATGAGAAGAATTTGGATTCGAGATAGAGTTGGCTCTTCAACAAAAGGCAGAACCAAGGATTTGGCATATGCTGAAAATGCGTTACTTGCTTCCAATGGAGTTGAGAAGGGAGCAGGAGCCTGCTTTGAAAATCTACATGCTATCAGTATCATCACTCTATCCAGTGCCTGCAGTATAGGTACCTAATCGCAAGCGCCAGAATCGCCCACATGATGGCATCATCAACAGTCTTCTTGCGAAAACCTCGAAGTAGAGATGGCGTATGGTAGAAACACCACTTGTAGGAACATCTTAAGAAGCTGTTCTTGACTTCATCTGTGAAATATTCGTACGGACTATGCTTTGACAAGTCTACCATGGCAGAGCTTCCTGGAGAACGGAGCAGCTGAGAGACTTCCTCTCCCATGCGACCAATTTGCCCGCCATCTGATCTATCTGATCCAACACGATTCACAGAAAGTGACTTTCGCTGTCGGTACATGGCAGAAGTGCCAGGCGGAGGGAACACACAGGTATCGCCTCTGTCCTTGCAGCGTTTGCAAGGTGGGCGATTGTTGTGTATACACTAATTTCGTGAGTTTCCATCCTTACTATCTGAAAATGATCCGAATGGTCTTGTGCTTACTTGCCGTTTAGATGTGCGGCATGAGGCACATGCTACCGGGTTCCTCATTGTGAAGAGGTCAGTGTCGCCCCAGGCTTAAGATGCGCGGGCCGCGGCGGCATTCATACTAATTGTAATAAAATCCGGAAGCTTACCAAGATCTCAAGCGGCTAAGTATGGAAAGAGCCAAAAAAACTAGATGATGTGAAGTGTTTGGCCTTATCAAACCCTATCCAGAAAATCTGACATTCCCCTCATCCTGGCAACATGCAGGCTGTAGTCTGGGCCAGTGGGGCACCATCGAAACCAGCAAGGTCGGATTATTTTTAGCCAATCATTACTTTGCAGCTTGCTGATGTAAAAACTTCCCATAGTGCTGGTTGGCTCGCCAGCCCATGGGCAAAAAGATAGCCGTGGTTTATCAGTTGTGAGTAATCCAGGGTCTGTCGGTGACTTGCAGAGGGTCATGTAGTGATCAATGAGCGTAGTAGGGTTGGAAGAAGCTGCCCCTTCAGAGTCGACATGATGAGAAGCTCCAAAGCCTCCAGTTCTATTCAAGAATGTAATATCACATGAGAGTGGATCATTGAAAGGAATATCCAACAGTATGCCCCAGGACAGGTAGAACATGGTAAGATATGGTCATGTTTTCAGGGATGCGGTAAACGCCTATATCAAAGAAAGGTTGGGACAATATCGATTCGCGCGAACAAATTGGGCAACGGCGTCTCATATAGTATCTGGGCTCCATTGTGTGCGGCATTTGCGGCAACGTAATATACTTGAGCCTGCTGGACTGCGGCATCAACGGCAAAAGAACTGACCTCTAATTAACTACCTTTAGAAATCAGAAAGGTCTCGCGAGCAGCGAAGTAAACAATCTCGTTGTGTAAATCATCTATCATGATCAGTTCATATAAAACTGCTCTGTTGCCCTCCACAATCATGGTGTATCAGGTTTTCAATCACTTCTCTCAGACAGAAAAACACTCCTTGACAGCTCTAATTCATTCTTTTCCACCATGAAAACCTCGGCGCTACTCTTTTCAGCACTCTCCAGCCTTGCGCTGGCTGCCCCAAGGCCCCAGCATGGGCATGATGCAAAACCAGCTGCTCCATCAGAGACGAAGGTCGAAGATATCAAAGCCGAATTCAGCTCACAGTACAAGCGATCAAGAGTTACCTACGGTACATATAAGCTTTCTGCTTTCAACGCACCAGCAGCTCATGGTGGCATGTCAATGCCAGGAATGGAAAATGAGGGAGGCATGACTGATGCATCGAACAAAAAGGCACCAAAACCATGCTCAGACTGCACACTGAAGTATGCTCGCGCCTCATTACATTACCCAGATGGAACGATAGCGAACTTCAAAACTGGCGCATACCTTCACCATTTGACCATGGCAGTCGTCGGGCCCGGTCGCAACGACGTTGCTTGCCCAGGAGGCACCATGCGAATCCCCAAGAACATGGAGCGTATGCTTGCAATTCACAATGATCGCAATGAGACATATTTTGGCATCAACGCGAACGATAAAATGGGATTCTATTTGGGCAAGGATGATACAATGGATCTCGAACTCATGCTCAAGAACGAAGTCAACATACCAAAAGAGGTCATCTTCACTATCGAATGGGAATATGCACCTGGTCGCCCAGAAGGCTGGAGCGATGTTAAGGGAATCTGGATGGATGCCGCACCCTGTAACGCTATGGATTCTGACATTCCTCCACCAAAGAACCAAACTCAATTTACTCTCACAGGCCCTGAGTGGGTCTCTCCCATGGATGGAAAGCTTTTGAACACTGTTGGGCATATGCATGACGGTGGCGTGGACGTTAAGATTCTTGTCAATGGTAAACCTGTCTGCACGTCGAACGCGGAATATGGATCTAGACCTGAATACATTGCCAGTCCTGAGGCGATCGCCCAGGGTGCCTCCAAGTCGAGCCATATCAGCCGTTACACTCCTTGCATTGCCATTGGAGACATCAAGAAAGGCGATAAACTCAAATTGACCGCAGACTACGATTTCGTCAAATGGAAGCCATCTTTGAACAAAATTGGCGCTCAAAGCCATGTGATGGGCGTCGCGATGCTCTTTGTGGAAGTTAAGAAATAGAGTAGGAGACTCAAATTCCAATGAAACATCAGTACGATTAGATTTGTAAATACCAAAATACTAAAGGAATGTGAATGAATAAAAATACTCAATACAATGATCCCATCTTATAGTGCTTCTATCTACGTCTTTGATAATACTGAGCCATACGATTAGAAGTTCAAGTACACTGATCTACCAAGTACTCCCGAAGGCCGAGATAGATATCCTGTCAGAACTACACGAACTTTAAAAAGAAATACTAAACAATCATTCTTGTGGATAAAGCACACTAAACTTTATGTACTTAGAACATACTTTCACTGCTTGAAAAGTACAAGTTGGGCATACCTTCGAGCTCAGCATGCAGACAAGTATGTTGAAGACAAGCTCAGGCTAGGATGTTGATTATTGAAGCATCTCAATGAGAAAGAGACCTAAGTATCAAGAGATTACCTATCTTGCTTTGTATCAATGTTTTCGCGGTTCAGAAAATCACCGGCATAGCCAAGCGAAGATAGTCCTCCACGTAGATTCTCTGCTGCGCTAAAAGAAAGTAAATTGGACATTGTTGAGTATCAAACCCACCGATACAATTGGCTCTCATGTCTATATCTTGCTTCGAGATGCAGTTCGCGTGATTCATCAAATGATAGGACAAAGGTCCAGTGATGATGGACATGAACCGTAGCCAGCACGCACCAATATCGTCGAAGCTTACGGCCTCTAGCGGAAGTAAGACTCATCTTCATGTTTGGAACCCAATAAACATGCTATCATTCTCACATCATCCCACGTCCAACCCCGCAACTGGTGCCACAGCCGCCGTGTGGTCGCTCGAACTAACCAATACTGCGTTTGATGCCGTGTGACATGGACCAATACAGCAATACGATTTTCAATTTCTGCGCCTTCGGAGCTTGAAGAGTTCCCAAGACGAGACTAGTATACACGTGGGTGGCACCGCCAGGTCGTTGTACCCACTAGTCGTTTGCTTCCGTCTGAGTTTGCTATTTTCCAGTCTCCAGCTTCACCTACAGTACAATCGTCGCCAGACCTACACCCTCACCAGCGCTACCATTCCATTATGCAGACCGCGAGGTAAATGACACTGGGCAGACGATTCTTGCCTTTCCGGAGACCTGCTGCCCAAGTGTGTCGTTCCTCAGATGCGCCCTTGTGTCGCCGCGCCCAACCAGTGCTGTTTGCCATTCTTCGCCGTCCCATCGATCGATGTCGCAGGCTAGCCCAGCGTAGGAGTCCGCCATCCACCATGAGCCGGTCAAGAGAGAGAGAAGTTAGGAAACGGAGCATAAAGAAAAATGGTTTGCGTTAGGCATAAGATATTCAGTCATGAGGCATACATGTTCGTACTCAAGAGTTACAGCGCCATGCGATGAAAATCCACCAACTGTGTTTGCCGTCACTCCCTAAACGCCAGAGAAAGAACAGGATCTCTGAAGAGAAAAGAACACCAATAACCATCTGAGTCTTGTACTCGCCCGTAGAACACATGAGCCGGGTTCTCATGATCATAGCCTCCACCTATTTTGTCGCCCAGTCTAAGGGTTGTCCGTAAACGCCATGCTGTTGTCGTTGTCATCATCGTCGCAGTAGTAGTTTGTAGGGTGGTTTGTCTGTGGCAGGAGCCGTATGCAGGTAAAAATTGGAAGAACAAGCGGGAATTATGTACGAGGAAGTCGAAGGCAATTGTTGAAATTATTGTCAATGTGGAATGGCATAAAGCTCTCCAGTCAGGCCGTCGTGTCCACCCATGTATATATCTCCGAAAGATACAGGCTTGAGTTCGGCAAATGACTGGGGAAGCGGTGAGGCTGCATCGGTGAGGCTGTCGGAGGAATCGTAGAAAAGTCTGTTGTCGCCAGAATCACATTCCTGGTATTCAGACCTCGCTGGACTACTCACGGCAGTGGCGCGATGTTGCTGGCCATGTATGCTGTCCAAGGCGCTATGGGCTGAAGCTGGGCTGGAAAGTTGGTAATCTGCGACTGGTGAATTCATACGCGAATATGGGGAATATGGTGCAGATTTGTACCCAATAGGATCGCGACCATACGACATGGTGGGAATAGGTGAGCCTCGCGAGGCACAGTTGCTCATGGTATATCGAGACGGATAAGACAGCAGCGGTTCAGAATCCACGACCTCCGCCTCTTCTAGGCTAGCTCGATGTGCAGTTCTGCCTGAACGACGCAGAGTTCCCGAGTCCTTCTCAAGACTTTTTGGGACCCGGTTGGTGTTGCCTTTTCTCTTCTTGGGCTGCTTGTTGCGGAATCGAGTGGTTGGCGTGACACCCATGCGCAATGCCTCTTCGCTTAGACCCCAGAGGTGGCTCTTTCGACCGTCTTCGTCATTGTTCGAGGGAACCTTTTGGAACGCCCGTAAGAGGTTAGCAATTTTGGACAGACCGATGCAAATACAGGCACTCACATTGTTCATCGACAAGTTGTGACGGACGCTGTTCATCCAGCCTTTACAGCCTGCGTTGGCTTTTGGCTTATCTGTGTTGGTTTGAAACCATGTGTAGATACTTTTAAGATCCATCTCATGGCCAGGTGCCTCATAAAGGCATTTGAAGAGCAGCTTAGCGTAGTTGGTTTGCTGCTTTTCCTTGTTGGATGTCACGGCATGGCTGTATTCGCGACTGTGGTAAGCAATCTCTTGCTTCAAAGGGGAATCTTCTGGTAGCTGCGGACTATTTGTCATGGAGCGATGATGCTCAAAGTTGGGTTCCCCTTGGCTAGAAGGAAATCCATTGTGGTATTCGCTACTCTGATCGTGGTCGGAGAAGGACGACTGCGGAACTGGTGTGTGAGGAAATACTGCGAGACGAATGTCTGATTGTTGAAAGACCTCGGTGTCTTGGAGATGGCGAGAGTCGAGGGGGAGACCATTGTTGAATAACTCTATTGGCAGACAATTGGGATAGCTGCGAGGAATTGAAGAGTGGGTCCCGACAGTCTCGCTCATGGGCGGAAATAAAGAAGGGGAGGAGCTCAAAGAACCCAAGCCATTGTACCTTGGGGAGCCATCTAGTGAGTAATTCATATTCTCGAAGTAGTTTGATCCTTCATTTGCCATGGCTTCGACAGTAGCGTTCCAAAAGTCCGAATCTCCAGGGTACGAGGAGGAGAAGGTTTGAGTCCCAAGGGATTGAAAATCGTTCATTGTCATTGAAGTAGCCATTTCGGGAGGTGAAGAGGTAGTGGAATATAAGACAGAAGATCTGTTAAGAGGTTGGTCGACCAAGGCGACAGAATCTGTATCCATTATCTCTGGACTTGACATATTGAGATGATATCAACAATGGACAAGGCTGACAAGGAAGCAAGAGAATGTCTCGGTAAGGGGAGTGGCGCTCTCAATAGGCTTTCTAATAATAAAGGCTACTGGCATGAAGAGAAGGAAAAAGGCTGCTGAAGACGGGCAGACGGGTAGTCAACGCAAATGTCTTGGCCTCTGGATAGACAACCGGTGCGGGAGACAACACATTCATGTAGTTATACGGCTAGGACAAACTCACGCGCAAAGGTAGCTCCCCGATCGAGCCCTGCAAGAGGAAACTCTAGAAGTAGAATTTAGACGGCTCCTCAGGCCGCTCACTTCTACAAGTGTGCTGCTGCGGTGCATGCCCAACAGGCCATTCCTTTGCTGGCTTAAAGGCAAATGAACAGACTACTGAACACATTGTGTATCGTGCTGACCATAACGTCCAACCAATTTTTTGCCTTGATCCAGGGATTGCATGAAGGACGGATACCTGCAGGAGGAGCCAGGGTCGTATGCGTGCAATCTTCATATTTACAAGGGACTGAAGTCGCGCCCGACCGTTTCTTCACCCGTCTAAGAAGTTTTCTAGAAGAATTCCCAGGCTCATTTCTTTCTCATGCAGCTTTATCGCCGAATGATCTGGCAGGTCAGTTGAGTGGCCAGGGAGTCTAGGCAAAGTCGGTGTATTGAAAGTGCCCATCAGGTCGGAACAAGAATCCCAGTTACACACAATCAACTGCCACCAAGTACCAGAATGATCCGAATTGGGTGTGTGATCAACCGAAAACAGCAAACTGATTGGACAATAATTGTTGAATTGGTCTTGGTTCAACAAGCAAGAGGACGGCTTGGTGAAGAAATTCGCCGAAATGTCGTAGTAGGAATACCGTATGGTTCTGCTTAGTGCCCGAAGAGCTAGCTGCCGGTACGTCCTTTCTGGTCCTATGTACGTAGAAGATAGGGTCACACAAGAAGTGAAGGCGTGGCGGGGCGTGGCAGTGCCAGTTTGTGGTACAGATTCCATTCCATTTGCCTGATAGGTCTTGAGATGGTGGCTATGACATCGATAGACTTGTGACACTTCTTTGGACAAGCTATCCAACTGTTTTCTCTTCCTCCGCATGAGGAGCTTGAACCTTGTCTGGCGAACCAATGATCTGCACCATTTCCTCTCCCAGGGGATTATGCCCGTGCTCTTGAAACTTCACGTCAAGGGGTTTACTTTCTGTAGTAAATCTATACAAAGGTGAGCGAGAGTAGAATCGAGGATTGGGGTCTCGTACCTTTTTGAACTGAAAATGAAGCTGGAGAATTCCTTGCTCGAAGCTACTCTTGAATCCACGTTCCCTTTTGGAGCTGTAATCCCATTCCCGGTCGACGATTCGAAACGCAACATCATTGTAAGGGGCTCCAGCTATGAATCGGATTAGACAGGTATCTTCTTCTCCTGCTGGAGCAAATGTTTGGCCTCGCTTCCGGCCGCCTTCCCGCTCGATCTTGTAAGTAGGAGCTTTGGCTTTATCAACAAGATCAGGGTAGAACATGTTGAATTTGTATCCTTGAACAACTTTCGGAGGAGGGTTGTCAATGTCATAGTGAGTTTGATTGTATTTGTTCCATTCGTAGCCAAGTCGAACGCGATTGAAGTGTTCTGGATTACGAGCTTCATACTTGTCAGCCCATTCAGCTTTGTGAGTGGTCTCGACAGGCTCCTGCGTCGTGAGCATCTCTTCATCTTCCTCCACCCCACGAGCCACCATACGTTGGTACCAGCCCGAGGCCGAATTCGACATGCTGCTGGATTTGTTTGCACTAGAGCTGCCGAGAGTCAATACACCGTCCTGCTTGCTTAGCTGGGCCTTCATAGGTACGTAGCCGAGCTTGAGAACCTTTCGACGATCGTCCATGATCTTTTGGAGAAATTCTGTCTCGTCCACGACTTCATGGCCTTTATCCTCGGCACGGATTTTGAGAAGAGGTTCAGGATCAGCGAATTGCGAAGCTTTTGTTCCTGTTGATGCAGGCTGAGCACTGAAAACAGCTCCAAGTTGCTTTCGTACAGCTTCGGCTTCCATAATTTGCTCCTGGCGAAGTTTCATGAGTCGACCTTTGACAATGTCTTGGGAAAAGGACTTTAGTTTGGCCTTTGCCTTCCAAAGTAGCAATGTTTGGAGAAGGTGCTCCCAATAGTCGACGTCAATGTCTTCGTCCGAGTTGAGTTTGCCACGGATCTGGCCCTCAAGTTTTTCGAGCTCCGGGAACGTCTTGTTGCTAAACATACGATCAACATCTGCGGAGATTGAGCCAACGCCACGGGCTCCCCGTGCAGTTCCTTTAAGTTTTGAAAGACGATCCACACATATAACTTTCATGGTCTATAACGGATTAGCTTAGACAGATACAGTAGAGCGGAAACCTACACTCCAGAACTCCTTGTTGGAAGAATTGGTCTCTCGATCAAGATAAGAGTCAATATCTTTCTTGAGATCTGCGAGTTCCTGGGCATCTAGACCTTCGAATACGCCTTCTGGGTCAACTATGTCAAGTTCACCTTCTTCGGTAGTTTCATCTTCAAAGTCCATGGTTTTGTCGACAGATCGCAGAACTACGGCAAGCCAGTCAATAGGCTTTGCACGTCCGCCACGGACTCGAAGAATGGCTCTGCGTTTTGCTTGTCTTAGCACAAACTTGTCTTCTTCTGCTACCCAACGATCCTCTTCGACATCTGCTGCAGGGCGTTTACGAGGATTGTTTTGTCCGGGTCTATCATCCTGTCGGAAGCGATCATTATTACCCCGTCCGCGATACGACATATTGTAAACTTGGGGTGGAATGTAAGTGTTGAAGTTTGCCCGATGTGACTTGAGAAGTTGGCGTTCGCGATACCTGAATCAGGCTAGCGTGAAAGATGGTAAGCCTGGGCAGGGTCACGGCTGAGCTTACTAAGCAAGCCTTCCAGCCATTCAGTCCAAATTTGCCGTTATTTTACTTTTCCAGGTCTGTTTAGGAATAGTATGAAAAATACGCGACTTGGCTTGAGCTCTCTTCTCGACGACATCTCATCCCCTTAAGTTTTTGATTTCCTCTGATGTTCCATTATCATCTTCTGTTATACCCAATTTTCTCCTATCAACATGACCACCTTGTTGCTGCTACCTCTCTTTAATGAAGAGAACTCATTTACTACCTAGGTATACATTGTGACCCATGGAGGTATCAGTGGTATGAGCTTGGTCTCTACAGATCTGCCATCGACAGGAGAGCCTTGACTTCGTAGTTTGTATTGCTTGCCATGTGCAGGGCGGTTCACAGCTGCTGTATTCCGGCCAATATCTACCATTCCTACTCCTTGTAGGTATGAACGCGTCCTTCAAGAAGCTATACTTTGCAAAGCTACCGACTATTGATATCATGCCTTTGCAAGTGGCAAACCAAAAAGGAGAGCTGCACTGCTGATGATCAGTGATCCATTGGCAGTGATATCTTGTAATGATATCAGTATAACTGCGCTTCTGTGCTATTATGCCAGCTCGGCGTTTTACTTATATGTACCTCAACCTTCCCCACATTCCTCCAATTTGTTCTGTATGTATGTCTTCCAAGCGTATCCTTCATATCTTGCCAGTTTTTCCTTCATGTTTTGCCAGTCTCTCCTTCATATCTGGTCATTCCTTTGTATCTTGCCAGTCCTTCCCCTGATATTCTCCAATCCTGAATCCGCTTTGATTTAAGCACTTTCCACATCTTCATAGTAAAGGCTGACCAGGACAGATTTCAGAGATGGCGAAGATCGGCTGCCAGGTGTCATTGTGCACCTAACCTTCGACTGCTACCCAGCTCCGGATGGACCACGGCTCTTCTCTCGTATCTTTTGCATTTGAATCATCTCAACCAGCGTTATGACTCTACAAGGTTGCATGGGGCCTTATGCTTTGTACTGCCCATGCTCTTTCTGTTGAATGGCAACAACGCGACACCCCTTTCGAAACGCTTTCACGCGCCTCACTGGGTATTCCGGTACCTAAAGGGCTCGCGGGAAAGTTCGTTGCGGTATGCCTCTCGTTCGCTCTGCAGCTTTCGGCTTCGCTTTCGAGATGCTCTTTCTGGTAAATCTCCGCATTTCCTTTGTTCAATCAACGCTGCTGTTCAGCAGCCCTTCGCCCTGCCTCGAGTCTCCGTTTGTTCTCTATCCTTTCTTTGTTTAATATTCGCTCTGGTATAGTGTACATTCTCTTGCCGTGCTTTCTGGTTTCAACGTGTCAAGACCTACAGTATCAGCACCCAGCAGTGTCGCAGTGCACAGGGATGATAGCCTTACATGCCTAATCGTCTCAATTGTTTTCTTCTTCGCTCTTTCAAGATTCACTGTACCATTGGCCGCTTTACCATGGATGTGCCTGTGTTTCCTACGCTTTCTTTACTCTCCGTATCTTATGCACCCTCAAGCCGTTACCGCTCTACCGGCACCTATTGTTCTGCTGTTGTACAAGTCTTTATCAATGATCTCCGTGCCATAACTCCTACTGCCTGCTGTTTTACTCAGTAATGTCATTGCTGTCTGCTATTGCTTTTGCTTTGTTTTCGTAGTCAATCTTCCCAAGTTTGTAGCGTACCACTCTCCGCGGACGTGCGAGAGGTTGTGCTCGTTTGCTCGGAACAGGTAATGGGCGACGGAACGGATGCAACGGAGGAGAATTTCGTAGAGTGCAATGTCTCAAGACGGTTCTGGGACAAGAGGAGGATCCGGAGCGCGCAATCTTCGCAGAGTTCGAACGCTGGACCGCTGGAGCTAAATGAGATCCTAACAAAGGCTGTCAGCTTTAACATGGACAATTAGTTCTACCTGTCTGGGTCCGTTGGCGACGCTTGAGGCCTCGAAGAGCTAGGATGACTTGTAACTTCCAAAACTGCCTGGATGGAACTCTTTGCCTTCACAACTTTCTGTCGCTTGACCCATTCTGGTAGGACAGCAACTCGGTATTCCGGATGATGTTTTTGTGAATATGCTGGCTATTGGAGGGGGTATAGTCTGGGTAATCGACAAACTTGAATCACTTCGCATCACGCCTGCTGAGTGTAAAATCTAAGAAAACCTGGATTACTTGAACTACTCATCGGGATTTATCGATGCGCAAGGCAATTTCTTGGTCTTGACTGTTCAAATTTCGAACGTATGAGGTCCCGAAGTACTGGATGATGGAATGGACGTGGCTAGAGTTGCAAATCAACAATACTTACCAACTGTCGGCCATTGAGACTCAATCATTTCAGCAGTTCCTGGAGGGATAACTTCCAGTCAATTGTCGATGCTCATTAGATAGTCTCCGTCAAGCTCTTGAAGATTTAACCGCGGATTTCTCGGACCGCTGCAGCATCCGGAAAAGGGACGAGTTGCCACGGTGCACAAGCTGACGCGACTGCTTTGCAAAGATTCCATCGATGGATTTCCGGTGCCATGGTTGTTTAAGGGGTATAGGAATCGCGATGTTTTCAAGTTGCTATCGAAGCTGGTGCAGCACGGATGGCCGGGGATGGATGGGCTCGAGTTTTCGGTGTCTTGCTACATTGGGCGAGCGCTCGTAGGATGTGACAAGTCAGAATGAGCTGCTTTAGACGGTCTTCATCGTCAATGGAAAGGAAAGGGGTATTAAGAGGATCAAGCCACTGCTGAGGAAGGTCACGGCCTTGAATTCTGGATGGGAAACGACCAAAGCGGTCTTGCTTTGAGGGATGTTTTGGTGTTGAGCCTTCAGCCTCATCGCTCTGGTCGCTACTACGGACAACAACGGACAATTCTGGAGGATACACGATGATATTTGCTAAGCTACAACAAACTGGAGACTGGTCTATACTATTCAAATGCTTCTGGGACATCTTCGGCTACCTTGGCCGGCTTCAAGACTGTTACTAGGCCTTTGCTTAGCGCTTTTCGACCTCGAATTGACGCCCCTTATGATGACTACAAGCAACGATATCCAATGAGAGAAGGAGAAAGTTACCGTGCGCCACAATACCATCCCAAAGACGCACTGTTATGCTTCGCTCCTACCTTGACTGCTGCCATCTTGCCATTTCAGACTCTCTTGCCATAGAACAGGTGCTAGGGAAGGTGGTCACGGACTCTGTTGGTGGGAGCAGTAGCAGCCTGAGCCCACACATCTGAATATTCCATCACGACTTGCTCACCTTCTCCCTCTCTTCAACCTCCACCTCCATCTCCTTCATTCTTCAGCTTCTTTGCCTTCTTTCCGTTGGATATCTCTTGCCTCTCCGCTTTTTGTATAGCAAGCATTCTACGTAAGTACTACTACAGTTTGTTCGCTCTTTCAAAGTCTCTGGCCTCGAGGGCGCCACGCGCTGTTTGTTGTCCTTCATGTCTTGTTCTCAACCCTCACTCTCCACATCTTTGCCCATCCATCCATACGCCCATCCAGTCATCCATCCAATCATCCTCTCGTCCTGCATTACATTCCTGCTCCAGTAGCTTAGCTATCGAGCATCATTGAAGTCATTTCATTTCTCTATTATAGCCATCATGGATGTCTTTGTTAACCCCCAAGCTCCTATCGCCCGTTCACGATATGGAGAGGCTATGTGTGATCGCCATGGCCGGCATGTTTCTATTATAGTTTGTTCAGAGTCAAGTCGCTAATAATATTCTAAATAGAGCACAACAGGACTCAAAGTCTCCAGGCAAAGTTCGACCATCTCAACTGCCGAGTATCAACTCCAGTTCAGCCAAGTCGGCGTCGAGTTCGAGATTAAACGAACTCTACTCCATTGGAGCACTTCCAGGAGCTCAAGAACATTTGTTGGTTACCTCTTATAGAGCGACTATCTCTGAGAACAACACTGTTCTTCCCGAGCAAAGTCCTGCCAGTTGGAGTAGAACCCTCAGGAAGTCTCCAAGTCTTTCTTCGCAGAACGAGCGTTCAGCATCTTCAAGTTCCAGCAAAGCATCGTCAAGCACTCTTCCTCGATCTTTTATTCCTGTCCCTTTAAGCTCAAGTCGTACCTCGCCATTGTCTTCTGCTACTCGTCCTGTCACGCCAAGCTTTGCTAGTCCCACGCGTTCTTCCAAGCTTAGAGAAAGGGGTTCTTCATCAAAACTTCGCCTCTCCGTCGAACAAGACGACAGCGAGGAAGATAATCCCTTGTCCCAGAGCTCCATAGAGAGGCGTCTCGCCCATCTGAAAAGCTCACCAACTGCCACAACCAAATCACAAGCCCCTTTACTGTTGACCCACCTTCGAGCACAAAGATTTCATCATCTCGAAAATCATATGGGAAAGCATAAGAACAGAACAATGTCGTCCCGGCACTCACGAGAAATGCTCCGCGAAGAGCATACCAATCCGCCTAATACCCCGGAAGGTACCACGCCGGCGCCTTTCACTGGACCTTTACATCTGCCGCCCGAGCTCTTCGATGAAACCGAAGGAGATGAAGAATCGACATCGGATTCTAACTCAGGACAAGCCAACTCAGGACATGATACGTCGAGCTCAGCCAATTCACCACCAGCCAACTCAGGTCAGGATACAGCGGGCTCCGCCAACGGCTCTGCCAATGGCTCTGCCAACGGCTCTGCCAACGGCTCTGCCAACGGCTCTGCCAACGGCTCCACCAACACTGCGGCTCCGGACTCTCGTTCATCACGTCGTGATGCCCCTGCTGATGCGCCAGTGCTTTCACCTACAGTTCAAGCCATGAGAGAAGCAGCCACAAGCCCAAACCGCTCAGAGTCGAGTTACGGCAGCTTCCATACAGCTATGGAAAATGTTCCTCTCTCCCCAACCGGGGAAGAATTGGCACTTGGATCCAACTCTGATGATGACTTGTTTGGAGTAAGTTATAATCATCAGCCTCCTGCTCAAACGGAGCAAACTGTGGCCAGCAATGGCAAGCAACCTCTTTACAAACAAGTAAGAGTATATCACATTTGTTGTCATTTCTGCTTGCTAACTTGCTATCAATAGGGGGATCTCGCAGCACAGCCATCGACTTCCCAGACTGGGTTGCTCCCGGCGCCAGCCGATACAGTTGCTCCTGCCTCTGGCCAGGCAGAGCCTGCCGCACCGGCCGCACCTGCCATGTCTTCTGGCCCAGCGCCCACAGTGGGGTTTTCACCACCTCAACCTCACCAACAACCTTCTTCTCCAACAACAAACATGGAGAATTCAGGAAACCAAGCGACGGAGGCATCCAATGCATCAGGAAGTTCCGGGCTTCGCCCAGAAGCGCCGGCCTTCCACCCCTTCTACTACGCGACATATCCGCTACCACCTAAGTCCATGACGATGACTTGGCAGGAGGCCGCTTCAGAAAGCGTTCTTTACGGTGGCCCCGAGAAGGTAGCCGTAATGAAGCCATTGCTGATTGAGGAAAAGCAGGCGGCGAACGAGATTCGAATTGTGGGCTCTTACGACCAACAAGTTGATCGTTCTCGTTACAACGCCGCTTTCACCGGCCCAGAATCACTTCCGCTCTACAACCCATACAACATTTGGCCAGGAGGAGCAACACCTGCAACGGAGGAAATCAATGCTCGCGACCCTGAGTCAAGTTTTGGACGTTTCTGCGCCTTTGTTGACCCTGCCGACCCAGCATATTCAAAAGGCCCCACTCCGCCTTATCCTAATGGCCGATATTATGGAGATGAGCAATACAAAGTTCTAGCGGGTGACTCTCGTCGGCTCCCAGAAAATCAGAAGCCCGCTACCAAGCCCATAGCTTTCACGCCAATCCAGCTACAACAGATGACCGACAAGCTTTCCACCCAAATCCTCGAGGTACAGAACGCAGAGGCAAAGCGCACGGTCTCCTCTCGATTTCGTGATGGACCAGGCGACAAGGTGCAGAATCTTCAAGAGAATCGCGCTTTTTCCGAAGACATGTATGTCAAACCCATTGGCCCGGGTAACGATTACGATGGCCATGTTTACCCGCATCCTCTGACCAAGGAATGGGCCGACATTAAGTTCGCCGTGGCTATTTCTCGAAACAACTACCTGGGACGAGTGCAAAACTACAATGACCGTACAGGCAATCATCCTCACTTTGAGCCAGACATCCCGACCGGCTATGGTGCTCGAGCCAATTTCAACCAGCCTCCCACAGGTAAGATCTTTCTCCCACATCAGCCAAATCCTATCCGTGGCGGATTTGGTTCAGAGTACACATGGATCGATGAGGATTCCAACCCTGGATGCAAGTATTGTGGTGATGATAGACATCATATGGACGGCTGCCCTATTCATGAGCAACATGAGAAGCGTCAAAAGCTGCATTGCCTTAGCTGCCTCGAGCCTGACCATGTTCTGATGGAATGCAACTCTCCGCCCAAGTTCAGCAATGACAACTCTCGTTACATGACTTTGGCCTATTATACATTCACTCGTCATTGGGCCAACAGCCTCAATCAACAGCACAAACGCTTGCCAGAAAACTGGTACACCGACAATGAAAAGCCTTTTCGCGGAATGCAACCCGGCCGTGGCGATGCATCTCTTGCCTTTGCTGACCTCGACTGCCCCGACTGCCAGCTCGAGGGTTACCACTTTACTGCCATGGCGGAAGTGATCGACCTGGTCAAACACAAGTGCGCCAAGGTGTATGAGGATATATTGCCACCAAAACCAGCAGCACCAGCACCTCCTAAAGGCAAAAAGGGTAACGCCAACAACGTGAGACGAGGCAAAAATGGAATGCCTATCACAAGCACCATGCCTCGCCCACCAAAGATTGGTCAAAGTTCCACTACAACTGGCGCTGTGAAGCCCGTCACTGCAACTTCCACTGCTATTTCAGATCTGACTGCTGCTGTTTCTCGCTTGAAGGTTGCTCATGCCACTGGTTCAAGTGACGATCCACATCAACACATGAGACATGATCGCTTTTGGCAGCAGGATCACTGGGTCATCGACTATAAGTTGTGCCCTATAATCTGGTACATTCAGCACAAGGCCGATCCTACCGTCACACACTTCGTCATCAACCCGCTGGAGTGTGTTGCCATAGATGCCTTCATTCGTGTATCCATGAAAGCATTTGGTTGGGATGCTCCTCCATTGCCAGATGGCTCAAACATGAAAGGCGAAGACAACAACCAGCACGCTTGGAAATACGTGAACAAATAAACTTTGCCACATCCTTCAGCATCACCACCTGTGCTCTCGGTCTCAGCAACTCTATTTGCACATGTCGACTGGCGTGTTCCCACTACTTCAACAACTACCCAACCCCTTTGATCAGCAAGCTTTCACAATGCCACCATGGTCAGTGATTAGCGAGAACTGCGATCATTCTTCTTTTCCAAAGAAAACAGCCCATTCCCTCTCTGGTTTTGACCGGCTCTGCCGTGCCTCAGAAACCCATTATTGTCCCTGTACAATACTACCAGCATTTTTACGAGAACACAAACACGAGAAAACAGCGACAAAAAACCTTTACGAGAATGATGAGTATGAGAGAAACGGACCTGATACCCATTGATACCCCCCAGCACCCAATTGCCGCTTGAGGCACTCCTCTATGAGGAGACATGTATGATAATGACCATTGAATCACCCCTCATGATGTACAATCACGATACTAGTTTAGTCTTGGGAATACTAAAATTTGTGTTCCCGCAACTCGTTGTGCTTTTAAGGTTTGATCTGTGCGTGAAATGTTTTGTTTGTAGGCGTGCTAACTGCCTAGCCATCAACCAACGGATGAATCAAAATTAACGACACACGCTCTCATCAATGGGGACGGCGATACCCCTAAAAGCTGAACATTCTACATTTCCATTTATAGCTGACGAGCCATCAGGAAATGAGCGCCGTCAATAACCAGTAAAGCGTTTAACGTGAAGCCCAGCGGAAGTTAGACGTTGTAGTTCATGGGAGCATGCCATTAAATGCTGCATCGAAACAAGTAGAGATATTTGAGCGAAACAGGCGCGCCGCGCACAATAGAAACAAGTCCCCAGATTTTCTTTCTTCTAGATCATTTCGCTTGACAGCGCCAAATCTCTTCTATGAATCTGGTAATTTTCCCTCCTGAACAGGCTGATATGATGGTGATAACATCAACGCGCCAGCAATACGAGCAGTGTCGCAAATTTTCATCTACACGACCACCAAGAACTGATATGATATTTATACAGCGCCAAATCCTTCAACTGCCTCAGCAATATAAAGTCTCCACTAGCAAGTCTAGATTCCACCCCAGAACTCCATCTGATTCGATAGAGTATTCACTCAACCAATGACACGCCGCCAGCTACCAAAACTCCAGACCAAAATCGATCGTAGTGTTTCTCGCTAATGCATCCTGGACGCGATCAACCGTTCATGCAGATATTTCTATGCTCACAGCACAAATAAAGAGCAAATTTTTTGTTAAAACAGGTGAGCACGATTGAAGTTGGGAAAAATGGCTGGGAGAGTTGTGTGGTCTAGAAAAGGCTAAATTTGGACAATGCGTGCTGCAGCTAGTGGCGACTGCAAGGGTCAAACATTGTGAATCGCCTTTTTTGGCTCTCGGGCGGCGACTGGCCCGGTGGTGGTGGTGTGGAGGCGTCTTTTTTACGTATTTCACTTGGTGAGTTTTACGATGGCTTTTGATAATTTATGAACTCAGTCAATGTTCAGAGAGTGAGGGCTTGAGATGTGTTGGAACTTGAGAGGCGGTTGAATTCTCATGGCTAGATATTTATCTATTTTTGACTGGTTATATTGCTCTTGTGAGGGCAGTTTTGAGGCTGAGATGTTCAGAGCTTGCATAACGAGTGCAGAAAAATGGATGAGTTATTGAGATGAGCCATGCACCAAAGAACCCGGAGCCTCTAACACCCTGCGGCGGGGCTACTAGGATGCTCAGATTCTGTCTTATGATTGGATCGTGATGTGCAATTCTGGGCTAATTCTCAGTTCGGAAGGATCGACTCGGATTCTGGGGTGCGCTTGCTGCTTTCTGCAAGCCTAAGGACCCCTGTCATCTGCTCCTTCCCTTCTTCTTTTGATGCTGGGGCCGCCAAGCAAAATCAAGCAGGCGCAGGTCCAATTTCCTTGTGTCTCTCCTTCCTTACATTCCTTCTCTTCTTTCCCCAAACTTCATCCCTCCAAGGACCGTCACTGCCCATTGTCGTCGCGACTCTGTAGGCCTTCATTCGCTTTTCTATATCGTCTATCGTTACTATTCTTTGACCGCTATATCTTCTTATATCGGTTTCTTTGTATTTATCAACAACCATTTGTTGTTCTAGTCAGGGGCCGTAATAATTCTGCAACACTCTCCCCCCTTTCTATTGTCATACCTCGACTACTGTTCAGCCTCCCTCTGCGAAACACGCTCGAGCCATTTCCCATTGAAACACTGATCAACTCGACGACTGTTTTGTTTCTGGCTAGAGTCCATATCACATTCCACCCTCATCCTTTAACCAGTATACTTCCTCTACATCTTCCGCTTAGCAGATTAATCTTTTGGGTGTCTTTATAATGGCTCGCTTTCTGCGCGCTGCCCTTTTGGCTGCTTACTTATCTACATCTGTTTTTGCTGCTCAATCCCCTTGTGGACCTGGAAGTGCTTGTCCATCAGACTCACCATGCTGTTCAGGTAAGAAAACGCCGTTGACATTTGAGCTTATTTCAAGTCTAACTTCTTGCCCTCTTAGCTTACGGCCAATGTGGTGTTGGCGCGTACTGCCTCGGTGGTTGTGATCCCAGATACTCATTCGATCTCAAATCATGCGCGCCCGCGCCTGTATGCCAATCTCAAGACTATAAACTCACATCCCTAAATGATATCGCCGACATTTCGACATACCTTGGCGATACATCCAAAACCAACTGGGTCGCCAGCGGCAAGCCAGTTGCATATAACAACAATGCCATACTGCTCACAATGGCCCCAGATACAGTCGGAACACTAGTATCGAGCACACATTACGTGTGGTACGGCAAGATCGAGGCAACCTTGACGACTAGTATCGGCGCCGGTGTGGTTACAGCTTTCATCCTGATGAGCGACAGCAAGGACGAAATCGATTATGAATTTGTTGGTGTGGATTTAAACCATGCGCAGACCAATTTTTACTCCCAGGGTGTCACCAATTGTATGCTTTGTTCCGTAGCTACTAGATCATCTATAGGCGCTAATTTTTTGATAGATAACAACGAAGTCAACATTTCAGCTTCCAGCACCAATACGCAAACCCACACCTACGCCATTGACTGGACGACCGACCAGATCACCTGGTCTGTAGACGGAAATGTCTTGCGCACCAAGAAGCGATCCGAGACCTGGAACTCAACCTCGAACCGCTGGGACTTCCCTCAAACACCCTCGCGCGTGCAAATATCTCTTTGGCCTGCTGGTCTGCCATCCGCCGGAAAAGGCACGATCGATTGGGCCGGCGGTCTCGTCGACTGGAACAGCCCGGACATGAAGAACGGCTACTACTACGCCATCTTCAATGAGATCAAGATCACCTGCTACGACCCACCCGCTGGTGCCGACGTGCAAGGCAAAAAGTCATACATTTACAAGGACACCAAAGCCACCAACCAGTCCATCCAGATCACCGACAGCACCGTCATTCTCCAATCGCTATACGCAACTGGTGACAATCCTGGCACCCAGCCCAATGCTGCCCAGTCTTCAAACTCGCCGCAAACTGTGCCTGGTGTATCTGGCATCGGCACCCGTGGCGATCTACCTGGTGGCTCCAGCAATGCGGCATCCGGCTCGAACGTTACGGCAGGAAGCACAACCAGTTTCACGCAAGGCACGACCAAGAGCGGTGCTCTCGGCAAGCAGCAAAGCCTACGGACTGGTGGCAGTGCATTTGCCGTACTTGTCGCGATAGTACTCGTATGCGTATGGCTATGACCTAGCAATCATCTTTTGTCTTTTTTCTGGGATTCATTTATTTGGCGCAATCATGGACACGCATCAACGTCCTTCATCACCATTCTTTTCTCTGTTTTGCAACGCGGAACCAATTATTTCAAATACCATCTTTTGTTTTTGCTTTGGCGAAACCCAACGGACGCAAAATAAACCCCCATGGTTTTTTGGGGTTGACTTGTTCTCAAGTCATTAATTCATATTAGCCCACCATTATCATCATCATCTGCAATTCTCCTAACCACACGTGGTAGGGAATCTGCTTGGGCGGATCGAAAATTTAGGGAGCGGGAAGCGAGAAGCGAGATTTCAGGAGCTGGAGCAGATGGAGGCATGTTGACGTAGACAGATGGCAGTGTTATAGCCATACAACGATAATCTTATTATCCTTATCATCCACTCGCTGTTGCATTTGAGACGTGAGGACCCGCTTGTGGGACAAGAATAATGCACATCATTCGGGAAAGTTTGGCTGTTGTGTTTTGGTCGTGCGAGATCTGTGCGTTGGTGCTGCGGTGTAACTCGGTGGTAAACGGGCGCATAGTAGATCTTTGACATGTGCAAGAATTCTACAACAGTACAGTTTGATAGGTTTGGTTGGTACCTGGCTGTTTGGTGAGATTATGTGCAGGTACAGGTTCGTTTGACGTGGGTTTTGGCGGCTAAGATTAAGAGAGGGAGACGTATTGTTCTGTTTGGAGCTTATAGCAACGCGATATCAGGATCTTATCTATACTCGCGATACTCCACACATGAAAGACCGACAACGATGCCATGCCAACATTCTCCATAGGACTACGAAGTATCCTTTCACGCTGCCAACAATACCCCTATCCACCAACCCATCGCCCCGGCACCCAGCATCCAGCACCAACAATACCCCTATCCCCTAAACCCAATGATTGTTTATATGCACCACAATATCCTGCGGCGGACCAGTTCCAGCCGCACCACACGATCCTATATACCATTAGTCGCCATTCCCCATCCCCCTGCTCTCTCCCCAATCCCTCTCCTCCCCAATCCCTCCCCAATTCCTCTACTCCCCAAACATTCAGAGAAAGTGGCATCAACTTACCGCCCCTAACCCCACATCTCTCCACAATCTTCCCCATCGCACGCGTAACCCACCCACAATCCAACTCAAAGCTCGTCTCAAAACCATACGTGCGTCCAGAGATGTACGTTTCGTGCGCTTGGCAGAATTGTGCGGGGGCGGCGGCGGGGATCTGGCAGGTTTGATGGGCGGCGATGAAGGTTGCGCAGGCGGATATGTCGGGGATGGTTAGGTTTGGGACGCCGTCGTTGCATATTATGTCGTAGGTGGGTGCTGTGCTGTTGGTGGGGAGGGCGAGGGTTTGGGGGATGAGGAGGGGGATGAGTGGGAGGAGGGATTGGAGGAGGGAGGTAAGGGGAAGGGGAGTCATGATAGGGAGATTGGGGGATTGGTATGTGTGGTGGTGGAGGGTAAGTCGGTGAGGCTTTTAGAGAGATTTAGATTGATGGACTTGGTCTGAAGGGGAGGTGGGAGATTAAAGACATTTGACTTCAAGCCGTGGAGATGTGCGAATGCACTGGTATTGATATATCTGGTCATTGGAGAGCGCGAGGGAAGTTTGCTTCCTGATCTAGTAGGCGAAAAGGCGGAGTTGTTCTCGTTTGATTTTGCTATGAGCAAAGTTTGCTTGGTGTAGCGCTCTCAATGCGTGATACGTAGATGTATTTGCTGTTCGTAACTGAATCTTGAAAGGATTCCCGGTACAGAAACTGCGGTTTGCGAGACCTTTGAGCTCAGGCGTGGGTGCTGGCCGCAAGCGTTGGCTATATGACCGGTCAATCCCTATGAAGTTCTATGTTTGGCTGGATGATTGTTGAGCTTTTCCTTGCTACTTCTGTCCTGAAGCAGCTTCTTTGGTATTTTTAATTCATCTGGGCAGCGCTCAGTGTCTTCAGTTTGATTTAACCACTCCACCAGACGGACGAATGCTACGGTCTGGTGAAGTGCAGACGAGACCATACTCTGCATCCTGAATGGCCTTGTTCCTATCGCAGTCCGATATAATACTTCTACTACAGTTGCGGCTGTGGAGAAGCTAGGCGTGGTATTGCTTGGGGACATGGGCTGCGTGCTTGCCCTGTGGAAGCCTTGCTAATCACTGGCACATGGAGCTGGAGGCATGAACAACAGGCCGTCAACAAGTTAGCTATCAGATTGGGCATCGACATTACAAGCAACCTGAATGATATCAACTGGCTCTGATGTTGAGCCCAGCTCCAAGTCCCATCTGGCTGATAGTAAGTGCCTAACCTGGCACCACCAAAGGCTGTTTGGAGTAGTTAGCAATAAAATCCGTTGAGTGGTTCAGCCATCAGCGATCATAAGACTAAATGTGAAGTGCTGTCATTTTATTGCTTTCTACAGGATGGACATACTGAGGCTTGATGCCTCAACCTCGATCGTCCGAAGGCTTGCTGAAGCGCTTGATTGACCTGATGTAGGTGTTTGGACCTGACCGTAACGCTAATCTTACTCGGACTTCACAGATGTCATGCTTGCACTCATGTCTAACCTAGATGCTGATATTCCTCCCCAAGTTGATTTGCTGGGAAAACCTTTTACTGCAAAGACGAGCCGCGCCGTTGCCAAATAATAGACCGAGCACAGCGCTCTCCATACTTTCCTTCGAATCATCAACTCCAACCACCCATTCTATATGGATGGTATATCCAAGTGTTGCGCTCAGGTGCACCCCAGAAGCTAGGGGCGCTGGCACAGAAATGGCATTGTGCCGGGCTTATCTTGATCGTTTTGCGGTACCAGCCTGTACATAAGCCAGTCCATAAATCGGGACAGAACAGGTTGTTTTGGAAAGCTGGAGTCAGGTTCTTGCATTGTGTGCACTCAAAATATTTCTGGCGACACATGGCTGTTCGATGGCGTTATTTGTAGTTGGAGTATGATGCTTGTCGAGCCTGCTTGTGAGTGAAGAAGGCTGTGGTGGAGATCGTGGTAGATCGTGGCTAATATGGGGGGAGGTTGGTGGATGATTGAGTCCGTGAGATGGAAGAACAGAGTGCCGAAGTTCTGAACTGTTGCATCTTTGGAGGAGGAAGCCTGGAGATTTATAGGAGTTACAGAGATGTCGATTTGGAAGAATAGAAGATGTCGATGGGCAGTGAGGCAGTGATTTGATATACAATTTTTTGTCATATGTTATTCAGATGCTTGTGTCTGTGGTTCTGTGATCATTCTCATCGGAACTGCTTCCGAAGACAAATCAGGCCAACAGACAATTGTGATAGGAAAGAGATGGCGAGGTGTATGTGGGAAATGTGGAATGAGGATTATGTCGTGGCTATGAACAGTACAAAATGGCAGTGTTTTCCGCCCAGAAACGTCTAGCTCCATCTTCAGCAAACGGCGTGGCCCAGTTTATTATCCCAGATCTATGCTACAGTGTCGATGTCGCCGATATAATATATCTCCAGAAGGCGTTTGTAAATGTCAGTAGCATTGTCAGGAAAGCCGCGCGTGTAACCATCCATCTCCGTTCTTCGATTTCAAGACAAACGATCATGATGACTGATTTGATATCTATTCCATGTCATCAACTGTCTAAAGGAGTATGCCTTGGGCGATAGAAACTCTTAATCATGCCAGCGCGCTCGATATAAACTATCATCACGGTCTTCAGGCGAAGAACTTTATGGGAACCCCATTTCCAATATGGATTCTTGGGCTTGGGGAGGAAGGAGCGTTTCTCCCAGTCGAGGTGGTGGTCGTTACTGCCTTTCCCAGTTGACTGGCTGCCCACTCACCACCAAAGCTATCACGCCCACAAAATTCTTCTATTCTCCTTTCCACACAACCACATGAAAATGGCCCCAACAAGCAGACACCCGGGCGCGCCTCATCTCGAGGCAACGCCAATGCCAACAGCCGATTTTGGCAAATCTCTGGTCTTCTATGTGACCTCCTGTCTCGCTGCGGGCTTTTTGTGTGTCTTGTTTGGTACCCGACTGAACGTTCTCGGTCAAAAAGGCCATCGCCGACGCCCTCCTCTCCTCTTCTTGGCCAGTATCTTCTGCGCCATCTCGACCATCGGCGGCGACTTGCTCTTGGAGCACTTGAAGGACTGCGGTGCCGCAATGGCGTGTAGCGTTGGGGCAGTTTTTTCCACGCTCATGCTCATTGTGAGTAAGTGCCTCGTCTTTTGGTACTTTATAGAGTCGTTGCATGCATTGCGTGCCTGTCGTAGATGCTCCAAGGGCAGCTGTCCCGTCGTCCAGCGCTTCCGGATTGATTACATCTGGGGCGGCTATTCCATTGCCGCATTGGTCGGCACGATTGGAGCGATTGTTCATGCCGGTATCACTCGAGGAGATGGTGAATTTGGCAGCGCCAACACCTGCCAAATCATCCAACCCATCTTTCTCATCTACCATGTCTTCTTCTGGTTCTTCGCCTTCTCTTTTCTCTTGGTCACCGTCTTCTTCGCCATGGGCGCTTGCACCATCGGCCATTATCCAGTCCTGAACGATGTCGCAAAATGGCATTACAAGTTCCGAAATTGGATATTCCGCCTTCTTCCCAGAAGAGCGCAACGCCCATCGCGGCAGTTATATAGCGCCGACGTGGCCACTTCCTGCCCAGTCTACTTGGTAAGAATGCCCATTTCGTCTATGTATAAGAGCTAACGAAACAGACACCACTAAATGGACGAACCGCTGGTAACACAGAGCTCCTCTTGCTCAAACTTGGTCTAACAGTCTTTCTGACCATTATTCCCACCCTCATCAACTTCCTTGTTCTCGTACTTTTGCATGGCCGAGAGCAAAGTTGGTTATTCTACTTGATGTGCCATATTGACGGTTAGTTTCACGATGCCTTCGCTTTGGTAACGACTAATTAAGATGTCAGTGTTTGTCAATGTGATTGTGGTCCATATATTCAGCAACAACCCAGCAGACAAAGCCACAAAACGGAATGAAAACCTACTCACCATACGAACGTCCAGCCGCGATCAAAGTCTCAGAAGTCCTCATAGCCAGCACTTCAACAGTCCTCGCCACCAACATTTCAACAGCCCTCGCAGCCCACACTTCAGTGGTCAAACGTACAACTCCCCCAGTGCAGGCGCTGGGCACTACCCAGAGAGAATTGACGCAATCATTGAGGACGCTCGTGAAAGCCATGAGACCCCATCGCATCTCACAGACGACATCCCATTGACTGCACTCACTCAGCAGCAGCGTCGGTATAGCGACCAATTGAAGCGCAACTCGCGCCGGTCCAGCTTGCTCCGTAGCCTTGAAAAGAACCAGCAGTCCAGACGCGAAAGTGTCATGCAGCAATTCATACGAGAAAAGCGCGAGGAGCGGGAGAAGAGTGAGGAGAGTGATAATCCGAGCAGTGTCATAAACGCACGTTCTGGCAATTCTTTAATCGAAGAAGCAAGGCCTACCGCCAATTCAAAGCGGTTGAGTTCAGCGACTACGTCTAGCGATTTGACTTTTGCAAATAATTCTTTCGCACCGATGATGATTGAACCATTCGACTGCGAAGCCTATGGCCCCTCAAGTGTGTGAGCCAGACTGCTGTCACCATGAATGGTTGGAGAATCCAATGAGGAATGGACTGTGTACAATACGCGGTGTGGTAGTTAGAATCATCCGATACGAAGCTCTAGGCGGAGGTACTAAGCGGATGTACTATTATGGCCTGGAGGTCCATCTTCTTGGTTCAGAGCTCAAAGAACAATAGAATTATATACCATTTCCATGGATGAACTTGTGTCCAGTTGTCCACTGAAGGCCTTTTCTTTGTTTTGATGTGCGCGTTTCCAGTGTGAATCTGGAGGGCCTGATCGGCTATTTGCGCTGCGCGTCACCAGTTCAGGAGTATTGAGAAAGCATGGCTTCATTTCCTCACAGCCCAGAGATGCTCGCTATACATAATTTCCTTCAAGCAAATCGGCCAGCATTGGTATTGATTCTGATATATCAGGCGGTGCTTTGTTAGGTTTGCATCTCGTCATTAGAAATATGGCCTCCTAGGTTCCTGTTTTGCCGCCGTACTGTAAGTCCACACGACTCAACTAGCACTACTGCTCGAATCATCCTCTTCCAGTATCGTCTGTGTCGACAGTGGCAACCGGCCAGAAAACCCCGCTGAGTCCCACGCACTATTGGACTGCCTGACATCTGTGCCGGAAGCACTAGCCATCATGTCCCGAAACATGCGTTCTTCTCTAGGACTTTGTACCTGTTTATCCTGCTGTTTCTTCTTTCGCTGGCGCGACTTGCGGTACTCTGCTACGCTCCTGGGTAAGCCATCTTTCTCAAGAGGCGAGTGTGAGGTTTTCGAAGGTTTCGCTGGCGGCTGGAGACCAAGGAGCTGGTCTGTGAGGCTAGACGTGAAGTATAGGATGAGGCCGGCGGCTCCGCCGATGAGGATGGCAACGAATATGAAGGTCAGGATTGCCTAGGATAGGTTTGTTAGCTTGGGCGAGAGAGGATGTGCTGAGCCTGGTGGGTGAGGGACGTATGGGCTGGTCCGATTCCTAGCTTAGGGGAATGGATAGAGGGGAAGGAGATACGATTGAATTGGATAAGCTAAAAGAGATATTTGTTGGTACAATGAAGGACAGCGTCAATTCACAACGCAATGTGATCCACAGACTATAAGAACGTACCTCAAACTTCATGATGAGCCTGAAAGGCATCAAAACCAGCGCAAAGATCGCTCGCTTCAGCAGAATGAACGGTATCGCTAGCAACTGCAACATGTATTTGACTGGTTGTACAATGATTACAACCAGTCGCCAAAGCCAATATGTTGGATACGCGATCGCCGGCCAGAGCAAACGAAGAAGTCCAAGGACAAAGTTGCCAGTGCCTTGCGGCAGGCTGGATTCGCCGTCATCCCCAGATACAAGCTGCTCCGCACCATCCATTGATGCTCAATTGGGATAGGGTTCCGATCAGGACATTGTTAGAGGCATATGATATGGTGGTGGAGGACATTGGAGAGATGGACAATGGATTGCTGCAAAAGTGGTGACGTGAAGTTGGACGCGTTTTGCCAAAAGGGCCAACTCCAACCTCACGGTCCCACAAGTTCCCAACTCCCTGCCGTCGATCCTAAATAGATGTATTTGATCATTTTGACTTTCAAGTCGATAATATTCTTTGATTATGGTATATAGGCCTGGAATCGCGCAGTTATTCGAAGGAGCTACCATAATCACCCCTATGTATCTCGAGCTCGATCCTGAAAGATTGGTCGGCTTGACCAACAACGACCGAACACCAGACCTTACAATGCGAACACTCGGCGATTGAGAGGGTTCTTAAACTACTAAACGAATGTAAAAGGTAGGCCTCCTGGCAAGGGCGATGGGAAATTCAACGGCGGCCACGAGCAAGGTGCATGAGCTTCAACGGCCTCTCGCTTATGCCTGTTTTCGCTGCTTGATGCATGAATATGATACGCGATATCAATAGCAACGCCATTCAGAGCGACTCGCATAGCTATCCAGCCTGACATTGCCAGTCAGTCCGACATTACCACTGTTAAAGGCAGGTTTCATCTTCTACAAAGCATACCAATAACGAAGCAAATTATCTGAAGGAAGAATGCGGGCTTTGTTCCAGCCTCACTACTACTACTCGATCTGCGTTGATTTTGGAGAAAACTGGCGGAGGCAGACATTTGAGTATTCATACCCTTCTCCTCAACCACACAGTGCCCAGACTTCAAATGCCAGCAGTACTAAGTTTAGATATCGCCCCGGCAGTAGCCGCAGGTCTAGCCTAGGCTTTCCTACAATTGTTCATGTCGAACTTTGAGGATACGCAAACTTCGTGATGATACCGTTTTTACCCTTTGAGTTCGAACACGGTAGCGCGGTTTTCCTTGCTGGTGGCGCATCGAACTTAGGCAGTGACTCGCTATAGCTCACGGACAAACCTCGCCTAAAAAACCGCGCTACCGTGTTCGAACTCAAAGGGTGAAAACGGTAGGGCGAGCAAGGCCAAACTTCGACGCGGCAAATTCCCATCACGAATGGACCGAAAAGGCCAAGGCCAAGCTCGTATCCAACCGTCAACGCCTTCATACAGTCCGCTTTGATGCAGAACAGCCACATGGCCGATCACTTGTTCTCTTGTTGCCATATCATGTGTCTAATCATTACCGGCAACCTTGCTATAAAAGGCATTCGCTTTGAGCTGTTGTCCAATGTCAATCGACTGGAAACTGGCTTGGTCCGTTCTGTCTCCCATGGAGTGGCTTAGCTGCATGCACAGGGAACAAGCCAATTCATTGATATCGCGAGGATCATCTGTGAATGATAGGTAAGGCTGAACGCCACATGCGCTATCAACGCATGAAACGTTGTGAAGACAGGGGAAAGCGACACGACCAAAAGGTTCAATTTCCTCTCGTGAGTCAAAAGGCGATTTTCAGAGCTTGATGTGCCTTGCCAAGCGAAAAATACGGCATTGTCTTTTTAAGGGGGGAGTATGGAATTGTCTGTCAACCGGCAAACATGCTGATCAATACTAAACTCCTGAATTCTTGCATCGAAGATTGAGCCTCCCGAGGCTTGTCTGATTTTGTCCTTTTCTTCTTGATCTCTTTCTGTCATTGGAGATGGTTGCTTGAATCTGGTTGCTATTGCAAGATTCACTACAATGGCTGTGGTCACTGACATGCTTCATACCACAGGCTTGACTGTTGGTCAAGTCTCGGGTATAATTGCAGCTGCAATAGTTATCGGTAAGCAATGCTAGAAAGCACTGTCACATTCTATAACTTGTTGACGCTCCTCTCAGTCAAGTTCCTAATCCCAAACATATTTGCTCTCCTACTCGTTGGATCGCTGCGTGAGCGAGATCAAACCTTTACTACCAGTGCAGTTTCGTGGTAAGTACCAGATATGCTTGATCTTTAGCCGGTTGAAGACCTTCAGCAAGCTACGAGTTTCTCTTCAGTTGACCACAAGAATACTGAACCAGCATCAGGTCCGTGATAGGAAAACAACTCCACTCCTCGCTATGGCCGACGATCTTACAAACGGATTCTGCTGCTTCATCAGGAGTGATGACTTCTGTGAACATATCAAAATGGATCAGTCTGTTCACAACAATACTTATCGCAATTACCGCGATTGTGACCCCTTTAGGTCTTTACGAGCAAGTCGTTGCCGACAGTCATACAACTCTACAAACCTTCCATTACATCGCCGATAAAAGTTTTTTCGGCGCGGGGACCCAGCCCCGTAACAGCTCAGTAGGCTGGAGCCGGATCTGTGGCGCTTTCGACCCGGCAGCATGCCCACATTCTGATACCAATATCACAACCTTCAGGAACGCAACAGGTGGCTATTATGACGTTAATGGCAATTACGACACTTATGTTCCCCAAAAGACAGTAGATCTTTTCCAGAGCGGTGTCGGAGCTCTTGGCGATTCTGTTTCAGGTCCATTTGATATACAATGGCGCTCGACCGCATGGGCTCTGGAAAATGTCAACATGACATTCAACAACACCAACGCATACAATCTGCCGACCTATGCAGTCGGTGCCTTTCGGACCATAAGCAGCCTGGCTCTCAATGACAGACTTGAAGTGATTGAAGGACTCATCGTCGATACTGTTAATGGCGGAGTTGGTTTTCGAAACCATACTGCTCCTCCGGTCACAGCCTATGGGAGCAGCTGGAAAGAAGACATCTTGTTCATTGAGCCAGTGAGCACTTGTGTTGATACTAATCTCACACTTGACTTCACAGTTCCAACCAATAATGGCCCGGGCACCCAGTTTGGCTCAGATTATATGAACCTCCGACTTGTTGATCATGGGGGGTTTGTCAATTTTGACAAGGACCATTACCCCGAATATGATCGCAATGATACACAGAAAAATCCAGATTTTTGGACCAGAGCGTACAAAGGCGCATTTCTGAATAATATGTGGTCTATGGGTAAGTTCCTATCTTCGAAAGTCTCATCTCTTACATCCTTATTACCCATCAATGCTTCGTCTTTGCTTTCAAGCATATCAGCAGGAATTTCCCTTCTTTGGGCTCTTTTATTGCCGATCCAAACTAATTTTCTGTTAGGATTCATGAATGTAACCAATCTACATAATCCTGACGACCCAAACTCGCCACATGCGTTCAAATATTTGAACTCTACCATGGGCAAAGAGTTTCCATTTGTTTATTCCGACGGTAGACCTACCAGCACGTTCATGACGATAACGCCACACAAAATGTCATCAAGTAGCTATGGCTACTATCTCGATTTCCTGGAACAGCCCGTTGCACCAACGAACTTGACATATTCAAACACCACAGTTTCCGGCGAGCCAGCCCTTTATCCAAATCCCGCCAATGTCACTTCCGATGACTGGAGTGATGTCAGTACGTAGTTCCAATCTGGATTCGTGGGCTTATCTTCCAATTTGTACTAACAGCATTGTTCAGGCTTGCTTTGCGAAGGTGCTGGGGGACAAGATTTTGCAAACATCACAAATTTTGCGGCTGTGTGTAGCCTCATACTAGCAATGCCACGCCGGAAAGATGGTGTAGATGACCTGATGGCTTATCCAGGCAGTGACTGGACTATTCCCATGTATTCTGTACGTTTTTTTATTTCTCATTGCTTGGCCTGAATCATGCTAACTCGGAGATAGTGTATTAGTGCGTCAAGAGCGATCATCAAGACTGTTACATTTAACTTTAATGCCACCGATGATCTTTCGGGACTAAGCGTCACACACATAGAGCCAAAGACCTACGCCAAAGAGGAAGATAAACCACTATGGGGCGTCGAATACACTGAATCGCCAATAGCAGATATACAACCACTTTGGGGCATTGTCTCGCCCGAGGCCGCTAAAGGAGATGTGAATCTGACAACTTTACGAGCGAACCACCTGTGGCTACCTGGCGATGGAGGACTAGGATCACTTGGAGCAACCTCCTACCAGAACCTGCCTGCTATTGATATACCTGTAGACTCGATAGCTGCTGCACAAAACAATCTTGGCTCTACAGGCACAGTGATGATAGACTACAGCGGCAGCACCAATCTGGCCATGTTCCGGCGCTGGCAGAACTTAAGTTCCAAGGCAGAAACCACAGGCAAAATCTTGGACCTGATAGCCACGGACTTGCTGGCAAATGCGGTGGTAGGGACCAAGTCTCTTGCTCCGTCATCTGCCGGCTCCAAATCCAAGAGAGATTCCACAGGCAATCCCATCCAAGTTCCAGTCACTCAGTATCGCAACAGGATCAAATACCATATGGTTTATGCCATCCCAGCAATCATCACTCTTGTATTGCTCGCCACATCTCTGGCACTTAGCTGCTTCGCAATCATATTCAGACAAACCGGTCCAGCCAAGATGAAGCGTTATCTCAATGCCACTTCTGCTGGTAGAATTATGACAGAGCGAGCTGCCGCGACGAGTGGATCAGACAGCCTCTCCACATCCAAGTCTAGTACGAAAGAGTGGGCAGACACACATGGAAGGAAAAGAATCATGGCTGGTAATGGCAGATCGGTGCCTGTCGACTCGCTGGGCTATGGAGAGAGTGGCGATTTACTGAAGATAAGCGCTGATCCAAAGGACGCATCGTGAGCTAGACGGGTCTTGGCTTAATCTGAAAGAGTGTGCCGTCAGCACACCTCGATAGCAAGTGTTCAGCTAGATCCTTCTTCAATTGATATTTGATCACAAATGGCATGGTTCTCAAAGCAAAGCTCTGCTGAAGCTATGGAAAAATCTAGTGCACTCAAATCAGATAACAAAGAGACGCCAGAGAACAGGTTTTGGAATGATCGAAATAGAATACAGGATATTGAATGGGCACACAACGGCTATCTAGAGTTTGCTATCCTCCCTCTTGGCGTTATTCTGATACATAGGATCAACCTCGACCTCTCGTAGCCACAAACCCCATGGTCTCATCTTGGTGTCTCTGATGAAGTGCAGTGTATCATCTACTTCTCTTGCACTCAACAAGTGCAGACCCTTTCCTTCGTCCTTCAATTTGGCATCCTTGATTTTGCCCGCACCTTGAACGTCGATCTGGCCGACCAAAGCCTTCTGGCTCCAAGCCTGGCTGTTCGACAAAGCAGTCGTCGTAACCTTGGCTGCTTCACGCGTATAGATCGCTTGATATACTACCGCCTCCAGCCCGTCAGCGCATGTGGTGAAGCCGTGACCACGCATCAACACAACGGGGTGATTTGGCACGTTCACTGGCTCGGTCGCAGTCGACCCTCCTAATTGGGTCGGTAAGGCAGAGCGCATCTTGGAGTAGATGAATGCACCGCTTGTCGATGGCTTGAAAGCAGCAGCTAGAGCATGTCCATGGGTGGTGTTGCGAACCAGGAGATCGTGTCGCTTGTCGCTGCTTGAATAAACACTAGCAATATCCCAGACTGGTACTTCCTCTGGTCCTATTTTCATGAATTAGATTTACTGCATTTCGAAGCTTTGCAAGTCCGTACCCAAGAAACCAGTCGTATGAATTGGCGCCTTTAAGGGTACATCGGTGATGCAATACGGTAACACATCACTGCAGTGACTGTGTACGACAGCGTTGACGCTGGGAAACTTTTTGTATATTTCGCTGACGCAGTTAGAAAAACTGAAACGTCTGAGAAGGAAAGGCAAACCTGTGAATATATTTCTCGCTAAACTGGGGTTTGTCTGTCTTCTCTGCTGGTTCGCCATCCTCGACCTTGCATTCGATAATCTCATCGGCTGAGGAGAGTAGGGCAGGAGCCATATTCATGGGAATAAAAAAGTTTGATGGATTGTCCGGGTTTCGCACCGAAACGTGCCCATATGCGTCGAAGATGCCATGCTTGTGCAAGATATGAGAGCTTGTGATGAGCCCCCAGAAGAGGTTGTCTAGATAGAGAGTCTCTCTGTCGCCGAAATATCCTGTAGACATGGCGAAAATCGATTATCTGCCCTGGTATGTCAATGAAGTTTAGTTGTTGAAGAATCCTTTGAGGTCGATGTTTCAAGCACTGGTGATGTAATTATAGTAGTACTATCCAATTTGGTGAAGTGGCCAGGGTGGCCGTTATGAGCCGTCATAGGAGGCGCCTACAGCACAGCCGATGGTCAAATCGTATGTAACAAAATCTCGCCTAGTTGACTAATTTCAATACTTTTATACTAACGAGTCAACAGACCATCCGCCCAAGGTGGTCTTGTATCTGATTTCAGTGACGAGAAACTCGTCTACCAAGTGCGAAATCCTCCTTGGACTCGAGATTTTGGTACTTTGCAGAACAAAACTAGTATCAAGGAACGCGTTTGCAAAATACATGGTGTTTATACCATGCCTAAGGGCTATGAATTTGCCTATGTAAGTTCTCCTTCGCATTATCTTCCTCTCTTGTCACCTCACTTAATCTTTGATGATATAAATAGACATCCTACCAATGTCTGATCTTTTCAATCTGCCAAGAGATTCGCGCTTTGTCCCTCGCTATATACAACACTAATCAGCTAAAATAAGCAGCGCTAATTTTCTTATAGGTTCCTAGTGATGCAGTCATAAACTTCCAAGCGGACAAATCCATGAAGTTTGAAGTATCCGCTTCATATAGTTTTACCAAAGCGGCAATCGCGATCGTCCAAACAGTTTATGCAAGCATCACTCTTTACCGTGCCAGGGGTAATCAAGTCCAAGTATTTGGTTATGCAGCTTTCGGTTTGACCGTAATCCCGGTGAGTTTGCCGATCCAACTTCGTATCACTCCCAGGTTTTGAAATGTGATAATATGTTGCTTTAGTATCACATGGTATTGACGCCGTGTGAGAATCATCAGGCCAAAGAGAGCACAAACTCATCGACAGATTGGTCGGAAAAGCCCGATGCTAACTACCTAGGTACGTCTCAGTATATCCTGATGTCTTTACTAAACTTGTTGGCTCAATTGGTCGCTGTCGATTACCCGACCTTGTATATGGTTCGGTCGGAGATGATGGTAAGTCATCGTGTAGTTCACCCTAAATCTAAATCTTCCTTTTGCATGTCTAATTCGGAAGACCTTGCTGATCTACCAGTATTAGCTGGCGCCATTTCGATCGCTATGCACTGACAATTCCCAGGAAGAAGCGATACGCCGAGGTGGCATATTCAAGGGCTTCACCGGCCACCTTGGTCCGGATACTTCAGGTCAGGATGCTAATGCCGACCGTGTGAAGATCAAAACGCAACCGGGACCTTGGATTGTAGAAGACATTACCGAAAATCATCTTGTAGGCCAGACACCTTATTTCCACCTGAAGAACCCAAATTATGGAGCGAGCAGTGCTCAATCACTCCAGTCTATGGTTATGTACAAGGAAGATTTGATCAAAAAGATTCAGCCGACAGTTTTGATCCCTAGTTGCCCAAGATTCAAAACCAAACAAAAGGTTGATGATGGCCCTACCAGTAGTTGGGAACTACAGCCCGGTGCTAGAAACATATCTTCTTCCTCAACCTTGAAGAAATCCAGATGGCTGCTGCGAATCATAGCCCCAATTATTTTTGGTTGCTTATCCGTGGGTCTTCTCGGCATACTTTCAAAGTTTAGCAAGGGAACTGAAAGCACTAGTGTTGAAAGAGGGTTTACAATGTCGTGGCTAGCGGTGGGAATGCTTTGTGGTTTCATATCTCCAGCGCTGACGGAAAGTCTCCAGGATGGCTATGGAGACATATTCAAAGACTCAGAGTAAGAACTCCCTTGAGCGATATCGTTGGTAATGCTGTTGTGTTTGCCACTGTGGTGAAGTGCTCTTTATTTGGCATTCGGCTATAGTTTTAATCGCCACATTCAACAATGACATCGTGAAGATCACGCAGAATTTGTATTAATGATTTTAGTTGGTTCGGTTCAGCATACGCGTTCATCGCAGTCACGCTTGTGTTGGCCGCTATCTATGGCGTTTTCCTGGTACCTGGACTCGGTGGATATGCTGTAGTGGGGAAGATGATTCTCAAATTTGGCTCATGCTCCCGAATAGATGATAACTAGAGCAACGATGAAGTGTAAATGATGATCCGTGTAGGTTCACGCCCAAAATCAGTCTTAGTCGCGAACATTTAAAGATAGGACGCTAAGCAGCAATTGAAATTTCTGTCCACTATTTCTGCCTCATCACACATTTCGGGAGGTATTTTGGTATTCGGGACGTCCGATCGAAAGCTCATTGGCCCGGTAGTCGGGTTCTTTCAATGTGCTAACCCTCAGGCTCTATATGAACGCGGCGGTAGGACAGCGGGAATATACCAGGATCTCAATAGCATATTGGGCAAGTAGGCATTGCCCAAATGTTCCGGAATATTGCCAGGTTGGGATATAAACATTATAGAATTTCAAGCACTGAGCTTCACTTGGCTCTATCCAATCACTCGAACAATCTGACAGTTATGAAATCGACTATATCTCAATTTCTTATTTTCCGCTCGGATGAAATTTAAGCTCGCTATAGCAGGACACTACGTATACTCAGACCGTCCCAAATTGTTTTGTGATTCTCACATACACCTGGGCACTAAAAATACAGAAGTACAGATTCCCCAGACCCGAACCGTGGATTTGCCAATATGACTTTACCTTTAGCCAATGTATACATAAGATATCCAATCAAGGCGACATGAAAGCCGGCGTATACCACTTCCTGATAAGGCTTTTCGGTATGCGCCAATAGTTTCTCCAAATGGACGTCTCTAGCCTCTAGGTGCTAGATCCGACTACTTTCCCTCCATGCCAACAGGGACAGGCTTTTTGTCCTATGTCAGATTAGCTAGTGCTGAGGTGTTACGAGGATCATTATCCAGGGGATGCGGCTAATGATGCAGCGCATCTTTTCTCAAAGATCCAAGCGAAGAATAGATGAGCCTTCTAGAATCTGGGATTGATTGCATAAATACAGACTATTTCCCAGGTTATACGCTATAACTTCAAAACAACCATTGCCGCCTGTAATTTCTACTGACTGCACTCGCCTTAAACAGCCACGTTTTAATATGGGCTGATTGATTTACTAACTCTTTCGCGTGGCCTACATCCACGGAGGCATCAAGCACCGGTACTTCGTCGCCCTATCGTCTTGACAGGACTTTTTACATTGATTACGGATCCTACCACGATGAGCACGGAAGTGAACCCTGAGATTCGGTTCACAGAGCATTCGGTAAATGATTCTCCTGAATTGGGAGGTTCCGCGAAATTAGATTTATTTAAAGCGGAATACGCCCATCTGATATCACAACAACGTTACACTCTTTCACAACAGTCGCTACTACTTATAAATACTACTTTTTGTATCTACCTTCATACAATCTCGGATTTGCCCTATACCTAAGTCATTCTTTTAAACACTTTCGAATTTCAAAATGAAATTCTCCACCATATTCAGCCTATGCATGGTAGGCGGTGCTATCGCGGCGCCAGTCCAACTCCAAAAACGCGACGACAAATGGGTTCGCGAAGCGCTACAGCACGTCCAACCTGACATCAACCAACTCGAAAGACATCTGCAAGGAAATCCGGGCCGCAACGAGCAAGAATCGAGGGTTTTCATAAGCAGAGCTCTCGAGCTTCAAGATAAAGTCACAGGCACTCTCAAATATGCCGCCGACTACGTCCACAATGGCCCAGACCTCAGCGTCCTCGAATTTGCTGGACTCAGCTCATGGACGGGACCTCTCACAAAAAGCCAAGGTATCTGCGCCAGCCAATGGATCAAACTCAAGCCATATGTCAACGCTGTTGGAGCTCACCAAGCCACGCTTAAAGCAATGGAGGACGTCAACAGGGAAGCTAGCAGATTCCTCGATTCTATCTGGCACAAGACAAACGGTATCACAGCTGCACTGACAACTGGTTTCAAAAGTTCGATACTCAATGACTTGGGGCGCGCGGTGACGGAGTACAGAAAACCATAGAACGTCGGTCCTTGTAGGGAATACTCTGGAGTAGCTGAGGAATGTAGTTTTAAGTCTCTGTCAAAGACTCAACCATTGCAAATACCGTCTTATTAGTTGTTGCTCTAAATGCTCTTAATTTCATATTCGTCAACCATACTCCAGTGCTTAAAATATGCGCGTTTGATATTGAGCAAAACTCCATTTGTCCTCATGTGCCGGCAAGTGTCAGTGCCGTCAAACTTGACAAACTCTGGCTTTCCACAACTTACATTACGAATTGCACACTGTTTTCGTTCTGGGGTATTATTTTTCTAAAGGCAGTGAATCGAGAGGTAGCCATACCCTTGGGATCTACCAGCCTCACTAAGGGAAGCATGGTGGCGATCCAAAGTCAGACCTGGTTGTGAGCATGCGATCAGGATCACGGTATTCACATGAAAGAATAAACTTGGCAACCGATTTGCTCCGGGAAGATCATTGGGACTAAAATGACAGGCACTAACATGGCGGACAACTATGTTTTAGGGTTGCTTATACAGGCTCGATCTGACCATGTACCTGAATCTGTTATAACAAGACTTAGTTATAAGAATAGCAGAAGATGTGATCCAAACATGTTTTGCAAGACTTTGTTTCCCGACTAGTGCTTCGAAACAATCAAAGTGCCCAAAGTACTCATCATTCTAGTACCCTTTAACAAGTTTCGTCAATGACTCTGTATAATTACATTTGGTGAGTGTATACGTAGGCTGTATTACGGTAGTGCCATCACCCTATGCCTTTTTTGGACAGTGACCGAGCATAATCAAAATGAAACACAGGAAAGATAACAAAGACGCATTGGGGAGAGCTAGAGGAGCTAAAACCTCAATCCGTCTGTGCTATAGGCCCTATATCATAACGCAATGGTTGCAGATATGATTCAAGTGTACTCAAAAGAAGCAAAGTTCGTTCTTTCGGAGCCCTTTTCAAGACCCCAATATCATGTACTCAACTTATGGAAATAACGGAAAAGTCAAGATCCATCGAAGTGCTGATCTACCTTAGGTACCTATCTTGCGGGTATATGCACCGTACATAACACGCTGCACATTATACGCATGATACGACGCGGCGGTGGACCTGGTTCGCGGGTATGGATGAATTCAGACATTGCCGAAATTTTTGACATAGCCTCCGAGAGATTTGAAACTAAAAAACTCCACAAGAATTTCCGAACTGGAAATGCACACGTTTCTTAGAGAAGGTTCTCTTTCCCCTGGTCGAGATTCGAGTATCACGGTGTCGTTATGCTATGAAATGGCTTCAGGAGCAAGAACAATACACATTTCGTAGAACCTCTGGAGATTTTCTGGCTGGAGAAAGAAGCAGTAAAACCGCAAGACTCTCAATACTGTAGGCTATTGACGGTTCATGACTTCGTTCGTCCACGCGGCAGTCCTGGGTCCATATTGAGGGTCCATAACCACTGATTATGGCAGCTTAGACGTTGTCCTATGCCTACCTACCCTTTAACAAGAAGGCTCTGTGACTCGACCATTTTTGTTGAGATCTATGGTTAATCTACGTGATAGATCTGCTTCAGATAGGTATATGAGCTCCCAACTGTGCCCCGTCACCATTTACTGCGCCCAAACTCATCATGTTCAGCCAATTGAGAACAACTTCTTCGTTGGTTACATACCATAATGGCGCTGTTTATGTTTCTTATGTATCTGCTCGAATCATCATGAAAAGGGAGCTGTTGAAGGGAGCTGTTAAAGTATTGCTTGATTGTTGGGCGTAAAACATGTTCATTTTCAGGGATTTGAGTGGACTGGTTCGCACCAGTCGTTTACAATGTCGTTTCCAGCTGGTTCGCGAGCAATATCGTGAACACCGTTGATAGCCTGGAATTTGTTAGTATCAGATTATGATCGGAGCTTATACTTCTGAAAAGACCATTTGGTCTCTTCGTGGGGAAATCCTAAAACAGCCATCGCGTTCTATAGTAGCCTTCAAGTGCGATGGGAGGTGTGTTACTTTCTGTTAAAGCAAATATAGTCAAAGGATGTGGCTAAAAAGACCATTTGGTCTCTTCGCGATAACATGTCAATCACCCATCGCATCCAATGGCATTCATAGCACTCGATTGAGAAACACATCTTATGGTAGCCTTCGAATGCGATGGGAAATACGCTGCTTTGGGGGGTTGTTATCTTACCAGCATTTGTAGAGCAAAGGCCAGACCCGGCGTCTTTTCTATCAGCTTGAACTAACATTACAGTGTGTTTATGGTCGTAATTATATGCCTTCATCGCTATTGCCTTCACTCGCTGTGAACGATGGTAAAGGATACGATTTATGGAATTATCCGCAACTTTCAGAAATGCCCACGCAACCTGTTTTCGTACCCCTATTAACGGCATGGCAAAATTAAGGCGTACTCCATCAGCTCTAATGGCTACCACCAGCGCTGCTAACCAAAAGGTGCTTTAATCCCCATCGTAACTGATAAACATGCCCAATGCGAACGCCCTTTATGGCAAATAAAGCACTTGATAACAGACCGTAGCGTCTGGGCGCCATCAGAGTTGATGGGAGTATGCCATTTGTTTTGCTATGCCGTTGCCCTATGCCTGACGCCATTGCAAGTTAGAAAAGGCAAAAATAATGTTGAAAACCTCATCGTTCTTTTTCAGAGGCTCCAACTTGACAACATCGGCGCCTTTGAACTCAATTTCTAGGAAGTGCACATTTTGCTTGAACAATGATGTTCGCCCGTCGCCCTTTGACATTTGAACAATGTCCTCGTAACGTCTCCTCCACATCTCTTGCTGGGGTTTGCTGCGCATGAAGTAGATCTCATTAGCAGTAAGCACGATGCTGCCGTCGGTTTTGTTCCACTTGCACTTGGCTGCCATCAAGTCTGGTATCGATATACTGCTGGGCTCGATCAGTGCCCGTCGTGTGGGCTCTGATTGATCTCGGAAGCCATTCTTCTGCATTTCTTGCGCCCGCTGTCTCAGATATCTGAAGCCCGTCTCGGTGTTTGTAGGCACGTCCCATAAGATCCAATGCATTGGTACCAGCACGCTGCGATAATTTGGATACCGTCTAGCGAGGGGCTTGTCGAGGAAGAATCCAAGAATTAACAGCAATTCGGTCGCCCTCAGACATGACTCCGTGCTTACAAAGTTTGCCACCAATAGGCCTACTCCGAGAATCGCCAGAATACTGCCTAGTGCTCGGTTGGTTTTTGCTTCGGGGTAGTTGACCAAGATCTCCATCCAGTCAGCTGCACTTCGAAGCATCGGCTGGGCGGTAGGTCCTATGGTATCAAGCACTGGTTCCAACCAATCCGAGCTGCCATGTCTGGTTACCAGTTCACCAAGGGTATTACTTGTTTCATCATCAGCGTCCGCTCGTTGAGTTATCTCTTGTAAAGATTCTCGCTGATCAAATGGTGTCCTTGTCTGGAGCACCCGGAAAGCCGCATAGAGGTATACAAACGTGAATACTGCATTGATATACCACATTCCCAGCCATGTCGCAAGCCAGAGTCCAGTCATTGTCGGGTTCTGCCAATCCCGGAGCTTGAGCAAATCGGATGCCCAGCTCTGTATCGGACTCGAAGTAATCACTAGGCGCTCGCCTTCCTGCATCAATACTTCTTGATCGAAATGTGGCGGATCTTCCTCTTTCTTCGTCTCGCCCTGCTTCACCAACTCAGTCTGCGAGCGCGTTGGTTGATTACTCCAAACCGCATGCAGAAAAGTCTGAAGCTGATTGAACTACTGCGACCACTTTACACCCTGTGGCTCTCCACTTTCATCTACCCATCGACATGTCGATAGCAGTGGAAACCTGTATTGATCAGCTCGAAGTGCGCGAGCGCCCGAGACGTAGCGACTTGACAGCCAAGCCACTCGTTTCTGTTCCCGTTCCTCTTCCATGTTGTTCAGATCCTTATGTAGCTCCGAGATCCGCTGCTCAGTCGTGGAATCCACAAGATCTACTTGTTCGAGTTCTTTCAACTGCTGATGTGTATCGATTAGGTTGTCATTATCCTCACGCGAAAGATGAGGGTTCTCTGAAGCGTCTAGCGTCTGTGCAGCTTGCTTTTGAGCGGCATCTATGGGATGGCGCATAATGTGGCCAAGCTCGTGGACACTGTGTGGTTTGGGAATCTTGTCGCTGAGCTTTTTCAGTGTACCGGCTTCCTGGGATGGGTCAGTGTGAGATTACGATCAAAGCTAGCAAGTTCTGAAAAGACAATCAAACCATGGAGTATCGTAATTCCCATCGCAGTCGTAAGGCCCAATAGCATCCAATAAGAAACGCATCTTATGGTAGTCAATGAGTGCGATAAGAAGCACGGTACTTATGGTTTCGTTGGTTCTTCGTGGACAAAATAAGTGAGCCGTTTCAACACCTACTCCCATCGATTGCGATGGCTGCCATAGCACGTCTTAAAGAGTGATTACTTCAAGTCCCATCAACGTCGTAGATTTGACATCCGATTATCAGATACGATGGTAATTGAAGTAGCCGCTCTGTAAGAAGTGTTATGGCAGCCATCGCAATTGATGGGAGTAGTCGTCGAAACGGCTCACTTCTTTTGTCCCTCGAGAAGCTGGATGCCGTCAGGAAATGGGATTTTTCACGGGGGTATCTTACGACATCCAGCGTTTGTGAGGGGTTAAATCCTGCATTGGCATCGATTTCCTTGGACACAGGATGCTGATCGTGGCCAATCTGCTCAACAGTGTTGTCGATGTGGAGGATCTTTTTTGTGGTTCTCTTTGCACTATGACCGAGATTCTTGACTTTCTGTCTTGTGCCTTGAGGCTCGTCTTCAAGAGTCTGTGATTCATAGACCTTTTGTTCGAGAAGTTTCACATCCTGGGGAGGAATCGCTGCTTGTGAGGCATCATTGCCATCAATAATAGTCGTCATGGCTGTCACAGCAGTTTGGGTCGATCAGCCTGGAGTTATTCCACGAGAGTGTGATTTGCAGCCGCAAGAAAATATCACAGGACAAAGGTGGAAGAGAAATATGATTTGGATATATTGTCGACGCTCCTGAATTTATTGTGAGGCCAAGGAGAAGTAAGGTGCTGAGACATTCTCTCGTTTGTATCGTGACATCATCGATGGTGGCTGAATACTACGGCTGACCCTTTGCGGGCTGCTACTGCTGTAATCCTTAACTCTCTGTAACTTGAAATAAGTTTTATATTGCAAGAACGACGGTTTACAAACAGCAAGTGAAATTAACCTTCAGAGAAAAGGTGAAGATATAGAGGCGATAAACAGCCAAATCTAATTGGAGAAAAGCTTTTACTCATGCTGCGTTGGGGTTCAACAGCTCGATCACTGTGCATGAAATACTGCAGTGACTATGCTGGTGACTCTCCCTCAATGCAATGACAGATCTTAGGCGGCGAAGAGGACCCTGTTCGCATGATTACAACACAGCATTAGATTGATCTGCACGCTTAATACTGTGAAAGATGATTATTGCGATTAGTAGCTAGGTCATTGCAAGGGGTACTTGGTGCAGGGCGTTGATCTTGGAGGACAATCAAGAAGACGGTCATGAGAACGAGAAAAGACTAATTAGAGCGCCTTGGGATTGTTACTATTGATGCGGAAAATGGAGCAAAAAACACTCGAAAGTCTATGGCAATTAATGGCCGCGTACTACTCTATTCGGTGTACTTGCACTTTCCAGAATATTACGTTGGAAACGGGGGACGTAAAGTACCTACCTACCTAGTCTGATGAAGAGATAAGGACCAGTATTGATCTAGAACCTGTTCCGCGTTTGTTTTGTGCAAGAGTACACAAAGTCGTACATCAACAGACACCAAGACACGAGGGTAACTGCAGATGGATGAAGATGGGCAGCGTGGCAGGCAAAAGTTCAAACTGCAAGCATCAATTGTCCATGAGAGGGGGGAGGAGCGAACTGCTATCGTGGGTACAGTATGAAAGTTCCTATGGAAGGAACGACCCATCGTTAGTCCGATTCTTAACTTCATATGGGCCACCTTTGAGTGCAAACCATCATGTATGCACCAAGTTGAGGTTAAATTTGCACAGTAATAAAGAATGAAATCATATATTCCGTTGTCGATGCATTTTTATCTATATCTACGTGCTCAATGCACAATCGGATGGACCTGTGGGCCTTGGTGGAATTGTGGTTGAGCGACTGCGGTCGTGCTCATCTACACGAGTACTTGTTGTTCTTCAAATATCCCATTTATTATGGCTATGTGACATTAACATAAGATTACTCTACTTTGGAAAGCATAAAAATCTAAACATTGATCATTGTTCTGATTGTCAAGAACAAAAGTAATTTCAAAGCTCGATGGAAGTCGAAATACTAGTTCAGCCTTATGCAAGGTACAAAGTCCAACCCCGGTTGAACCATACATTGATAATGTGGCTTAGGATTTCGTCGTCTCATTGGCAAGCTGCACCACGAGATTGGTCCTTAAATCACGTAGAGGACGTAGATCTGTCTTAACTATATAAGATAAGGGGTTCCAAAGTTTTGAGCATTTCTTGCAGTTCAATAATTTAAGTATGTAGCAAACCTGTTGTTCATTGGTTAGTATTGTGCTTTCTGGACTCTAATGGCCTCACTACAAGGTAGATGTAAAATATATAGTTTATTCTTGATGTACGGTAACTTTTCAAAAATAAACTGCTTCCGTACGTTTAAAACGTATGAGATGTGAGGAGCTATTAGGCGCAATCAGGCGAGCAGAATGTGACTAGTATTCAAGTATGGAGAGAGTAGACCTCTGAGTACAATTAACCGCTGTCGGATTTCGAAACCGGACTACTCGCTTGTCTCTGCAATTACTCAACAAATTGACAAAGCTTTGGAGTTACTGGAGAGCTTTCGGCTGCGCAGGAGGTTTCTCAAAGATAGAGTATTGTGGATGAAAACCGACATTGAATGTCGCTGAGAACCTGGAAGCAGCGATGAAGGAGTATCGTAGGGTTCAGGGGCCTTGGATACACTAACCCCAAATGGATGAAGAGATCTTATCTATAGAATCAGATCTTTGAATAACAACCGTGCCAACATCTACCACCAAACTGGCAAACTTGCAGATCATAAGGGTTTACAGATTGGGGGCAACGAGACTTTGGCTGGAAGTGATCTGATTCGCTAAATGCACCGGAGAGGCCTTCCACCCAATCACAGGTCGTTCCAAATTATACTGCTTCAGTTCATTGTTGCTCTTTCCTTCCTAGCAGAGAAAGCCTTCAACACAGTTAATTCCTCCAGCCAAGATATGGCCGCAACTAATCTTCGCACCAATCTCATGAAGAGCAATGTATAGTGCCGCCAGTCTCCTCGAGGTGATGTTGAGAATGACCAGAGCCGCATGCTAAACACGAAAGTTCTCTCTTTACGCTTCCTAAGCAGGTCAAACGTCTTGATTGTGACAGGTCACTTACGACCCGATTATTGTCCTTGTACCTGTGATTTGTGCTATTTTTTATGCTGATTCCTTGCAAATGAACGTCACATTCTGGTACAAAGTTGCTACTATTGGACAGCAAAGCTTTCAATTGCCTTTTTGAACCTTATATCAACTGAGATTGGTACAACCTGGGATAACGCGGTGGTAAGACGCGGGCGGCGGTCTAGATAATTCAGTGGGGTAAAAGCCGTGGTGTCATGTTTGTTGGCATATCCCATGCGGTTATTGTTCCGTTTGTGGCAGCGGTTCGAAGGTTTTTATAAATGGGCCATGGGGGGAAGATGGCAAAGTTGCCACCTTCCTTCTTTCCCATATCATCAATTTTCGTACCTGAGTCTCCATGTCTCAATACTGCCCACCTTTCTATGGCCCCTCTGGCTATCCGCCATACGTCCCTGCATCAAACGGAGAGAATGAGGTTGCACCGGTGTATCATGTCTACCACACTGTCGCCGTTGATAACGGAGCGCCGCCATACTGGACATCCCCATATGTTTACGATGCCTGGAATCGGCCAATTGGGCCAGCTCAGCCTCACCAAGCTCCACAATACATGTATCCTCAGCAAGTAGGTCATCCTGCAAGCTATGCTTCTTACCCTCAATCTTTTACGGCATCACATCATGATCCACCCTGGTCGCCGGTCTTCCAGCCACAATTTGCGCCAGAGCGCAAACCAGGTGTCGTATCTCAGCGTGGTCCACCTCGTAAGCCGCAAGATAGAAAGCATGGACTCTGGGTTGGAAACATTCCTCTAAAAACCCAAATCCTAGAACTGCGAGATCACTTCATGCCCGGAAGTGCCTCTGAAATTCTCAGTGTTTTTTACATGCCGGCCAGCAGGTCAGGATTCATTAATTTTCGAACTGCCGAAGCTTGTCAATCAGCTGCTGCTCATTTCAACAATTCTATTCTTCATGGAACTCCCATCAAATGCCGCCCACGCCGTCCGATTCAAGGCCCAATTTCGCTCACGACTGATGAGCAAACACTCAATGTTCGACGTGATAGTGACGGGTCCAGCCTTGAGGATACGCCAAATACATCTCCCACGGTGGCTTCCAAAGGCGACGAAAGTGGGGAGAACGAAGACCATGTTGGAGGAACTCTGCCAATCGCATTGGACGTAGTACCCGGCACAAACCCTCCACACAAAGGGTACAGTCGCTACTTCATACTCAAAAGCCTGGCTTTAGATGACCTTATCGCAAGTGTAGAAACAGGACGCTGGGCCACGCAAATCCAGAATGAAGATGTGCTAAACAACGCCTTCAATGTAAGCATGCTTCTAAAATTAATTTCTCTTTCCCCGAGGTTAAGAGACTAACTTTACTAGTCCTCCGAAGCAGTATATCTCATCTTCTCGGCAAATAAGACAGGAAAATTCTTTGGTTATGCCAAAATGACATCGGCTATCACATCGACCCAGGTTCCACCCACGCCATCCCTAACGTCTTATGCTCAAGACACCGCCAAGACTACTCCCGTATCCATCCCCACGCCTGCAATTGGTGCAATTCCAAAGGGACACATCGTGGACGAGCTTTGCTATGGAAGGATGTTCTGGGAGGCGGACACTGAGGAGACAGCCCCAGGTCCTGATGCTGAGAACGGTGAGATGAACACTTTCGCTCTTCAATGGATATCTCTTGAACGATTGCCCTTTTCGCGGACTACACACCTACGTAATCCATGGAACGGTAACAAGGCGGTGAAAATCGCCCGAGATGGTACAGAGCTTGAGCCCAAAATCGGGGGAGCTCTTTGCAGATGTATGCACTGATGCCTTGCAACACCAAGTGGCATCGGACATTTCTTACAGTCTCCAATTTGATACCACTGGACCAGAAGCGCGAGTGAGAGTCACAAACAAGAAGTACGGATCGAAAGAATGGACGACGAATAGTAATGATTGAGGACAGCATCTCTCTCCGAGCACTCATGAGAGATGGTTTATTACACTGCATGAAGAGTGGGCATGTTAGTTCTAATGCATCGGAGAGGTCTTTGGCAACGATGTCATATTGCAACCGGTCGGAGTTTTATGATGCTGCATGGTTATAGGCTCAGAAGGAGGTTGAAAAGCAAGCTACAGAAATTGCTAGCAATTGCGCCTGTATTTGCATGAGAATGGAAATCACTAATCGCTAACAGTATGCCTCCGGCCATGCATCTACACTCTAGTGAATAAGGAATCATTTCGTGGTCCATTTGATTCACGATCGCAATGGGATGAATGCTAGCTTTCAACTTCTATCAGATCCCGGAAATCATCCATGTCTTGTTCGGGACTGATAGAGCGATCGTGATTTTTGATCCAGGCCTTGTGTTCGAGTGCTGGAAAGTGTTTAAGAATTGTGCTGTTCAAGGACCAATTATTGATGTCTTTCGCCCAGACTTCAAAGTCCTCTCTGATGATGAGGGTTCCTGATAATGGATTGATGAGTACCATGTCCTGCTGGTTATGCGGCCAGTTGAGGTGAGTATGCTGCATCAATTGAGAAACAATGTTCGTATGAGAAGAAACATCTGGAGCGAGTTTGATGAAGTGATCTCGAATTTCGGGCCTGACAATGTTAGATGGTTCTAAGCGGCAGACATCTGAGATGGTAGACTAAGCATCTCTACTAAACTTACCAAGGGATATAATCCATCCAGGCTGGGTGAGAGATGGCAACCTGACACGGAGTTGGTATCATACACTTGGGAATGCTTTCGTAATGTTCCAAGTTTGGTAGAATTTGCCACTTTGAGGCGTCAGCATCAGCATGAAAATCAATGATTCAGGATGGGCTCTTACTCTTGCTAGAGAGGTAATCATGATCATTGTTGCTAGTTTTTCGGCAATGCACATGGTTCTGACTTCGCCAACAATGCCATTGGCCCATTGGGATATACTTTGAGGGCCGTTGCCCGGAGTATCTTCCGAACTCAGAAGCTTGGACGGATTAATAGTATCTAATCCAATAACTTCAGACATGTCGTGACCATTTGCGAGCAATTGTTGCTTCGCCTTAATAAACTCAGTGTATAGTGTATTGCACTCATGATCATCAATTTCATTTGAGATCTGGATAAATTGAATCGGAATGTGGGAACGGACGTGATCTCGGTAGAGAAGTAGGTGTTTAGTTCGTAGCCAGGGTATAAACACGTACTTTCCAAGGTCTGGAGAAGAAGGTTCGTCGTCCTGGACACCATCTGCCATATAATACGGCAAAGTGGATGATGCTTGGCCTAGGGAATCTGTCGGGTCTTGCCAGTTGCCTGGTGCGGGAGATTCATGGCTATGAAAATCATTCATATCTATGGGCATGCGTTCTCCAGATCCGTCTGCCGAGTACCAGCGTCGGTCGTCAGGGGTGTCTTCTGCGTCGGTGGGTTCATCCATTCCATCGGTTTCAAATGGGCTCATAGTTTCAGAATCTAGTCCTGTCAGACGTGAGACTGCGCTCTCAAGATCACGAAATTTGTCAGTACATAGTTCTGACACTAAGACCATGCCAACGGTCTTGTCCTCTAGCTTGTTGAGTCCTTCAATGAAGCGCTGAAACAAGAGGACTTGCTTGGAGGCATTGGTGTACCGACTTTGGCCAGGTTCAACAGGGTATTTGCAGTCACTATCTATACCTTTTCTGGTACAAGCGTCACATTTAGGTCGTACTCCATCGCACTTGACTTTTTGTTAGAGTTTATTCTTCAGCGGGGTGTGATGTTTGAACCTTGATTTTCCGCTTTCGACAGGGCTCGCAGGCTGCTTTAACAACTGATCGTTTCAATCCCTCGCTTGGCCTTTTTCCGGTGCTAGCTGTAGGTCCGAAGTGCGAAGGCTCACTGCTAGACGCCCCTTGTGGGCGCGGAAGGATGGGTCGCTTGTCGCTCATAGTTAACGGCACTGGGATAGCCGCGATGTAGAGGTTTGTGAGATCATGTGGAGGGAAACGCTCAGAAATGTCGAATCAAATTTCAGTGTGCGGTAGACAAGACGTTGAATCGATTACAGATCAATAGCTAGACTCTGATGAAGTGATAGCCAGGGTCCGCGACAGGAAAATGAACAGTTTCTGCCCAATATCCGGACTATAACGCTAAAGACAGCGGCTCTGTGGCCCCTGGAAGTTCTGCCAATGTAGTTGGCTCAACTGGAGGGCTCAAGGCAGGCAGGCTCAGGTAGCAACGAACCCTGCAGCTCGATGTTGTCGCAAGAGCTCGATGACAGCCGTTATGACAGATCTGGAGCTCTAATCAAAGAGCCGTGTACAACAGCACTTGGAGTAAGTGCAGGTAGGACGGAGTGATGAAGATGATGAGCCGCAAAAAGTCGTATATATGCCCACTATAGAGCAGTAGGTGAGGTGATAGAGCAACGGATTCGTCAGCAACAGGCAATTGTAAGCTGTTGGCTGTCACAGTAGCATCACAACCATTGGGATACTAGAAAGATACCACGGTCGGACAGATGCGAACAACACCAGGCAAACGTTGCGATTAAAGACTCAACGCCACTCGTCATATGTGGCGAAATCTCAATCTGAAGGCGGCCTCGTTGCTGGCGAGTGGCGATCTTCAATGCTGGATGCAAGTTCAACCAAGTCTAGAGTACTCTGTAGTACTTGGAATCTTAGCAGCACGAGGGTCAGAGACTTGGTATATGGGCTGTTGTTATTGAACCCAAGCTGCTGGATCCAGCATAACAAACTGCTATGTCTGAAAGCGTCAAGTCGAGAATGCCAATAATGAGAAATAAATAAGGCGTATTTGTGGTCGATGTACTAGCTCAAAGCTCGAGAGCTGGCCAGTGTTTGACTGGGTGGCCGTACAGATCCAAGGGGGGTACCGAGGACCACTTTGGCTTTTGGTGGATCGATGTCTTCTGGAGCGAACCATAGTCCAACTCTTTCTCTTTCTTCTTCTATTTTGAACAATAACTTTGCTGCTTTTGTCTCCGAATAACTCCTGGACCTTCGATTGCCTTGCTTTTAAAACCTATGTCGCTGCCCTCAACTCAAGACGAAGCATCTTTCAGATACTAGCCTGCTATTCTTCTCACTTCTCATCAGCCTGCTATCGTCTCTGCCGTGGCCATCAACCATGACGATCATGCCGACTACGAGACCAAGGACCTTGTGAATTTCTCTCACGTGTGGTTCAGGATCATCTGCAAAGAATTCGCCTTCCATGTCAACTTTCCGGTTGTTGTGTGCTTCAACTCGGGTTGTCTTGCGCCCAAGGACTTGACAACGGCCAACGCTGCGGGCAGCCAGAAGAACAAATGCGTATATCGCGCAGTTGAACACAACTGTATAAGGCAACTTCCTGCCAATATCCAGATGCTCCAACATTCTATCCGTTGCGGCTGTTTTCTCCAGGAGAACATCTGCTGGCTAACAGTCTCGAAGAAGCAAATTGCTCAGCTTTCGTTCCTTCTCGTTCTCCCAAACTCAGCCTCAAAGCTTCTGGTTCAATCAAGCGACTTGAATGGCTACACAATCGAAACAAAAGCCAGTTGCCTCATATGCAGAATAGCTCGAGGTCACTCGCGAAACTTTGCATGCGTGCTTGCACAGCCGGCAATCGGACAATTCCAGTAAGAAAGAGTCCTTCCAGGCACTTTCGAGCTCTGTCGCGCAACAGTATGATAGTAGTGGCTTGTATCATAAATCTGCCGGACCTCGGAAGTACATTGTTGTGGATTGGCGTTTTTTCGAGGCTTCGTTTCGGCAAGATATCCTGGGACTAGAATCTAGCTTGCTGATTTGGGTGCTGTCAAGATCCAGAGTATAAAGCTGGATTCCTACCTTTCGACATATAGGCGACCATTGATAATTGGTACTGAAGACTCTTGTCAATATTCAAGAGAACTGCCTTTCATGCCTGGGCAATTTTTTCGAGAGTTTCTGTGAGGCATTCCATTTGTCTCACCACCTTGCAGAGCCATCAGCATTGGTTGGTGAGCAAAAACAAGTCTTGAAGCATCCCAGTAAGTCATTCATCTTAGGTCGGTTGTTTGTACAAATACTGACAGCGTTTTCAGCAGGGACGATTGTCAAGTTGCCAATGTAATATAAAACATCGAATTGAAAGATTTTCCAAGTAGTGCGGTGCACCGATGCATGCACGAGTATTGTTGGCTATAGGGCGACTTGCACATCGAATACGGCTCCGGTCATCTGCCGCAACCAATGGTACCAGAAAAGTCTTATGACCACTGGAGCTGACGAGATTGCGAATAATTTTTAAACTCAAGGTGTAGATCGGGTACCGCAAGCCATTTTTGATGGTTACAATAAAGCAAACATGCAAGGTTTGCTTTGAAAAAAGCAACATTTCATGATGGCTGAACGTATGCACTCTCCATGCGAGCAAAGCAGCATCTTTGGATGTTGAATGCCGCACTCCCTGGAGGACGAATGCCGCTATCTCTGGATCGAATAGTGCTCGATGGTATTCGTGTTGCATTGGTCGTATACGAGTACGTGGCGGGGCGGCTTCAGTGTCGGTTCATCAGCGCCGATTCTCCAGGTGGGCATATCGAATTCAGGCGTCACTGTTTGTGTCGTAAGATCGCTCCTGCGCAGAGTCAGCAGTCAATGGAAACTCTTGGATGAGGCCAAACGCCAAAGCTGATTCTGTAGTGCTTCGAAAGCGCAGGTGTTGAAATGCACTAGGTCGACAACCAGCATCAGTCTAGATCGAATTGAGTGATTGAATAGTCCATGGTTCTCAAAAAAGAAGGGTGGCGATACGGAATTCTCGTCGGGGCAGGGTGGTTCTGTTGTTGGAATGTCTTGTGGCAAATGCAAGTATGGTATGCGTTCGTTTGGTATCCGATCGCAGAAGCGATCAGCCCACAAGCCCAGTCAGACCATCCAAGGTATTGATTACTAAGACCTTTGGTGCGCCAAACCTACTAGAGTAGGCATTCCCCTGGTATCACTACACAAGTCTACAACCTTCAGCATGAACAACCCACAAAATTCCTGTCCTCTTCAAAAACACAATCCCATTCATCTAGATTTCGCCTCTTTTTGTCTGTGTGACCTATCAGTACTAGTTAGTCTTGGCCCGCCAGAGGATCTCGATCCCAACTTCCTTGTCTATGTCACTGCTACGCAACCGTACACTGATAGAGCCCCGACCATTGTCGGAGCGACTTTGTCCCCTTTGGCATTCGAGCACTAGTGTGTTCAGTGTGCATTTGTACTTATACAATCCGCAAAGGCACAATTGCAAACTCCGGGCTTTCGATTTGGACAGGCTGGATTCAGGCCTGGAAGATACTTGCAGACGTTTGTATCATAACCAGCCCGAAGCCATTGAAGGGGACCGATACTGCTACTCCGGACAGTAGGATTACTTCCTTGCTGGAGGGATGCTTCAAATTTAAGCTTCACTTGCCAAATTTTGGACTTATCTCTTTCGAAAAACCTTTGCTCCAACTTGCAAGCCCCAGCGAGGATCGACGTGCACTCGTACGTTTTGCTGACACTCATCGAAGAGTTGCAGCTTCACAGCGCTATCATACGGAGAGATTTTGCAAGAGGTATACCTACCTCGATGGTCCAAAAAAGTCCATCATCTTATCTCTCTTATTGAAAGCTTGTCTCTCCAGAGCCATTCTATTGCTCGTCCTGTTATGCCATGCCTTCGCTTTAAGGTTATTGGCTTCAGTGTGATGACGCCATGTCCTTCAGTCCCGTAGCGCCTGTTTTTACTTCCCTCCCTTTGCGTCTTCCACTCTCGTTCCTTCCGAGCCCATATCCTCCATCCCAAAGCTTCCCGTTACCGAGTACATGTCTTGCACGTCTCAAGCGCTCGCCTCCATTGTGGTTTCACTCCGCTGCGTTATACTACAGCCGTTCCGCTCGACCCCACAACATTCTTCTTGCAGACTGATGCAGCATCTTTTTGCCCCAACTTCCTCTGAACCTCCTCTGCATTTCATTTCTGCTTCGTACATCGTCTGCCTACCTTTGATCAAGCTGATCTGCCAATCATCAAAACCGGCCGGAACGCGAGGACGTTAAGAAGGAAACGGACGCGCAAGCTAGAGTGGATGGGGCGGACGACTATTGACAGATATTTGCATCCTTGCAGCCATATTGTCCTCCGTATTGCCCGCGTAACATACACGCCCAGATATCTTACTTGCTGTCATACACGTCCACGAGAGTGGCTAGCTCTCCATGTCTGGTATCAAAATAGACGAGCTATCGCAATGGAGTTTCTCAGCCGCTGGCACACGACTGTCTAGCATACTGCGCGGGAATCATGGACTAGCTTTATCTGCTCTAAGATACCTCACTGAATGTCGGTAAACCTTTCGAATTCGATTGATACCAACGCCATCTCGCTATTCAAGGCTCAAAGTTGACCTCTTCCTTATAGCGGGCGGCGCGCAGTTGTCGAGCTATATTTTTTGAACATACAGGAGAAGTTTCATAAGCTGTATCAAGCCATCAAGACCTATTATCATTGAACGGAATAGGCTTACAAGCTGCTAAGTGTCTAATCGTTAATCGCTATACGCTACTATTAAAGGTGCTGGAGATTTATCTCTCAGACAAACCTATTATCGTCCAATTGACGAACAGTATCAAACATATTACATGATCATGGCCTTCTGTCAAGATCCAAAGATTCATTGACTATTAGGCTAAACTAATCTCCTGCATCTAAGTCGCGCTCATAGGCTGAAGCAGGCTTAAAAAGCCGATTCTTAAGCTATACTACTAGCGTCAATGTGAGAAACGATGCTTATATCCCGGCTTTGTCATGATGTTCCTCACTACTAAATAGAACATTATTGGCTCTAGCCGCTACTTTCTACTTCATCTTTAGCGTATCAGAAGCAAGGTAAGCTATCAAGGGTATCTTAGTGGATTATTTAGTTCTTGAAGCATTAGCAGATTGGTGGAGCCGGTGGGGTAGCTTGTTTCCGGTCCTGCTATTAAATATGGAGTTATCACTGCCGAATCCGCACTGAGGGAGACCGAATGCACGGATTGGAGTTCCATAGTGAGCTTGCGAGATAGATACATATCAAGTATTCCCGCACAAATTCCACAATCTAGTACAAACCTCGCGAAGCTTTAATCTTCTATCAAACATCGTTTCACTTGCCATTTAACCACCATCATCATGTCTGAAGTACACGGCAGCAAAGCATGTATCTCCACCTATGAACCATGACGTCTATACTAACCGCCCTCCAGGCCTGCTGTACTCTCCCACCTGTCCAGGCAGAATACACTTCCAAGGGTAGCTTCGAAACTGTCGCTGGCCTGAAGACCTGTACGTTCACTCAAGATCCCTTCATTCACTTCAATTATTCACCACTACAACAGATAAGACCGGTCCAGCCGATGCGACCACAGCTGTGATTTTGATCTACGATGTCTTTGGAATCACACCTCAGATTCAGCAAGGCGCCGACATGCTGGCCGCCAGCGGAAAACACCCGTTCCAAGTGTTGATCCCCGACTTTCTGAAGGGCGAGTATGCGCAAGGCTCGTGGTTTGGGCCCAATGCTGGCGAAGAAGGCAAAAAGGCTATTGGCAAATACTTTGGTCCTGATGGGGTTGGGAATCCGGGCGTGGTTACTGGATTGTTGAAGAAGGTCGTTGAGGAGATCAAGGGCGCTGGAACGGTCACTAAGTTTGGCGCGGTGGGATATTGTTGGGGCGCAAAGGTACGTTACATGTGGTCCCTGTTCGTAGGAGATTTGTGTGAGCTAATGTGGGAGGATAGATTGTTAGTATCAACCTGACGGAGGGTACTGCTTTTTCAGTAGCTGCTGAAGTTCATCCGTCCATGATGACTCCGGAGGATGGATCGAAAATTGTGAAGCCGATTATTGTGCTGGCTTCGAAGGATGAGGATGCTGAGATTGTTAAAGCGTTTGGGGCTAACTTGAAGGTGCCAAACGTCGTTGACTTTTACAATGAGTCGCCTCATGTAAGTTCTCTGACTTTTGTGATGATCTGAAAGCTTACGGATATAGGGATGGATGACTACTCGAGCTGATCTTAAGGATGAGAAGATGGCAGCCAACTTTGCAAAGGGATACCAGGCTGTGTCTGATTTCTTCCACGAGCATTTGAGTTTGTAGATGAATCGACGACTCAGTGCAAGGAATCAAGAGGTAGGTTGGATCGTGAGAAAAGGGCTAGGTTCCGCGATGTTTATAGGATGCTTGGATGATCTAGTGCTTAAAATACATTGCTCCTGATCCCATGCTAATCCACGAATTCATCGCTGTAGCATTCTGCTCAACCTTTGCATGGACGGACCTGTTAAAGTCTAGGGTTTTATGCTTTCTATGGTATAGATTCAATAGTCGTGAGAACTGCAACTCGGCACTGGTTGAAAAGAGGTGAGAAGTCTTGTTCGAACAAGGTGGAAAAAAGGATAGAGATGAGAGATAGATGGAGAAAGATAAGATGAAACAAAACAAGGGTGGAAGCAAGCTAGTCTCAATTGAGTAAAGAAACAGAAGCTTTCCCCAATTATCGGGCCGGAATTACGAGGATGCCACGCGGAAACACATTTTGATTGGTTGTCGTAGCGGAAAACGCGTTTCAAAAGGGCAGGAGCACAGGCTTCGTTTGGGTGGACAGACCTCACTTGCCCTTTGAAGTCCAAGGGGACCCTCGCCAACCAGTCTTCTTCATCAACTGTTTTAATACAACTCTCAAATATATCCCTCGGATGACTTCATTGAGTTGAACGTCGTCTGTCCATTCATTTAATATCTGCTAACTCCTCCTTCTCTGAGCGCACAGCCTTTTCTAATTACCGCTCTACCGCCAATTTTCTTGTACCCCTTTACTACATCGCTACTTCATCCCAACCTCCATTCAACACCAGTACCATACTCACTCCCTGGATCCAAGCCCGTCAGTTCGCTACTTGGACGCTGGAATACAGATTCTAGACGCGCTGCTGGTTTGCGTTTCGTCAGAGAGGCCAGGGACCGTTTGTCCCCGCATTCGGCCTCCTGGTTCCGCTATACTTGTCTTCAACCCAGTACCGCGAGTATAAAACCGCAACCTCGCCCATCATGCCGATTCTTCTTGCTCGCCAGAGTACTTCTGCTGGCGGCATCATGCAGAGCGTGTCAGACGCAAAGACCGCATTTTCCTCGTGGGACGGGTGCATGTCCAAGGCATACTGCAAGTACGTCAATTCTCACTCACATGCGTGTTTCAACCTTGGCACTTGATCTTCACGACTCGCGCTCATTATTGCATGGATACTGACCTCATTGTTTCTTTAGATGGCCAGTCATTGCTGGTCTCATAATCGGCGCCCTCATTGCATTTTCCATCCTTTGGTGTTTTGTTCGCTGTCTTTGCTGTGGTAAAGCCTTGGTGTGCTGTTGCTTCAAATGCTGCTCGTGCTGTCAGCCTTCTCGACATAAAGAGCACAAGCATCTTGATTCCGTGCCATCGACACCATACAATAATCAATATCAATCACCACCTCAGCCAATATATCAACAAAATGCTTTCGCGCAGACTGCCACATTTGATTCTTCGACCAAAATTCACGCAGACAGTTTACCTGCCATGCCTTCATGGGAAACGGCTGCGAGCAAAAAGATCGAGGTTCTTGAGGAACCTGAGAAGTATGAGATGGATCGTCTAAAGCAAGACCGCAGTCCTGGGATTGGAGGACAAGAAAGCCCAGCAGCGCGACCAATTCCAATGCGTAACCAAAGTGGACCAAAGACTCTAGCTGCTGCGCCATCCCCTGCCATACCAGCAGTAGGCTATGGCGGCTCAAATTCAGACTATGGAAGTCGACAAGATCTAGGCGTACGAAGCGGCAACGATCGATATGAGACTGATCGATATGCCAATTCTCCATATGGCGCAGGTTCCAGCCAAGGCTACGGCAACAATAGCAGCAGCAATTACGGAAATAATGCAACGGGTTATAATACCTATGGCTCGGGACAGTCCAGATCACCTGTTTATAATCAGACTGGAGGTACTGCATACAATGATTTCGCTAGCAACGACCGGTACGATAATCAAGGACGCTCCAGCCCACATCAAAACGCTGGATATCAGACATATAATGGTGGTGGCCAGACGAACGGCTATACCAACACTTCCAACAATTACAACAGTAACTCAAACCAATATAGTAGCCAATCACGATATAATGCTCCAGGATCGAACCAGTATGGCTATGGCAGGTAATCTGTTTCTGTCACTGCACAACAACCATCTTTCTGTTCAAATTTTCCTGACCTTGTTGTTTGTATACCGCATCTGTCCAAGCTTTTCTTCTGGATTCAAAATCCATGGACATGTACATATTCTGTTAATTTCTTTTGCATAGCGTTGGTGTTTGGGCGAGACGATATTGAACCATGCTCAGAAAGTATCCACGCAAGTACAATCAGTTACTATCAAAGTTCAGGCGTCATGAAGTCGGAATAGTATGAAATGTCAATATATTATCATATGTACGAGTATTGGAACAGTTTCTTTCACTTCATCTTTTAAGCCTCGCTAACATCCAGCAACTATGCACAACCATTAAACTGACAAGCCTTCCACTGAAAGCTTTTCAGGCTTGACATCTTCCAGAACGGCCTTCAATCCAGTAAACAAATCCTGCTTCAGATCCTCCCAGTTTTCCAGGCCAACACTTACCCGCAAAACCCGCTCATCAACTGTCGAATCACTCATTCGCCGCCACTCAATCAGACTCTCCACACCACCCAGACTCGTCGCATGATGAAATAGCGCCAACTTACTCGGCAATCGCCTCGCCATCTCCTTATCCTGCAAGATCAGCGCGAATACCGGCCCATACCCGCCCGGCATCTGCTCATCCACCCAATTCTCCTCCTTCGCCTGCAGACTCGCATGCTGGATCTTCAACACCGACCCACCAACCACCCTCCTCACCTCCTCACTTGCGCCATCCTCTCCCTTAAACGCCGCATTCAACCACCCCACAATCCTCGTCGCATTCCGTCCCTGACTCGTAATCCTCACCTCCAGCGTCCGAACACTCCGGACCCCCAACCACCCCTCCAGACTCCCCATCACGCTGCCCAAAAACACACGCTCCGCAAAGAGTCCATGCCATACATCCTCATGCTTCGTCACCAGCACCCCGCACAGCATATCACTATGACCCCCAATATACTTCGTCCCGCTATGCATAACCACATCCGCCCCCAACGCCAACGGATCCTGCAACGGGGGCGGCGCAAACGTCGCATCGACAGTAACCCATGCGCCCCTCTCCTTCGCCTTCTTAACCCATTTCTTCAAATCCACGGCCTCACCTGTTGGATTTAGCGGTGTTTCGATATGTACTACATCGCCCTTGCCCAAGTTTGCAGCATCCCATGCGCCATCATCATCGAGTGGGATCTTCTTTAGACCGTATAATTTCGTCAAGAGGCCAATGACGCCATGACATCCATGGTATCCGTCACTGACGGCTATGACGTTCGGGCGGAGATACACGAGGAGGGCGTGGAAGGCGGCGAGACCGGAGGAGTAGGTTAGGACGCGGCCGTGCAGGAGGGCGGAGAGGATTGATTCGAGACGGGTGGTGTTTGGGGCGGAGAGGCGGGAGTAGACGTGCGTTGGGTTTGTTAGGGAGAGGATTTCAGCTATGGGCTGGTTGGTGCTGTTAGTGAGCGGAGAGGTGGTTTGATACAGTGGGTTTGTGCTGGGGATTTGTAATGGGGATGGTGAGACGAACTGTGTCGAAGTTGGGTGGTTGGAGAGCGTTGAGATCGTTGGTGTAGCGGAAGGTGGTGGAGACGTGGAGAGCGGGTGCTACGTCGGTGGATGTGTTGAGGTAGTCGTCGGCGTGTATTGCGAGGGTTGAGGGGGAGAGGGTGGAGGGGAGTTGTTGGTGGTGTTCTTGGGCCATTGTGGTGGTTTGGAATTTATATTGGATGTATGGCTGCTTGAAACTGGCGCTTCCTCAGAATCGACCTGAAATTTATTGAAGCAGTACGAGGTAAGAGGATTGGGAGGCTACAAGATTCATCAGAAATGCTTGGTTTTCCTAAATATCAAGCTCCACGCCCTGTGGAGTACAATTGAATGGCGTGGTTGCATGGATATAGCAAAGACTCCGAAAGCGGAATGGTTGGATGGTTAGTGGCGGGGCTTTGGAGTATATTGATCTTTGTCACTGAACCTTATTTGCACGTCACTTCATGACCACTGATCACTAATACCAGTATCGGTAGTATGAAGAGATTGTCTTCCAATGGGATGTCAGTCTATTGATCTAAGTGTTCATCACCATCCACTTTACGAACTAAGGTTTGCCATTTCAACGATTCCTCTCGCAGAAACGTGATCAATGATTCAATGTAACGTTTACGAGAATCTGGTAGTTCAGAATCTGTACTATAAGCTATAGCGATTGATGGCTAAGGTATACCTCAGCAGTATCTCTTGCTGGTGGCCGCTGGGTTGACTTTTTGGCCGGCGAAGCTTGTTGCCCTCTCAATCCACATATCCTACAACTGTTGGCTTCTAACGCTACTAATGCAATGCAAAAGCATAGTCACAACAATTATGCGCTGAAATAACTCTCTTAACATGCATTTTGCAGTCCCTCAGGTCGTATTGGCCTTTTGTGCCGCAATGTTGGCCTCAAAAGTCGCTTGGCCGCAACTCTGCTCCTGCCAACAATAAGTACTGTTGGCTTGTACTTGACGACAATTGGTCTTTCTAGACGCGAAAGTCCAATTCAGGGGCATGGACGCCTTCGAATTACGCCAGAGGAAATATCAAATGCGATGAGACCTTGTATAAAGCATTGCCCTCCAGGTCAAATGTCATCTCCAGAATATCTTCCAGCCTTGCAGAGCCTTCAAACTTCAACATATTGTCTTGAATAGATCTAACTCATCACGATGGCTTCAAGATCCGACTCCACAAGACTAAAAGAAAGTTGAACATCAAAGAGCTTCAAAATTATATTGGCTGGGCAAAGTTCGCATTCTACGCTTTCACCTTCGCCTTCTGCATATACTGTATGTTGACTATGGACTAATAGTTCATCAAAGCCAGCCCAATGTTGACAACCCTGCTCCTTTCTGCACTTTCGATGCCAATGCGGAGACTTGTGCTCCGTATCTCCCCCAATTTTGGATAGTCAAGCCAAGCCTAGAATCTTGCTCCGAGACTTGTCATTCTGGTCAACAACGACAAATCAAAAACGTCGGGCCATCTTTCGAACCTACCAAGTCTGTCCCCCAGGTCTTTACTCCTGGCCTGGAGACTGCCTCCCCAAAACGTATCTCATACTGTGCAACGAGACATGTCTAATTGAGACTAGAGCTAACTATTTGACAGAAGGTCTGGCTAGACTTAGAAGCGAGGGAGAGGTTCCGTAAGTCATCTTCGTCGCTAAAGAATTTCAACCTCCATTGCCAGCAAATGCATGGTCAGACATGCCCGACGTATGTCGACACTCTACAGATACCAATACTGGCCTCAGCTGGTTTGTGGGGCTGTGTCAGCTTGCGTTACTGCATTTGGAATCCTCGATGTAGCATATAGAGGAACGGCCCACATATCACAATGGGTAAATGGCAAGGGCATTTCAACGGGATTTCTCGCCATAAGCGCACAGTAGCGTCTCAAGGACTACTAGACGAATTACAAACCGTCTTTGGATGCCCAGTGACCCATTCAGGCTTCTGGGATCGAAAACAAGCGAACTTTGCCAACCACACCACACTCGGTAAACGAGACTCTGCCCACCTAGCAGACGTATTTACTTTCCAAGCCAACGGCATCAACCAGCACTTTCATATGTCGGCAACACAACCCATGGACCAACCTTCAGGCTAGGCTATGGATCTGGAAAGCTAAAGTCCTCAACCATCCTGGCGCGAGAAGCCTTCAATACGTAGTGGTTTGTTGATGTTGGTCTGGACTTCATCTTGAACCAGAATCCAGACAATTATTCTTAAACTCCAGGGTCAATACTAAACCCTAAATCTGGTTATGGCTGGATTTATAATCCAGTTTCGTGCTGGCTGGCCTCTAAGATGGATTGCAAGAGCACGTAGTTCCAACTGTCCGACAATGCAGCCAAAGGTACACTCTCGGCTGCTTGATCTCGCCTTAGAGAGGTAATGGTGCGAGCTCATTATTTTTGATGACTGTTAACAGAGGATTGATACCTGATACTGCCTCTGGGTCACACCTGAAGCGTACATGAGACGCCAGACTGTACTTGCTGAAGAATTAACAAGCATGCGGTGGAGGTCACAGGGCATATCGGGCTTTATAATGACTTGTAGCACAGCACGATGTATTTGATGATTCGTAGGGCTGGAAGACCTTGAAAGGTTCAAAATGTATAACTGTAGTAAGTGTGTAAATGTTTATCAGTCGTTGTTCAAGTGCCATCTAACAAATGTCTCATACTTCCTCGAGATTCGCATTATCTGCGAAACCAAAAGGCTAACAAAAGCTCGATCGTCTGGTAGATTCCCAGTCACAAAGGTTGTTTTCAAGAGAATTGGCTAAGTCTGATGTCGTTGAAGGATAGTATCCGCTCATCTTGAAAACTATGGTTTGAAAATATATTTACCAAAGCACACGGTTTGAATTTATATCCCTCTGCTCAGAATGACCTGACTTGATATAATCAATCACTAGTAGTCAGGACTCGATAATTGACCAATCGATACGTGATTTAATGGCTGCGAGAGTGGCGCAGTTCAACACCAACCTTAGGCGCCAACCCCTTTGATTATTTTGACTACCTACCTAGTCAGCGGGACTTACTATCTCTTATCCAATTTCAGAATACCTAGGCCTCTAGAGAACATTTCTAATAGATCCAAATACGACAACTCTCTGCCCTTTCCCTCACATTCCCAATACTACGACCCTGCGATTGCCCATGCCACTCAGGGGTCAGGAAATCAACTCGCAGCTGATTTCTTGACCGTGGGCTTTGAAGGCAAACAATCCGCGTGTGAGTTGCAAGAGCTCATCAAACGTTTATTTAGCTGATTATCTCTAGAATACTGCCATAAATCGAGTCGTATAGGACTATGGCAACATCAAAATTATGGCTCGCTTTCGGGATTTGGTATGTCATGCACCAAGCAGTCCAATTGGTGAATATATACGGGCACTGCCCTGACCGATCGAGCATGAGGCTCATTGTCAGTTGTGCGTGGGCATCATTTACTACTGCTATTACGGTCCTAGGGATTTTGTGTTGGTTATTGATAGCTGTGGGTGTTATTCGGAGACCTAAAGTGGAGGCAGCACCCTCAGACGCCATATCAAAATAGTCCCTTTGATTCACTTATGTACGTATAGATGTTCCTACTAGGTCTAGGTCCATTTGTGGGTAAAATTTAAGCTAAGAACTGCCCAATATCTCAAGATACTGCCTAACAACACTGACTACTTGCTCTTCATATCCCTGAAATTTGAAGCCAAACACTGTCTCCGCCTTCGACGCATCGAGCTTGAGTGACTTAGTCGTGAGGGTACCATTGTTGGGCAGCCGTCCGTTCTCAATGGTACTAGGAAACCTTCTGTTTACAATCTCCTGGTAGTCGTTGAACTGAATGCCTTCTAAACCACCAGAAGTCGCTACAAAGTTCGAGCCTCCGGCCACTTTTGCAGAGTCCAGGGAAAGAACGTGCATCTTAGCCACATCTTCAAGATGCACAGTCGTGCCTGGTAACGGCATAGGCGCATCGTGACCAAGCACAAGTCGCATCAGCACCCCATTTGAGCTCGAAGCAATCTCTTCGGGTGTCGTAGCCAGGTCGTTCCTACCAAGGACGAAACTGGGCATGATATTGACGTGATCGAATTCGGTTTTATTGTTGGCAAAGAATTCATCGGTAGCTAGTAGGGCTTTGACTTTCGAGGCAGCGTAAGCTTGCATGACATGTGCATATGGTCCATTATCGGCCGGCACTCTATGGTCTCCATCGAATGTCTTTCCAGTTCCAAATCCAATAAGATCATGAAAGCTAACAATGCCCCCGGTGGAAGAGGTTATCACGATCCGTTTGATGCCTGTTGTCTTCAGAGCTGAAGTCAGAATTCCGGTTGTGCCTTTCACCGCAGGTTGAATCAGCTGAGTTTCAAAGTCTTCTATCAAATTCTGGTTTGGAACAGGAGACGCTAAATGTATTACAAATTGGACACCTTGTACTGCTTCGTCGTAGGCTCCGTCGGCGAGAATATCTGGGACGAAGACGAATGAGAGATTGGCAACCGGGTTTGAGCTCCAGAGTTCTTTGATCGGTTTTGTTGCCAGAATTCTGTCGGCTTTGGCTTGAGAACGAACTGCTGCTCGAACACTATAGCCAGATCTGAGAGCCTCTACAACAACACTGTATCCGATCAAACCAGTCGCACCGGTTATCTGGTTCGCGTTAAATTGACTATAATAGACCAAGACAGGAGTGGAATTACCAGGACAAGACCAGCAGACATATTCAGGCAGTTGATTCAAGGTTGTAAGCAAAGGTGTCAAGAAGTGAGTTGTGGCCGGTTGAAAAGAGATGAATTTGTGCCCTTGAATTAAACAGTTCGTACTGAAGCAAATTTAGCACTTTTTATACACATTTCCAATTTTATGATTACAACTTACACGCCAATCTATTGAAGCATCGTCTGTATTGGAAAACATGGTGTGAACAGGAGTATTGCTCCGAGCCCGAATGAAGGCGGCTGAGAACGAGCAAGCGGTACAACTTCATTATTGAATCCCGCTCAAAATGAGTAATCGCCCCGAAGAGTCTGACCACCAGTCTATAGCTCAACAAATGACTCTGGATCCAGCGGATCGGCTTTGAAGTTCTCTGCTTCACGCAACGTTTAGTTTTCAAACACTCTTGGGCTATAAGATACCCCGAGGCGATATGTTGATGCAGTGGGAACTCCTCATCGCACGGCGTCCAATTATCAAGAACGGCCAGGCTGCCAGTAGTCAATCCCGGGTCATTGAGGATCTTATGAAATACGAAACTAGTAATCAATTCTCACTCGCTCCACCTGACGCGACTCATTATTGGCGAGCACTTGATGGGCCATGAGAGTGACTATATGAGCGATGTCCTGAGTTGAGCTAGCCTTTTGTCTCGGATTTGGATACGCTCTCTATTCATTGCCTATGAGTTTCGCAAGAAGCCTCTGGAAGTAACATCATAGTCTTGTTCGATTAGTAAACATCCAAAGACCATTAGTCGTCTTCATCATCAGAGACTTGCAACAGGAACACATGCAATCCGGTCGCATTATGTCGTTATATCCTACTGAATCACAGCGAAAGGTCATGCTTTCACACTGTTGTTCTCATATTACAAAGTATCGAGATACTCCATATCTATGATGCATAACAAGACCAGCCCGATATCATACTCCATCACAGAGAAGACGATATGTCATCTGTGATCTGACAAGTGGCAGATCTTCAAGATACTCTTGGGAGCACAAGGAGGCGCGCGCTGTGGGACACGCTTTTTGCTGGAAGTACACTGTGATTATCGATTGCGATAAGAATCGTATTTACTCCAAAAGAGCAATCAATGGATATAAACAAGTACAATAAGGATTTGCCATACTTATTGTTGACCTGAGTCTACAGCCTGTAAGAGACAAGGCCATTGTATACTGCGTTTGGTGAAAGTATCGGTATCTTCCCAAGCATGTACTGAAGCTGAATGAAAAGTAGCTAGCTCTCAGCCTGCTCAGAAATAGCATTAAAATGTTGCAGTACTTCAGCCATAATTATTTTTGCCATACCGGCGTTATTCCCACCTTCAAGAAACGATCAGTAGTGCAAACATTCAGTAACATAATATACTTACCGGAACCAGATCTCATCCTGAATAAGTGTTCTTCCTATTCGAAGCTCAAACACTCCCCGATTGCTGATCAGAGCAGGGTCTGAAAGGTTTATATCTATAGGCGTATCGAAGAACATGCATGATGTTCCTTTTGATTCCAAAGGCGTCAACTTCAATGTCGTGTCTACTCCTAGAGCCCCTGTATCCTCACTCGGATTGAACTCATATTGATCAATACGTTGAATAGCGCCAGATCGAACCCGAAATCTACAGCACAGTAGAGGTGCAAGCTTAGAAGGTTCCAGCCCAGGCTGCGACGGTTTGCTCAGTTTGGGTTGAGGAAAGCGAAGCACTATTTGGCTGGCTTGTTTCCTCACATCAGTCCCTGTTGAGAACGCTTGCCAAGCAGTCTGAGCACCGGGTTGTAAGTCATATAGAAATCCTCGTATTCGAGGGCTGCTATGGTCTGCTGGAATAATCAGCTGGTTGCGGACCTGAACGATTCGTTTCTCCTGTTCCCAGCTTGAGTATGCCTGATTCTGCCAACATGTGTAGCTATCGAGTTGGTGGCAATCTACACGCGCATACTGAGAGCCTTCCGGAGACAATCGAATGAGCTTAATGGCCAACCTCTCCTGAAAATTTTTGCGACAATCAAGAACAACAAAGAAATCAGAATTTCTGCTGTTTGGCTTTGATTTTTCAAAGCCATTAAATTGAACACGAATACCCTTGTTGGTTATCCATAGCGGCTCGCTGTGGTCCGAGCCATTAAACTGTATCTCACCAGAGTTTGCAAATTCCGCTGGTGATCGAGCCAGCAAGCCACGGTAAGTGAAGAACGAAGCTTCGGGGTCGTACCAAGCAAATATGCTGTCGTCATCAGATTTTTTGAGTATTTCTTCCTGTAATCGCTGAAAAGCGTTCATACCCTCGCCGTAGAGCAAAGGCATGTTCACCTCAAACAGTCCTAGCAAGCAGTAGGCTATATCCTCTCGTCTTGTCGTTGTTCGTCTGGAAGCCCATGACATTTTTTGTGCAATGCTGTGGTTTCGTATTGTGTCCGGACGCTCTAGTACTGTATGTCCAACGCGGCTTGCCCTGACGACAGTTTCATAGATGCTAGAATGACGATCTCCTTTCTCTCCCATTTCCACCCATCTCTGATCGTAAAAATAGACCTTTTGAGGGGCAATCAGCTCTTGCAGAGTCCAGCCACGCGTAAACCAGCGAGAAGCGCGAAATGCTGACAGATCGCCGCCCTGCACATCTGCCAAATATGCGATACAAAGGCTGCAGTTCCGATAGATAGCAAACATCGAGTTGATCGCCTCACTTAGCTCCGCACTGCTGGTTTTGTCGATACATATAGTATCTGCCCATCCATATTCGACGCCTCGCTCTTTCACTATTTCAAGGAAGCTCAATATCTTCTGAAAGCCCAAGTTCTTTCCAAGCTCGACAAAGACAAGATGCAAACCCATCTTGATCTCATCAGTGCTCATGTTGTGATCGGCATTCTTTCGCACTTTCCGGAGTGCTTTGGACCATTCTTTAAAAACCGGTTCTTGACCCTCGCTCCAAGTATGAGAGAGCGCAATATAAGGCGGTACTTTGTCCCCGAAGAACTCTTCAATCTCAAAGGACAGAAGGTTGATGAGGCGCATATTCGGCAGGTGAGTTGACGATCAATCTCTGTAGATTCTGTGGTTATCTTGTGTCGTGTATCGTTAACAGCTCGTCTTGTCAAGTTGTCACCAGCAAGATCGGCGGAGTTTGGGAACTGTTTTGTATCGCCTTGGTGAGGGTTTGAGGACTAAGACGATGGATACCCGGGTGTAGCGGATGTTCAGATGGCAGCTCGGTTTCACGAATATTAGTTTCAGTGGAGGTCACATTGCAAGAAATAGTGAGCGCTGTCCTCGTAACTCGTAAGGCTGACTTGATGTTGGGTTTGATGCCGCTAACCGTCTACGGGAAGAGGCTTAGACTCCCGAAAGGTTCTTTGAAGCTTGCGGCTTGCCCCACCTCAAAAGCATTCAATGGTGGGGTAAAACAACCCAACAGTTTTCAGACATTGGAGGTACGCAGGTCAATGCCACTCAATGGTGTCATTAAAAGCAAACTCGACTACTTCAGTCACCTGAGAAGCTATTTCGCGGTAGCAATGAAGCTTGAGACAGGTGTAAATGCATAGACAGATCCAGCAACGAAGGCTTTCAATCGAAACACTTGATTTCTACTAACAGAAACTTTTTTGGTCGTCTCAGTGATCCACCTCTACCCCTCGTATGCAACATCCACGCCAACAGTAGCTCATCTTTGAATAAGCCGGTCGACATCTTAAACTAGATGTAGGCTAGCTCAGCAGAGATAAACCTCTTACAAGACACCGGAGTCCACGATGGTGGGTGCCATCTCCTTGTACTTGATGGCACCGCTTGATGAACCACACTTCTCAATGGCGCGAACGATGGCTTTGCCTTGCTCGTCGCTGACTTCGCCGAAGACGACGTGCTTGCCGTCGAGCCAAGAGGTTACGACAGTGGTGACGAAGAACTGAGAGCCATTGCTGTGTTATGTTAGCTTCAATTGCTGGAAGATGCAGAATAGGGTATTGCATACGTGTTTGGTCCGGCATTAGCCATAGAGAGGAGGTATGGTCGGTCGTGCTTTAGCTTGAAGTTCTCATCGGCGAACTTCTCGCCATAGATGGAACGTCCACCAGTACCCTGTTGTAGCATTAGCATCATGAGCTTCGGCGCTCAATTGAAGGTACTTACGTTGCCACGGGTGAAGTCACCACCCTGGAGCATGAATTGAGGAATCACACGGTGAAACTTGCTTCCCTTGTAGTGCTCGCCCTTGGGGCCACCAGCGCAGATGGTTCGGAAGTTCTCGGTGGTCTTTGGGACAACATCATCAAAGAGAGTGAAGTTGATACGGCCAGAGTGCTCTGAAAACAGTCAGTCACTGAATTGCATGCTAAAATGCTGATGGAAAGAAAGTGTCATGATAGTGGGGGTGTTTTCTAGCAGAAAACGAAGCTCCAAACTTACTTCCTACGGATCCGCTGGAGTCGGTCTCGACTGGTGGGCCGTACCACTCGACATCGAAAAAGACTTGAGACATGGCTTTTGCTGAAGTTGCAAAGGTCTTGGTTTGTTGTTGTTGTTGTTTGAAAGGGTTGTAGAAGAAGGAGTTGGAGGAAGAGGATTGGAAAAGTCGCGAGGTGGGGCTTTGAGCAAAGGTAAAGGGAGAATGGGTTGCGAAGGCGACAGAAGGCGGGGCAGTTCCTGCTTTGGCGCACTGGCCAAAAACAGGAGCCAATCGCGTAGCTCGGGCAAACATGTCCTCAGAAGGTAGTCGAAAATAACTTGGAAGCCAGCCAAAGGTGAAGCTTTCTCGATCCAGGGAAGGTGTCTCTGACGAGCAAGGAATCGCTGACTGCATCGACATTCATTAGCTGAGTTTTCAGGTTATCCCGACTTTCTCCTACCCACATTGATCCGATTGATCCTGACAGCTGTGGAGCTGTTTTGAAGGTCAAATTGATGTGGACAGAACGAGCTGTTCAACAAGGGTAACTGCAAGCGTAGCTGCAGAATATGCGAAGTAGAACGAAAGAGACTATAACACAACTGTTGTACAGATGAAAAGGCTCAATGAACAGATGAATTGAAAGGATTGAAGATGAATTGAACAACTTTACAAGTTCTCCTGATAATGATCCGTTGAGAGATTCTGTTCTTTTGCAAGGCCAAAGCTCCATCACGTGTAAATCATCGGGAGAGCTTACCTAGAAAGGTTAAGCTCCAAATTTTGAGCCTCACCGAGCACTCCAATGCTCCGCTTCAATTGCGGTAGGAATTGTCAACCCTCTACCTAACATGGATGTAAATTGGTAAGATAACGCAGTCTTGAGTATTGCAACATACCATACAGCATTGTGAAGACTTATTCAACCCAAATGTTTTGTTGCATTAGCGCTCATTCGTTCTAAGTCAGCCAAGGTGTTCATGTAAGAACGACATTGGAACTGACGATCCGAAGAATTATTTTGGGCGGTTTTTTCCGAGCCGACTTGAACACGATAGCTATATCAAATATATGAGAGAAGCAAGATCAGCCCTGGCGCGCGTTAATCGCGCGCCTGTAGGAGGACTCGCGTGCATATATGCCCGGAATGTGCAAGCCAAGTTCCAACAACAAAGCCCTTGTACCTAGGTACTTAGGCAACGGAAAATCTGCTGAGTAGTCTGCCACAAGTCTGGCTGTATCACAGAGAACAGAAGGTGAAGTATTTCGAGCCCAGCGTCAGCCAGTGTTTGTTGTACAACAAATTTGCCGGCATTTGTCAATTGATAAACATAGAGAACTGTATTCACATTCGAGTTTACGACTGGTTCTGATCACATTCCATGTCAATTTGCAAACAACAAGAAACAATGGCACGGCTGTTCAACTAGTGCAATTCGTGCAAAGCTGGTTACATATCATGGACAGGGCTTCCAACATACACTCCAAGATTAGATCAAAGCAACAAGTTCCAAATCGACGTCAATTGTGAATTTATTTTCAGCCCGGCAGCTTGTTTGGCCAGTTTCGAAACCAGGTTTTGCATGCATGTCAATCATACTCGGGCCACTGCTTTTGCGCTGTTGAAAACCAATGGATTTCTCAGCCTTGTTGAAACTTACTAATATTCCGTCTATCCACATTCGCTCGCAGCGCATGCAAAACAAGGGTAATCTGCAGATGAGCAAGTTTGCGAACATTAAAAGCCGCTAAATAAAGCTTAGCATGCGGCTCCCGCCATTCAGACTCTTCATAGCGCGCTATCCCAGCTCATACCGTGAGCTAGACATGGATGTCCCTGCTAACCACTTGGACGTCAAACGGATTTGATGCTGGAGAACGGCAGGTCCTTCTGGTGATGGGCAGTTTGGTAGGATTTTTGTGCGTGGTGAAGAGGCAAATTTGGAATCAGCGAGGAAGCGTTGGGACGCGATCTCGCTCACGTTGGATCGGCCGTGCTGCCGGACAGGAATTCGCGGGCGAGATTTCTTTGTTGCTGGGGAAGGCCCTTGAGTGAGCGGCGCGGGAGGGACGGGTACAATATATCGTTGGAGATCAGTTGGTTATGAACTCAAAATGACCGTATAGTGTACCACTGACCCAGGAATGAGAACTGAGCTGCGATAAGAGCTGCAAGGCACGGTGAAAGTCTGCAATATACTCTGTACAAGTGCCAGAGCCATAACTTAATGCTAGAAGATATCGAAAGCCGGGGTTTGAAGAATTATATATATATTCGTCGCTCTCCTTCAAGCGGGATATCTATCATGTCAGAATCGTGTAACTTGAAATGCGAAATCCCAACGCCATGCCAAATGCGACTGCAAGAACTTGAATTGAAGTGTGCTCAGTGTGCTACACCAGCAGAACTGTGATAACGCCCAACAGCGACTTCTCCGACAAATGTACCTGCCAGCACCGAGAGGAAATAACCGACGTTCAGAGTCATGACTGCCAACATGCTGTACACGGATTAGTCTTGTCCTTTCGTTGTTCAGACATGCGCCGACTTACAGTAGATATCCAACACCAGCGATAGCAGTAACGATGGCGGCTCGTGGAAGGTCAACGCTGAATCTCCAAGGTTGTACTCCGTGAGGACCAGACCCGATCATGCGAACATGCTCCTCCACTCCATTTGCTGTCAAAACACCTGTCTTTGCGTCTGGGTCTTTCTCAATTCGCTCGGAAAGTGGTTTGTTGTCATGGACAACGATGTATCTCCTGTTCCATGCCTGATCTGCCCATTTTGCCTCAATGGAAGCTTTTGATGCCAGCAACGCTCGCAAAGTTATGCCCAGAATTATGAGGAATATACATGTGCCGGCATAAGCTCCTGTCGATGCTGGTGCCCAGTTTTCTGAATAAAGAGGGGTGTTGTGAGCGTTGAAGAAGACCATGGCCATGTCCTTAGCCAACATCATGCCAGACGAAGTCATCATCATGGTCATATTGGCAGTATCCATGGGCATATCCATCTTGATAAGGCTGGTGAAAAATATATTATGTGGAGGGTTATTGTTGGTTAAGCTCTGGGTCCGTGAGCGCGTTGATAGTTGAGAGACTTCCAAGAGTATCGGGTGTTGATTAAGTTATATGTTGGATGAAATAGAGACTGGCGGGGGTGAAGGTAAGCAGCGAATTTGGCAGGACTAGTAGGTGGAGAAATGAGCAAGATTTTAACTCATGCAGATTCATGCGCAACAAGTTGTGCACCAGACAAGCGATGGGAGGCGCAAGTCTGATGAGCAGATTTCTTTCGGCTAGCAAGGTTCCAAGGGGACGGGGAGAAACAGCGACTCGTTAAACCCGTGTGGATCTTAAACAAAGAACACAAGTAGTAGACGAGGAGTTGCAATGCCTTATCAACCTTCATAATCTTCAAGTAAAGACAGGAAGACTTTGACTCAGGTTGTGCTTAGAATAGGGAGCTCGCATTGATTCATGATGCCGGCCACCTCATCCTATTTTCCAGATGGAGGAGGCACAGGTTTCTTTGTTCTTGAAATAATAGATAGACCAAACATAACTTGTGCCTGCCATTCCTGCCCATTCCTACCCACCTACCAGGCGACCCGCCAACCTGGACAAGCACCAACTTGTGAGCTTTATTTCCTTCATGGGCCGCTCTGAAGTCTGCAGTGAAATCTGGAATCTGGAGCAGGGTGTGGGGCAGACGCTGCAATTAGCAAGTTGACGATTGGCCAGAAGTTATTCGATTAAGGAGATAAAATCTTGAAACAAAACCACGCTAAGCCAATTTGATATGCCATGCCACAACCATGAGGATAAACATGGCAAGGCTTGGGAAAGCAACGAAAATAGCACACGTTCCTTTGAAAGTAACAAAATTTCTTGGAACTGCGTAGCAAGTCTTTGAAGTGGCTCACACAAATTTTCGGAAACTACAAAGAAGCTTCGACAACTTTCATCCAACGTTTCTATATTTCAGGACTGCAGCTATTAGAGAACAGATGAAAGATTTCGAAGCTGTAGGCATCTCCAAATTCTACTCGCTTGGACGGCTTCGTAGCTCAAGTTATCAAAGTACAAGTAGCCTCAATAATGCTTTGGTATGCTGTGTAAATTAAACCTGGTATGCATTTGATGTACTCTTCAGCCTTGCGGCCAATTGACGACTTCTCATTGGCCGCTGCCCACCCACTCCGTTTTCCACTTATTCCAGTATCCAAGGATATTTGTCACTCAGAAAAGAAGCTATCGCAGAGATCATTCAGCAGTGATAATAGCTTCAGTTGAAGCGTATTTTACTCAAGTGGTCTTTGTTTCAGGATTGAGCATGTTTCTGCTGTTTAATGTATTTTACCCGTCAGTGAATTATTCGATAAACATCCAGTACCCACCAATCGCGAAGAACGAATTCTTTCCTCAAGCGTTTCTCATTTTCTGACCAGTCTTTGACTCCTAAAATTGGACAAGCTGGCTTGGGTATGCTGTATTATACCATTATTAGTTAGAGATTCCAGTCACCACGAGGTCGATAATATTCTGACTGGCTAACTTCCGCCAGATAGCAGTAGCATCCATAATGAAATATCTTTCAGGTAGGATAAAGTAACCCCATCCTTGATCACAGTTGAATGGAAGGGTATAATCCGGCTAAAAGAAGACTTTGTCTCTTATATGCAAACGCGAATGAATATGAATGCCTAAAAGTGATCAATGGAGTGATACTAGACTCTGATCACCACAGTGTGCTTTACTCCATTATAAAAGGCCTCTCATGATCCTGCAAGATTGTTCCCATCAATATCGTAGATATTCTCCAAACCCATCTTATTCTACATTTCCATACTACTACACAACCGATCAATCCAAAAACCTACATCCACAATGTTCGGCAATAGTCGCATGTTCCCAGCCACGCAGCCTTTTGCAGCTGCTGCACCTCAATCTCTATCTCAGCAGCTGCAATCCATATGGATTGCCGTGCAAGCCTTTGCTCGAAACAACCCGGATCAAATCGACCTATATGGTGTTACGTTCGCAGTGCCTCAGAGCGAAGAGATTCACGAACGCTGCCAGAGAGCTGGCGAGCTGATTAGGCAGATCGATGCTGGTGGCGACGCAGCCAAGATCAAGCGTGGAAGAAAGAATATAAAGAAGTTTTTGATCGAAATTGCTGGTGCTTATGACGGCCAAGCTGCCATTGATTTTGGAGGCAAGCTTGGGTTCACACGTGGTCAGGTTGTTGATCTTATGGATGAACCCACCGGCTTGTTTGAGGATAGTGACTAGCACGGATAAGATCACTACTTGTATTAGGAAATAATGTAGTTTCTAACCACCTGCCCTTTGCAGCTCTTAAAAGATAGTGCTTGCATATTATGAAAACAGCAGATGTTCAATTAAACTCCTGAAGCCTATACGTAACTTGTCCGGAAATGAGTGGAAATAGAAAGAGACCTCTTAAGTTTGGTTAAGTTCCTAAACCTTTGGCCAGAGCTTGAGGTGAATAACACCAAAAAATGTTCACAACCGGGAATTGGGGTACTACTGCTGGTATTGATGGTTCTGTAATCGTGATTTGCCCACAAGAGTGGGTCAGTCTCAACGACTTGGAAGGTTTGTAGAGACGAAAATTATAGTTGAGTACCTCTTCATCCCTAGCTAGCTAGAAGGTGAGCATCAAATGTAAAGTAAATGTGGTCTCTATCAGGCTGAGACAAGGCTGAAATATGGGGAATTCTGCACGGACCACCAGATTCTGACAGCTCAACTTCGAAAAATTTCTTGTTTCTGACAACTTTTTGCACGATCGAAACATGTCCTCATCCACGGGATCGGATCCCTACTTACCACACCTACGCGCGCTTGCATATCGTCTTACTTCGACGCCAGTGCCAGACCTCCCCCGGTTCATTCCCCATCTTCCTGGACAACTTGCGCCATGCAAAAACATTCTTTCCAGTCCTCATCCACCGTCCTCTGAATCCGCTGCCATTGTTCACCAACTCAAGACCCGAACATCCTCTCTGATACAAGATCGAAGCATCGAAGGCCGCTTTGTGGCTGTGGTTCTTGTAAAATGTCTTGTTGACTTTGGAGGCTGGGAGATCCTACACACAAGTGGAAGCTGGGTGCGGAGCTTGATTAGCATTCTGATCCGACCGAACGAACCGACCACGACGAAGAAACTGTGCATGCTAGCAATTACACGGATATTTCAGTTGACGCATGATCATGATGAACTGGTCCGCGAAATTACGACACCAAATCTACCACCCTTCATAACAGCGACCTTGACATGTATTGGAAGGAAGGAAGATCAGACATGGACGGCTCAGCAAAAGGACCTGCTAGAAGGTGTTTTGTCCAGCTGGGCGGAGATAATGCCGAAGCATCCTACCATCTTTAGGCCATTCATCACTCAAACACAAAGAGTGATTGCGCCGCTTGTTGGGTTTGTGGATGGCGCAGCTGTGTTTACTGAAGCGATGAGTCCTGGTAGCAAGGGTGCTGCACGGAAAGTTCATGTATTACTTCATGGCTCGTCAACCAAAACTGGAGCTCTAGAAGATCGAGATGCTGGATTAGCGAAAGCGTTGGCAGCGTCCCAAGTTGCGGCCGTGGGCGTCTTCAGTGCTTTGTACGGACATGACGACTTTCGGGTTCAAGGTCTTCGACTGAACTTCAAGGCTGTTGTTAACGACTCTGATTCGCCACCATCAATGGAGGAGCTCAATGCCCTTGTGACACTATTGGGCGCTTACATCCAGACTGGAAGCGCCAAACCTGTCAATATTCCACTCGGCACTATCGTCACATTTTTGCAGCAATTGTCTTCTTTCTCAGCACAGGACTCAAAATTTGTTTCAAAATTGGGTAAGAATTTGCGTCAAGGTATCCTCTTAGATCTTGCAACTTTACACATAGCCGTGCTCGATTCCATTGATTCAATCTTGCATCGAATCAGGACAGTAGCTATGCCATTTATGCGAGATTTACTGGAGGCCGTGACCAACGTCTTTCAGGCCCATAAATCGGACTACGAGCTACGAATTCGAGTCTACCAGACAGTACAGATGATACTCAATTTCATCGGCTACAGCATGACAATCAAAAGCACGAGAAGCCTGTATCCTCTCATGCGGCAATGCTGCAGTGATATTCTTCCAAGCAAAGATACATCCGCGTCTGCTGAACCAACACTCAAAGTAAAAGCAGTCATCAATCCAAACGCGCTGATAGGCACATCGCACAACAATCAGCGCAATGATTCGGCTTTCAAGGACTTACAAGATGCTGCAAGCAATCTTCTGCCCGTATTAATGACTGTGCTTCCAGCAAACGGTATTCCAGCCGTTCTTCGTGCTGAGATTGAGCGGACAGCAATTCTTTCTCAGAACACCATGGCTCTTGAAGCTAGCGTACTGAATCCTGCAGACAAAGTACCCAGTCTTTTGCCATTTGCATCGCAACTGGATTCTGGCAGTCCAGCAATTGAGGCAATACTGCGACCAAGAATGCCGGTGATCAAAGCCGGCAACCGTGATGTCGATGACGATGAGTCTCAGGATGATGCTGAAATGGAAGATGCAGACTATGAATGGACCGGAGGACGTGGGCTAAATGCCGAAGCTGGCGTAAACGGCAGTAATGTCGCACCACTTGATGCACCAGACGAGGCATCAAGCGAAAGCACGTCGGGGCGAAGTACTCCCGCAAAAGAGCTTGACTCATCTGCGAAGCCCAATTTACATTCTGCAAAGCACGATCTACCCGAGGCACCACAACCTGTTTCTCCAATCAAGCGCCTACGTTTTGAGGACGCATTTAGCGGTCAGCCATCAGTAGCAACCAAACTGGCTGCGATGGACGTGCATGTACCTCCCTCGTTGGAAGAAGTTCAAGCAAAAGTCGACATCTTAGAAGATGCTTCTTCGAAAACTCCAAGTGCCATACCCCAACTTCCCGAGGATGACGACGACGATGATGACTCCGACTTCGAAATGCCTCCGCTGGTCTTGGCTGGTGCAGAAGACTGAGTCAGAAATGTAGCGACGGATCGTACTGCAGCAATACATACTTAGGTATTTATGACATCGCGCTCCAAGATGCCTATCTCACCGCACAATTCATCGTGAGATGATATTTTTCACCATTAAATGATAACGGGACAATGATTTTATGAGCTAGGTGATGTTTATCTCTTGAATTGCAGCTCATTCTTACACACGCTCATTTATGCGTATTTCGTAATCCCCGACCTTGTGCTAAGCAGGCCAAAATAAAAGCGACGCCGGCGAAGATTGTTGATGTCGCGAACGAGTACTGGATCCCTTGATGATACGCACGACGCGCTGCGAGCTGTATGTCAGGAGGTAAAGATCTAATGGCATCCACAGAGTGGCGAATCTCGTCAATCAACTATGCATAATCAGTACAGGACCTGTGCACACCAACCACATTCTATGATCACTTACCGCATTCTTATTTGGAAGATCATGGAAAGCCTTCGTCAATCGGGCATTTAGCGTGTTCTGCACAATGGCGGATGTAATGGCCACTCCCCAGACACCTCCAAGGGACCTAAGCAAGTACGTTGTGGAGGCTGATACCGCGTGATCTGTCTTGTTTCAGTTCCCGTATTTTGACCTGTAGCTGCAGAAAGCCATCAACAGTTGCCACTTACCTGAGTGGTCAAAGAAGGCCGGAGACGTGAAGAGCGTTCCTGGATTGACCATTCCCTGGCCGAAGTTTGCAGGGAAAACGTAGACCAGGTACTTCCATACGGGCTCCTCCATCTCAAAACTTGTCACAAGTGCATTGCCCAGCACCATACACACAAGTCCGATTTGCCTGTTCCAAAATTAGTCCCTACTCATCGACAATTCTGCAACGGGACTTGCTCACACAATCGACAGTAGCTTTCCCCAGCGCGACATGACAATTCCGGCTACTAGACCTCCCAATGGCGTTGCCAAAGATGGTATGATGAGCCGGGTGCCTGCAGTGGTAGCAGAATCTAGCAAAACGCACTGGAAATAGAGCGGCAGCATGAAAAGATACTACGAGCCAGGTTAGTTCAAATCATCTAAGGCTAAGACATATGCTAACGACTCACGGCGTATGCTGATAGACCCTGGAAGTTGTTCGCGGTCTGAATGAGGAATGGGAACTTCCCTGCCACCATGCGCGGAGGTATTATAGGAATCGCGGCGACCTTAGACTCTACCCATGCGAAGACTATCAAAATCAATGTACTGCCGAACAAACAGCCAACAACCCATGGACTAGACCAAGGAAGCTCATTTCCACCAAGAGAGAGTGCGACTAGTTGAATCGAGATCCCAATCACAAGTAGGAATGCGCCGGATACATCGACACGACTTAAGAGTGATCCATTTGTGGAAGGGAGATGCTCCAAGCCACCAGCTGGGTCAGGGACGTATAAAACTCCCAAAACAAGTCCCATAACTGCGATGGGCACTTGTGACAGGAAACACCAACGCCACCCAATACTGTCTGCGATGGATCCTCCAAAACTGGCACCGCATATCATGCCAAAGCCCATGACACCGTTTTGCATGGCTTGATATATACCACGATTCTTGAACGGTATCATGTCCGAGTTGACGATCGTTGCTAAAATGACAATTTATTAGCCCATAAGCATAATCCTTCTGCGACTCTTTTTTCTGGGAATTGGAAAGTTACCCTCCGTTTTCGGGACGGTACGTGGAATAAAACGAAGGATGAATCAATATTGAAAGTTTACGAACCCATCGTCATAAGCCCTGCTCCTCCTAAACCTGAAAGTGCCCTCATGCAGATAAGCAGGAGAACATTACCAGCTGCTCCACAGCCCAAGCAGCCCAGTGAGAAGGTTACCGTCGATACGAAGAAACAGATGCGTCGGCCAAATATATCAGAGAAGCGGCCATATAATGGCTGGAACGCTGTGCTTGTAACAAGATATGAAGTAGTTAGCCAGGACGCCATATTTGCCGCATCAAAATCTGAGCTAATGACGGCATATGTGGAAGCCGTGATAGTCGTGTCAAACCCGTATAGAAACACATTGGCCATGATGGCTGCTTCGATCCAGAAGAAGCTTCGTGGAGGAGTCCATGTGTCAGCATCCGGTGCTAGAAGTAGTGGTTGATCATCTCTGGGCTCTAATGTATCGGTTGGATCCTCCATTCTGTATGAGTTGAGGCAACTGCCTTTTGCAGCGTTAAATGGTTTTGGTTTTGATATCTGATGTCGTCCAAGCCTGTTACGATTGACGACTAAGAGAAACAATCGGTGCCACTGGAATCCAGAAGGTAAGTGGGTTTGTCTATGATTAGACTTTGGACTGGAGAACATTAGCCGTCTGAATCAAAGCATGTTCGATTGATCGGGATAGTGCTCAGGAATTTGATATCTAACGTTGAAATCGTTTGTTCAAAATGTGATCCATTAACGCACAAGAAGAAATCAGCAGACAAGTCACCCGGAGTATGTACCTCCTACAGTACACAATGTTAACGACACAAGCTGCAAAATCACTTGATATTTACGAAGTACCAGAAGAAAAGTGTATGAGACAACATATCGCTTTCAGCACGCAATGAAATTTTTCGTTCACCATATCTTAGCCAGATTTGGTCACCGCACAGCACTAGGAGTCAGACAAGGTGAAATCATTGGTCAATCCGGTTCTTCTTCCGGTTAACGGCCCGCTCCTTGAGGCAAGGATCATCTAGTTCTATATTTATATCAGGCGATAGCACATAACGAAAAGCTGTCAGCACTTTGAACCTGTCTACATCTTACAGCTTATGACCAACCTCAGATAACATAAGTCTCTCATGCCAAATGTGCTGTATGACGAATATAGTATATTAATAGAAGTGTTTATATGAGGTTTCGATTCCAAGGTCACAAAAGCAATACCCTTTGTAGGTAAAATGATCGCGATGCCTATCGTCATAGCAGGATTTCTGTTAGGACAATTGTGAAAATTAGACAAGTACCTACCCAGAAGTATGGGGTCTACCGCGAAGCACGAGAAACAAGCTACTAAAGACATAACGTTCATTTCAGTCTAATTAAGACTTTCGTTTTTAGTAACAGGCATCTATATTGCTGTTGGAAAGTTAAGACAAGAAGGATAAGTATCTTAGATACTTCAGTACCCAACGTAGTTACTTGATCTCCTATCCACTAAGCCATTCGTACAGACCTATGCAGAGCTCAACTCCAGTGTTTGCTTCCAAATCCACAGAGAGACTGCCCGTCTGGTCCTCCTGGAAACGTACTACCGAATCTTTTCTCTCCACTGGCTGCTGAGAGTTTGTGTCGGGCTCGAAGCGGTCCGAAATTGACGCTACCTGTTGTTGGTCTTCATTCGCAATATGCACTTCCTGATCTTGTGGTTTCGGATGGCGAGATGCCTTCTCATCTCTCAGAGCATGTTCTCGTGATTGCTCTTGCAAAGACAGAACTTCTGGGTCGATTTCATACTTACTATGATTGCTGCCTCGACCAAGTAAAGCAGCGAGACTTCGTTTTCTAGCTGGTAAGGCCTTTTCAAGCTCATGACCCCAGTATTCATCCCAAAGTGGTCTGCTTTTGTTCCAAGCATGAAAGGCGTACATAGACCAGCCTACGCAGTTGATAGTCCCGAAAACAGTGGCTGATTTCCAGAATCTATCCACATGATAGGCTTTTTCATAAAAGGCTGGTGAAGCATACTGAACATATCCACCGAAATGTCCTAGACCGCCGTAAAATTTGCTACCGATGAGAGAAGATTGGCAAAAGCAGCTGTTATAGATACCAGCAGTCTGTAGCAGTCAGAAACATGCATGTCTATACTTTACGCCCACCTTACCTGAAACATCATGAGTAAAATGAGAAAACATGCTGAGATGGTGTTGAATAGCAAAGAAATGCAACGCTGCCACTCCGCTGGACGGGGACTGATCCCAATGATGATCCAGCTGACTGTGCTCAGAGCAGCCTGTAGAGTATATGAGAGGGCACAACAGCCGAATCCAATGGTAGGTGTGTTGAATGTGACAGTGAAGGCTGCAAATATAGCGACGTTAACGATGGTCTCCCCTGCGATCCAACAAAGCCACCAGCTCTTCCGACGCTTTCTGATCTCTTGTGGCATTTGGTCAAGGCATTTTGAATCAATGGCTCTTATTGCGGATTCCCCGCCAGTTAGAGAGGAGATCTGATTCATAAGGTAGTCTCCAGCCCCCGCGTAGCGAAGATATCTTCCCTATCCGACATATTCACCAAGAATCAATCTGATGTCGGTTTCTTCGGTCCACCACGAGGGTTTACTGTTTTCGAGCCCGATGTAATGCTCAAGTATCGCATCCACGTTATACATCCACCTTTCGATAAGTTGCTGTGATAGACGACATCAGCATAAGACGTTATAATCAGAAATAATCGAAGGTGTACGAACCGTACAGCGCTCTACACCATTTGGGTTCCGGTCCGCAACGGATAAGAGAACCAGGACAGGTAGGAAACTGACGAGGAGACCGACAGCAAGAGAGTGGGCGACTGTATAGTTTCCCAGCTGGCCGAAGCTCTGATAGACTCCAACGATAAAAGCCACAATGAACCAAGCTATGCTTATAACCAGCGGATACATTTCACGACGTCGTAAAAGATGTAACTGATGGCTGATATGAGTAAGTAACAGTGTCAGTGAAGCAATCATTTGTTGCATCTCTTTACTTTTCCACTTTATCGTAGTCCCCCCCTCATTACTGTTTTTGATGCTTGATTTTTGAATCAATTCCATCAAAGCAGTAGGGTATTGCATCTGAGAGTCACAAAGTGGCAATAGCAAGCCCAGCAGAAGTGCTCTGTTTCGTCTTCGCTCTAATTCAAGCTTCGCAGGAACTTCTTGGACTTCCAGGTCGTCTTTCGTACGATCATCAGGCCCCAAGAATTCGTACTGGCCAACACAGCAGACGACATATAACGCATTACGTAGACTAAGCATGCGAGCTTCTTGTTTCTTTGATCGCTCCTTTGCTATTTTAGTTTTAAAAAAATTATATTTTATTTTATTAGTTAAGCTAAAAGTAATATTATTTAGCTAGGTAAAAATAGGACTTTTTTAAATTAGTTATCTTAGCTTAATGCTATAATTATTTAAAAGAATAAAATATAGTTAAATATAAGTAAAATAGAGCTAGTAAAAGCTTTAATAAAATTAGTACTAAATAATATAATATTAGGTTTATTAGAGAAGACTAAAAGCTAAGTTTATATATTATACTATTTAGGCCTTAATTTATTTAAGCTTCTACTCTAGTTTATTTAAAGTAGTAATAAAACTAAAATAAATATTATTACTTATATTTTAGTATTACTAAAAAAGATATTTTTTCTTAATAGTAAATAGATATAATAATAATATTAAGATTAAAGTACTAAATTATATAAGAAATATAGTCTAAGTTTTATTACTTATTTTTTTAAAGAATTATAATAAAATTTAATAAAGCTAAGTAATAGCTTAATATATAATATATATATTATATAACTTAAATTACTTTATATCTCTACTTTACTAACTTTCTAAAAATAAAAAAGTAAAAGAATAATAATTACTAAAATAAATATCTAATAAATATTTAATATTTTATTATATTATTAATTTTTTTAGTTTATAATATATTATTAGTATTATAAAAGTAGTTAATATTATTAATACGTACTATTAAGATAATAGAACTAAGTATAAAAATATAAGGCTTAGCTATATTTATTAAGAAGTCTATTTATATATTTAACTTAAATTCTTTAAAGCTTTATATAGTAATATTATATTAAAATATTACTAAGAAAGTCTAAGTAATAAAGAAACTAGTTTAGTATTTATTAAGCTAGAGATTTAGTAGTTAACACTATTAATCCTTAATAATAGTTTAGTAGTAGTTTATACTATAGTTAACGTAGAAGGGCGCCTAAACTTGGCAAATCTAAGCTCGCGAGGCTGATTTCTATACGTGTCAATTAGGCTTGTTATAGAATGTCTTACCACGGGCTTAGGTGCACGCATGTTTAACAAAAAGTACGATAAGTTGTTCCTTTTGGTCTTGCGGGGTGAAGTTGAATCATGGATGGCTGGTCGATTTTTGGCGGTTTGCATTTGGTCTTTTCTCCGTCCGTTTCAACCACTGGCACTTTAGCTCTTTCTCGTGTGACGACATGCTTTTAACGAAGCAATAAACCTCTGCCTTCGCTCTCCTAATCATTGAGGCTCTATCGCGTGTGTTTTCGACGTTGTATCAGGGTGTTCTACCTCTGGATCCATGAACTTGCCTCTCTCTCACTGTTCATATCCCCAGCCATGCCACGTTCTACAGCAAAGCGGCGTGAGCCAAAACTGCCATGGCAGCAGTTCAGTATCTTGGGTATGATTGAGCTTCGCGATTTTACTACACATTGCTAACGTATTATAGCACTGGTGCGCTTTTCCGAGCCGATCGCTATGACCTCTGTCTTTCCCTACCTGCCTGCGATGATCCAAAGTTTCCCTAGAGTAGATCCAGCCGACGTTGGCTTTTGGACGGGCACCGCAGCTGCTATATTCTCTTTGGCGCAGTGCTTTACTGCAATTGCATGGGGAAGAGCTTCGGATCGTTTTGGACGGAAGCCTGTCATACTATTGGGACTACTCAATACCATGTTGACGAGCTTGCTATGGGGCTTCTCAACGAATTTGCCAATGGCACTTACGGCGAGAGCGTTGTCTGGAGCTGGGAATGGAAATGTTGGAATCATTCGCACAATGATAGCCGGTAAGATCCCGGTTGATAGTCATCATGTACAATTCGGGCATGGTTTGAGCTCATTGAATGATCTTCTGGAGTATCTTCATAGAAAAGAACAAAGCTCTTTCCATGCCCAATTGTGTTAATCATACGCTTTGAATGATATATGCTAACAACTTTACCTTAGAACTATGCCCCTGGAAGGTACACTATAATCTTATTCTCCCTATCTTCAAACTTACTCACATACTTCTAGGAGCTTCAACCAAGAGCATTTAGTCTTATGCCTTTAGTCTATAGCGTCGGTAGTGTAATTGGGCCAAGTATCGGAGGAGCGCTTGCCAATCCACTTCGTCGATCTCCGGAAGATACCTCAGCTGGTGGATCTTTACTCTGGAGGTTTCCATATGCACTTCCTAACATCGTGAGCGCTTCCTTCTTTCTCATTGGCATCACCATTGGCATTCTCTTTCTTCAAGAAACACTGGAATCACGCCGCAACAAACCTGATTGGGGACTTGTCATTGGACGAAACATTGTTCTTGCTGTTCGCTCCAGTGCGTCTCGTTTGAAGCGTGCGATATCTAGACAACCTGTGTACACCGCTGTCCCAACGCATTCCCCAAGTCATTCTCGTGTAGTCAGTCGAGATTTGGAAAATGCAAAAAGCAGCAAGAAAAGCGAGAACGGGCCCCGTCCAACGTATTCTTCGGTTCTTACGTATCAAACATCGCTATACCTATTGGCCTATACCATTTTGGCGACGCATAATACCGGATTTGATCAAATCATATCAGTGCTGCTTCATCATCCAAGAGTAAGTATAGTCTAGTTCTTTTACTTCCGTCAATACCTTGAAACTCAGTAGTTGCCACCTGATATGCTATAAAAAATCACAGACAGGACTTCTTATGTATGAATATCTCGCTAACTTCGCAAGTCTGGAAAGGTTGTAAAAGAGCCAACACTCCCTTTCTTCTTCAATCGCGGATTCGGTCTCGGTAAGTAACTCATTATCAACCCGTTCATTCATTGGCTAATAGCTACAGATACTGGTCAAATCGGCGTACTGTTCACTATCAACGGATTTGTCGGCGTATTCGTTCAATTCGTCATCTTTCCTCCGACCGCGCGATACTTTGGAACTTTAACCTGTCTCCGAGCGATAATGGGCATATTGCCATTCATATACTTCATCACTCCATTCACAACTTTGATCGACGATCCAGTCTTGGCTGAAATCGCACTATTCGCAATATGGATGTCTAAATCCGCATGTTCAATCTTTGCCTTTCCCTGCTGTACCATTCTCCTCACCAACACCGCTAGCTCTCTCAAAGTCCTCGGAACCGTAAATGGTATTGCAACATCCGTAGGTGCAATCGGTCGAGCGATCGGACCCACTCTTACTGGTATTGCTTTTACATGGGGTGTCAAAAACAACTTTTTACTCGCGCCATTTGCTCTGCTAGCTATCATAGGCTTCTTGGCCTGGGTTCCACTATATTGCGCAGTAGAAGGCGATGGCTTTGGAAACGACGATGAAGATACTCTCTCCGATGGAGAAGAGGTCGACTTTGCGGATGACGAGGACGATGCACCAGCCTCACCAATCTCCCAGCGCACAGTCAGACTCGGCCGGACGAACACGCAAGGCTCCTCAGCCTCTCCAGACTACGAAGAATCAGAAGATGAGATTGGACCTCTCCTGACGCGCGAACCAAGCCGATCATTCCCACATCTTCAGCCAACGACCTCAATTGCATCATCAGTGTTCACAGATACGGAGGATGAGGGCGGGCCATTGGTGCCCTCTTTGACGAACTCTTCATTACAGCCGCCAGGCGATAACATGGTTAGCCCGCGACTTAGTCGGTCTGGGTCAGCTGCGGTTAGACCAACGAGGCCTAGACGACGGAGTAGTACGCCTCTTGGAACAGGAGTTGGGTTTAGAAGGTTGAGCTCAAATTTGGGGTACACAAGGAGTGGTATGGGAAGTGGCTCGGAGCTTGGATGATGAGATTGAGGATGAAATGACGAAGATGAATGAATACCTGGCATTTGTGCATAGCATGAGCATTAGAAAATGTATTTCCTGCCTCAAATCTCAATGGCGATTGTCGTAATAGCGGATTGATGTCGTGCCATGATGCGGTAAGTTCTGATTGCCAGTTTCTCCTCCTCAATGGCGTATTCAACCTGCTCAATTCCAACCATATGACCTTGAATACTGCTTCCATACACGCCGGCACGTTATCAAAGGGGCGTCTGACTAAACCAGGAGCAGTATATGGTGCCTGACGTTGCTGTCATTGTTTACTCAGGCAGGTTCCCATCCCGTTTCTGCCAAGTCTTGAGTCCAGCTGCCAAACCTCACTGCCAACTCATCCCACCGCCCCTTACCACAACACCAACAACACAACAATGCTCTCCAAGACAGTTTCCAGCTTGACGGGGCGCACCATCCAATCTCACTGGCTCTACACCATCGCCCTCTACCGCCGCAACTGGCCATCAGTGTGCGGCGGAGGCATGAGTCGGTGGGAGGAGATGGTGTTGCGCCGTCCCTCTTTCGAGGAGAACAAGTCTCCATTGAGATGGAGCACTTCTGCAGTAAGTCATCGTTCGCGCAGTCCAGTGTACCTATCCTGCCGTTTAGTAAAGTGTAAACTGATGTCTTGAGTAGGCACAGCAAAAAGAGGCACTTGCCTCACACACCATCAAAACACAAAAGCTCAAAAACACATGAAAATGAACAATTGCTAAAAGAAAAAAAGCCGGTCATTCCCATAAGCTACTGGCATGAGTACCCACTGTCTTGGGAGCCATAGCATCATCTATTACATATCATGACAATCGTCATGATTGCTTTCTGTTCATCAAACATTACCCCCCTATCCAACCCAACTCAGCAAAGTCAACAGCTCTATGCCTTGGCATACTTCTCCGTCCACTCCTTGGCTGTTGCGATGGCTGTATTTTGGTCTTCTTTCCACTGCTGAGCCACGTCATTGGCGAGCGGATCATCCGGGTTGGGAGCACCAAGAAGAGCCTGGATGGAGAGCAGAATGGTACGGATTTGAAGAGCTGGCGACCAGTTGCCTATACATCATCATTTTAGCGACGGATCCCAACACTAGTGTATCAACATACCTTTCAGCACGTCGAGACAGATTCGTCCCAAACGATCTATGTTTGGGTGATAGATCTTGGTAAGGAACCGGACTTTTGGTGGAGTCATGGGGTAATCATCTGGAAGAAAGAGCTCGAGTTTGAATGTTCCGCCTGCACCAATCCCAGTCAGTCAGAGGATTTTTGTACACACCATATATCACCTACCTTCATACGGAGACTGCGTTGGACCGTCAATCGTCACATCGAAGTAGCGGAGATTGTCATCGTGGGGCACGGCGCTGATTCCAGGAACTCTGTTGCACGACCAGTCAGCTGTTTGCTCGTGGATCTGGTTTGGATTGGGACACATACGGTTCGGCCATGAGGCGTTCGGTCTCCTTTATTATACGCTTTGGGAGAGCCATAGTGAAGAGCGAGGTGTACTTGGGAATATGGTGTATCAGAGTATCGTCATATAGCAGAGGAAGGCTGAAGTGCTTGTGCTTGGTCGGGTTGAGCACAAAGACTGAATGAGCCTTGAAAGCTTGAGGTTGTAATATTTGAGGATCCGAAGACTTGAAGGAAAGGTTTGGATCCACGTGGTGTCTCTCAGCAAATCTTGGAAAGAGAAGAAGATGAAGGAGCGAACAGGGGCGGTGTTAGCAATCAAAAGGTATCATCATCGTCGTTGCTTCCCATGTCATGTTCCAGAAAGTGAGGCCGCCCCGCCATGACAAATCCAGCCTAGCTCCAAGTAAGCAACCTCTTTTGAAAGTTGAGATGCAGAGAGCGAGCCTCATTTGATTCACAGCAACTTTTCATGAAAGTTCAATCATTTGACCATCAGTTTTCACTTTCACAGGTCGAACCGGGATGAGAGCGAGAACAGGGCAACGCGTTGGAGCCGTGAAGCGCGTTTCAGCCATCAGAAATGATGGAACAACAGGAGGGCCATAGACCCATCAGGCGTTCTGCCTACGACAGTCCAACGTTCGACAAAGATGTTCAGATTAGAGTCAGCGATACTGTTGGATCCGCTTCCATATCCCCAAGCGGCCGCGATGTTGTCCTTGCTAGTCGCGAAGGCCTGCATATCGTTGATCTGGATTTGCCATATTCACAACCACGACATTTGGTTCATCATTCACTATGGGACGTTGCCGACGTACAGTGGTCTCCTTTCGCCTCCAAGGACTACTGGATTGTCAGCACATCGAATCAAAAGGCTCTGGTCTGGAACTTGAATCTGCCATCCACCCAGGCCCCAATTGAGCATATTCTCCATGCACATTCTCGAGCCATTACCGATATCAATTTTTCTGCTCATGATCCTGAAATGCTGGCGACATGTGCTGTTGATAGCTATGTTCACTGTTGGGATCTTCGACATGCAGCAAAGCCGGCCATGACCTTTGCCGACTGGCATGCAGGAGCCACTCAAGTCAAGTGGAATCGTCAAAACAAACATATTATTGCTTCTTCACATGACAAATATCTGAAGATCTGGGATACTAGAAAAGGAGCATACCCGCTCAAAACCATTGAAGCACACTCCACCAAGATCTACGGCATTGATTGGAACCGGACTAGGGAGACCGGCATCGTCACTTGTTCTCTGGATCGTACCATCAAATTCTGGGATTATTCGGAATCAAATGACCAGCCAGAACGGGTGATCAGAACCTCCTTTCCTGTCTGGCGCGCTCGTCACACTCCGTTTGGATGGGGATTACTGGCAATGCCTCAACGAGGAGACTTTAACCTTCACCTCTACGACCGAAGATTGGAGATGGATGCCCCAAGAGATGGCTATACAAAGCCAGTTCATTCCTTCTCTGGCCATCAAGAAGTTGTCAAGGAGTTTCTCTGGCGACAGAGAGGCTCTGTAGAGAACGGCATGGACAACCGAGACTTTCAGCTCATCTCTTGGGGTTACGACCGAGATCTGCACCTGCATAGAATGGAGCCAAAGTACCTAAATGCAGTAGGTCATGAAAAAGGCAAAGAAGTTCGCAATAAGCTGGTTCTTACCCGCTTGGGTGCGGTATACCAGAGTTTTCGGGATGAAAAGCTCAAATCAGAACCAAATCTTGACGCTAGTACTCGCGGCTCCCTCCGTCCCCAAGGTGCTGCCTTACTCTCTGCAGCCTTCAAGCTGGGAAAGGCACCCATTGGACAGACACTGGCAGAAACTGGATTCATGACTGCCTCTTTCAACACTTTCGGCCGGAAACGAGCTGAAAAGGCAGTCAACCCCATGAAGTGGATCGAAGGAGTCAAAATTAGTAACCGTGTGTCCGACGATCATCGAGGCTCCCGTATTCATGTCGACACTCCTGAACCTCTCAGCGAAGAGTTCAAGGAGGCAGGTAAACGGTACCGAAAAGTCAAGTTTGAAAAAGCAGAGGTTCATGAGCGTGTTGCAGTCGTGACTCTTCATGGTCCCTGGGGTCAGGACGACAAATCAGAGTTTTTTCGAGTTCACTTTGAATTCCCTCAAGACTACCCGCAACATTCAACACCACGAATACAGATTGACAAATCCACATCAGCAGTCGCCGATATTATAATGCAAAAGCTATATGAAGAGGTCTGGGCAATTGCAGATCATTATCAGTCCCGAGGTCGCGGGTGCCTCGAAGCAGTCATCACTTATTTGCTCGGGGAAAAGGACCTCTCTGAGAGCGTAATGTTCCTCGCAGATGGCCCCGATGGACCTTTTACATCTCCCGCGGAGGAACTATCTAGTGATGACGAAGACGGCCTAGGAGCTGAAGAAGATCTAGAAGCTAGTGGTACCATTCTCACAGGGCAAAGCCTGCCACTTCCCGCACGATGCGGCGCTGTCTGGTCGGGAGATGGTCGATTGGTATGCTTCTTCCCTCCCAAAGCTCTACCACCTCCAGCTTTCAGCCTTGACGCTATCCGTATGGCAGATCGTGGCAGAAGACTTCCAAAGCAATTTGAAGGATTTGGCCATTTGCGAGAAGAATCGGTCGATCCAAAAGATCGCTCGGGTCTCTCCGATGACGATGAGGACAAGTCTACTGGATCATGGACCGACACCTCATCCTCAAGTAGTTCTGATGACTCTGAAGACATTGGCAAGCTGCCAGATCATTTCAAAGTACCCATGGCTTGGCGACCTAGTATGCTTCGGAGCCTGCAGAAACCATCGTCGCACTCAAGCGGAGGGGTGACGAGAAAGGCAGACTTCTCGAAGGAGAAAGCCATCATCTCTATCCATGACTTTTCTGATATATTGCCTGCGAAACGAGCTCTTGCTGAAGAGTACCAAATGTTTGGTGATGGCCCAAAAGTATGTCAGCACAATTCTGAAGTTGCATTACGCCTGGGATTGCCGACTTTATCCGCCGTATGGGTATTATGCCGGGAAATACTCTACGACGATGTTCCCCTTGAAGAGCTCGACCAGCATCGGCGTAATGATCCGATCCTGGTCCTGGCTCGACGAAATGTTGTCAGAATCAAGCGAAAAGATAGTGGCTTGGATCTTGGATTTGACGAACCAGATACGGTTGCTAATGCTAAACTGAAAGGCCGAGTCAAATGGGGTAACCATCCATTTGCAAGTGCATGGCTGATACCCAAGCTGTTTGAGCATTACGAGCTTCAGGCTGATATTCAAATGTTGGCAATGCTTTCTTGCGTCTTTTGCGAGCCAGCAGCTCAAGAAGGAATAAATAGTGCACTTCTTGCTCTTGAGTCCGAAGATCTTCCAATCGCTGTCAAAGCTCCTGCATTCTCGTTGGATTACTTTCCATCAACAGAAGTTGCTTGGAGTCAATTTCAAGAGCGTCGTCTCAATGCCAAATTAGCTACGCCAACACCGTCCCAGTACACTGATTATTTTGGTCGCCAACATACAACATTTGGTTCTTTGGGCTCTTCCAATGGCCCTTGGATAGGCGATTTACCTACACATCCTCCAACTCCATATACAGGTGGTCACACGCCCCCATTGTCTCGCCAAGATACAATTGGCAGTAGTCTTTCGACCTCACCGGAGCCAAACAATAGGATTTCGCGTCGCTCTAATTCGAGCTTATCGACCGCTTTCGCTTCGTTCTCTAGACCATTCACTATCAACATGTCGTCGTCACCACCTGTCAAGCGGATGACAGAAGCGGATTTGTCAACCTCTGCTCCGAACAGTGCATTTACTTTGGGCCTTAATACTTCCTACGGTAGCAGCCCGAGTTCTCCGATTCTTAGGCGGCGTTCAAACGCAAGAACTGCAAGCTTCGCCACGTTTGATACTCAGCATTACTCATCAGACGAGGACTCAGACGAGCTAACAGATGATGATGAAGAAGTACCAACAATGTTCGATAACGCAAAAGCCCTTACACCTACCATCAAAGTCACGTTGAAGAACCAGCACCGCTTCGATGATGAAGGATATGCCAGTAAGCCATTACTGGACCCCACCGAGTCTGGTGATTATGTCCGCTATCGCACATCATATGCCCACCTTCTTGGGCGTTGGCAGCTGCATATCGCCCAGGCTGAGATTCTGAAGTTCAATGGCCTCACGCCATATTGGCCCAACGAAATCAACCTTGAAGAACGCTGGGATTTGCCAGTGCACCATAGTGTCGTGCACTTTGCTGATTCCCCCGCTTCCGACTTTCTCAAACCATCATCTACACCTCGATTTGCTCGCAGTCTTTCTGCAGAAAGTGGCAACTCTCTTGACACGTCTGGTGCTCCGCGCGCGCTAGACCCAACTGCTGCGCCCTTTGTTCCGCAGCCACAGCTCTTTCAGACTCATGGCCATGGTGGCATCACCACCCGCTTGACACATAGCAGCTCGCAAGCGAATTTCCAGGAACTGCTGAGCCAGAATTCAAGCTCAAGCCAACATTCAAGCGCGGGCCAGATTCCGGAGAAGTTTGACACATCGCAGGCCAATCAATCATCCCTCTGGCATCGCGCTACTAATTATGCTCGGAAAGGCTATGATGAAAAATCACTTGGAGATAAATCACAGGGAGATAAAGATGTGCGTGTAAAACTGCGTTCGTGCGAGATTTGCTTGGAAAGAGTCCATGGCTTGTATGGTTTTTGTCATACTGGTGCTCATATTGCGCATACGGAATGTATCGAGTCGAGGATTAAATTTCAAGGAGATGATGTGGTGTATGTGGGATTTGGGTGTGAGTGTGCGCAGGAGATGTTACAAAACTGGTGATTGATGTTTGATTAGGATGTATTGTAGCGCGCTGTATATTTTGATGTTTGGATAGATACCCCAAGGAGTTTAAGATCGAGTGAACTTGGATTGGTTCTGCTTTAGCTTGCCAGAATCAATTTTACATGCAACCTAAACTCATCGTTCATCAACCTTACTCAACTTTCTCGCACTGAGTTCTAACAGTTCTAATAACACGGCTTAAGCTTCATAAATATCGGTACCATCTTAATAGGCTTGATAGCCATCCTTAGATGGAAAGCCTAGAATTTTCTGCATACCGAATTCCAAGCTCTAGTACGCAAAACTATATAAGTGCTCGAACTCCCAACCAACCACATCCCACAACTTTATAACCGTCATCAACGTCTCTCGATTTTTCATATCTCTCAACAACCACCTCCCTCCCACTCATTTCAGCACCATGAGCTCAACATCAACATCCCACCTAATATTCCCCTCCGCAGCATCAAACTTCTCCAGTACACTAAACTCCCTCAAGCGCTCAACGCTCTCCATCCCCAATCGTCTGCGCTCCATCATCTCTGATGCAGAGTTCGTCTGCGCTTTATCGAGCAGCTATGGATTACCACTTATTGCTAATGAGCGTTGCGGCAGCTGGTATATCCCGCCAGATCGTAAAGTCGGGAGCGCGTATTTCAAAAGTACGGATGGCCATATGGGGCAGTGGGCGTTTAGTTTGCGACGGCTGAATTTGGATTTGTTGGGGATTTTGGGGGATGCGAAGGGGTGAGTACGATTTTATGGATGAAGGAGTGGGAGTGAAGCTGATGATGGGGTTAGGGGTATTATTGTTGATTCGACGAGACGGGGGAAAGGTGAGTAGTTGAATGGTATCTGATGGGGGTGGAGGCTGATGGGGTAGTAGTGATGCCCGATGCTTTGAGCAAGACTGTGCCCATTTGGTGTGCTGTTCTAAATCGAGCGCTGTTCCCAGAGAACGTGGACGCGCATGCGTTATATACGCCGCCAGATGCTGTTTCACGGTCTGAGCATTCGCAGATTGAGGAAAGATTGAATGGGTTCGCGAGACAGTTTTTGGAGTTAAAACTTGATCTTACGCGTTTGCGAGAGCAAGTAAAGGAGCCATTAAGGCCGATGTGGGTCACAAGAGATTCATTTCTCCAAAATGAGAGTCTTCAAAATGGGAGCGTAAGGCTAGAAGGCTTTGTGCCAGTCGTGCTTTGTACAGCGTCAAAGCATATCAAGGGCTGGGAAGGCAGTGAGGGTGGATATATTCAGGGCGCTGGGGACGATAGTGAAGGCTGGGCGCGCGGATTGACACCGCCAGTCTTTTGGAAGTATCGGGAAGAGTTGATGGGATGCCCAGAGACCGAACTCCCGGATAGGATTGCGCAGTATGTGGCCGAAGAGGCGAAGTGGAAACCGGCAGGAGGCCGGTTTTCGCTGGTGAGCCCGACGACACAGGTCTTTATTGGATTGAAGCAAAGCGCAATGGAGCTCGAGTTTGGACCTAGTGACCTACTGATTGACTGCGGTTCGAAACCACTGGAGTTCGCCAGCTCAAAGTTGAAGTCACGATATCTTCATCTCTCATGCCGACAAGGGAAGCTGGGGAGTAGAGATCTGCGTTCACAGCTTCCCAAGCTCCCAGCCTTTCTGCGTTCGAAATCGAACTTCAATCACTTGTATATCAGCTGTCCGACTGGCAAAGATTTGTCAGCTGGTGTTGCACTAGCAGTCCTATGCCTCTTTACGGACGACAATGCCCAAATGGTTGGATTGCAAGGCGCTTCTCCGAGTACAAAGCTTCGCCAGTCGTTTACGAAGCAATATATACGCCAGAAACTGAGCTGGATTATGACCAGTGTGCCATCTGCATCTCCATCACGCACAACACTACAATCTATCAACGACTTTGTCCTAGGCAATGCTCACGAAAGTATTGAGACGCCCTTACCTGTGCCTTCAGACTCCAAAAACAGTACGGTAGCAGCTCAGATCTTCACCAATCTAAAGGGCGAATGGAGCTTCCAACGCGCCCTCGTCAACCACACCCGTTCTAGTCCAGAATCTGCTCCATCATCTAGTCAGGCAGCTGGACAGGTATCTGGGACAGCTTCTTTCAAACCACAACCTACCAGCGAAATCCATGAAGTTGCTGGGTCGCAGTACTTCTATACTGAAACCGGTACTCTGCACCTCAGGGACTCCGTGCAATCATTCCCCGTTTCCAAGAGCTGGATCTGGAGATTGGAAAGTCCGGAGTCAGAGCCTTCAGAGCCCATGATAAACATCTACTTCACCAAGCCCACCGAGAACGACGGCATCGGGGAGATCGACTACTTATACCAGCCACTGCTCTTTAAAACCGAGGATAGTGAGTCTACAAAGGATGGGGACGTGGTGACGGTACGCGCGTCACATCCTTGCGTCAACGATATGTATAACTCTATCTACAACTTCACGCTTAGACAGGACAATGGCACTCCAACGATGAACGAGTTTACCATTGTTCATGAAGTAATGGGACCAGCGAAGGATTATACTTCCAGGACTACATATACGCGTATGGAAGCGGAGCCGATATAGACAGAGTAGACGTTAACCCAAAACTGCACAGTGACAGTATTCGTGACGGGCTTAACCCGTATATCGATTGTAATCATATGCTCTATAATCATAGTCGTCCAATCCCTTTTGATATTCCTCTATATCTCATCAACGCCATACAATAGACCCGTCCCATCTCTTCCACTCCCCTACGCACTGGTTCTAATCCTTCTTATAATAATGCGCCATCTCCAGTCCCGCCCTCTTATACCCACACTTGACATAAAAGCCCTCATTCGCATCCGAACAATCCAGAATCGTCTATGATATCAAATCAGTCAAACCATCACTCAACCACACTCACCCCACCATCCCATTCTCCAGGTTCGTGAAGGCGACATACCTTATAGCACCCCACAGCCTCCGCCACACCATCAAGCGCCTGAATCAACCGCAGCCCCAACTTCTTCCCCTGCTGATCCTTCGCGACCGCAATATCCTCAATATGGCCCACGAGACCTAATTCATGAATACTATTCAAACCATCAGCCTCATAACTCTCCCCTCCCCTCCCCGCCAGGGGTCCTCTCCCCTTTCCTTTAAACTTACAATTTCCGCTCCACAACCAAACACCCCGTCCCCACACACCTCATCCCCTGCGGTCTTGCAGAATCCTCAACAACGACCAAAAAATAAGCATCATTATGTTTCTTCATATACGCATATCGATCCGCAAACTGCTGTTCTGAGATATCGCCGACAGTAGTGAGGACGCGGAGGACGTCGAGAAAGCCTTCAGAGAAGTCGGCGGCGCAGAGGGGTCGGATGGTGTAGCCGGGGGGTAGGTCGCGTTGGACGGTGGGGGGGAGGAGGGTTGCGGAGAAGAGGGGGTCGGTGGAGGAGGAGGAGGAGGACATTGTTTGTGTGGAGGAGTGTATAGAGGGGAGGAGGTATGGGAGGAGGGTGAGTTATATTTATGGTGAAGGGAGGATTGCGGTGTGAGATTGAGAATGGAGGTAGATTTTCAGGGGCTGAAGTTGGAGCTGAGATGGAGCTTTCTTTGGTGCTTGCCAAATATAGGTTTTAGGAGAGAAGCTCCCCCACCTAGCGTAGCTTTGGTTTGCTCACCGCATTGACGAGCTAACGATCGTATTCTGTTGTGCTCAGTTGCAGATCTTCAAGCTAGGAAAACGTGGTTCACAGCATAAGAGCTAATTGTATGCATATAAAAACCTCCAATGTCCAGTTCAATTCATTATCTATACAACCGAAAGAAAAAAACACACACATCCAAGCATCGCGACCCGCATTGTTGGCCCAATGTCAACCTTTCATACAACAAGTTTGTGACAGATATAGAGACTAGGACAAGGAAAATAGGCCAAGCGCGAGAATTCAATCCGAACGCCTTGACGTGAGACCGCGCTTTCCCAATAAATCCCCGTTCGTAGCTATATCAGAGTTTCCCAGTCATTTCGTCTCGCAATTTCACATGTCAAAAAAGACCCAACGCACGAATGTATCGAGGAAGAGTTTTGGGAAAAAGGGTGGGAGAATGATGAGTTGGACCCATTTATTCGGTCTTGGCAGCCTGGGCCTTCAAGTTGGCGGAGGTACCGGTGTGGGTGAAGTACTTGGCGAAGACGGGCTCGAGGAAGGATCGGAAGACGATTTGAGCACCGCTAGTCATTGTTAGTATACTTTCATCGTACGGTTTGGTGTTGCATACCTGGTTTGGGGAAGAGCCATCCAGAGAACGAGGACGAACTTGAAGGTGTAGTAGAATGCTATCAAAGGTCAGAACCAGAAACAGGAATCGAAGTAGCGCGGAACATACGGAACCAGTAGACAGCGTTGATACCACTCTCAAATACGCTAGATATAATGGTTAGGCTTGTGTTGTACCAAAAGGATATGATCAGACCCACGTCAAGAAAGCATAGACCACCCAGTACTAGAGGCCAAGTCAGCATCATCATCCTGAATCAGGAAGCGCATCATATCTTACTGTGAGCCATTGGGTATCATCGGCAGTGCCCGCGGTGAAGAGAGCATGTAGAGAATAATAGGCTGGAAGAGCAAAGCCAATGGTATTGACAAGGAATTCGGCGGCAACGTTGAAGAAGATGAGGAAGAAGTAGAGAGCGCCAAAGCCTAGAACAACATAGACCTTTTGGACTCCGGTTTGCTTCTCGAATTCGTTAAGATAGGAGTATTTGCTGAGCTGATTGTAGGGTTAGTAAATGATGATATTGTTGCCTGGTTGGGACACATGTGTAGGATCAAGGCGGTTGCGGCACACTTGGCATCGACATGCAAAGATACATCGCTTGGAGCGGTAGACAAAGAATGCAAGGGAATTGTGCCGCGTTTGATGAGTAGCTATATCGCGGTAAATGAACCGCGATGCAATCCAATACCTGATCATAGCAAGATGCGCCCGGGACATGGAAATTTTAAGAACGTACCTCCTTATCGAGCTGACCGATATGGTTTTGAGCCTTTTCTTGGAGAGACATGGTTGTGGTATGGAGAAAGTGTGGAAAAGTTTTTAGTAGATGGAATTGCAGTTGTTTTTGGCGATAAGGGGATGGTAGATGGAAAGTCTGGGAGAATATGGATGGATGGAGATAGATGATAAAGGCAGATTGAGACAGAGAACAGGTGGAGCAGTCACGTCTGTAGTCAAGTCAGTAACCACCCACGCACAAGGCAGGAGCTCCTGCTTGTTTGTTCTAACATCCCTGTCCAGATGACGCACTCACAGCAAGAGCGCCCATGCAAGTAAGTAAAGCTTGTCTCAATATAGCTAGACTATTCTTCAGAGCCAATGATTGAGCGAAGAATAGAATACGCGCAAGATAACAGCCAGCTTGCCATTGACTCAGCAGAATGTTATTTTTCATGTGTCAAACACCAAGCGCCAAGCCAAATCAAAAGTGTAGATGTCGCATCGTCGCATAGCATAATCTGCACTCACTCAAGAAGAATAGGAAATATTGACTAAACTTGGCGTGTTTACAGATGCCGGATATTGTCTACTTCAGAAATAAAATGACACCCAGAGATACTTGTTGTTGTAGAGAAGCGCGCAAGTTCCAATATTTGCTGTGACTTTGTTAGCGAAAGTTCATTAACTTCCGACAAGGGCCGAGAGCTCTTGCCAGCAAAACCAATTTTCTATTGCTGATATAAGCGCGTTTGACTATCTCATTGGCTGAAGGACTAGTGTCGGGCAGTCGGCAGGGGTGGGTCCTTCTCTTGTTGAGTGAGTGGGTGGTCCAAGCATGGCCTCTGCACCAAAACACAGGATTCTCAGCGTCTCTTGTTTGGGAAGCAACACCGCCGGGCTCTTCAAAGTAAACACTCAATTCCCCATCACCAACAACGCCCTTCTCTCACCCCAACAATACACCCAATACAACAACAAATCCTCCTATACTCAATTATTTCGTCTCTTCTTTGGCTTCGCATGCCTTTACTTTCTCCATCGCTTCTCCTAGCACCCATTTCCATCGCTGTTCCTCTCCGTTGCCCCCGCTTGTTGCAACCTCAAAACATCTCCACGGTTACCCGTTCCAAAATCTAACCACCAACAACACCCTACCAAAAAATCACACACGTACCATTATTACTTGGGCTGAAATTGTCGTAATCATTCATTACTACTCTTTCTATTTGCATCTTGTGTGCTTTCAGCATTTGCGCCGCATTTTGCACCTCCAAAACGCTGTGTTGACAGTGTAAATATTGCATAGCAACCACTTCATCATGCCCGCTCAACGCCGTTCGCGGTCACGGTCAAACACCGCTGCTCCCGTGAGACCCCATTCATCAAATTCTACTGCTAGTCTGCATTCATATCAATCGCGCATGTCCATGCAAGAACCCGGAGCTCCCTATCCGCCGCCGAGAACTGTTCCGCAATCTCAACTGTCGCATCAAATAGACGAGTCGCATCTTCTGGCCATGGATACATCTGGAATGGCTAGAATGCTTCAAGAAGAAAATTCGCGAGAACTTTCGCAAACGCCTGTGGACGTACATGTAAACCACAACAATCAACTACCCGTTCATCCTCAACATCACGTACCCCGTGAGCCACAAACAGGATATTTCCAGACCGCTCAGCCAATTCCTTACGACAACAACCAGATGGAGTATAGTTTCACTGGTCATCCTCAACAACATATCATGCAAAATGGAATGCAAAACGGAATGCAACATATCGAACTCGAAGCTCGAAAACCTCGCCAATCAACAGGTCCAAACGAAAGTGAGCTAAAAGCCATGCTTCAAAATAATCGAGGGCGATCTTTGGACGATTTGGCTGCCGAAGTACAAGCCAACGAAAAGACTTCATCTGCGGAAAAGACAAAACAGCTTTTTGCCATGCTTTGGTAAGCCTTTAGACTTGAACCAATGATTTATACTAACACATCACAGGTTGGAACGTAATTTGATAAAAGCCAAAGGATCTGTACCAAGAACTCGAGTCCACACACAATATGCTGGAAGATGCGCCAAACATCATCTACAACCTCTGAACCCAGCTTCCTTTGGTAAACTGGTGCGCGTCATCTTCCCAGATATTCAAACTCGAAGACTGGGAGTACGAGGGGAATCAAAGTATCATTACGTTGATCTGTCACTTGCCGAAGACATGACAGAATCTGGTGCAAACCAAGGTCGCAAACCAAGTCAAACACATTCTTATCGCAACTCGTTGGCCCTAGAGTAAGTTAACAATATCTCATATATCCCATAATCTGACTTGTTTAGCAATATTCCTAGATTTGAACCAGATTCAGCAGTCATCCCAGGAGACGATCAATCCATGGGTTCTCCAGCAACAACCACAGCTCCTGCATTACCGGAAGTAGAAGGACGAGTATTTCCTTCTCCCCAGGAGCCTGTCTACGCACCTCATCGAGCAACCGGCACCCGATCCTACAATAGCCGCCTCAAATTCCCCACAACACGCGTATTTGTACATCAACCACCAGAGGATATAATATTACCGGATATATTCCAATACACGCCACCAAAAACCGATATAGACGCAGCCAACGCGTTAACAACTCTCTATCACAGTCATGTAACCTCTCTCGTCGATTGTGTGCGCTTCTGCAAAGAGAAAATGTTTTTTCGTCTATTTACGCAATTCTCCGGAACGTTGACAGTACCCGTTCAAAAACTTCTCAACCATCCAAACCTAGCGCCATGGGTCAAAGAATGCGACTATACAATGTATCAAGCCATGATTAAAACCATCGCACCCCTCTCCCTCCAAGTGCTCCCAGCAAAAGTCTCTAAATTCTGCGACACGGTTTCCCAGCTTCTGGATGGCCACATCTCAAAAACCTTTGCAGCACTACCAAAACACGTACTGGACGCTAAACTTGAGCCCGCAACCATCTTCAGCCAACTGCTGAATCGCATGCTGCGAGTCAACAATGTCGCCCACAACGCCGGCATCGTCCTCATCGACCAAGCGAATCGCGACCGCATGTGGAAGGAGATGGTGCGTTATGTGCAGCCCAAATGCATAATGAACGCCTTCCTGCCGGACTGTGGATATGACGAGGAGGTGTATCGTCTCCTCACGCACGATATGCGCGAACTCCTTCTCCCACTGACCATCGATCATGGTCTCGAAGTCGGCACACATTACGAGATTGCAGCATACACACAAAACGCGCAACCCCAACCTGCTGCTTTTGAATTCGAGAAGATCTGCCGATTTTTGGAAGACCTCAAACAGCGCTTCCCAACAGTGAGCGCGCAAAATCTCGTACACTACGTCCAGGGCGTCACGAGCTATATTGTCCGCGATGTGGTCATGCAGTCTGGAGAGAGCTATCTTCCGTGGCTCTTCACAAAATGCTTCGTCGACGAACTCCTTCTCTGGCTGGTCCACGTCGGCGGTTTCCTTGAACGCGAGGCACCCTACCACCCCGTGCGGCAAGATAGCATGCCCAATGGACACTCTGGTTTCGCCGCCGGCATCAACGGCGGCATGTCCGGCGGACCCTCCGGCACCAATTCGTACCGCAGCACGCCATCTGATCTCGGTGGCCCGACGACGGGCGGCGCCGGCTTTGGCAATGGCCAAGCGGGATTCCAAGGTGGGCCGGTGTCCAACGTATCGCACATGGCACACGCACAAATGGGACAACAACACCAAAGCATGCCCATCTACCCACCGACGAGCGCGCCCCAAATGTCAAAAGACAGCATGGCTCAACTCATGCGCCAACTAGATGATGAGCCGAAGACTGATCTGGAACTTGATGATTCGGGGATCGGTCTTTCGATGCACTATGAGACTACTGAAAGCCTCTCGAAATCTGCAAACCAACAGATACCGCAACACCAACACCAACAAATATGTCAGCAACAGATGTCGCAGCAGCAACATCAATAGCCGCAGCAAAACAACATGCCGGCGACTGGCCACTTTGCTCAGTCATGAGGTTGTGGATCGGGGATAATGCAGTGATGATCATGTTGAACGATACATTTATACCATTTCTAAGGAGTATTTTTATGATTGGCCTGGCAGGCATTGGGAAAGCAAAACGTGCGCGGTGTAAAAAGGTGTTTCTGGGCTTTGTGATTTGATACCCGGTGGGTATTGCGAAACTACTGATCTTGCAATACCATGTGAGCTTGCGATCCTGGTGGATGGCGGTAAGGTTCATGTGTGGATGATACTGTGAGGTACAGTTGTAGGAAGTGTTTGTATGAAGTGTTATTTGTATGATTGCCGAGCGGCATGGCGGTTTGCATTGATATTAATGAATTCCTCTATTGTTTGTTTATGCTTTTGTGCTTTGTGTAGCTGAGTTTTTCAAAGCCTATGATATTGCTGTTCCTTCCTGCTTTTCCTCCTCATTGCAAATCCGCATCTATCCAATCCAGCAAATCACTCTTCTCCTTCAATTTCGCCTCCGCTTCCTCCCGCCATTCAACCCAAATAAATACGCGCTACCTTCTCACCAGTCTCCCAATCATGAGCACACCACTTTTGACTCCCATCTTGCGGAACATCAACCTCAAACCCAGCCCAATGCACCAGATCCACAAACTCCTTCCGAAAATACCTCTACTTCTTCTCCACCACCGCTCCCGCAAACAACTTCCTATCAAACCCATCTCCCTGCCCAGACAAAAACTCGCCACTACAAATCTCCTCTTCACATAGCGGCGAAACTCCACCCAGTCTGGATGCTCTTCCAGCCACCCACTTGTGATATGTAGGCGCCATTGTCGTGCGGGAAGTTTTGGCGGCACGTGAATATGTAGTGCAGTTCACGTTTGCGGTCGTCGGGCTGGTATGGGAAGTAATCTGGCGCACAGAGCGGTGTTCGGCGTGTGCGTTCAGATGCTGTTGAATAGCTTCAGATCTGAGGTCCTTGAATTGGCTGCGGTATAGCTGTTGGCAATGTGGATGAGGTTCCAGCGGGCGGACCATGTGTAGCCGGTGAATTCGGGAGGGAAAGGCTGGGGATGAGTTGCGCTGGATCGATGTCTAGTCCTAGCTTTTTTGAGAACGCGAGCAGGTGCGCGAAGTTCGACGGTGGGCTGATCCATATGCTTTGTGGCGGACTTCTGGTTGATGGAGATTGGTTGTCATGTATGGAAAAGGCCGTGGTGGGATTGTCGGTCGGGGATGAGTTGGGTGCTTTGGGTGTGCCGTTTGGTATGGAGTAGAGGTTGAGGACTTGGATTGTCCTTGTCGGCCTCCTTGGTCGAATTGTGTATACGCTCTTTGTGGATAATGTCTTGTTTTTCATCGGGAATTGGGCTTTGAACATCCATCCAGTCATCAGCTTGGGAGGCATTGCGAAGACTTTTTGTTGTGTATGTTAAAGAGCTTCTGCCTTGCTTGCTAGGTGTCAGATATTCTTTCAGTAGGGCGCGAACTTCCTCGTGCGATACATATTCTGCTTTCGTGGTGTTGTCTTCCTTGGGCGGCGCCGGCATGGGTTCACTATGCGCTTGCCCCATTTTCCCCTGATAGTGATTATCAGTAAGTAGTCTTGAGTATAGAGAAGTGCTTTGATGAGGATCAGTGGCTGCAGTCAAGAATCCCAGTGGCACTCTGGAAAGATTCAAAATAGGAACATGAGAGAGGCGGCAAGATAGTCAGGTATCAAAGCCAGAGGATATGGCCTTTTGAAAGAGAATGTCCTAAACCAAGTATACATCTAGCTACTAGTACTAACGTACCGTAACTTTCTTAATTTCCTAATGAGCGAGTGCCCACTAAGTATCAAAATTCCGATGTATCATATGGCCCCTTAATCCAGTAGCGTTCCATGATAACCACAATTCTTTACTTGTACCAGTGTTGACCTTTCGAATAAGAAGAAGCCAAATTAGTTGCCTAAGATTGGGAATGTTATTTTCATTCGAACATTTGATTAATGCCACTGGGAAGCATGTCAATCCGTCAAACTTAGGCAGTGGCTGCTGGTATATCTCCTCTTTCGACGCCTCAGTACTGGCGCGATCTTCCTTCTTTCGTGTGGAATAAATCAATCTCGTCACTTGCCGCGCTCTTACTATTTTAGGTCACGACTGGATTCGCAGAGAGACAAGAAAGGCTGATAAGAGAACTCTTTTAGGAAAGAGCGACCACACGTTGTCGAAAGGTCGTGTACCTACAGGTAGCCATTCTATAGGTATATCCAGACTCAAATACCTGGACCATCATCCTACCCAAAGTATTCCTACATTATCGTTTTCTCTCGCTATAGCGTAATAGCCCCAGTCGCTCAATTACCTCAAATTTTTCACATGATACCCACAAAGCGCCATGGAGTCCTTGTATCCATTTCCGGAGGGCATTATCACCCACAAGAGATCAATAGCAATGCAAATTGCCAACGATATATACAACGAAGGCATAATCGAACGGAGACTGGTCATTTGGGTGGATGGATCAGCGCCAGGCTCTCCAGCGGCAGCAGATAGACTAGTTACCTCCGCAGTGACATATCTCGACTGGTCATCCAAAACATGGACGGAGCTTATCACACTCAACACCCTCAAGTGCGGCGCAAGATATTCCGAGGAGGCGGAGATGATCGCAATCCAGGAAGCATTCCGCGTTGCTTGTAACAAGAGTGAGGACTTCGACCATCTCATCATACTCAGCGACTGCCTTGGTCTACTAGAAGGCCTAAAGAGAAGAGAGACGTTCACCTACTTTTCGAGGCCGGAACTGAGGAATAGCTTGGTCAAGTACGCTAACATTCTCTATGATCTTGGTATCATCGTTGAGCTTCGATGGGTGCCTGCACATGAGGGCATTGAGGGGAATGAGAGAGCAGACACGCTTGCCACTGTCCTCAGAAGATCTGTCCAATCTATGATGATTGAACATTGGCCAGGTTTGACATTGCAAGATGTCACGATCACCCCTTGTTCAGCACATTCAATGCTTCAAGATATATTCGCCAAACTCGCAGACAATGACAATGATGTCGATATGGACGATGATGCAAACTACGAGAGTGAAGAGGCTCTCATCAAGAAGCCGGATAACATCTTGCAAGATATCACTATCACTCCTTGTTCGGCAGATTCACTCCGGCAAGTCATGTTCACAAAACTCACGAACAATGAGAAAGGTGCCGATAAAGATGATAAATCACGTCACAAGAGCAAAGACATTCTCTACAAAAAGATGAGATCGAAGAGGAAAGTCATGCAAAAGCGAGTTGTAAGAGCAAAATTGCTCCGATCTGAGCAAGCTATGGCAAATGGCGAATTCATTGAAAGAAGTAATTGGCTATCGAAGCTGCGGCCACTGGCCCGAAGGACTACCGAGATACTTCGTTCCTTTCCAAAGAGAGCAATCTGATGAAATGGCCTACGGATGACAACACCTCCTGGCACCTTCCATCAATCCCGGGCAGAAACAGGCGATAATCATGGGCAGAACTCTGGCACGGTATGATACGAGACTGTCTCAGATACACTTGCAGGAGCATTAGTATAATACACCAGCTTCCTGTATGGTTGCTTCGTTATTGGTATCGCACTGTGCGTCATGAGTTTGGGACTAGATCTGGAAGTTTGCTTATGGCGGACTAATGCAACAGCTGAGACAGTTACATGGCTGGTATTTCAAATCAATTGTTTATTAACTAAGCTGAGAGCTCTTTCCTCTGGTATTGAACTCGGTGGGCAATTCAACATACACCGTTTCTGCCACATCATACTTCATCTCGTTCCATACGCCGTCCAGTTCCTGTATATCCCTACCACTAAGCTCGACAAGTGCAGTGTCCGGATCAGCCTCGTTCAGCTCGTTTCCCGTCACACTTAGCTCAGTCGTGTTCAGCGTTAGCGGTGACGAACTGGCCTTAGCAGCCACAGCATCTCCTGGAAGCTCTGCTTTCTCGAAGACTTCATCTTGTTTCTTCATGTTATTTCTGCGCCACCGTAGATAGAACAGCAGTAAACCAATTATGAACAGTAGTAATACCACAGGAACGACTACCATGGGGATTATGCGACTCCCAGATGGTGTAGCGCCTGGAATGTGTCAGTGATATCTAGAGCAAAAATAATAAAAAAGGAATCAGACACCATTTTGCGGTAAACTCCCACAATATACGATGCTAGCCATCGAATGCGATGGAAGCCACCGAGTGTTATGGAGGATATAGTAATCATTAGGAAAAGCGAGTAAAGGGATATCTTACCATCCCCAATGTCGCCCGGTCGCTTCTCACGAGAGAGCTCAGGCGCGCTATAAGTGACTTCGCCAGTACCCTGCGGACCTGCCTGAGCAAGCATGATTTTGCAGTCATTCGGTGGATCTTGGACAGTAGACCGAATAATGGTTCCGTTCAAACTCTGGCAAAGCCCAGCATCGCTGTTCTTTGCCTTGAAGGCCCGATTCAATATCCAGGAACCGCGCTCTGTGGCATTACACCCGCCGAACGATCCCCACTGTCCTACAGACGGATCTGAGCCGCTACCCAAACACCAGCTAGGATTCTCCTTGCATATGCCCTCTTTCAGCGCGTTCTCTTGCGGTACGGGATAGTTGCGGCTCAGTCGGGGTGCGTCAATCCAGAAAGGCTGTGGCCGATATTGCTGACTTGCAACGCATTCTAGCGATGCCATCATGCATTCACAAAGTCGTCGATTTGGCGTTGGTGGGAGACTTGTTGCTATGTGGAAATCCATTGTAGCAACAGCGCCAGAGGGCGTTACGTTACTAGTGTATGCCACTGGAAAGTGTGACTCGCATACACTGGGTATGGTGTTTGTTGGAGTGTATTGTGCTATCGAAGTAGGACTTGGTTGGACTGATGCAATTTCTTTGGAAAGAGTTGCATATTGTGGACCTCTGGTAGCATTATATCCTTCCACATCCATTATACCTGGTGTTTTACTGATAAAGTCTCCAAAATATGAAGACATGATGGCTCCAGATAGAAAGCTAGTTGCGTTTGAGTCGAATATGTTATGCAATGAGCCAACGCTGTTTGTTGATCCGCAATTCTGAGCCATATATACTACTGGGGAAGGATAGTCGCCCAATGTTTTCCTCGTAAGCGCAATCGATTGTTGAGTAACCGTATCATCTGAGCATTTCTCAAGGTGAGTAAATAGGACATCTATTGAGCTGTTCTTGTCACCTAAAAATGATTAGTTGAACATCACCCATACAAGTGATCACTGATCAGTACAAAGATCACACGCATTGGAAAGACGTAGAAGTCCTACCAGCGCGATATCTCATGGCACGTCATGAGTCCATGGAGTGCGCTGGAATCCACAACAGGCGCTGGTAGCGCCAAAAGATATATTATGTATAAGAACTTACCACAATTCAAAGGCTGTAAAGTGTCTTTCCCTCGGACCCACCCGTCTGATATAATAGGAACTTGACGATAACTTTTGGTAATGATGTATTTTTTGACGTCTCTGATAGCTGCCTAAGGTTCATTAGTATGCGAATGAAATATGGAATCCAATAGGCCAAAGCACTTTATGGCAGCCATGTGATGCGAGGGAGCCACCAGATGCGTTGGCTATCATGCAGAAAACAAGATGCTTCCACCAGATGTCTTACCTTGAGAAAGGCATATGTGATATAGGAACTGGGAGACAAAAAACCCAACACGTTAACGAATGGGGCCATGTTATCGACAACTCTGAGCCATCGGGCCTAACTTTTGTTAGCATAGGTGTAAAAATATCAAGGCTGAGATGCTCTGAGAGAGCCACCCTCGCAATGACACAATAAGGAGAGCATCGAATGCTATGTGAGCCATCAGATGCGATGTGAGCCATCAAATGCACTGGAAATCGCCGATGCAAGCACGATATGAGTGGAAATAATGCTTTTTACTTACCTTCAGCTCTCGATCCCAGTTTTGTAGCTGGTTGATTGACTCGTTGGAAGCTTCTAGGTGGACAACTACATATATCCCAGCTTTTTGAAACGCATTCATGCACGGCGAATGGTCTGTTTCTGGGTCTGGCCTTATGTACTCTACTAGGATAGTATTTATGCCTAGTTCCTTGAGAAACGGTATATCTCGTTCGCAATCCTTTATGTCTATCAGTGGGTCGGCTTGCAAGATGTCTATTGTGAAGTTAGTGTTGAAACATCAAAGGCGGTGCCAGCCAACAAAGTGCGTGAGCTGTTGCTACTTTGCTGAATTGGAAGCGACTAGTATCCCTTCGACAGCATATTCAGCAGATTATCAAGCAGTGTCGCCACACTGGAGGGTTGAAGTCGTAGGGAATCGTACTCGCTGGCGTAGACTTGGCCCCTTTTCGGTCCAGTGGTGGATTGTACTGATACTTGATGCCACGAACGAAGAACTGCAGGCCTGATTGTTCGTAAAAGAAGTGCGAGCCCTGAAAGATGTGAGTGATTTCTTTAACTTTGAGTGCTCTCAACTAGTGAGCAGACCAAGTAGTAAACTCCCAGCAACTACGATGCCTACTATGACACTCCATGATGGAATCATGCTTAGGCAACGAGATCGATGGGAGCACTCGAGGTGTGGTGTTCAGCTTTTGCGCGCAGACATACTTTGATGGTAATTGGCTCCATGAATGATTTAGGTCAGGTTAAAGTTCATCATGAAATGGATTGTTGTTACTGTACATTCAAATTCTAGAATTAAACCCCATCAATGATAATAAGCAGAATTATTGAGGAGATTTCCATGAAAATCTATGTAGGTTAACAATAATAAGAGGATTCTAGCTCTCAGGCTGTCTGAATCCTTCCAATTTGTGAGTGACAGGGCGGTGGCTACTTTTAGAACTGTCAAAACCTAAGTTATTGACCAGCATGAAATAAATTAAATCCTCGTCTTTCATTTTAGGCCTAGCAACGCATGGATGTTATCGCTGGCGAATAGCTGCCGGTTTTGCTGCTCATGTCTGCCAGGTTCTATTACACAAGGGGAACTTCATCTTCATGAGTAATTATAGTAGAAGTAGAATTCAGGTCGTTTCTCAAGTATGATGGGAAATCTAGCACTAGAATAAAGCGCGTCGTTTAATAGTCAAAGTTCTGTGCAGCTTTAACACCAACCGGCTTAGGTTTGAAGCTACAAACATAGCTGATATGACTTCAATACAACGCCATATAAATCCTGCAGTCCTCACACAGTTTAAGCGCTAAATCGAAGTTCATCATATCCCATTGTTTCCATAGCAGTCCTTGGTCCGACTTCAGCGATACGGCCCCCTCTTTGGATCATGTCTGAATGGCGCGCATGACTGTGTAATAGGTGGGTCACAATGAGAAGTCCCACCATTGCCTCCGTAGGGATCAGGACTTGGAATTGGAAATGGTTGTTTGGGAAGAGGAGGTGGAACATTTCCAGCCAGTGATTCGTCCGTAGTAGTTGCTTGAATCGAAGCGCCTTGGTCTTGAATGTTGTTAGTGGAAGACTTTTATATCACAACAATCGCCCGAAAAATGATCTCACCTGTTGAGCTTATATTCTGTATTGGCGCACTCGCGACCAGCGAAGTGAGAGCAGAGAGTAGTAAAAATTTCATGTTGTAGTACTCCTTTAGTGTAGCTGTGAGTGAATAATCTTAGCGAGTGAATATCAAGTGAATGTGTGTACTATCTAGTTTACATGGCCATCGCGTGCTGACGCTGGCTCTTCTTATTGATGCCGCGTCCTTTGGATTTGAAGGTTCAGCAATATATATTGAGCCCTATAGACAGGATGCGTCCTTACGAAAATAGGATTCGAGGCATAAACCGGAAGGATTCGCGTGGCAAACATCCCTGGTTCTACCCAAAGATTTTCGCCTTGGTTATATTGAAATGTCAGGAAGGATTTGAGAATCATTAGGCTGTAATGACTGTCTCGCTTTACCTGTAGAAAGACAGGGCAAAAGACCAGATTTGAGAAACCTTTCATAAAGACGCTCCCTTGCTCAGCCACGCACGCATACACGAAGAGAACAATTGAATTCTGGGGGCTAAAACATTTCATTCTCATCATAGGGATCTAAGCCACGCTTGCTTCCAGATCTACTCATATAAACACTAAATATTTGCGTGCAAAATAGACAATAATAGGTACCTAAATAGATTAAGGAGAGTAAATGAATCGAATTGAAGAAAAGTGCACCAGTCTCTTCCTTCCACGCTTTCATGTATGCAATATCATGCCTGCAACTCTCATGTGTGCGAAATCATAACGGATCTCGCCTGCGGTTCCCTGCGGCTCGAATTTATGCCTGTTGACCGAATCCAAGCCTTGGAGAGCTGGTGGTCTGGTCAAAGATGACATACTGGCTCTTCAAGAAAATATCTCCAAAGATGGAGAATCCGACACCAGCGTTGGATTGGATGCCGCCGAAGCAGGTCTTGCCTGTGTTGTCGATTGGTGCGAAGTTCATGTATGAGCCGGGAACTATTGAAAAAAATCAGCATTTAATTCACATATGCCGTGTAATCTTGGAAAAAGAGGATACGAAGTATCACGGGAAAAACTTACCGGTGCGAACAGCGCCACCAACAGTGATGGAGAAATCGGGAAGTGTAGCAGTGCAAGGGAATGTATAACCACCCTGAGTAGAATCGTTCTTGGATCCAGTGACCTTCTTGTAGTAGGCGGTGACAATGCTGGCATCGAGCAACAAAAGACTGGTACCGGTGTCTGCGATTCCTGAGATGGAGGCGGAGGTCTTGGTCGTTCCGATGCTGTAGGCGGTGGAGGTGAACATCCAGAATCCCTGGCTGGAGTCGACGGGGGTGTAGACGATGCTGCCGGTGTACTTGGTGGTGTCAATGTAGCCAAAGTCATAGACACCGGCGGCACCCTTCTTGAGATCGGCGGCGAAGAGCTTGGAGGTGAGGTTGGCCTTGACGGTGTCGAAGAAGGTGGTCACTGGCTTGGGGGAGACGGTGTTGATGGTGCTGAAGGCGAGGCCGACTAGACCATCGTTGTCAGTGTCTTGCTGGAAAGCGGAGGAGATGCTAGTAGCAGCTTCAACGGCTTGGGTGGTGGCGGTGACAGGTCCTGATATGGCATTAGTTGTGGTTTGAACAAATGATGGAATGTACTAACCAATGACGACTTTGTCTGCGTAAACGGTACCAGCGGCACCAGAGCCATCACCGTAGGATATCTTCCAGGTATCTCCAGTGATTTTCTTGCCGGAGGCGACGTTATAGATGCTATGGCCTGCTTGCTCGCTTGATGGAAGCAAGCTAGAGAAAACCCATCTGTGGCGAATTAGTATTTTTGAGGTTCAGCTTGAGGAACCGATTCATAAACTTACAGATCAGCTGATCCAGTATCAAAATCCAAGTTCAATGTGTTTGCACCAACAGTGACAGGGCAGAGATATTCAGAATCATACTGCTCAGGAGTAGCAGTGACAGCACCCTGCTGGGCAGCCGCGGCAACGACAGCTGGGACAGCCTTGTTGTACTTCTGGTACGCCTTTTGGTAGGCAACAGCACCAACGGCGAGTTTCTGGCCAGTTTGAACCTGCTTGATTTGAAAGCTACCAGGAGTAGCTCTCTTCTCAACAGGAGAAGCAACAGCCAAGCTAGCCAAGCCAGCAATGGCTGCAATAGATTTGATTCCGTGCATGATTATAGAATTGAAGAAGAAGATAAAGAATTAGATAATAAAGACCAAGAGTGAGCGAATGACTGAATGGTTGATATTCGAAAGTCAAGATGGGAAGGACTGGGTTGCTATTTATCCATGTTTAAGATGCTCATAGAAGAAGAGATGAACACCAGGCTTTAGACCAAAAACGCCATCACGGCCTACTTTGCGTACTAAGAGAAAACGAATTATAGAATACCGAATGGATGGGATTGTAATGGGGGTACATTTTGGTTCATTACCTTCTGCTTTTGGCTTTAGAACTAGATCTTCCCGTCATTCACGGCTCAGTAGTGGATGCAAAGGTTGCAAGTAGGACATACCTATTCGAGTCAAGTAGGGATTGAATTTGGTAGCTAGAAGGATGGAAGACACGCGATACGTTGAGAACGTTGCAGTTGAGATGATGGTCGCAAACGCCACAGTTGGGGGACGGGTTGCTGTTTGACACCAGTCATGATTGCGATGGACATTGTAGCTTGGGACTTCGGACGGCCCGAGATGGCGCGTATTTACAGGCACATTGGCAGGCTGGTTGACTCAGAAGGACTCGGGAGGAGTATGGTAAGCATTGAAGTGAGCCATGGGGTTGTTTGGACCCTTGGCAAAGAGTGACGAAATTCGGTCAACCATAGACCGGATATAAAAGGGATGGTAAGGCCTTGCTATAGGCAGGTTAATACTATTGCTATGGGGAAGGAGTGAAAGGAGTAGTAGGAGTATAATGAAACGTTGAGCAAGGAGGGGTGGACTAGATCAACGTCTCGATCTCCTATTGGAAGTGAGCAGGATTAGAGTTTGGTTAGTCGAGATTTCGTCGATTCTTCCCACCAATTACTTTGATAGGAGAGACGGCAACTACGCCTGAACGAAACAACAGCGCCGGCGCGATCCATGTGTAAATGCAGCTAAATAGTAAAGGCTAAAGGTTGTGGAAAGTTAGTGTCGTGACATGTTCACTCTAGACTCTAGCATAGGGGAAACATCAAAGATCCAACCACAGCCAGACATGAACAAAGACTTGCCTGTTACAAATTTTACGCTATAGCCAATGGGTAAGGTGGCAACCCCCCGAATTTGTGGGGTGGTCATAATCGAATTCCTTTCTAAGCTGAGATCAGCCTATGAATCCAGGTTATTCAGACTCGATATCCTTGAAATCGACACAAGGTTCCATCGAGGCTTCGATGCACGGACTTGGAGATTCTAGCCTATCTTCCGCCCCGTTGATCATCGCAATTTAATCTGGGCTTTCTTGGACAGACTTCAAGCTTTAGCCATTCCCTATTTCCCGCTTCTTGGTCTCGTGGCAGCCATCTGGCGGGATGAATCAAGGTCTCGATGTTCTCGATGTTCTACGGATCTCTTGTAGCCGCTTTCTCTACGCTTCTCAGCCGCTGTAGGTACATTAGTAGCTACGCCCCTATCTCTTGCCACTGTTGAATATGAACTTATTTACAAACGAACATTGGTAATAATCACAAGTTGTCATGGCCATCGGCACCTCAATCGAACAAAGACGTAAGAAACGAAGATTGTGAAGAAAGCAGTCCGTTTGTTCCGTCGTGGAATCTGGACTATTCAATTAACTAAAGTCATCGGTCTATCATACAGCAAACAGGTATCATTGATCATGGACGCATCGCATAGACAAATCATCAAACTCCCAATACTCCCTTGAGTCTAATAGTTCTCCGGCAAACTTCCAAAACTCGGTATGGCCTTGTCACAGGTCCAATCGCGCTGGTATGCCACCGCCGGCATGATCTTGTTCTCGAGACCAGTCTTGTAACTCCATAGCGGAGCCGACTCGGTTTTCCACGTCCAGTAAATCCAGCCCCACGATCTCTCGAACGCATCCATCTGCGCCTCCGCCCAAGTCAAAAGGAATTCCTTGTAGTCTGCACTCATTGCAGATACTTCGGCGTTGGCTGGGCCGCAAGAGCAGGTTTTGTCTTTGGTTGGACACATGGGACCAATATTCTTATCGAATGTACCCTCCCAGCGCGTGCCGGTGCCGACGCCGTTGAGATATTGGGTGCAGTCTGTATCTGCTTGGCTCCATTCACCGACCATGACGGGTCCGAAACCGGTTTTGGGGTTGAGGCCGGTGTTGATTTGGTTGGTCCATGTTTTGCAGGCAAAGTTGACGCGGTCGGTGTGTTTGTTGATGATCAAAGCGTTGTCGAATATAGTATATTCGTGTGCGTCAATGATCAGGCCGTTGCCGTAGCCGGTGAGTTTTCCTTGCCACGTTTCAAAGGACTTGAATGCATCGCTGAATACTTGGATCGCTGATATGCCGTTTCCGTGGACAATGGCGTATGCCTTTGCTGTCCAGGCTGCGAGATCGTCTTGAGGAATCTGACCGGATGGTTCGTTCACGAGGCCGTAAAGGGTTACTACATTCTTGTAGCGATCTTGGGCAAAGAATTTGGACAACTGGTTGTGGATGTCTAGAGATCGTTGAGCATTTATCGTTCCGTTTGGGCCGGTGATCCAGTTGACTGTTCCAGATCGACCACTATGGTTCCAACCGTTTTGGCTACCAGGAACTGCGTGGAGGTCAATGTTGACGCGGAGGCCGTATCGTCGAGCCCATTCAATTCCTCGGAGCAGGTATCGCCACGAGACGCCAAAGACATAAGGATCCGAGTCATACTTTGCGATCGCCCAGTACGAGAAGGGGATACGAACGTGGTCCAGTCCTGCTGCTACAATGGCCTTGAAGTCATCTTCGGTGATGAAGGTCGAGTAGTGCTTTTCCAGCGTGGCGGCCGCGTCTTTACCTAGCTTTTGGCACAAGGTGTACTCGTCTGCGATGGGGCTCGCGTCTGTGCCAAAGAGTGATGGAGTGATGAAAGGCTCAAGGGAAAGCCATCCTCCAAGATTGACTCCACGGAACGGGTTGGTGCCGTAACCCCAGGATTTGTTGATGGGTGGAGAATTTGCGTTTGCCTGCTTCGAGTCGTCGTAAGTCAGGTTTAGGCCTACCACGGGAAGCCCTCCAACGGTCTCGGCGGTGTAGGTGCAATTGAAGTCTTTTGCATCCATCCACGAGGTTGGGTCGAGCCAGGTGCCTTTGGCCGACGCAGGAATATCATCAGACTTGGTGCATGTTGGGACTGTAGTACCATTTTTGGCGCCAGTGCCAGAACCGGATGATCCCGCTGGAGAGCCAGAACCAGAGCCAGTGGTTTGGGGGCCTGAAGTGTATGTTCCTGTCTTCGCACCAAAGTGAATGATGTCTTTGTCGGCAAGCCCGCCCACCACGGCACCACCCACGATGAGAAGTGCTAAGGTAATTGCGAGCACAATCCCTAGGTTTCAGTCAGCAATCATCCTTATGCAGAGATGAGAATACAATTTGAATTAGCTTACAGAGTACTTTGAGGCTGCGAGGCTTCTTTGGAGCAGTCTCCGCATCGCGGCTCCCCACAGAATCTGTGAATGCAGTGAGCTTGTCAGTGCTAGCTGCGGCACCTGGAAGCTTCTCGGCGCTAGAATCCCAATGATGTAATGGGCTCGCCATGATTGAATTGTTGTTTATCACGATCGTCTGTTGTTGTGGGAATGGTGGGGTCCAGGATGTTGGGGGGAAGAAGATAGACGACTCGCGCAGTGTCCAGGGTCGTCCTAGGATGAACTTGTGATGATGGAATTCTAGAATACTGCAAAAACGAGTGAAAATCCCCTATAGTAAAGGGCAGGGCAGGAGTTTTTGGCTCCGGGAGTCGAAAATCTCTATGAAGAGTCGCTTGGTGTGGGTACTGGTCGCAGCTTGTGCTACTGCGCCATTACTGAGTTGGTGTTATGGGGCCGAGAAATGACTGACTGGCGGGTTTCGGTGATGGGTAAAGACAAGTCCTCGCTATAAACAATCCACCATTGGGAGAAGAGTCCAAAAGTAAACGAATCCAAAGGGAAAGAGTAGAGGTGAGGATTTTTTGGCAAGAGCTGGAAAACGTGATAACTTTTGGCGAGAGCAAAGATTCACGAGAGCTGTCACAACTCACATCAATCAGCCTCGTTCATGCGCCGCAATCGCGCTAGGTCAAAATTTATTGGACTGCATTCCTCCGCATCCTACGCGTGCTCTGGCATTGGCTTCTTTAGACTTGGCCAAGCACGAAAAGTCCAGAATCGTCAAGCCATAGAGCCCAGTATTATGTAAATGCAAGCCATCTTTCTACTTTTCTTATACATGTGCACGTTCTCAGCCTCATCACTGGCAAGTCTGGAAGCCTTCATGGACTTGCTCGTTCTATTCAGGAGCAAAGTCTCGGGACTCAAAGGATCATCAGTCATAAATGAAGGTGTGGCCATCAATTCCCACTTGTACGACACGGATAAATCATCTGGTAGCTTTGTTACACCCTCGCTACCGAAGGTGTGACTTGTATCTATTTTCGAACCGACTACCTGGCTGATTAGAGCAGACCCTACACGCCAACGGGGCACGAAGGGGCTAACAGCCTTACAGACGCCAATTATCCTTCTATATCTCACTAGCCCTTCTCCACTCTTCAATGTGGATGAGATATTGCAGTGCAATTCTGCACAAATACCGGTTTTCTTCTGAGTTTCCCAGATATCAGTGTGACGCAGAAAGGTTGTTGCAGGATGAAGATAAGATGCATATGTATTGAACCAATAAATACAATCAGACAGAAAGATAGCGGCATGCAGGTACCTTAGCTTTGCCATCAAGCTCTCGATCAAAACCGCGAGGCTGGTGAAACATTCGAGCCAATCCAGCATCACGCAGCAAGGGGGCTGGGCCGGCTCCATTTCTTCATCTTTTCTATCTCACGGCAGCATGCAAGATGAACTTTACCATAAATGATAAGATGCCAGTCCAGAATCAAGTTTGATCACTCAAATTGATAGAATCTGGGGCTTACATACAAAATCTTGTCAGCCAGACTAATTGCGCCACCTCAACACTTGATAGGCCGAATAGTGCCCATGACAGAGTGCTAAATCATCACCAATTTATGCTTGCATTTCGATAAATCCAACAATGATATGCACATTGCCGGTGAGTCTGGAAGAAGATACAACTCGCGAGCTCAGTTTCTCAACGTGCTTGGAAACCTTCGTTCGCATAGCTGGTCTACACCTTATAGGGTATTTGAAACCGAAGATGACTGCAAATCCAACATGGACTGACAAACAGTAAACACGTCTGAAGTCTACTCAATCAAAACGTACATCGCCTCAGAAATCCAATCGCAATGTGTGCAACTCGCAAATATGAAAAGTCGCGCCATATTCATCCCAGTAAAAAGTTGATATGAACATGTAATAATGAAGAAGTATCTATTATGGACCAGCGTCAGGGTAGTCCTTGGATACGCCCAGTTCAATAACCCACCCGGAGTACCAATATGGTGTGGCAAAGCGTACTACGCAAAGTAAGTTCTCTATCTTGTACGCCACTTGCACGCGACTGACAAATACACAAGTAACGCATCATTCGACCCTGGCGGATGGATAGAGGCTCCAAAGCAATCAAGTCAACCACTCCTGGACTTGCGCGTGTATCCCAGATTCAACATATACACTGATGGCGAACAAGCGGCGGAGTTGGTGGTAGATGCTGCCATTTCCTACACCACTGGAGTTCCATTATGCGACTTTCGAGGTTTCTACTCATTGGACTCTATAAAAGCGCCGAAATTAGAGCTGACTGTCATGTCAAATAACAGTGCCATTGCAATTAGCCGTATAGGTATTGACACAACTGGAAATGGCGTCTGGTTCTCCCTTCAGGAATTTCAAAGTCAGTTTGTGGCACATGAGTTGGAGGTACAAGCGACGTTACCTGGGTGCCAATCTTCTTTCAAAATTCCCACGCGCTTTACTAAGCTGCCAAAACGGACTGATGGTGGGACGATGAGCAGATTGGATCGAAAGACGGGGACGCTCTATGTGGAGGATTATAGTGTTCAGCCTGCTTTCCAGGTTCAGCAGCCGGGCGTCAGTGCAGTGAGCCAAATCAATTGGAAGCCGATATTGCCATATTCATATTATGTGGATTGGGGCAATTGGCTTTCCAACTCGACGGCGAGGGTTGATGAGTTTAAGAGTTATGGGTTCAATGCTATCCATGTGATCCCTCCGGGTGGTGAGTGGCACATTTCGATAGAAGCACCTGCATGGCTGATAGTTGAGCAGGACCGCAGCCATTCAACTTGACCCAATTTGATGCGTTTATGACTCGAGCTGATGAACTGAAGCTATGGGTCATATATGATATGCGCCACACGTACACCAACTTGTCGTCGCTGACAGAACAGGTCAATCGTTTGAAGAGTCGTAAATCAATATTATCGTGGTATACGGCCGACGAGCCTGACGGTAACAGCGAGGTAAGTCGCTGCGCTCTACGTGCTTCTCAAGCGCGTCTCTTGCCAAACCTCGAAGTTGACAAATTATTAGCCTTTGAACGCAACTCGCCTAGCATACGAGCGAATCAATCAACTGGACCCGTATCGTCCAGTAAGCCTTGTCCTCAACTGCAACAACTTCTATTTCAAGGAATACACCTCTGGCGCCGACATCATCATGGAAGACGTCTACCCCGTCGCTACAAATTTGACCTTCTCAACACAATGGAATACCACATGCAACTCGACCTACGGAGACTGCGGCTGCGACGACTGTACCGCGCCCGCCGGCTCGATCGCCGACATACGCTCTCGTATCAGTCAGCTGAAGCAGTACCAATCCTGGCTTGGGCATTCCTATGGGCCACCAAAGGCGCTCTGGGGCGTGCCGCAAGCATTTGGCGGTAGCGAGTATTGGTCACGAACGCCAGATGCGACGGAGGAGACGGCCATGTCGATGCTGAGGATTAATCAGGGGTCCAAGGGTCTTACTGCCTGGGTTTGGCCCACCACGGCGGAGTTGGCGAATAGTACGGGGAAACTGGCGGCGATGTTGTCAAGGGATGATGTGAGCCGCGCAATTTTGGAGGGCACGCGAGTTGCGGTTGAGTCGAACTTGGATTCGAGCGTCGTTGATGTTGCAGCGTGGCATATTGATAGAAGGACGCTTGTAAGCGTTGTATCCATTACTGACGCTGGGAGCGAAGGGCGCGAGGCTGTTGTTCCTATTGCTGGGACGGCAAAGTCGATTGGTACTGTGCTTTGGGGCGATGGAGGTTGGACTTTAGAAGGAAGCCAGCTGAGAAGATCAGAGGTAAGGGGATATGCCGCAGATGTCTTCTTCTTGAATTAAAGTCAACGAGTATTGCTGCTCCTATTGTTGAAAGCCCTTTCTGATAAACGCCCCGTTGCAAACTTCCTCGGCGTAAGTTTTCGGCACCATCGTCATCGTCATACGTATTTTTCTTCCTGGTCAGTTGATAGCTGGCTCCCTCCTCCACAGTCGTAGCTCAAATCTCTAGGACATCTTGTACCAAAGCTCATATGCTGGCATGTTTCCAATGCTCTTTGATTCTCTGTTGGCAGCGCTTTGTTCTTTTATTTCTGGCTTCCCTTGCTCTTCCAGTGGTCCACGAACTCAAGGTTTCTTTGTCCACAGCTCTTGTATCTTCTTCGTAGACAGTACTCAACTCCTCTGGACCCACCGTGCCTGCCACGCTTCCGGCAAGCCAGCCATGCTCTTGCCGTGCTCTTCTTACTATGCTCTTCTTGCTATGCTCTTCTTGCTATGCTCTTCTTGCTATGCTCTTCTTCACATGCTTTGGCCATGCGCTTCTTGCCACGATTTGGCCATGCTCTTCTTGCCACGCTTCGGCCATGCCGCAGCCGTGCTCTTCCAAGCATGCGCAGCAACTGCTTAAATATCTTGACACCTCTGACTTCCGGCGAGCCATGCAGCATGCTCGTATACAGGTGATGTCCTCCTTCCTTGCCAATGGTCTTGCTGTGCATTGCTTTCTGTAATCCCAGTTCTTTGTCCCTGCCGCTACTCCTTGAGTCCTTGGGATTATAGTGCCGTTGCCAATGTCTGCCGGCGAAGCACCTAACTTGGCTGGGTACTGGCTGCCGGTAGAAACATCGTTCGTCGACTACTCCACGCCGCGTTGGGGGGAGCCACGGATACTAATGACTCCAGAACTGGCACGCGAGGGGCGCCTCTTAAGCCTATGCCTTGGGTGCCCCTGAAGGTCTGGCTCTCCTTCCAGTGCTTCTCTGGCCGTGTTTCCCGTTGCGGCATTGAGCCTCTACAGCCTTCGAGTGCTTATCTAGTCATGTCTCGCTTCCAGGCCTGCAATGTGCTTCTGTCGCCGCTAGGACTCTTTCTCCGTGCCATGCTTCTATCACCAGGTGGAAGCGTACTTCTGTCCCCGCGCCGTGCTTCTATGGCCGTGTGCGCTTTTTTGGTGATGCCGTATCTCACTCCCCCTGATGTGCTTCTGTTCCGCCTTGATTTGCCTTGCGTCAGTCGCAGCGGTTTGCCTCTGTTGGTGCGCTAATACTTCCGTTCTCGTGGACTGCTTCTGTCGCCACGCCATGCTCTTTCCTTTGTGCCATGCCTCTTCCTGCGTCTATTCGGGATACTCGGATCCTCAATTTACTGATTTGAGTCGGGCTGTCAAGAGCGAATCTCAAGGCCGAGTTGTAGATAACCGCGCATCTGAAAGTCCATGGCATAAGGCAAGGCGGCGGGTAGTAGCTTGCCGAGCGGAGCAACGTCGTATTTCAGAGCTTTGAATTGGAGAGCTCGTCACTCACGATAGTAGACAAGGCTTTCCAGGTCTCTGAATCTCGATGCTCTCTCGTGCAAGATTTGTCCTGTGGCTTGCTTTGGCGCGCTCCTTTGCTAGATTCTTGCGTTGAATTAGCTCGGTCCTTTCCGAAGCTCACAGTTAACTAGACGCGTATGATTGATGATTGAGTACCGCTGCGGGTGGTTTGAAGTGGTGCGCCTCTAACAACAAAGAGCCACCTCTCAACGTTTCTTGTTGTTGCCGCCAGTAATTCAAGGTCTTGGGTATCATTCGACCAGTAATTCTTATCGAGGAAGCTATTGCCTGAGGATGCGATGCTGGGCGAGGAGGTAACGTGACTTTTCACTCTGGAGCTTGAAGATGGAGTCTGGTCGAACAATTGGCCCAGGACGCAAGCTGAATCACCAAGAACCCAGTCTGGTTGTCCAATGGACTGTTGAAGTCTATGATGCTCTGGGTTCCTTTGAAGCAAATGTTTGCTTGAAGGTCCTCGCCGCCGCGTTGACGGGTTCCGAGGATCAGTTGCTGTTGCTGTCGAGCGTCGGAGTCTCAGCAACGAGAGCCTGGTCACGGTATGTGTAGCTGAGATGGTTCATTGCTGCAATTCCTTGCGGTATTCATTGTCAGAGGTCGTAATTTGGATAGAACGTTGGATATTGTCTTGTCGGAGCTGTGGAAGAGCGCTGAGGGTCATTCAAAGAAGCAAGACCAGGCGTCAAACAAAGGATTTTGGTTATTGAAGAGACAGAAAGTAGCTCAGAACAGGATTCAATTCAACGATATCCCAATAGACAGTCATTTCAAAGTGTAAAAGCATCAAACTGTCTTGCTGAAGGCCCGTGCTGTGGGTCGAGGTGAGATACAAGGCTGAGAAAGGAAGTCATGCAGTACCTGTAGCCTTCCTCCGGCTACTAGTGTTGTGAGCCCAGTCTCCTAAACCATAACCACCCTTTGAACAACTCCACACACCATCAATTCATAACTTTTGATTTCAGGATTCGGCATTGTCTTTCCGTTTATATGATATTCGAGCTCGACTGTCTCGTATGACCGATTTCTTATTCCTTTCCATTGACCAAATCTCCTCCTCCGTCATCACAAAGTCATTACACAGGCAAAACAAATCTTTTTATGAGGAATTGAGCATCCACCACTCTTAGGGTTCTCTCTTAATCCATTGCCATCGAATCCTCGTAGCTCTGCTCGTCAGCTGAGATTTGCTCCTCATGTTCACAATGAAGATGGTAAGATTGCCTCCAATTGCCAGGCTTCGCGAAGCAAATTCTGCTTGCCGGGGAAGTTTCGCACCCTCGATTGTCAATTGACCCATCTCCATGCCGCGCGCGCTTCAGTATCATCATTCAACTGAGTCTAACCTTCCGCAGAACTTAAGCAAGAGCATCAGCACCCATGAGGTTACTGCCCGCACCAGAGAGCCGTCTTGCGTCTTGTTATGACGAGGCAATTTGGAATTTGCGCGCCGCGTTCTGATGACCCAGGAGCTGGTAAGTTTGATTTCCATTGCCTGCAATCCCTAGCATCGCCGCGGCCGTCTGCATTTCACATCATTATCATCCAGCCGCCGCGCGTATCTTCGTGCCACGGCATCGTCTTCATCACGCACATCATCCATTGCGGCTCAAGCGTAGCTACTATTGACTTGGGGCTCTAGGTTTGCCTCAAAGTTGATTATACTAACCAGCCTGATTACAGAATGCGTTCTTTTTCGTTTCTTGGTCACTCCTTCAAAACTCGTGCTGCGACGCCATTTTCACCACGCACACCTTCATTTACAGGCCAAGTTTGGCCGCTATTGGTCAGTCGTCCTAGCCTTGTGCCAAAACCTATTATACTGACGAGGCAACTTGGAAACAGCTTCATTTTCTTTTCTCAGGTTAGTACCTTATCCAAAAAGTCGGGCTGCGACTTCATTTTCATTGTGCGCGTCTTCAACTTCGACCCAGGCTTGGCTGCTATTGGCTCATTGCTCCAGCCTTGTTCATGATAACATTTTACTGACGAGCTTCTTTACAGACTATAGCCTCCGACACTTGTGCTCGAGATGGCTTCATTCGCTCGAGTACAATGCTTCCAGCTCCTAAGCACTTGCTCTAAAGCCTGGCGGCTGGGAACTTCGTCATACGGACTTCATGCGCAAACTCTTTTTCCATTAACAGCTTCAGAATCAGCTTAAAAACCGGTATCAGGTAAGAATATAGCTCGGTACATTAAGCCTGTTTGTTATCGACAAACAAGAGCTGTGAACTTGCAGGTTGGCACTGGCGCTGCCACTTCCTAAGGCCAGAATCTGACTACATTGTAGTTGAACCGCATAAGTTTTCTTTCCACGTTTTATATCGCGTTGGGGCGCTACCCTTGAGCCTTCCATACGCTCCACGTTTTCCTTCCATTGCGCATCTTCCCACGTTTTTCTTACGGCGAATCCCTACATTCCACGTTTTCCTACCTCGCACGCATGTGCCTTACTTCCCAAACCGAATTATAATTTACAATGGCAGCTGATAGGAGGAAAGGACGGGGAGCAAAAAAGGAGGAGATAACCACACATATAGTCACGATATCCTTCTCTCAAACCTTACCCTTCCGCGCGGACCTTACCCTCGAACTCATACACAATTCATAATCTACAATGGCAGAAGAGGAGGAAAGGATGGGGAGCAAAAGAGGAGGAAAACTAACTCACAAATAGTGCTTTTCCCTTATTACTTATCCGCACAGTCCACGTACACTCGCAACGGCGTCCTTACGGATTAAGTCTTCTATCATCAAAGTAGAAACTGAATGGTAAGAAAAGGTATGATTTAAAGTGTTACATGTTGTGGAATCATTTAACTTGCGGCCAGAATTTTCATACGTCCCTTTAGCATTTTCATACGTTCCTCCCTATTTGTCCACAATACCGCTCCTATACTCCGCATACCTTCGATTTCGTACCCCTTACCGACCGAACCGAACTCATAATTTACAATGGCAGATGTGGAGGAAAGGAATGGCTGAGGGGAAAGAGCTGGATAACTTATGACTGATTTTAGGGTTTTTAATTATCGTACCTTCCCTTCGCCGTTTCCACGAGATCCTACCTCCCCGACTACCCTCCTCCAGATCCGCCATACTCGGTTTACAATTTAACTATACCAGAGAGCAAAGCAGAGGACTAGCTTGCAGCTGCTTAGGAGTTCAATCCTTATTACAAACATTTGCTAATTTCCTTTTCCGCATGCTTGCCTCATCATAACGACGGTATGTGAATCCAAGCCTACTATTTTCTACATTTTTGAGAGATTGATATACTAACTCGTCCTTCCAGAAAGTATTTGCTTTATATCTCAAGAACAATGAAACAAAGGTCTTTTGAGCGAAAGCACAACATGTGGACTCACAATGGAATTTTGATGCTCGCCCAGCACAAAGAACAAAGCACACATACTTCTGTCCAATCACGCCAACTTGCATCAATTAAGCAAACAGAGAGGCTTTCAAGCAAAGAAGCTCTCCAGAGAATTCAGGCAGGGTCGTTGTTCCACTTGTTGTTGAGCTACTGCAGCATACCGGTAAGCACATCTCATCTCAGCCTCCAGCCGCCCATCGATCCGCCCCTATTCCTTCCACGCACGCATATTATCTTATTGCCATAATGCAAATAGCATTAAATATTGCTTGCCATATTTTTCAAATATCTCGCGTGCCCCACTATCACCGGCGCTCGATTTGCCGCCAATTTCTTCGGCATTTTTTCCAATATTTACCAACGCTGACACGAATAGGGGGATACAATCAACACGACAATGACCATTGTTATTATACGCAATAAACTGCGGCGATTTTCAGGGCAACAACTCACAGCCTCTCACAAAATTCCGAAGTTCTGTCAGGCCAATTTTCGAGGTCAGAAGAGAGTTGCTCGTAATTCTGCGGAGCGCTGAGCATAATAGGGGCAAGTACACGGCATGCGACGCGCAGCAACATGGCAAGCAACCCGTTATGAAAAGCCAAAGCACTTGAGGGGCTCAGGGACTTTACCGGCGGCTGATTAATGCCATCCAAGTCGCTTTTCTGCCCCTAGGCCCAATTTTGCCTATTTCTTGCAATCGCCAGCCATAATAGGGGTACAAACACAGCACTAGGACGGTCACGAACATGGCAAACAGCACATCATCACAAATCTGGGGAAACAAAACATCCAGCGGCATCAGAGGAGCTCACCAAAGCTGCGCAAGTCGATTTTTTGCCGCCAGCCCAATTTTCGCCCAATTTTCGCATCCGTTAGCCACAATAGGGGTACAAATACAGTACCAAGGCAGTCAAGATCACGGCAATCAACACATTATCACAAAACCAAGAGACCTCATAGCTTGGAGCCATTAGGAAAGCTCACTAAATCCGTCAAACCCAATTTTCAGCATCCGACCCCAATCTATCTCATTTTTCGCATTCACCAGCCACAATAGGGGTACAAACACACCACCAGCCTGCACAGCAACAGTGCAACCAAGCTATCGTCGAAAACCGCAGCCCTGGAGCACCCCAGCACCATGAGCAGAGCCCCAGGAGCGCCGGGAGACTTTGAAATTTCCCCATCTCCAGCAAAACGCCGCCGTTGCCGCGATGCCCTCCTTTAAAAGGGGCTTGTGTTTACAGCAGCGCGACGATCAGGGCTGCAACGAGGACGTATTTGAATGCTAGGAAAAGAAACGCACCGGGTGAACTTGATGCGGAGAGTTCAGAAATTTTGGTTTCAGACCGCCATTTTTTGCGGATCGGCGGCGAGGTGCACTCCTCTTTGCGGCTACTGACTCGAATAGGGGGTATATTTACAACAGCACGACGGTCAGGGCCACAACGAGGATGAATTGGAATGCTAGAAAAAGAAGCGCACTGGGTAAAGTTGATACGGAGAGTTCAAAAATCTTGGTTTTAAGGCGTCAGCTTTGGCCAATGGACGGTGAGCTCAACTCCGGTCCGCGGCTGCTGACTCGAATAGGGGCATATTTACAACTCCAAGACGTTCAGGGCCGCAACGGGGAAATGATATATGGTCAAAACAAAAGATGGACCGAGTAAATCAGGTACGGAGAGCTCGAAAAAAGTGGTTTCAAGACTCCATTTTCATCCAAAAACTCGCTCATTTCGCCTCGAGGAAACTGGGCTTCAGTAAGTACGCATATGATGGCGCCCAGCGACGTCGCTGGCTGCCATACAATCTGCTGGTAAATACGGATTCTGCGTCTTAAACGCTGTAAAATGAGAAAGTTATATAGAAAATGAACGAAATAGGCCCAAAATGGAAGCACGCGTCACGAAAGTGACACGTAAACAACGACCCAGCAAGCTCCCCACGGCTACCTAAAATCTCACCTTAAAAGACATTACAAGGGAATCACAACGTAGAGAAATGGAAATCGAAGCCGAAAAAACATATTGACCTAAAGCTACTACCTAATATACAAGAAAAACCGTTCCCTTTCCATCGCATTGACTTAAAAAAGTCTTATTAAACCCCGGAAAGGGAAACTGAAACAATCTCAAAAAAACTGGGGGGTATAGTACAAAAAGCAGGTTCTCCGACCCAAAAAAGCAAGACACGCAAACGGTTTGAGTAACCCAATATGGGCATGAACAGTTTCCAAAAGAGGAAACGTGGTCGTCAAAACTCGTAAAGGTCGTTATCGTACAGGGTCGTGAGTGATTCAATGGGACATTTTGGCCGCCAATAGCCTGTCCAGGAAGGGTTAAGATGATGCTCAGTTGTTGAGTGGTGTTGTGTCGCACTTAATACATGTTGTTCTCCTGATTGAAAGAATGAATGGGTGATTGGGGGCAGTGATGTTGATGATAGGCCATCGTGTAAAGGCTGAATGAATTAGAACTCCAAAACCGGGAGTTTGCTCGATACAGAGGCCGTTGAATAGAATAGTTGTGTGGTTTAGTACTCGTAGGAATCCCAGATATCCTCAGCGCGGCGAGCATCGCTTTCTCGCTTTCGTTCCCGCTCCATTTCTGCGACATCTGCTTCAATGTCAAGGGTTCCTCTGAATTGTCGGACTTCACGGGGTTCCTCAAGCCAGCTAGGAATTACTGGCCCATCAGAGTCACGGCGACCGCGACCCAGGAGGGGCTGATGAACATACGGGGCGCTAGGTAGTGGTGACTCAGCCCGCTGTGAGAATAGCGGAAGCGGCTCGGTGGTGGTTGCCTGACGGCGGCGATGGGAAGAGAAGGCATTGGTCGTGGTAGCCTGTGGGTCATTGCCTTGAGGCGTAACATAGGGTCTGCCGTAGCCTTGAGGAGTCGCAGCCGATACACCGTAGCCTTGAGGCTGAGTATAGGACTGTCCCAAGTCTGGGGTGGGGGGACCGTAGCCTTGAGATCGCTGAAAATTACCGTAGCCTACAGTTGCGGAAGCAGTTGATTGACCGAAAACCTGAGCCTGAGTAGTCATTTGACGGTAACCCGAAAGCAGAGCAGCTGGCTGCGGGAGGGGTGATGGTGGCGATTGACGACCACTTCGAGTCCGAGCAGGTGGCTGCGGAATAGGAGAGGGTGGTGATTCACGACGATACTGACGCCGAGTAGATGGGTGCGGGATAGAAGATGGTTTTGCTAGACGCGGATCAATCCAGCATTGGCGCTCGTCATCCCATCGAGGTTGAGTCTCATTCAGGTCATCTGTCGAAGTCATGTACCGTAAATTAGAGGCAACGCGAGGAGTCGAGGACTGCTGAGATGAGTTCGGCCCTCGAGAAGGCGAGGGGCGCTGGGAGGAGAGCTGTTCTCGAGAAGATGAAGAGCGCAGTGATGGTTGTTGCCCTTGAGAGGACGAAGAAGAGCCATTGCGAATAGCACTCTGCCCAGTCATGAGCGATCGGTACTCGCCGCGATGATTAGCGCGTCGAGCACGGCGCAGAGGTGCGAGGTTTGGGAGCTGTAGCTCCTCATGAACATGCTCAGCTGACATAGCAGGATACTCTGGTGCATACCGAATCATCGAGGCTTCAATCTGGTGCTCAGCGCCGTCAAAGGACGACGCTCCCAGAGACGCTGCGGATGGTGGTGTTGGGGCATCGCGAATTTGTTGAGGAGTCAAGCCCTTGAATGCAGTGCGTTTCTCTTCGGAGTGAAGACGCTTCAAATCAACAGGCGGGATTTTTTGAGAGCTTGGAAAAACCACTGGCGACTAGCCACTAGCTTTGTGAGTCTCGTTGGCTTCCTTTGGCTGCTGAAGCTGTGCAGAATCAGGTTTCGGAGAACGCTGAGCGCCGGCCGTGGTCCACTCTGCGTCGACTTCAAACCCATGTTTGGTGATTGGACATTCCTGGCGAACTATTGTGTCCGCTGGGCTGTTTTGGCGAGATTTTCGCTCTAGAGCAACAGCATCCTCAACCGCTTTGAGGCGACGAGCCTCAACACGACGACGCTCTGAATCGTCAGCATACAGCTCCTCAGTGACCGGCTGGTTTCGCTCGACAAAGATAGCCTGGGTTTCAAGGCGTTTCTTGGTCTGGCCCTGGACATCTCGAATCGCCTTTTTGGCTTTTCGGCTCGAAAAATCGAAGCTCACACCGCGAGACTCCATGATAGACACGATAGCAGCACAAAGGGTCTGCAGATCATCGAAGGAACCCGTGTCGATAGTGCTGGTTAGAGTGATACGAACCACAGTCAGTGGAATGGCTGTTTGTGGTTCGCCCTCCATCATCTGGAAGAGCTCGATTACGAACGACATTGGCGCAAGGCGGAATTCTAGTTCGCATGTTAGCTTCAATGCTTCTGGTTAGAAACTTGAGTACTTACGGTTTCCTGACATAAGACTTGCCCCGAAAACACCAGGTTTCTGCGGGTCTTGGCGATAATCGCCATAGTCATCGGAGCTGACGATCAGATAGTCTTGAATCGCAGCTTTGCTCACATCACGTGCGTGTTTCATGGCGACGATGCGAGAGATAGGAATTCGCACAGTACCACGACCAAATAAAAACTCAAAGAAGTTCTTCTCCTTGGCTTGGAACTTCGGCGGATCGATCTTCATGACCATGAATTCGGGTTTGTTTCGATTGTGAACATCACCGAGGCCTGGAGCTGGGATAAAGGTAAGTAAGAAACACAAGAAATTTGATGATTAAGACTTACCATCTACTACCAAACGAGGTCGAGGTTTTCGAGTCAATGTGCTCATCATCTTCGCCACGATTCCAGGCTCATCAGCCTGTGCTCTATTGCGACGATCGCGGCTTTCCGTTCGGTCGTCCAAGCGAGTTCCTCGTCCAGCCACCCACTGGCCCTCGGGGAGGTTGTGGGTCACCAGTGGGCCTGGCGGTGGAGGAGGCAATTGACCATTTGCCATGAGAGTAGGTCTCAGCATCTTTGGGGCGTCCGCCGTACACATGACTGGAACGCGATGAAATCCCCGTGAACTAATCTGCTGTGAAGTCTTCTTGTCTATCGCAACAACCACGTCAGTGACCCTCAACTTTGCAAAAAGCGCGTTTAAACAAAAACAAATAACACCAGAAGAAAGAGGAGGTAAAACTTACTCGGACGAGACTTCTTTCTCGTAACAGTCGATGTTGATGATGATGCACCACTGGATTTTCTAATGTTCAGTGGTGGGATGCTGGGAGGCAAAGGAGAGGAGGGCTCGACAACTCGAATTGTATTTGTGTGTGCGTGACTACGGTGGTCGCCCCGCTGGTTTTGGAAAGTGGCCTCAGGCCCAACAACGGGAGCTTTCTGACGTGGGAGTCGCTCAGAGGAGGAAGGAACTGTGCCAAGGTCTGCCAGACGCTCTTCTTCTGGAATTGCGGCCATTGGGTTCAAGTCATCAATTGATTGCAAAAACTCGGACCCAGCACGGAACAGTGGTCGCTTAGACGATTGTGTTGGAATGAGGTTGTCCAGCTGCCGAATAATCTCGTTATAATGGTCATCAGAATTTACGCCGTGTCGCTCATACTTGGTTGACAGACGGTTGCGTGTCTCTTCAAGTGTTCGAGTTGTGTACGCATTTGGAGTCTCCATGGTGTCGGTCGTCATTCTCGAATCCTCTCTACCACGAGGAGTTGGAGGTAACGGACGATCCAGGATTGCTTTGTCAAATTTTCGCTCTTTGGAAGACCGTGTAGATACTGAAGCCAGCAGGTTCTTACCATCGAAATTCGTAACACCCAAGCCAGAAGAGTGAGGAGAATCATCGCTAAGAGATGAACGGAAGAATGCATCATCACAGAACTTTTCAAGCTCACTGCTGGCTTTACGAGCCACCATATCAATAGTCTTGGTTCGGATTGTCCTATTTGTGAAAGAACTGACGTCGACTCCATCGGGCGTTGAGATCATCGGAGGACTAGAAGGAATATCACCATCCCAAACATCGCTCGACAATTCTGGAGTAGAAGAATCAAAACCCGCGAACCGAGGCAGCAAGTGTGCAGAAGCACGTCGCTTATGATCGAAGCTGACATTCTTCTTGTGACGCTCACTGGGCTTTTTCATGACCAGAAGGATTTGCGAGCGGTTACCCAATTGTGAGCGTCGCGACGACACGGATACTCTACTATCAATGGACAGCTGACTCAAGGATATGCTCTTTGACATGGAGATTGGGCGCAAGACTGGTTGACGTTTGATAGCTTCAAGGCGCGCGGATAACGGATGGTTGACTGATCCGGTATTCTTCTTAGAGCTCTCACCACGAGCAGTAACGCTGGAAGAATGGGTACCTGGATGTGTAGGTTCACGGGAAGCTCGATTTGGGTCATGAGGATTCTGAGATCCGGACTCCAGCACCAGATTGTAAGATGATGTGAGATGCTCATCACCGAATATGGACAACTGCGATTTGGAGCGACGGTGAGACTTTGAAGTAGCCTTCGCCTTGCCCTTATCAACCACTGACTTCTCATTTGAACTTGCACTGGGAGCGGCCAATAGATGTGGTGGGACGTCGGTAACTCCGTTAAGCACATATGCTGGACCTTCGTTGGGGACTTCAGTCGATGGCATGAGATGTGCCGGACGCTGGTAAGTTGGATCCTTTCTTCGCGTAAATGACTCCCATTTCTCTGCAGAAATACCCAGCTCTACAGGACCTGGAGGAGGAGTCCACTGCTGACTGAGTGGTACTGGTAGATGACATAGAGGTAATGCTGGTGGGCGCTCAGCAGGACGTAGCCCACCATGGTGCAAATCGTTTCTGGAAGCTATAGCAAGACGTTGTCCTGGCTTGTGGGCCTGCTCTTGGTTCTTCACACGTCTCTCATCTTGCTGGTCATAATCTATCTTCAGTGCAGCGTAGAAGTACTTCTCTTGGTTCAGCTGACCGTCGAGGAGTTTTCGAATGATGAAGCTTTCAGGATGATCGTGCCAAAGCATCATCAAATGACGAAGTATCTTGCGATCAATTGAGTCCCGAGTAAGCAAAACCCAGTTCAGGATAGTCGGGGAATCGCCAATCCAGTCATTCATATGTGGCTTAAGCTGCAGACCAAGCGTCACATCATACTTGTGCATAAGGGGATGATGCCACAGTTCAGTGAGAGTTATTCGCTGAGCAGGGTCCCGGACGAATCCTCGACTCAATAGATGTTTGGCTTCGCGGCTCCAATCATTGGGTATCGTCGGGCGACATTCCTTGATTTTGCTGTACAAGTACTTGAGTCTGTCAAGATCGGTCCAACCAGGCATATGGACGTAGTTGAACGGAGGATCATTGCGTTCTCCCAGCATAACATAGAGAATGACCGTCAAACTCCAAACATCAGCTTTCTCACCGTCATACAAAAAGCCATCAAGGAGCTCAGGCGCAGCGTAGTGTGGGCTGCCACAGGGTGTCTTCAGCATCTCGCCATTTGGTTGATATGCAGCCATGCCAAAATCAATGACTTTGACTTGGTGGTTGAAGTCAATCATGATGTTCTCCGGCTTCAGATCACGATGGAAAATCTGCATCCGGTGACAGTAGAGCATTCCCTCAATGATCTGGCGAAATATATACACCACCAGCTGTTCGGAAAGGCGTGGATTGTTCTGGAGAAAATGAAACAGCTCCCAGCCTTTGATCTTTTCCATAATGACATAGCTGAATCTTGTTAGCACCAGCTCTGCAATATATTCACTGGACTTACATTTCATCTTGGTTTTCCCAAACATCATAGAGCTTAACAATGTTCGGGTGCTCAACAACGCGCATGATGGTAACTTCTCGCTCAATACCAATCGGCAAGTCAACATCTGATGGATATAGGATGTCACCCACTTCCTTCAAACGAATAGCCAAATTGGCCAGGCTTTTTGCGCGAACCTGCTCCGCAGTTTTCTTGTTCACAATCTTTGCTACTGCATCTTGTCCGGTGTAGACATTGCGAACATTCTTGACTGTGCAGGTACCGCCAGAACTAATGCTAGCACCCAAAGTCCAGTCGCCGATACGCGTCTTGACGGGATGTGGTGAATTAATGCTGTGCTGATCTTGGGATTGTCCCGAAAATGAATACGCATTCAAGGAGCTCTGTCGAACTAGGCCGCGAGCAGTCTCGGGTCGAGTGGCAGGTGTCGATGCTTGAGAAGATGATGCTGCATTAGCTGAAGCGCTATATTGAGCTGGTTGATTCTTTGACTGGACCGCGGCTTTGTCTCGATTCTGAGCAACAGCATTCTGATCTGTTACATCGGCCAAGGGTAACCGCTTCCGCAAGGCATTAGCCGCGGCTTGGGCGAAATTGACCATGATCAATGGTGGTGTCGAATGGTAGACGATGGGTTTTCGCAATAACAAGCTGATATAATCAAGCGAGTGCTTAAGAGTAAAAGCGAGAGAAAGTTGAATGAGTCGTGAGCGATCGCCTAACAAATTCCCAGAGTACCGAAAATTCCCAATGCCGGAGAATACGCCGGGGTGAGGCTACTGATTACGAAAACAGTGCTAATGGTCCCTATAATTCGGCGGTCAGCTGGGCGTGTCTCGTCGACCACGGCGATTCGGCGTACATATGGTAGCTTGGGAGCAATAGCAGATGCAAATGAGGCTGCTGATGAATGGCAATGTGTCTTGTTGATACTGGGATAGCCCAAAATGGGACAATGGGCCAGGCGCAAAATCCAGAAGATTTGCTAGCAGGACCTAGATCCGAGATCTAATGGGGATCCCGATGAACAACGAGGGATCAACGAGGACAGCAGGGAGAAGACGAAGGAGCGAAGCACGAAGCAAGTAAAGCGCGGGACGCAAGAAGAGAGTTTATTGGAGAGCAAAACAGAAGGAGAGAAGTAGAGGACAAGAGGTGAGGTGGGTATGGTCGAGGTCAGATCACTGCCACCTTGGAAGGACTCGTCGCAAATTCGGAGATAATAACCAGCAAATTTGGAGTTGTTCTTACCAAGGCAATAATAAAATTCGTGCCTCGATTTTTGGGATTTGAAGGTGTCGGTGGTGGGAGGTGGAAGGTGTTGGTGGCGAGTCGAAGAAAAGGCAGTGACTGCTGTGATTTGGTCTGTGTTAGACTAAAAGGAGGCAGTCACGGCCCGGTTCTCCCCCACAAACAACCTTGGAAGCTTTGATCTTTGATATCGAGGTATCGGTTGGGGCCTGAGGCGACTTAAGGTCCAGAGACAGGCGATATCTGATATATCTGGTCATATCCGTCTCGTCCCATGGTCGGTATCGTGGAATGGTCCAACAGAAGCAATTCATTGGAGATATCATCGACTGGTCCTGTGTTTTTTTCGACGACCGTTTGGGAACGCGTCTTCCAAAACTTTTTTGTAAATAGACTCTAGCCTGGAATGTCATTAGTGTGGTGCCCTCGGTCCAGAACTGCTTACATTCCACAACTGCTGCTCCGGCCTCAAGCAAACAGAATCGCTTTCTTGACACTTTCCACTTCCCATCAGATAGAATTCAGCCCCCATCATCATCTCATTCTTCTCAATGATCATCCCGTCTCGTTCTGTGCCTCTGCTAGACCTTTTCCAAGCTCTTCCTTCTTGAAACACTGCCTGCTACCGGCCTCAAACACCATGCTGCCATCGCTGAGATGCAGTCACAGCCATTTTGTGGCCAACAACGAGCCATCAACGCATCTCAATGCCCCTAGATGATTTCTCGGTCAGCACATGGGTCTAGTCCTGATGGTTGAAGTGAGCACGGGACGCGTTGGATGATGCGTATAGGGGAAGAATGAAGAGCGCCCACAAAAGCCGCAGACGAAAAGACCTTGCCTTCCGCCTGCATGAAAGAGTGTTCGGCTGCAGATGGTTGGCCTATCACGTCTGAGCAACTAATGTCACCGACATCTATGCGCGATGAACGGTGACCATCTGAAAGGCGGGTGCTGATGAAGCAAAGAGGATGAAGAGTGCAAAGAGGATGATGGGTGGTAAACCAACCAAGCGCGTAAATGAGCAGAAGGGAGCGAAGATGAAGACCGCAAAGAGGAAGAAGACTGCAAAGAGATTGAAGAGCAAAAGAAAATGAAGACCCCAAAGAGATTGAAGAGCAAAAGAAGATGACGAGAGCAAAGGAGGTATGATGTAAAGGGATGGAGACCCGCAGGCATCAAGGTGCGGCTGCAGACTATCTGTCTCTCTCGCCAGCATCTACTTGCCCAGCTCGCTTTGGTCACAATGACCAGCCAGGCAGGTCAAATTGATGATGATGGCAAAGACTGAAGAGATGGTCGAGTAGTGCAAAGAGCTTGAGGATGAAGCGGTACCACAGCTAAGGCACAAATCCCAGGCACTCAATGTCTGCAAAGAAGAGCGTCAGTCTGCTGCGGAATACTTACCCATTGTACAGCGGCTGACACAATTCTTCGTGAACATGCGCCCAGTGTGCTGAGTGCTGAGGAAAAGAAGTATGAGCTCCAAGTCGCGTTCGTCTGCGCAAGCAATCGCCAGCTTACCGGATTGTCTCTGGTCAACCATCAACACAACTGCCGGACGCAGTGCTTGGTGTAAATAGCGGATGGTCTTGTTTCATGAAGAACATGATGCGGGAGTAGATTGAAGAGCGTGTAGGAAGTATCAAGACGATGAAGTAGCTCCGCCTTCAAGGCCTCTTTGCCTGCACAAAAGACGGTCCAGCTCATTGCTCAGCTGTAGCCTGTAGGTAGGCTATTGACCTGCGTAGTGAACGATCCTTCCATTCTCAGTCTTCGATCAAAAAGGTTCATACCTTGCAGTGAAGTGCAGAGAGGGAGGTCAAAGAAGTTGGGTAACGCGAACGCGTTTGTGTTCGCCCGGCCCGCCCTGGTACCCGTGTGTATCCAGAACCAGGCGTCAGCAACTCTTTGCCATTTCAGCGTTCAATAGCATTCAACATCAAGTACAAGAAAGTCACTTGCTCGAAGGTTGTTCATTGCCAGAGGGAAAGGCTTGGTGGTGGTCAAGGAGACGAGATAAAGGGATGGCAAGGAGGACACATCAGGCACCAAAGGCGATCATACTCTCCCTTGACTTGTAGCGCGCGCTCCTTTCTCCATACAAATCACTCAGTCTGTCGCTTAGAAGCACTACCATAGAGCACTGAATTCAACAGCACTGACTTCAAAGGCACTGGAGTCAAGAGCACTGGATATGAAGTGATTTAACATGATAAAATTTCCATTAATTCGAGGATTCCTTCAAATATGGCTTATAAAAAGAGCTAATGGCGTATAGAAGCATAATTCACGTAATACCCTTCCTCCTGCCCAATCCTTTCACAAAGTAATAACAATTCGCAAGCAACAACAACGACCACTCCATACACACTACCCCCGATTTCCCCAAGAACAACAAGCGTTTCAATGCGTACCAGGAATGAGCCTAGTTGTACAGAGTCTCTGGCAAGAGCGCGGCGAAGCAAACATCTGATGGACAATGCGAAGCGACGTTTGAACAACCAACAGTGCAACCCATTCCAAAGAAACCAAGGGAAGCCATAGCTCTCAAGTGGACGGATTGTGTTGATGAATGGCTCCATGTTCTGGTAAGCCCGTGCCAGCGATGCCCATCCCTCCGTTCCTATCAACCACGATGCGACTCGCAGCAAAATGCACACATTATCCCTCTCTAGCAGAGCAAGCGCCACTGGGGGAAACGTCAAAGTAGTCGATCAAGGCGTCCTCGGCCAACAACAAAAGAAGAATTGACAGAAGAAAAGAGCAGCATCGCAAGAACAACTGGAATTGTTGGCTCGACAACAAACAACAATCCAGTGAATGGACAAAAACGCCGCATTGGTACCATTTTTTGAGTCGACTAAACAGCAAAAGGAAATATGCAATTGCGGTGCGGGAGTTTTCTTGCAAATCATGTGCAAATCGATCGTTGTTCCGTAGCAAAGAAAAGGCGTTGTTGGTGAATAACCAATGGGTGTCCAGGTGAACTCCGATGAAAAGCAAAGGCGGTTTTTTCTATTGATACAGATATGTGGCACTAGGTAAAGGCCATCAGAATACAGACATTAAGGTTTTGGAAGGAACAAGTCGCTCTACGACGACTGTGGTTTGGCGTCGTCGCTCTCGCTGGGCGCGGCAGTCTTTGTGTCGGGCGAAGATGCTTCGACGGAGGCGCTGTCTTTCGAAGCGGCCCCTTCGGCAGCGGCGGCCTTGTTGCCGCATCCTTTCACAAGCATGTGGCGCTGGGAGCGGGTTAGTCATGTTCAATGGGAGGGAGTGTTGGTGGTATTTACCTTGAGGGCATCTTTTCTCGAGAAGCTCTTTTCACAGTACCCGCAGGGGAATGGCTTCACAGCCAGATGAATGCGCTTGTGGCGCTTCAAGTCATGGTTGCGGTTGAAGCTCTGAGGACACTGATCACATTTGAATGGCCTGTCGTTCTGAGGCTGCGACTGTGGAGTTGGTGGACCATACATGGTTTGCATATTCGCAGCGTGTCCGCTGTTGAAATTTGCTACCATTCCATGGGGAAGCGCACCAACGAGCATTGGCTGACCATTGGGGTTGTGGATGTTTGACATAACAGGGCCATACGAAGCGAATCGTCCTTGCATGGCTGCTGGCGATTGGACAGCTGGTGCTGGAAGTGATGGCATAGGTCCTGTTGTGGCGGGAGACATATGCGGTCGGTTCACCATTGGTCCAGTGCTGCTCAATGTCATTTGAGGTTGCCCTGGTCCAGTGCTGAAAGGGAATGGTGAGTGCTGTGGTGTGGATTGTTGGGAGTAATATGTAGGAGTTGGTGGTGGACGGAAAGCTTCTTGGGCATGCACTGGCGAGGGATTGCTACCGGCACTGGACACAGACGCAGAGCTCATAATGGCTTGTTGCATATGGTGGTGCGATGGCGCTTGGGAATGCGGAGCCATTGTTGTCATTGACGCTGGTGTCATTGGTCCAGATGAGAAAATTTGATGATCGTAGTGTGACTGCATTGGTGCGCCTTCTGTCGATTGAGGAGAGTGAGGACGTACCCGCACGTTTGTATTTGCTGGAGAATAGGGAACACGGGAATGTTGGAATTGTTGATTTTGTCCAGAATGCGTGTAGTAGGCTTGCTGATGGTTATGTTGTGACGGGGATGGTGACCATGATGAGTAACCGCCATTTGAATATAGAGGTGGCGGAGGCCCAGAGGTGGTGTTGACATTGCTAGTTGGGGAAGGAGACACCTCACCTCCAATAGTGCTTGGTGGTGTGAGTAGATTTCCAACGCTCGCCAAACTTCCTGGTGTTTGTGAACCTTGACTGGCAGATATTGTGTACTGGTATTTTGATTGTCCAGAGTGTGGTTGTGGAAGTTCAAAAGTGGGAAGGCTCGAGGCGTTTGGCCTTCTTGATGCAAAGCCTGGACCGCCCATGTCCGACCCAGAGTGTATATGGGCCGGGTGAGCAACTGCGGCAGCCACGATGACGGTTTTTATGTGAGTAGGCCGGGTGGCCGTAAAAGAAAGAATTGGTGGTGAGAAACGTTCGACTGAAGATTCGCTAGTCTTCAGTGACGTTAGTGCACTTGTGATGTTCGAACAAGCCAAGCTGGATAGCTAGTTCTTTTTTCAAACGGAACTTATACGCTGATCGGATCAAGTTAATGCCCTAAAAGAAAGGATGTGTCAGAAGGGGTCTGCTAACAAAGTCGATAGTCTTGAGTTCTTCACTGGTGTGAAAGAATCCTGTACACTGATTCAATGGGAACGTACAAATCAGTAGCGCGTGAGTTCAGGCGCTATGTATTCTGCTCCGAAATAGTACTCGGGTTGCCTATCCGTACCAAGTTCAAGAAACCAGGTACCAATGTCCAGTGAGTATTACAAAGCTTCGCGGTGCTCGGGATTAGTACTACAACAGTCGCGACCAGGTATTTGGGCTCGATCAAAATGTTGTGTAACCGTTTCGGTATGACAAGCTGTGCAAGAAGTGGTATTTGGAAGGCGTGGAACTGTCGAGAGGTGAATGTTTCTGAGACGAAGCCGTTTTCTGAATCCTATCCTGGAAGTTGTGTGTAGAATCGGGGTTCGTCGAACCAGCTGGATTAAACTCGAGACAAGGAAAACGAATGGACGTGACTGATGAACTGTAGAACAGTTGACACAGCACCCTAAAAGAACGAATGAATAAGGAACGACGTTGAGACGGTCTCGTGGTGGTGTAGCAGTTTGGAGAGAAAGCAACACTTGAAGCGAGGAGGATGTGGAGTTTTGGGCGATCTGAAAGTGACTCTGCCTAGTGGCGGGAGGCGGAAACGGAGGCTGAAAGGAGACTTCTTCTTTGTCTGCGGCCAGCAGGATAACGCTTAGAGTTATGTAGGGGAGTACAGCGAGGCGTGCTTTAAAGGGGCGCGTGGCTTTTCGGCTGGCGCGAGAGAGCGATCAAAGCTCCTTAAGGAGGATCCAGATCGACTAGGCAAACCGGGGACCACCTTTGGCACAGGCTGCAGGTTCGAGATGTCCAGGGTGTGTGGAACTACTGATTACGGGGATGTGCTCTCTTGAAAGCTAGCACGATGACTGGCGAAGAGCAGAACGGTGATGGATGACGATTCTCAAGTTGGGCAACGGCAGCACTGAGCATTAAGGGGACTGAGCAAATGGATGGAGCAGGCAGGCAAAGAAGCAACGAACGAAACTCGACAACCACAGAAGCAGAATGAAGTGAGAGATAGAGGAGAAGGAAGCAATTGTTGACCAAGATCGAGCAGATGTTTAGATGCACGGCCTTTTGCGTGAATATCAACTTATCAAGGTGCAAGGCTGTCAATTCTCAACCAAACCAGCACGCTGAAAAGCTTTGACGACTCTGAAAACCGTCTGTGATCTGTTTCTGGGAAATTTATCCAAGCACAAGTCGAAACATTCTCTGCGCTCCTGCTCTTCACCTTTACTAATTCAAAGCAGCAGAGTGGGGGGAAACAATACCGCAAATTCTGCTTAGCGCATAAAGCGGTGGACAAGATTGGAGTCCATGGGAATCTCGGATGATCCTTCATTGAATCGTCTTGCTGCAAAGGCCTGCGAGCTGACTGAAAGATTTCCCTCTTGGCCGCCGTAATGTTCCCCCTCCCTGCTCGTTGACGCGAAGAGCCTGGGGAATCATAAAAAAAGGGAGGGCCAGGATAAGATCAAAGCATGCGATATCCCAGTGCCCATCAACCCATGGAGCACATCAGCCTGGCTAGTCCGGCGGCCATCCGACGAGCGATTGGTCCAAGACCAGAGGTATCGAAGAGCCAGTCTTGAAAGTCAGCAAAACAGAGCAACTTCGTGCTGGAAAGTGTACATCAACGGCATCAACCTGGACACTTGGACTTTGACCTGGACTTGATTTGGACTGGGCTGGACGAGGTTCATTGAAGTTAGACCAAACAGGGGACCAGGCCAGAGCCATGGATCCGAGTGTCGCAGCGCTTGCACTCATTATTGGTGCACATCTCCCGCTGCTGCCACTAGCGCCCTGTGATTGTCAGTCTCCGGCCCCCTCAAGCACTGAAAGGTCAAAGAGCCTGAGATTTATTTTCTTTTTGTCTGGTGTCCAACAAATCCCGCATCGAGCTGACATGTCCTGCTCACAATTCAGAGATCAGAAAGACAAGCAGTTGGAGGCGACACCGCAACACAGATTCAATCGCCCCCCTGACCATCAACCCAACGACAATACTGCAGTCTGCAAGGCCAGCAAGTGCAGCTGAACATTTCCATAACCAAAAGGGCGGCGACCCAATTGCCAAAACCTGCTGGGTAATACCTTCAGCATGTGGAGATCTTGGTACCGATGATACAAATCGTCAATCCATCCATTTGGCTGGGCCTCTGCTTCTCTCACGACAAAGATACGGAGCTTCGCGTGAGACGACGTGTTTGTGGGACCTTGAAAATAGAGCGCTGTGAGTGTGTATGAAAATAATCGGCTCCTTTGACAGCCGGTGAACTCATCATCCCCTGAAACGCTAGACGCTCGACTCAGGACTGAGCGAGTCCAGGACCACTTTCTCGAAATTACCTTCAGTCCAACGACAGCACGTCCCTTTCTTTCTCTTTCCTGCCCCCCGTACACCTTTCATTCATTCCGAGCCTAGTCCCGTTCCAGGTTCCTGGTGTCGAGCAACGGGGGTAGGTTGACCTGGTTGTACGCTAGAACCACGGAGGTGGTGGGTCACACAACTTGGTAGAGCTAAATTTATACTCTCTGCTATGACCTGCTTCCTGGGATGCCTGGGCACAATACGCGAGCAGCATAACGATTTCGTCCACTCACGGCCAGTTCAACGCTGTGCTGAAGATATCAGTTAACATGCACACAGTCTTTCCAGAATCTTGCATCTTGATTCTTAGAGGCCTGTCCCTGTGTTGAGGGATCAGGGCCGCTTCTGTGCCGAGCCAATTTCACTGGTTGATGCAGATGATGAATTCGAAGGCTGGTTGATCCTATTTTCTATCAATTCTTTGATCAATGGTTCCGCAAGGCATTCTGACGACAGGCTTGCATAAGATTTAATTTCTCCTTCTGGCCCAATCTGCTTCATCGTCAAGCACTTGTCGCATTCAGATGTTCGTATCAATATGGATAGGGGGAGATGTATTAAGCACTTTTACATGTGTTGTTTCGTGCAGCCGCAAACATTAAAGGTTCACCAACAGTCCCTTCTGAATCATATGTCTTCTGTGACAAACTGCAGTGCGGTCTGATTCTTGACGAATGCTAGTCCGCGCATAAACCAGACAGACGCTGGCCAAGAAGGTCATTCAACCCATGCACACCTTTCATGCAACTTGCGGGGGACAAGAGCCAGCATCTCGACCTGATATTCTGGAATGAAGTTGTTCAATCCAGCCTTTTGATGCACTCTCTAGACTCTGACCTCATCCCGCGCTGCCTGCGGGGGAGGATGCTTTTCGGTGCGACTACTAGGCCCTAAAGAGTAAGTGGTTGGATCGCTGGATGGCTGCATGGGTTTTGAGAATGGACGCCTTTGCCGTTCTCGCCGCCTTTGAGCCTCTGCAATCACCATCGTGGCACCGGCCAGTGGCAGCAATCATCTCCAAGAATGCGGAGCTTCAAAATCCCATGTACTTTCATGTGAAGCTTAGTACCGCACTGGACTACTGGTACTGATATCTCGTGGTCAATTCTCGACTTGATCTCAAACTAGGAAGCCTGCTGATGAATAATGGAACCAAAGCGAACAAGTCTACATGTGTAGCATGGACAAGCTTTGCGTGTGACCATTTGATATCTTTGGTTCTGGGACTGGACAAATCAGGGACTACGATAACCGAGCGGGACCAAGCAGCAGATTCATAACGGTTACACACCTCAAGATCTCTCTTTTGACTGTGACATGTGTGCTTTTGCTCTCACAACTTACTTGCTTACTTTAGCAGCCTGGAAGATTTCATGTTGAGAAGCTTATGTAGCTTGCTGCTGGAAATTCCCAGTAGTCGGTCCTTCCCTGAGTCACATCCACAATCATCAACGAGCAGACCCTTCAGCTTTTCAAGCAGAGCCTCTGCCCACTTTACCCATGGGCACAATCCGGAAACCAGGGATTGAGATTCTTGCAAAAGCTGGGCTTAAAGTCGCACCAAACCTCCAAGCGGACCGCGCAGTCGGAGGATGGTTTCCTGGGTCCAAGCGGGATAGTACAGCCCCTATTCCGCGTATAGACAAGCATCCCATGTGCAGCGAACAAAGCTTAAATGTCCCCTCTGGTTGGCACTCTTTTGCTTCCGCATTAATCAGAAGATTTGGGATATCACGAAGTTTCCGCTGTTCTGTACTTCCATGGAATGCTAGATTGAAGACTGCCTTCCTCCATCATTGCCAAATCATGCAGACATACAATTGATAGAATAGATTTAAATCGTCCTAGTCACACAAAAATTCGAAGCTGTTGGCTATTGGATCTCGATAGCCCGAAACATTGTGGTACGTTTGATGAACTTCTGGGGGTTCTTGAACAAACGGCTATTTATGACAGTTTCGTCAGTGGCACAGTGCACGTTATGCCAATGCGTTTTCGTTATTGAAGATCGTTCGCTATTCTTTGGCGCTTGGCTGTGTTTGATCGATCTTCGTCTGTATCAAAAGACACGCGAATCAAAAAAAGATGATTTCGGGGTTCTTCGGTCTAACATTCAGTCCATACATGTATGTACTGTACAACGCAGAATAGAAAGCAGGGGATCCTGCACAAGAGCAGTAGGTGCTACAGCATGCAGAAACTCAGTTGTCAAGTGATATTGACCTGTGTACCACCCATGCAGCAACATCATTCTCTTGCTCTCTATCAAGTCAAGATCGGCTCTGTGACTTATCTTGCGGTAAGAGAGAAATATTGCAGGGACCGCTCCTCGACAATGATAATGGGAAGTTACAGGCCAAAGTGGAGCATGGAATTTTATCAATTGGGGGCTAGATTGCGGTTCATTGTTATCAAAAAATGCACTGATCATTTATTAGCTTTTGAAGGGGCAAAAGGTTTGAAATGCCATTGCCGGTATCCGAGCCTTATAGCCATATTTCACCTAATTTTTCCCCATCTACTTGGTAACCTCGTGATAATCAAGTGTCAAAAGGTTGAGGCGCACATTTAGCCCCTGTAGTCTACCAGAAGACCCAAATTCTCACGTTTTCTGTAGTTCAAGAAACCACGATCGAGGAGAAAAAGTGGCCATCAACAATTCCCACGCGTCTCTCGCGCATCTGGTGGAGAAACTGTCAAAACTGGTGCCAACGAAACCGTACCTGCATCCTGGCGAACCTCGATCGAGCGCCCCTTCTGCTCGTCTGCAAGCCTCAATCCTGCAAGCCTCTCGACGCCATCTGAAAGCAGCTCTCCTGCTCACACCAACCTGCGAACCCACCGCACGTCTCCAGTGTTGAATTTGCCTGCCAAGCACTGAGTGCGAAGCGTGCAAAAGCGGGATCCACGAATCGCAGTTGTTTCGCTTCCAAGCCGCTACAGACTATCGGGGTTTATCTTGTCTCGACGACTCGACGTCACGCCGGTGAAGGCTGACGGGCGCGGTTGAGGAGCCGAGCGCCTCTGGAGTCTAAGATAGGCTTGGTGTTGGCCTGATGCAAGGTTTTGAGAGGTGAAGTTTCCACATCCCCCCGTTTTGAGTCCCCCCTGATTCCACGACCCCCCAAGCCATCCGCCTCAACCGACGCTAAAGTTAAATCCTTGGTGGTAGCTGCACCTAAACTAATGACTTGAAATCCATCGTTGTTGGGCAAAACTGGAAAAGACTAACCTGAGAAAACGCGCTTTTTAAACGCGTTTGGCTTGTCTTAAAATCAGCTTTTGAGGTCAATCGTTTGGTTTGACGATATACCTTTTGTAACAAGAAGAGGAGAGGTAGATCTAGACTTGCAAAGCGAGTTGTTAATGACGTTGTTTGGATGGACGCACATATAAGTAGATTAAGTTAAAAGTAGATGTTGTGAAGAGAAAGGATTATAGATAAAGCATCGCGAGATTAAGAAGAAGACGTTACTAAGACTTATAATCTTATCTTATCTTTGCGGCTCATGATTGGTTTATTTAAAGATTACTTATCATTCAAGCAAGAGATTAAATAGTTATTCTAAAAAATACCCATGGACGCCTAGCGACGGCCCAAAGGGAGCCATTCCTGAAGAGGTTTAATTTCATGCTACTAAGGAAACGCCGTGCAAGGGTAAAACGGACCATGTTGGGGTCCTAGAGTGGCTTGGGGGGACGCGGGCCACGGGGGGACTCAAAACGGGGGGATGTGGAGACTTCTCAACAACTAATGACTTGAAATCCGTTATTGTTGGGCGAAACTAGAAAAGACTAACCTGAGAGAACGCGTTTTTTGAACACGTTTAGCTTGCCTTGAAATTAGTTTTTGAGGTCAAATATTATGAACGAACGTACATTTAATAACAGATCAAGAGATAGTAGATCAAGAGGTAGTAGATCAAGCGAGTTTTTGATGACGTCGTTTGGACGCGCATATAAGTAGATCAGTTGAAAGTAGATGTTGTGAAGAGAAGGATTAAGGATGAAGCATCGCGAGATTAAGAAGAAGAAGACGCTCATGTTGCTAAGACTTGACAATCTTATCTTATCTTTATTGCTCATAATTGGTTAATTTTGAGAGTTACCTATCGATAAGATATGGAAGCCGAAAACACCCATAGAAGCCCAGCGACGGCCCAGAGAGAGCCATTCCTAAAGAGGTTTGATTTTATGCTACTAAGGAAACGCCGTGCAAGGGTGAAACGGACCATTTTGGGGTCCTGGAGTGGCTTGGGGGGACGCGGGCCACGGGGGGACTCAAAACGGGGGGATGTGGAAATTTCTCAACAGGTTTTGAGCGGCCTGCAGCACTCAAATTTCCCCTCGACGTGACAGCCTCCCGAAGCTTGCATCTACGCTGGCGTCGACGCCATCTCTTCGTCTATTTTTTTTAGTCCCGTTGGATGACCCAAGTCGAACTGTCGGGACCACTGAGCAGTCCAAGCCCACTGAGAAGTGAACCAGGTTGTTGTTCGATGAGGTCAGGTTCTTGGTCGAAAGACGAGGATGAAAGTCTTCAACGGTTCGATGTGGGCCCTCTGGGCCAATTGACGTGAAGCTACTCCTAAGCCTTGCATCTGTCGTAGTGCACGTTTATCAAGACGGATGTTTCGCTATCGTGACTTATATTCTTAGATCCCAGTCTTTGAACTCTGAAAGATTGCAATGCGCGGCAGATACCGAGAATACTTCATGATACTGTGATACTGAGAAGGACCAAATTGACAGTGGTGCACCGGCAAAGGATCAGCCAACTGGAGATTTCCCATTGTACGTTTCCGGAAGATAAGTTTCAGCTTGTCAGGTCGAACCATTGATCAATTCAACCAAAACCTAGAACATGCCAATCATTCTATTCATAGCTGTTTGGTTTCGACTGAACCTCATCTGAGGCTCATTGCTTGTTTACTTTAGTAGTAAAAGTACTCATATTACCGGATATACTAGGATCCGCCACTTAACGTTTGAACTTTGAAGGGCATCACCATTCCAATATCAAACTGAATGTTCTGATACTGATGTTGTTCATACTTGATTTGTTCTTCTTCATGCTCCCGTACCATTGAAATCTCCACAACACTGCATGATATACTTTGTTCTGATGCGACTTAGTACGCTTTGTTGGGTAGAAATCCAAGTCCTAATGTAGCGCATTCCAGATGGCAAATGGACAATACGTTAAAAGTCCAATTGTACAAGCTTGAAACACCTCCTGATCACTCCAGCAAACTTCAGGGGCGTACCACACTTTCAAGATAATCGTCAGTGAATCTGAAAGTTGGAGACCAAGACAGACATCCAAAGATTCATGATACCGGGTTGAAACATGGATATCCTCTCTTCTATAGTAGCACAATTGGATCCAACTGCCAATCAGTGCGGAATAACAGCTGTCAGAATGAGGAGTAGTTACACAATTTCTAGACATCTTCGGGTTAGAATGTTTTGCAATCAATCCCGATAGCTGAGCAGGGGAGAACCTCGATTTACGAGAAAGAAGAGAACGTCATACGCAACTAGTTCTCTTCCGTGATCAGCAACCGAAATGTTTCGTGAAATTGGTTGCTGTGATAAATTCGCATGGTTTAATTCTCCGCCAGGCACTATCAACCGCACAACTCCCAATAGTACAATTATACTCATTATCACACCTATTCGCAGCAGAAACACCTACGTTTATAGGATATCAGCATTATAGGATCAAGTGTAGTCAGGATCTAGTTTACCCTGGTCCTGCAACGTTAATGAGAATGATTGTACACCAGGATCAAGGGCATCGTACCTTTGTAGGATCGACGCGCTTGGGCATTATTGCTTGCTTGTAGTCCCACGGATAATGTCGTTACACAATGCCTGAGGGACGATACGTAACGCTGGTTAGGGATTATGGAAGATCATTGTCGTCAGCAAGCACGGCAAGTTTCGAAGAAGAGGCTCTATTGCTGATGATTGAATCGCTTGACTTGCTGGGTTGCCCTGTAAATGTAACCTATAGACCTCGTTGTCGTATTCTGCTGCCGATGATTGTCTCATGGATTTTACTGGTTCCTGATTTCATGCGGGATGGGTGGTGGGTGTAGTTGTTCTAGTGCAAGAGCATGGAATACCATAGATCCTTCATTGTATTCCACTAGGACCCAATGTTTGCGGGCATTTAGAGCTGATTGACTAGCATGTCGAATCTTGCTCTTTCCTTAAGCATTTGGTTCCAGTTTGCCTCCAAGATGTTTACTTTCAGGCCGTCAGAAATCGAGCTATGTCGCTATCACTGCTATGAAATTAGAGTGAGGAAGCAGCCCCAATTACGTCTTTTGACAATCCGTTCTATGCTGTAAGTCATGACAGGTAGACACAGCTCAGACTCATCTAAACTCTGTTCTTATCATCAAGCTCGATATCTTGACAAGAATCAGGAGCAATTTTTTATCTGTATAACTTCAGTTCGTGGTTACAGGGTGGAGAATGGTATACCTTCGTTCTGGCACTTAACGCATCGATTATGCAAGCTATCATTAGGTATAAAGTGATGGACCTTCCTTTAGTGAATCAACATATGTTCTTCAAAGGTTGTATGAACAACTTCTGGAGGCTTGACAAAGCAGAAATTGGAATGACTTGGTAAGCAGCTTCAATATAAGAAAGGATCTGTCTTGGTACGGCTTGTTAGCATGCAGGCTAACAATTGCTGTTCTATCTTTTGCTCTTGATTGATTTCCATCTCAAAACTTAGCATGAGATTGCTTTGGAAGGTTGTTTAGGTCTTTATCAAGATTTGGTATGATGAGCAAAATGGGGAAATACATCAGCAATAAGCGCCATCTGTGGTTTGGCATCTACATCCTCAACAACAGTTGAATCACCTGGAGGAGGGCTGATCAGACAGTAAATATTCCCGTTCCCATCCGAAGCTGATTAATTTCTACTCCAGTCGAAGCAAACAAGGAAGCCAATGAATATCAAGGAAAGATAGATGGTATTATGGCGATATCACCACTGTCTTTATACTGCCAAAATCGAAACTTAAATGAAGATTCATCTTCTGCGCAAGAAAAACATAACTTCAAAAGCTGTATCTTATCACGTCGCAAAAGAAACTACGGAGTTGTACGTTCAGACTGATAGCCGGGCGATGTCAGCCTTTCATATTCCTCTTCTAGTATTTGTGCTTCATGTCTAGTTCAAAGACTTGAATACTTAATTCTTTCAGCATATTCCTTATTCGTTTCTGGTTTGTTAAGGAGAACTGCTATTATGGACACATGCAATGATAGGAATGTTCTATTTGCCTCTTACAGTTGCTATATTGAGTTTGCTACCGCACGGTTAGACATTGGAACTCAAGTATTTCCTGATTCATGAATGAGATGACAATTACTGCATTTCTACGAGTCTAGTCTTTCTTGTATCATTATTTACCATCTTGTACTCCTTAAATTCCAAGCTGTGGCCGCCAAATTCTGTAAGTCTCTCATTGTCAGCTGTAGGCTTAGACAGAAATGCATAACAGATCAATACCGAACACCAGACTCTTGCTGTACAGATTCTAAAAAGGCATCCTATTCATCTCGATGTTAAGGTTCTCGAGCCCTACAAGCACCCTTCTCTAAACCATCAAGATGATCGAGACTACCATCTGTGCTACTGGTCGCCCATCCCGGCTGATACCTGAATTCTGGAGACATTCTTTGGTGTCAACCTCTATTGCTCTTTGACCGCGGTACGCGAGACTTGAAGTCACATGACTCTTGTCTTGATCTTTTGCGCGATTTTGCTGTGGACTCTGGTAAGTTGGCTGGTTGTGACTTTTGCTACTCTGGCCTGCTGAGGAGAAATCGTTACGACCGCCGTACTGATTGCTTGCTCCGCCGCGTCCATACTTTCGGAAGCGAGAGTGGTTGAGAAGTTTAAGTGTCTTGTCACAGGATATCATCACTGTCTAGAGCTCCTTTCATAATCTATGGGAATTCGACTAGCATTGTCGGGTTCAGCTTGTTCATGAAAAATTGATGAGCCCACCGATAATTTCTATACTCTAAATATCTTGGCTAATGATGCGAATGATAATTTCTTGCCTTTTAGATCAGAACGTGTTCGTATAATATACACAATCTGTATGGCAACAGGTCTTTGTCTCTTTTTGGACTGTAATGAGTTGCAAGAAACGAATGATCAGATGGCCTTGCTTGGGATAGAAAACAGGAAGTCGTTTATACTGGTTTCGACTGGCTGGAAGAGACAAAGCTATGACAATTCAATCTCTTGTACCTAGGTAAACTTACACATTTCATACACGTTTTCTCAATACTTGTAAGTGTACTGTCCATGTGGGTTGTGGAATGATACAGAATGCACACACAACACATGAAACCGGATCACACAGCATCCATAATTGTTACTGTCTTGATGCCTTGCATTTTCGCCTTTTATAAGCTACGGTGACAGTTCCTTTCATCCTTGAATTTCACTTTTGTCCTTCGTCTTTCTTCTCCACCTAAGCATCCTTTCCACGCAAGAAATCGAGCTTGCCCAACGGCGCACCATGGCTACGGAACAACGCATAAATCGTCGTAACATGGAAATACAAGTTCGGAATACCCATCCCCTGCACAAACTGCAATCCGCTTAGCTTAATCTCACCATTCCGACCCGCCGTAATCTCCGCCTTGTCCTTGCCCTCAAACTGCTCCCTCTTCGCGCCATTGAGCAATTCAAGCGTGCTGTTGAGGCGGGCGTGAAGTTCCGCAAAGGTCTTCTCGTTGTCTTCGACCTTGGCCTGCTCAATGCCGGTGATCTTGCCGAGGAGGTTTTTGGCGTTGTTGCAGATGGTTTGCACTTGGAAGGTGAAGGGCAGCATGTCGGGGGCGAGACGCCAGGCCATGACGTCGGCTTCGGAGATGCCTTTTTCTTTGGTGAAGGCTTCGCCTTTGGTGAGGAGGTGGATTGTGTTGTTGATGGCGCGGACGTAGATGGGGATGTAGGCGTCGTAGATGTTGACGGACATGATTGCGGTTGGTATTTGGATAGTTGTTTAAGTGTTTTGTGTAAGTTGTTGAGAAGGTTGATGGGTGGAAAGCTGAAGAGTGGAAGTTAGATCAATGGACTCTTATTTATGGAGAGAGCTCAGGGGTCAAGTACCTGATATTGGGAAGCTATAAGTTGCGAAGTCGGGCAGCTGCTCTGATGGTTACTGCTGGACCGGCTATGTAGTACCTTATATACCTCTCGAAAATCCAATCGATCATCTTACAAGCTGCATTTCTAAGTCTCTTAGGCTGTCCACTGACAATTCATCTCTTAAAGCCGAGGTCGTGCAGCCTTGCTTTGTGGGCACCGCTTACAAATTATCGTACTTGTTCTCAGCCTTGCACTTGCTGATTGGCTCCAATCAACGCTCTCACGAGAATCATACGGCGTATTCTGCATCGCTTGTTCGCTGTGTGTTTCAGAAGCTAGGGTGTAATATAAATACCGGCGGTCAATCAATCTGGGCCTTCAGATTACAGGTACAGATAGTACTAGGTAAGAGAAAATGGGAGAAGAGCTACCCCTACCCCTCAGCTACTCTTGTTCTTGCTGATTGGCACTCTCAGAGCTCTCGATGGAGCTGCATATGCATCAGCCAGGTTGAGAGTTGAGAGAAGCTCTGATCTGGCAATTCGAGAAGAGAATAGCTGCCTTGACTGGCATGCCTTGTGTCTTGAATTACCAATTTTTGAACACACGGCCTCTCGTGTTGCAATGCCAAGTTTGTTCTTGCAACGTGGAAGTTCAATAATTACTAATCATGGCGATCAGGCTGAGGCCGTCCACATATTAAATCCGTATCTTTATCTGGGGTAACCCAATATAGCCCTGTGGGCCTGTGAAGTCTCTGCACGAGAAAATGTTGGGCACCAATCGGCAGCTATCAAATGGTCACTACCGTTTTAAGATGACAGTTTGCGATTGAGCTAGAAAGGTATTCCGATGACGCTACGGGAATAGATGTACCAATTGCATATATGCATGATCAGGGAAGGCTAATATGTGATTGTGAAAGGAATCGAATCATTCAAAATCGTTGACCTGAAGAGCAGAACACAGTAGCTTATGCAATATGGTTACGGTAATCCATAACTACAAGGCTGGAAGTTGGGACGTCACAAAAGCCAAAGAAGTACAGTAAAGATTCTGACTATACCGGTACTCGCTCGTTGACACGGCCTCTTGGCCATTGAAGAGAGTGATACTTACTGCAACCAGAAATATCTCGAGGTCAAACATGTGTTACTTTCCTTTACTATGACTCTGTTGTCCACGGCGAGCACACAGTCTTCTTTCAGGATAAGACCGCTAGATAGAAAGCATTAGCAATGCGAATGCAGAGTTGTTCACTTCAGCGCAACCTATGCTCATATCAGACTCAAGCGATATATGCCAGAACTCAAAAGTTGGGTGTTTGGTGCATGGTGTTGTGCCTATGGTGACCAGCTGAATGGTAGCCATGTCAAATTGTAAATCGGAGTTCTGAGAAAGTGGTGTATATGACAGACCATAAACACCAGTACGGCTGCTTAATTCGATACTCTAGCGAAGTACATTAAACGTTGCTATTACGGAATACCACACTGATCAGCAAATACTAAACCTTATACCTGGATGTCTCTCATTCCGGATCTCATATAGCTTTGATAGGTGTAGGAAGTAAATCGCCTCTGTTTGAGGACCAAATGCTTTCCTATAGGTATTCCAAAACCTTTAAACCTTTTCAAGACTTGGAAATGAAGTGTACAGAAGATGTGCCCAAAGTAAATTATATCTCATGCAAGGCAGCATTGATCTGATTCTGGTCCCAATTGGATGCAACAAGGATGTCATGGATGCACCAAGCGCCAAACATGTTTCGAAACCCCTGAAAATGAGATCTTTCCAACGGCACTCAGTCATTGGATTGCATCGTGAATATCATTTCCAATGACTTGAGTTAATCACCACATGACTTTAGACTGCTTTGTTGCATTGGCCTGACTTGTAAGACTTGTAACAAGCAGGTCTTTGGTGGTACTTTTTCTACAAGGCTCTTGCCAACTCAAGTAGCAGCTGATGGAATGCAACTTCCTCATGTAGCACGAGAGGTGGAACTGCTCATTCCTAAAAGTCACAACTGCTCCTGCCTCTGCATGCGCGTCGTACCTTCTTCTCGCGGCTGGTAACGCGCCCATACCTAGTTCTTTCCCTTCCAAGTTCTCGCAGATGCCGTTGCATGTTGTACATTGACACCTTTTTGCCGCATCCAGCTCCACCTCTTGTCTCCGTCATCCATCTTCCATCTTCCATCTTCCATATCGTACAATAGGCACTTCACTCGCTTGTATGCCTATCATCCCATCAACTTTATACCACTCAGCTCTTTTGCTCTGCATTCCATTCCAGCATTTTCAACCATAGGCCCAGGAACTCAACTCCTAGCTCTCCCTAGCCGTCTACTTGTCGCCAGACTACTCTGCAGCCATTAGACGATCGCATTTACCTCTCCAACATCATCCAATACAATATCCATGGCCGGCATCATCAGAGATCCTGCATTTTGGCGGCGCTTTTCCGTGGCAGTCCACCAGGACGAGGAGCAGGGCGTTAGACCGGGAGCCGGAAGTCCTCTTCATCCACAACTCAAGCACTCGTAAGGTCCTCCAGATTGAAAGTATCGCCGATGGGACTAACGTGAATGCGTAGAGATTCATGGCTCGATGCACAGAAGCGCAAACGGACGAGACATGCATGGATATGTTGGCTGTTCTGGCTCTGCTTCTTCGGTCTGATCGTAGGCGTGGTACTGATAGTGTTATGGATGAGGACGAAAGCTGCCAACGACCAAAAGGCCTCATCCTCGAGATGACCTATTTACCAATAGCAACCACTGGGACGATTCCATTTTGCAGGTACGCCATGGCGAGTAGCTCTGCATACCATGACAAAGGTAGCTAATGACAAGACCGTCCAGATTTCTCACACCACTATGTTCGGCATGGTATTCCGGCCTTTTTATGCGATATTGGGATAATGGGACCACCAGTAGACGGAGGTAATACAATTACGGCGGGGCGACGACTTGGATAGGTGGGTCCGCAAGCTTTATGAAGACTATGAAGTTCTTAGCATGCAGACAAGATACGAAACAATAATAATCACAAACGAGATGTAAAACTTCTCGCTTACCCTCTCAAACCATCTGTCTGCATGTGAAAGTTCAATGACATTACTAACTTTTGTATTCTCGTCATGATATAACAACGCCTTGCATGCTTGCCCAGGTTCACCCATCAGAGTGCATCAATCAATACTCGACGCCTGTCCATATAATACACACTCACATCCCCTACTCTTGATTCCATCGTACCATTGTATTTTTTAGTATCTCTTTCTCGTCGGCTCCGGACTCGGGCTTCTCGTAACACTGCGCTCATCTCGTCCGCGTATCTTCAGCCACTTCTTAGTACTCAGCGTAAGTTCGCGATCCAATTCGTCACTCGGCTGCTTTCGATGAATGAAATTGCAGAATCCCCCTCGCACGCATCCATCACCACTATTCAGCCGACAACAAGCTTCTCTGAAATCCGTGACGGGACTGAGCTCGCAGTATATCGGCCGACCAGCATACCAGCGAGAATTTAGCGCATCGCAGGCTTTTTGCGCAGAATCTTCATATTTGAAGCGCGCATATACGTTTCCAATCAGATCTATTCACCTCGTCAGTAAAAAATATCATGTAAATGGAATAGGGAGAAAGCTTACGGTCGTTATTGTTGTCGCAGACTACCACCTCCTCGATTTCCCCGTACTTGCACATCTCGCACCAAAAGTCTTCGTAGAACGCATCAAAGTGGTTCTGCAGCTGGCTGCCGTTCAGTTTGTTCTTGGGGTCGTAGGCGGGGTTTTGGTACATGTTTGGTAGTAGGATTGTTTGGGAGTAGGAAGGTTTTACGTGCTTGCGCGAGCAGCGGTCCCCGTGGCGGCAGGCGCCGATTTTGTAGTAGAATGAACAGTTGACTTTGTCCTGTTCGGTGCCGAAGATGGAGGCGAGGTAATTTGCCATTTTGATGAGAGGGAGGGATGTGGTCGGGTAGAAGGTTTGTGGAGTTGTTGGTGGGCTGGCGAGTTGTTGGCAAGATGGGTTGAAGAATGCGATGAGGGTTTGGCGAAGATTGATGTGTGATAGTGGAGTCCTTATGTTTGCGCAGAGGGTAGAGTGGATGTTGACGGTTGAGCTCTGTGGCGAAGATGGTATTACCTATGGATGCGACGATAGTTAGTTTGATGGTGTTGAGTGAAGCTATGAAAGTTCCTTCCAGATTGTTCGAATTATTCTTGGTAAGGGACTCGGGCCGAAAGAACAAGCTCGGCAGAACAGCAGGGATGCGATCTCCATCAATGAGCCGATCTTATCTCGCATGTGTCCCGCCTCTGGGCAGGGTTCATCTGCTCCAGCCACCACGCGTGGTCTGTGAGAAGTTCATCAATTTTCAAACCAGGAGTGCGGATACTTTTCCAGCCCTGCGTATATTGCGTGTCTATTTCTGATCATTGATGCGATAGCTTATCTGGACCACCTTCGACAATCATCACAGAACTACGCTGATCTTCTTGAATGGTGGTAAAGCCTGACTCTGGGCCCTGACTGACATCCATGATATGTGCTCGGGATAATGCCCAACCTGGAAGCTGATATCAGACCAGACATCTGACAGGCACACTTCCCGTTAGAGGCCGCAGCGGGAACATCACATCAGATTTGGCTCGTTCTATGATGCTTGTGTGATTCGAAGCATGGTCGTTGAACAGACAATCGACTTGTAGGATCCTCATCATGATACTATTTCAGAGCGTAAAGTATATACAGAGCAACTCACAAACTGACCTCAAGGGCTTGAAGGTTGTACCGGTAAATCTCTACTATTGCCAACCAGGTTAATATCAACCCTGATGATCTAAACAACGACTACACCAACGTCACGCGACAGCTGACAGGAACGTTTACACAGCAATGTTCCGGTGGTCTGTTCTAGAAACGAACGTAAAATTGTTTTCCGTCGTCATAACGCAGCACCGTGAAACAGGAAACTAGAAGTGGAACATCTTTTGGTGGGTCCAACTGGTTACGCAACTTGCAAGACGTACTGACCACCCACCTGCTTTAGTGGACAAGTGGGACAGATAATGGCAAGCCGAAATCGGCATCTTCTTGCAGCGAAAGGCCGAACAGCGAGTCCTTAAATGGTCCACAGAAGGCGAAGAACACGCTTGAGACTCATTCTTTTCAGCACTGTGGGACCTACGACTCAAGTGTAATGCTTCACAGGGATGATGACTTGGTACGTGAACCAGGGGTTCGTGCAGAATTTGGTAGGCGCGTGTAACGTCGAACTACATACCACAAATACTTTGTATCCGCCGAATTTTACGAATTGCGATGCAGCTGCCGCGCGGTGGTGCAATGTTTGAAACGAGAAATGAAAGGCCACTGAGCATTCGTCAAAAGAAGCGGTTGCTTTGACCAGTTGATCCTTAAAGCGCTCGGAGATATCTTTTGTGGCGGAACTGACAACCAATGCCGCCAAGGCCGCGTGGCAGAGTCATTTTCGGAGCCGCTTGTCAAAAAGATGCTCGAAGGGGAAGCTGGATGGTGTGATAATTTCTGGAATAGGCGAAAGAATGGAGGAAAAGAAAGCACGAGCTATTGGCAGCCTGAAGTCAAAGAATCATATCCAGAATATCTACCTAAGAAGGTAGCAAGCCACGATAGAGGTACGGTATCTTTATACTTCAAAGGTGAGCACGAGCAGCTTGTATCTTGAAAGCCTTGTGAGGTACACGTACAATGGGGCTCAAGAAGTCTCCTCAAACCTGTGCGATCATTCCCAATAAAATCTACTCAGGCAGGAAGCAAGTCGCGAGACAAGTTGCGACATTTTCATTGTTCTTGAAGTCTGAACTTATCCGGGATGGTTTCACTAAACATCAAGATTGAGGACACGCGATACTTGTAGTCTCCACCACTCCTTACTTACTTTAGTGGGAACAAGCATCAAAGCCAAGACGAGACAAGCTTTTCTTAGCGGGCTTTTGCATCCAATCAGCATCATTTTACGCCCAAACATGCCTGGTAGGTGGCGCTACACCCGAGAGCTGCCAGGTCAGTGGTCATACAAGCCGCTGGAATGATTGGGCAGCGTTAGCAGCCCAAATCGTGCACCCTCGGAGAACGCCGTAGGATTAGATCTCTTCCTATTCGGGCTAGAAAGCCAAAATCCTGCAAATGGCGCTAGAGCTTAGCCAAAGCGACTAACGCAGGATTTTGGCATAATAATCAGCGTATCTTTTACCTATTAAAGCCTAGCGCAGTGTATATTTTAACGTTATATTAATTTTAGTATAGTCCTGCGGAATAGTATTATTATAAAGATCGTAAAGTAATTTAAACGCGCTATACGCGTTGAAGGCAAAAGAGATAATTAATAACGCTAGAATTAATCTAGATGCGGTATATAATTGTGCTAGATATATAGAAGAAGCTAAATTTAAATAATCCTATCTTTATCGTTAGTAATTCTAATTAAAATACAAAATTAATAACTACTACTAAGTAATTTAACGATGATGTCGTTTCAAATCCTATTAAACTAAATTGATCCTAAGCTTCACGATCTTATTAAACCTCCTTTACTATATTTAGGGTATTCTAAGAATACTCTACCGTCATCGCTAATACTATTACTATTAAAACCATAGTATGTTTAACTTATTTTAAGATTAGTATTACTACATGCCTTGATTTTTAGTACTTACTAGCTAAATCTATACTACTTTAATCTAGAGACTTAGGTTAAACTAGATACTTAGGTCAAAGTAGAGACTTAGCTTTAGGATACTAATTATCTACGCTAAAATAGCTCTACTAGAGAGCTAGATAGCTTCACATAGGATTTAATATCTTAGAGCTTAATATAAGCTCTTTATCTCCCGTCTACGTAGGTGCCTACTACCTAAAATACTACTATAGGGCCTTTAACACGTTAGGCTACGCTAGTAGTCGCTAGGACCTATATTCCTACCCTAACCCCTACTACTAGTTTAAGCGCTTTAACAAGTAATCGTGCAGGCAGGAAGTAAGGTCTAGTATAGGGATAACGACGTCTAATGGTCGTATTAATGTGCGCGTTAAGGCAAAAGGATAGCTTTAGTAGTAATAGCGACGACGCTATTACTAGATAGAAGATATAGTGGTAGATTGAAGTTACTAAGTAATATAAATCTATTCAGGGCCTCTAAGACAGTCCTTTAGGACAAGCAATTCAGCTAGCGATCAATCATGCTCTTCTTTAATAGCGTTAAGAACTAAAAGATAAGTTAGGATATAATATACTAATAGATGAATTCCAACTTACTCTAAATGCCTTTATAAAAACATACAACTATTACTAAACTAAGATATCAACGAAGAAAGCTTCTATAAACGTTATTAAGCAACGTCGTAAAGAAGCTATAGAATTACGTAATAAATTATATAAGACATATTTAGAACGTTAAGCGCTTTTATCTAATATTTAATAAGAAGATATTATAATAATTACTATTAAACTAGAAGATGTCGAAAATATTCCTAAAACTTAGCTTTTAACTACTTCTGGCGTAGATTACGCCCCTACGGAAGGGTTAGTTCTACTTATTCAAACTTGACCTGCTATAATACTAGTTCTAACGCCTGCGCGTAGAACTTAAACTTCTGTATCTAGGGTTAATAAAATTATGAGTATTTATAATAGCCTAGTTTAATAGTTAGAACGTCTCAATTCGAACAGGTCTAGAACTTAAGATAATATGGTTATTAGTAGTAGAATTAGTAGTAGTAGTGGTAGTAGTGAAGGAAGTAAAGTTACAAAATTAAGGGAAGAGGTAAGGGCAGCTCGCTTAGAGATAATAGAGATAAAGGAGTTATTAAGGAAGTCTTTAAGTTAATTATAGTTATAAAAATTAAGCTAGTGTTTCCTATGTAAATTGGTAGTAAAGGTGGAATTTAGTTTTTATAGAAATGTTACGATAGACACTAAAAGCTTTAAAAGTATATAGAAGGGTTAAATAATTAGCTAACTCTACTTTATTAACTTCTTCTCCTTTAACAAGAATATCTAACTTTACTTTGTAATATCTACTTCTTTAATAACTACTACAACTATTCTATACCGTTCGAATTGTCTTCTTATAGATAATCTAATAGTATCCTACTATTAAATATATTACTAAGATTAAGATATCTACTAATAGTTAGCAAATCTACCCTAAAGCGCGCGAAAATAATATTTCTATAATAATAGGTATAATAGTTAGCAAGTAAGAACAATATCGCTATATACGCTCCAACTAATATTAATCCTATCTGTAGGCCTAACCTAAAATTAAATATTCCTCTCTTAAACAAGGCTTTTATATTGCTAAACACCTATTCTATACACACGCAGTATTTTAATATTTCTTTATTCCACGCCTTCTACGCTAGCGTAAGAATTCTTATATAAAGAGATATTATTAGGTCGTTATTTAGATATACTATATCGTTATATAGTAGTAGTTTTTGGCCCCCATTAAACATCTAAAGAGGTAAGTTATATTTATATCTAGACAGAATTAATACTAACCGTTTAAAGTCGTTCTTTAAGACCTAACGTTAATAACATTCTTAGATTATTTAAACCCCCTAGATGTAATAAATCTATTACTATCATTAATTCGTTAGGGCAATAGACTACCTAGTATTTAATATAATATACTTTATCGTGTCTAGAATATAATAATCTTTAGATACAACCTATTAGCCTATAGACGTTAATATGCGTGCCATTAATATAATTCTAGTATATATTACTACTACTAGCTCTATCGATTATTTTATTATAGGTACAAATCCATTATAGATTTAATAACGAGTAGAATCTTAGTAGAGTATTAGCGTATCTTTAATCAAGATAAGTTATAGTCCTATTAAAGTACTTCTTTAGATATATAGCACTTCTACTAAAGTGCTAATAGATATCGTTATAAGTATAGATTTTTAATAACCTATATAATACTATATAAAGTAGAAAGAGCCCTTTCTACAGTAGCTTTAGGTAATTAGGTAAGAGAAGATTCTTAAGATTAAATAGCTCTACTAGCTCTAGGATTTTATACTTCTTAAATCTATTATATACTAATTAGTACTACAGATGTTATCCTTTACTAATTTAAAGCAGTTATTAATATTCTACTACTATTAGGCGATTAGATCTATTCTCTAGATTCTAATCATAGTAAATATATTCTAGTAGAGGCCTATAATATTATTCTTAAAGCTCTTTTTCTATAATAATATATAATATTAATAGTACTACTACTATGGTAGTTATTACAATTAATTCTTCTTAAAGGGGGTCTATTTTAGATATTGTTTAATAAAATTATAGTTAAAATACGCTAAATTGCAATCTAAAAACAAGTATAGGGGAAATTTGTATAACGCCGTTTATCCCTACGTAATAATACTTATTTACGCTACTAGCGCGGATTACGACTCTATTAGGTTAGTACTGAATTCCTCCTCTGCAATAATCGTGCAGGAATCCTGCACAAATCAGAACTGCTAACGCTGCCCATTACGCGGCCAAGATGCAATCTTTTGCAGAATCTCCTTGTTTTCCTCACCATCTGCTGAGTTGTTGGATTATATCGTTACCATTTGTATTACAGAGATGAGATATCAATCATCATGATGGCTTTTAACCCCCAGCCTGATCGCTTACGAGCCTGTATCTACTCCTATCTCTGGACCAGTGGACTGGCCTGCGCGATAAGCATGCAGGTGGAGTAAAGGTTGCATATAACAGGGGTCAAAACCGGCATCAACGCTCAATGGTGGCAGGTCAACGGAAATGGTCGTGTGCTTGCAAGCAAAGTAAGGAGGCGTCCAAGTGGGCGTTGCCGGATGCGCGGCACTCAAGCTGCCCATTCGTTACAAAAGGAAAGGGTTCGAATTTTGATCGAGACTTGGTGTTGAACCATCTCCACAGTCCACGTCCTCTGCCTACGTCGACCGGCCTTTCCATGAGTCCGATTTGCTAGAAATACATCCTCTTGGCGCCGTTGTAGATCTGCTCTTATATCGACTTACCCGCATCTACTACTATCTACCAGCATATAACCTCCACCTGACTCTTACATCTTATCGTCAACTACATCTCACAAACGCTCCTGGCTCAAGTCATCATTATCACCTTTCCCTTTCCGCTCTTGTCAACCAGTCTGGTATTGGATTCTCTATTCTATCGATTGATATCAACTTATTCTCTGGCTTCTTGTGTTGGAATATTTGACCAGAACTTGCTAAACGTCATCGAATTTATAACTGGCTGGGACTGGACTCTCCGACCTTAACAGAGCCTGGATGTCGCGGTGATTATCACCACTCAAAACAGCCATGTTGGTGCGGTTGGCTCTTCTCCTCTTCACTCTTATCGCCATATGTCAAGCCATTCCAACCAAATTTCAAAGGCGGACTGCCATCCAACGGCGGGATGCAAATTTCTGGAGTGTACGAACACGTTTGACCAAGTCACTAAGTGGACAGCCTGGCGACCCGAAAGACAAGTATTTTCACGAGGCAATCTTCCATCCTCATTATGATGGCCGTTTCGCAGACAAAGTCCTTCAAAATAAGGATAGGAAAGTTGCTCTCACTTCACTCTTGCAATCTTATTTGTCTACGATGAACGACATTGGTGCTCAAACTTGGATCATGCACGGAACGCTGATGGGGTGGTGGTGGAACCGTAAGATATTGCCTTGGGATTCGGATGTCGACGTGCAAATGTCACAATCTTCTATGAGATACCTCGTAAGTTCACCTTTTCCATATTAGTTTGATTGATACGACACTTCGCGACACCATTGAAGTACATAACGATGTTGCGGGACAACAAGTATTTTCAGTATTTCCTGTATTTTCTATGGTTATACATGATTTTCCAATCTTGCGCATACCATCAATCTGTACTTCACGCAGCTAACCACTTTCAGGCCGACTATTACAACATGACCATGCACCACTACAAGTTTAAGGACGGCACCATAGGCGGCAAAGACTATTTACTGGAGATTAATCCCCACTACATCAATGGATCAACTACTGATGTTCTCAATGTGATTGATGCCCGCTGGATTGACATGAGTACCGGTCTATTCATCGACATCACCTCCCTTCGGCGCAATACAACGGCCGAAGCCGCCGGTATTCCCGGAATGATGATGTGTAAGGATAAGCATCACTATCGGGAGAAGGATATCTTTCCCCTTCGTGTCAGTACCCTCGAAGGCGTGCCAGTGAGGATACCGCATGCGTACACGGAACTGCTGGAAGAGGAATATAAGCCAATCTCCTTGACCAGAGTGGACTTTGAAGGCCATCACTTTGATCGAGATGAGATGGAGTGGCTTCCTTATGGGTATGTCAATTGAGCCCAACGACTTGACACAATACTGATTCTTCCATAGCGACTGGCAAAAGAAACAACAACAACTCAAAGCTCAAGCAGTAAGAGAGCAAGAAAACAATGAACAAGCACCAGCTCCTCCAGCTCCTCCAGCTCCTCCAGCTGCCCCAACTACTCAAACCCCACCGCCTCCACCACCTCCACCACAAGACCAATCCATAACCATTCCCGGCCACGGAGACGTCGGACATCAAAGAAGTCCAGCTCCAGCCGTAGTCTCCAAGTAAACAGGCATCCATACAACCAAATAGCCACCATACACGGCATCCTGCTCTACACATACGATTCGATCACAGACCTATCACATCATTCATCAACCACTCACATCTTATTTACTTTGTCATTTCACAAGCGAGAGCCTCTGTTTACGACCATCTTATACCATCTTCCTGCATATTTCATCACGCATACTTTTGGCGTTTGGATACTCTATCAATCATGAACATTGATTTAGCGTTGGAATAACAATATGTTATGTCCTCAAAATGCATACACAGCGGAGGATACCCGGATTGTGTACCACATTTGTTTTTATCGCGGTAACACGCATTGCAGGAAGGCTATTGTATTTGTACTTCAAGTGTTCAACCTGCAGACGACATGACACGAGATGCATGATCGATCCTCTAGTCTTTCATAAGCTATGAGGTTTTAGATAGAACGAAGGTCATATGTAGAAAACATGATCATACAATAACACCAGACACCAACCTCCAATCTTTTCCAATGCCTGTTTGCGAAGCTGACATTGAGTAGCTCCACTGGTAAAACGACAGGAACTGCTACTTTGGAATACATTCATAATATCGACTTGATACCAAGACACATACAACGTTTATATCATGGACCTTCATCTCAAAAACCATCCACAACTTCCCCGTCAACCTCAATGACACATATCTCCAAACGCCCGTCTCGCCATCTTAGCCGGACTACCATCATTTACATATCCCTCAGGCAAATAGCTAATCGGTTCCCACTGAAAGCTCAAATCACGCTTCACTTTCGACCCTTCACTCCCCGTGGCAATCAAATTCAACCACGCAGCAAGTCGATACCCAGCTACCCACCAAGTCAGCACACATACCCAACCACACAATCTTCATAACATACCTTTCGCAATCTGTTCCTCCACCGTCGGCACCACACTCGTATAATACGCCCCATCCAATTCTTGGCCCGTCGGCGGTCCATCCGGAATAACCTTTGTACACACCAACGCATTTGTATCGCGCGCCCACACCATAGCAGTCGCCGTCGCGTCACTGACATTCATGCCAGTGAGCCAGCTAGATTTGGAGGAGGCATATGTGCCGGTGTTTATGGATGCTGTGAGTGCGGTAGCCCACTTTTGTGCGTATGCTAGTGTGCCGCCGCCAATGATCTTTTCGGGAATGGCGGTGTCCCAGACGGAGTGCAGGTTTGTGGTTTTGTTGTCGAATTTGACGGCGATGGTGTTGCCGCCGACGTCGAGGGCTTCGTCGTGCAGAGGTTGGTGGATGTCGCCGACGAACTAAGATATGTGTTAGTGGGTTGGTGTTGTAGGTGTTGAGTTGAGAAGGGGTGATGTACGTGGACGATGAACTTTACGGCGTTGGTGCGCTCTGTGGCGGAGAGCTTTGTGTCCTTGATTCGTGAGGTCTAGCTGCGGGTTAGTGTCTCTATTGTTTTATACATTGATTGTATTGCACGAACATAGTTGGAGATGGCTGCGACGACGCATCCAGCTGAACCACAGTCACGGTTGAAGTCGACACTGCAAGCAGTTGGTGGTGAGTCTTCTGCGTCGATGAAATGGTATGGTGCAGAGAATTTGCCAGCCGTGGTCTCTCTGTATGTATCCGCCTATATGAACTTTAGTATTCATTCCTCTTCAGCGTGCGTAATTGCCTAGCACCAAGCACTGGAAGCTCAGACAAGAGCGGGATAGGACTAACCCATGCGGCGACATCTCCAAGATATGTGGTAGATGTTGATCCTAAAAGACCTTGCATGTATGTCTTCGTGGCCGCTGTCACATAGTTCTGAGCAATGAGACCTATCGCCTCATGACCCATTGCGCCCCAGCCATACACTCCATTCGCCAAAATGGCAGTGACTGATAGAAACGACAGTGACGTTAAACGGGGCATTTTGGTATATTTTGTAGAATTAAGAGAAGTTACACAACCTGACCAACCCAAGAACGGAGACACACTTCATCATATACCCTTCTTCTCACCAAAGTAGTGGTGGTAGCACCAACTTGCATTGTTAAAGCAACGCTACTTGACGCCACAACACCCACGCTATTTCCTAATTAGGGAGTTCAGGATAGACCTCTAAAGCAAATCAATGATCCTATCGCGAATGATTTAAGCACGCGCGGGAACGGGCCTCTGGCGTGGTTACATCTGGAAGCTTGGAAGTGTTGTAGCGGGACGATCATTGGATGCTTGGTGGTTAGATGATCTACGGTACTAACGTTGCGCAATCAAACCTGGTCCTAAGAAACTGTTCCGTGGTGAAGCACCCTGCTATGCAGTTACATTAAACGGACGGGAACAGATCTACATAAGTCGGGGTAGTCCGAGATAATTGTTTTTGAGCTACACAGATGTACTACTTAGCACCTGGGAGGGGTTTGAGAAGACCAATTATTACAAAGATATATTTGGTGGGTGCATAAAACGCTACTAGTATTTGAAGTGCGATTACTGCTCCTAGCAGGTAAGAATAATACAATGATTCATGAAATGCAATTGTTACAAAGCTTCGTCGTTGCCGATTCAGATCAAGCAGGACGTTTTGTTCTAGAATACAATGAGACTAGCTACCATGAGTGGGGATAGATAGAGTCAAAACTCCATTCCTGTATTCAAGGTCCAGGCTCTACTTCTTGCGCTGGTTCATGCCTAGAATCTGGACCATCCGGACAAAGATGTTGATAAAGTCCAATTCCAATGCGATGCTCTCGTTGACAGCATCTCTCCTCATGAGACCTCGCTCAGCCAATCTCGCATGATGTAGAATCTTTTGCACATCATACAATGTGAAGCCACCAAAGACTGCAAGACCACCATACAGCCAGATGTTCTCTGTCCACATTAATGTTCGGGCCGCGGTTGCTGGAATGACGAGAGGAGCAAGACCGGACAGAGCAACAACTGCAACACCAGCAAGAAGAGGTGCTCCAAGGTACAAGTACTTCTCTTGCTTGGCTGTGGCGCCCACAAATGCGATACTGCCCATCATGCCCATAGTATAAAGACCAGCGCGAGCAAGTAGAGCAGGTTGTAAGAACATCATGGGAGCGAGAAGTGCCGCTTGTGTGACATTGAAGGCGGTCCAAAGTCCATACTTCATAACGTAGCTATGAAATGTCAGCAATAAGTCCTGCAAACGTGATGATCAAACTTACTTTTCTGGTGGCGTCATCTGGCAGCCGATCATCGTACCAATGCTACCAGCGAGACCGACACCAACAACGACCCAAGGATTGGTTGCCATTAATCGGTAAGACCAGCCGCTCATGTGTAGTGATCTAGCCGCAACGGCAATTATACCAAGACCAAGACCAGTGTGTAGGAAGGTATCGTTGAGATAACTCCGCTCGAATGGTGGCATACCTCCATCGTCTCGTGTTTCGCGGTTGAAGACCATGTTGATTGCCACAATGGTGCCTCCGAAGATGCCGGCGCCATAGAGTAGACGCTGTCGAAGTGCCGAAGAGTCTGGCTTCACCGCTTGAGAGGCATCGGGAGTATAGTGACGCTTGAAGGAGGCGCGAAAGACGTCTCTTGACTTTGAGAAGGTGGCATTTTGTTGTGGTCTTGAAGAGTAGAAGGTTTGTTTGATGGAGGATTGATGGAATTGTCGAGTGGCGGGCTTTGCGACCTGGGGAAGTTGTCGCAATGTTGCTGTGACAGCAAAGGGCCGACGCAGGATAAAAGCCATGGCTTTTGGCGCACTATGTGCTATATTGAGATAGAAGATAGACCAGAAAGTATGGTGGTGGTGGTGGTGGTGGTGGTGGATAGCAAGTTCAAAGTTGTCACGATGGATGACGAAGCCAATTGATGGTTGATGTAGGTAGGCATCCACGGCTAAAGTGGCAACAACGAACTAACCCTGATTAGATCAGCCATCTACTTTGTACTTTTGCTACAACATTCTTGAACATTCTCTGCTCTATCAACGTTCGCGACTTTATCACCGTCTTCAGCAAGCGCTTTACCTTTATTGACATACATACATTCACTTCCTGACCGAGTGATGATTGATCACCTGGTATCTGATATCAGGCCCCAACCTGTGAGACGCATTGGTGCCTCTTTCAGATATCGGTATCGGTGACTCTACTGTTGAAGCTTTATTCGTATAGCTTTAGAGTCAAGACAATATTCCCGTCTTCTACGGAAACTTCGTGTATAAGTCAACCTGAACACGAATAAATCCCATTAAACAGGAGCTGGTCAATTACTAGACTTCACAGGTACCGATTGCTTTGACGCTACAGTGCTTCGCCTCACTCAAGGTGCTGCCGCGAATACTATGGAGAGTCTTGAGAGTTTCCAGGGATCATTATCCATCAGCTAGATCCAACATCAAGACTGATGTTGTATGAGAAAACTCGAAGAAGCTAAAGTTGGCCTTGATAGTCCTACTAGTAATGTATACACATCAAACTACAAAATCACTACACTAATGAACGCGATATGAAGGTCCAGCATATTGCAGCAAATTTCTATGGAGTTTGACACTCTGGGTATCTTCAACGTTTCAGTTTTGCTCTCTTTGTCATGTGAGAGTATTCTTCGCTTGGCTGTGGGGGCTAAGAGACTTCATCAAAGCTGAAGAAATATTCAATGTCCAGTGAATGCTTACTATTGTGAGTAGAAGCCTGCAGTCCCTACCAGGCTGAGATCAAGCCGAATCGAATTGTTCTGCCTAGAAGGCGCACTTGGCGCAGCAATCATCCCACTTTGACTCTTCCGGCATCAGCCTGACCGGTTTTTATGCTTGCATCTGCATTATATTTGGCATTCTAGGATACAGGTTGGTTGCTTCATCTTTAAGCTCACGACTTTGCTTGAACTGCTTCGATGACACAAGAAACCCCATTATCCTGAGCATATAGACGGCACCGCACTCGATGGGTCATTCGCTTTCGAAGCTCAAGTCCGATCATGCGGAGGGCAAGTTACGTGCGGTTCTCGAAAATGACCAGAGCGCCAAAGTGAAGCTGGAGGATGATCATTCTAATAACCCTGGACCACGAAGATTGTACCACAAGTCCAAAAGAACAAACGAAACCATCACTTCACGGCAGGACTATTCCACTGTGACTTTAGGAGTTGACGAGAATGACCCTACGAGCCCTATCCAAACAATCGATGTTGACCCCCGTCTGGAATCGAAATTACTATTCGCAGATGAAGACCTCTTTTTCTTCCACAATGGAAGCTACTACAATATACACAGTCTGAAAGAATCGAGTTCTATAAGTCTCACCAGAGTCAATGGGCAGCAAGACAGACTTTCTCCCGCAGCCGGAAGCTCGAGGACAGATCAGAACGAACCTGGTAAACCTAGAAGGAACAATCGAAGCGCTTGTAGCTCAATTCTACCCAATTTCAGAAGCATAAGAAATCAATCAAAGGGTTTCCATCATCACCGCATAGATTCTCTTGAACCAGAATCGCCTATACCAAGAAATGGCTTGACGGTCTCCTCAAGCGACCATCGGGGACTGCAAGGCTCACAACACCATGACTGGCAAGCTTGCTTCAACCAGGAAAGAATCGACGGGCTCCTCAGCGCCATTGAGGAGCAATGTCTTGCGGTACAACAGATCACAAGGGGTATCGAGCCGGGAATATCAACGAGAGACATCAGCATTAAAGATTTATCTGACCTGCAAACCGAGTTTTCCCGATTTCATGAGACCCTAGGGAAGCTGAGTGCTATGCTCGACTTGACTAGTCCATCTTTACGGAACGTCCTTTACAAGGCAAGAGAATCCTGCTCACGTATCCAAGCAGATCTTGGCAAAGTCTTCACGTCTCGTCAGAGTGACGTGAAATCTCAATCGTTGGATGGGCCAGATACAACACTGGCTGATGCAGAGCACCTGGTTCAACAGGTCCAGGCGATTTTAGTGTATAGCTTTGAGTCTGTATCCACAGCAGCGAAAGATTCGGCGCTGAAACGCCAACATCCTGCCAATGCCGGCCAGTACAACGACGCATCACGTCTACATGCAGCTCGTCGACCATCCGGCCAAGACATGCCACAATATCACCATCTTTATGGGACGAGTAAGGATGGACTAGTCTCGTCTGATATGGAGCGAAGCACAATCGTTGCCTGCCCAGTGCCTGACCCGTGTATCATCAGTGTCGTTTCGACCGGTGACACCGGTGACCTTACCGGGGACGTCATCAAATTTGAGTTTCTTGAGAAGACCCCGAAAGTCACATCTTTCGTAGGCTGGACGGCAACAACTCCGTCCGGATGCATTAATAGCGGCCATCTCACCTGGCAAACAATCCTCAACCATGTGGCCACGAAGCTCAAGGTTCATAGATCACTGATCTCCATGTGGTGTGACGGCATACGATTAACCCACCATACCTTGCCTCGAGCTTTGGGTAGTCATAAGTTAAACGAAGTAAAGCTCATCGTCGACCCGTTCATCACTGTCCAATCGGATCATGGCCCGCGATTTTTCATCAGCTTCTGGAACGACAATTTCAATAAGGCATATGCTCCTATTTCCGATCTGAAGAGACGGCTTCGAGAACAGTGGCTTACCATACCATATCACGAGTGGGGATTTTATCTTGCAGATAAGCTCTTAGACAACGAGAGCCTAACACTTGCAGACTCAGGTTTACTGACACCCAGGCAAAAGGAGGGCCTGGATAGAATCTATCTTAGATTGGGCTCGGTAAAAAAGACATGCATGACTTGCGTTGAAGAGCTCGATTCAGTAAACTTTCCGGAAAGAATCTCGGCTAGCTGCTTCCACACTATCAACACTTGCAAGAAGTGTGTGTCCAAGTGGATAGACGAGAGGTTAACCAACCAAGGACACACCAGAATCAATTGCCCAGAATGTAGCATGAAGATGAGCTACTCAGACGTTAGATCATGTACCACAATCTCACAATTCGAACGCTATGATCGCCTCGTTCTCCTCAACGCTTTAGCATCAGAGCCCGACTTTCACTGGTGTCTGTCACCCACTTGCAGCTCCGGCCAGCTGCATAGCCTCGAATTCTTTGGGGAGAGGATGTTCTGTTGCGCCTGCGAGTATGTTCAGTGTATCAAGCATAGTTCCGGTTGGCACGATAGCGAAACTTGCGCCGAGTACGATGCTCGCATGTCTCGAACGCAGGCTGATGAATTAGCGGCGGCGAAGAAGGTTGAGGAGATTTCCAAGAACTGCCCTTCATGTAAGGTGCCTATCGAAAAGAATGACGGTTGCGACCATATGACTTGTTCGCAGTGTAGATATCAGTTCTGTTGGATATGTCTTTGTGATTATGTAAAAGCGACGGGAGATGCACAGTTTCATGAGGTTTCTTGTTTGTATTATCAGCCTTGGAATGGACATACAGGGTGATAATATTAGATAGTCTCACTTTTCTGTTGTCAACAGATATTTACATCAACTGTTTGCAAAATGTAATGAAACATTATGATACCAAACCAATGACATTAAAATAAAATAAAAAATTGGTTGTGCTACTTCACACCGCTTTAAAAATTGACTTCTAATTGGCTGGATATGGTTTGCCCTTGAATGTGACTCAATATCCTTCCGCCCACTTAACCCCATTCAAAATTTTCTTGACAGCCCAATCTGGAATCGCGAAATCTCAATTGATCAAAAAGAGCCGCCAGCAAAGTCGTTGATTCGAGCTCTAATCTTCGCTTCATCAGCCAGTCGCTTCACTCTTCTCAACACCCCGCTGCGATTGGACCATTACGCTGCACGCATCATCAAGGTACATACATACATCCTGCTAGCAAAATGGCGGAGCTACCAGACCCTCGAGTAGGTTAGTCAATACTCCTCTTCATGGTTCGTTGTAGCTTCGACTAATATGAAGCAGACCTCGACTGGTCTGGGTTTGAGGGGCCAATCCATCATCACTTTAGAGAAAACGCAACCAAATATCCAGACCGAGTATGCGTGACTGAGACCAGAACTTCAACCTCACCAGAGAGGGTCTTCACATATAAGCAAATATATGAAGCGTCAAACCTGCTCGCGCATTATCTCCATGAGTCTGGTATCACCAACGGCGATGTCGTCATGGTCTGGGCGCATCGATCAGTCGATTTGGTCATTAGTATCATGGGAGTTTTGGCTTCCGGAGCAACCATGAGCATTTTGGACCCGGCATATCCCCCAGCTAGACAACAAGTATACTTGGAGGTTTCTCAACCGGCCGCGTTAGTAAATATCGCCAAAGCCACAGACGAATCAGGACCATTAGCCCCATTGGTTCGAAAGTACATCGACGAAGAGCTCACGTTGAAAGCTGAAGTTCCATCGCTACGTATTGGAGATGACGGCACCCTGACGGGTGGTCAAGTAGACGGGAAAGACGTCTTTGAGTCGTATCGGTCTAAAGCTTCTTCGCAACCAGATGTGCTGGTCGGTCCTGATAGTCAGCCTACACTCTCTTTCACCTCTGGCAGCGAAGGAAGACCCAAGGGCGTTCTAGGACGGCATTTCAGCCTTACAAAGTACTTTGGATGGATGGCGGAACGATTCGAGTTGAACTCGAGCAGCAAGTTTACACTCCTCTCTGGTATCGCTCATGACCCTGTACAAAGAGACATTTTCACTCCCTTGTATCTGGGTGCACAATTACTGGTTCCTTCCAAGGAAGATATTATGCACGAGAAACTCGCAGAATGGATGGCTACCCATAAGCCAACGGTAACACATCTGACACCAGCAATGGGTCAAATTCTCGTTGGTGGTGCGTCAGCGGAGTTCCCATCTCTGGATAGAGCTTTCTTCGTTGGCGATGTTCTCACCACAAGAGATTGCAAGATTCTGCGAGAATTAGCAGTGAATGCAAACATCGTTAACATGTACGGCACGACAGAAACTCAGCGAGCCGTGAGTTATTATGAGATCCCAAGTCGAGCCAAGGATCCAAACGCCCTGGATCAACTGGAAAACACTGTTCCTGCTGGACAAGGCATGAAGAATGTCCAACTTCTGGTTGTTAACCGAGAGGATCGCACCAAGATGTGTGGCGTTGGTGAAGTAGGCGAAATTTACGTTCGAGCTGCTGGTCTTTCTGAAGGTTACAGAGGAGATCCAGCCTTGAACGAGCAAAAATTCATCGAAAATTGGTTCGTTGATAATGAGACATGGAAGACAGCCGACAAGAAGGTCAGCAAAGGAGAAGCATGGAGAAAATACTACAACGGCCCACGCGATAGAATGTATAGAACTGGTGACCTTGGAAAATATATGCCGTCCGGCGCCGTCGAGTGTACTGGACGCGCAGATGATCAAGTCAAGATTCGCGGCTTCCGAGTGGAGTTGAACGATATTGACACACACTTGAGCCAGAGTGCCTTGATTCGAGACTGCAAAACACTAGTCCGAAGAGACAGAAATGAAGAGCAGACACTGATCAGCTATGTGGTTCCGGAGATGAAGGAATGGCCTCAATTCCTTGAATCTCAGGGCCTAGAAGACATCGAAGAGCAGGCTACTGAGATTGGCACGACAAAGATTTTTTTCAAGCGGTTTCGGCGTATGCAGCTGGAAGTAAGAGATCACTTGAAAGGCCGTCTACCATCATATGCGGTACCCACTGTGTATATTGTCCTGGAAAAATTACCCCTGAATCCAAATGGAAAAGTCGACAAAGCCAACTTACCATTCCCTGATATTGCGGAACAAACTGAAGATGCCTCTGAAGATGACCTTAAGAGATGGGATTCAATGACTCCGACGGAACAGACCGTGGCGACTAATTGGTCCGAGATCATTCGTGGACTGAACGCCAAAACCATCACGCCTCAGAACAACTTCTTCGATCTTGGTGGTCATAGTATCCTGGCTCAGCAAATGATACTTGTGCTTCGAAAGCAGACTGGTGCCAATATTTCCATCAATACCCTGTACGAAAATCCTAGTCTCGAAGGCTTTAGCACGCAAATAGACCGACTTCTGAAGCCATCAAATGGTGTTGATGATGCTAAGCAAGCAGATGATGCTTATTCGCGATCCCTGGACGAATTACTGCAGCAACTAGCTGGCAACTATCAAAGCGCCGATCCGCTGACTATTCGCGCATCATCCAGGCCGACAGTTTTCCTCACGGGTGCAACAGGCTTTTTGGGTGCCTACATCATTAGAGACGTGCTTGAACGAACCAGTCGAGCGGTGAGATTGATTGCTCACGTTCGGGCAGCTAAGAATGAACAGGCTGCGCTGGATCGTCTCAAGGGTTCTTTGAAAGCATATGGTCTCTGGAAAGAAGAATGGTCAACCAGACTGACCTGCGCTGTTGGTGATCTATCCAAACGACAACTCGGTCTCGATGAACCAACATGGCAAATGCTATCCCAAAACGTCGATGTGGTAATCCACAATGGAGCTCAAGTCCACTGGGTCAAACGATACGCAGACATGATGGCCTCCAACGTCCTATCAACCCTCGATGCCATGAAACTCTGCAATGAAGGCAAACCCAAGGTGTTCACCTACATCAGCTCCACAAGCGTCCTCGACAACGACTACTACGTAGACCTGTCCACACAACAAGTCAACACCGGCCAACACGCAATCTCCGAAGATGACGACCTAATGGGCAGTCGCACCGGACTCGGCACCGGCTATGGCCAAACCAAATGGGTATCAGAACAACTCGTTCGCGCCGCCGGAGCGCGCGGTTTACGCGGTTCCATCATACGACCAGGCTACATTCTCGGCGATTCAGAGACCGGTGTCTGCAATACTGACGATTTCCTCATCCGCATGCTCAAAGGATGTATCCAACTCTCCATGCGGCCACGCATCATCAACACCGTAAACTCCGTCCCTGCCAACCACGTCGCGCGAGTTGTCGTAGCAGCAGCTCTCAACCCTTTGAATAATGGAGTCCACGTCATCCATGTCACTGGCCACCCACGGCTCCGCATGCACGAATATCTCTCTCTGTTAGAATACTACGGTTTCCGCGTCCCAGAAGTTCCATACGATGAGTGGAAGGAGTGGCTAGAGAAGTACGTCTCTGCAGGTGGTCAAGAAAAAGATCAGGAACAGTTGGCTCTTATGCCGCTGTATCACTTTGTCGTAAACGATCTACCGGCTACTACAAGAGCTCCTGAGCTAGATGATAGGAATGCTGTGCAAGTTCTCAAGGCTGATGGTGAGAATTGGACGGGCATTGATGAAAGTGCTGGCATGGGTATTAGTCGTGAAGATGTTGGACGATATTTGCGTTATTTGGCTGAGATTGGGTTCGTGCCTTGGCCAACGGGGAGAGGAAGAGCGCTACCAGATGTTCAAATTAGCGAAGAGCAGAGACTGGCTGTTGGCGCGGTTGGTGGTAGAGGTGGTGCTGCGGTTGAAAAAGTTTAGATATGCTGTAAGTTTAGGGCCAGATTTCTCTTTGTTATCAGAAGCTTGTCCGAGATCGACAATTACTGTATTACTGTGGTTATTGTATTGAGGTATGAATAGAGAAAATTCAAGCTTTCATATGAGGCGCAAAAGAAGTAGTTTACATATAGGAATGGGCAATGTGTACCTCAATGGTTCTCAGGAGAACTTGAAAGAATGTTATAATTTTCAACGTAGAGTACTGCAAATTACCTTCTAACCATGCTTGGTTAGCGTAAGCCTTATTATGTATATCCAGCCGTTTTCTTTTTGCTTATGTATCAAACTTCGCGCGGAGTTCTAGCCGATTCAATCATAGCGTTATTGTTTGCTTGGAAGAAGACGAGGACTGGATTCAACGAGTTCTCAGGGGTTGGAAATCAGCAGAAAGGTAGAACAACAGGCCCACAGGCCTATCTTTCGGGCTTCTTTTTCATACGCGCATTTCGGCGCATCAACAGTAATGACTTCTTACTGGCTGCGTTGAAGCTTGCAGGTCTTGTTGCAACTGGGCATTGCGCGTCATATGGGCAGACGAAAGCACAAGACCGCCCAGGGCTGTCCTGCAGCTCAGCCACCCTCACGCGGGCGTATTTAGAGACGGTGACAGCCTCGCGATATCTCAGCGTGATCGCATCCTCAAGAGTCGGCTCCAACCCTTGCAGGAGCGAACGGAATATTCATCAACCTTTATTTTCTGCCATCAATAGTTTCATTCAGCACATATGTGCACTGACTGTGGACTGGAGACCTATAGCTATGGCTCTGCGCTGAAGGCTGGCGGTTTCCAGATACGACTTCTAAGGCTTCACCCGGCCAGACCGAAGGAAGCGGACATCGTAGTTGAGCTTCGAGTCAAGAACGAAGCAGAAGCTCCCTATGAAGCAATCTCGTGGTGCTGGGGCACCGTTCCGCCGAGACATCCAATTCGAATCCGGGACGAAAACGGGGACTTCTGCTTCAAGGTAACGAAGAACCTCGAGCAAGCGCTTAGAAGGCTCAGGCTACCTGATAAGTACCGCACAATATGGATTGACACGATATGTATACATCAAAATGATTTACAAGAGAAGAGTCGACAAGTGGCTCTGATGTCGGAGATATACGGTCGAGCGCAAAGAGTCTTGATCTGGTTGGGTGACGAGGATGCTATCAGTCGACGGGCTTTTGCGTTCATCCAGGACCATTTGCTACTTTTGCAGAAGTTTGACCGACTTTGCCAAGAGTCTGCCTTTGATGAAGATTGGATGTCGCTAATCCGCTTCACTGAGAGGCCTTGGGTAGGTGCTGTTCTCATAATATTAGGATGGACTGATCTGATCATCAGAAGTTTAGCAGACGCTGGGTCATTCAGGAGATTGCCCTCGCCGACCAGCACACAGCTACGATATTCAGCGGTAGGGATGAAATCACCTGGAGCCAGTTTTCAGAGGCTATTCTACTCCTAGACCAGGCACTGAAGGGGCCGTTGAATCTCTCACGATTATTCGCTAGAACACAAGACGTGATGGCGTACAGCACGCGAGCAGCTCCGGCATTGGGCGCTATTCGACTCATTAGAGCAACAAGCGCACTCTCAAGAAAGAATGACGCCGCAGCACCTCGAGCAGGCCGGAGTCTTGAGTATCTTGTTACTTCGTTTACCATGTTCGAGACCTCAAATTCCCATGACATTATATATGCCTTGTTGTCGGTCTCCAGCGATGCTTTCAGGCTCAATCCTCAGAGCGGAAGCGAGATGGCCAGAGACGAACTCCTCGTCTCCTCTGAGGGCCCGTCGGTCTATTTGCAGAAGCTCATGCTGGAGTGGTGGGAAAGTCATACAGCGAAAGTGGCCTTTCTTGTCGACTATGAAGCACCTTATGTCGCGGTATACAGGCGCTTCATTTCCTTTTGCATCAGCAACGCCAGTCCGTTTTACAAGCTCGATATCCTGTGCCGGCCTTGGGCCCCGGAGCCAGGCGCTACAGACGAAGTAGTCCCATCTTGGATCTGCACCATGGCAACATCTGCGCACAGGTTGGTGGAAAGAGAGGGCGTAGGCAAGAGACTCGTGAGACGTAACGCCGATTCTCTTGTAGGAATGCCCGGAACGCTACGATACAATGCTTCATATAAGCCTGGCCCGACCACAGGGAACCAGGTCTTTAGGTTCCACGAATCGGTCTCCAGAAGCATGTTTGTTAAAGGCTTCATCTTGAGTGAGCTTGAGACATTGGAATTACCCTCACAGCTAGGCAACATACCACCCGAATGGCTCAAACTAGTGAATTGGCATAACCGCGGCGACCTCCCTCCTGAGGAATTCTGGCGAACGCTTGTCGCAAACCGGAATCACAATAATGAAGAACCACCGCCATTTTATCCGAGAGCATGCAGGGAGATTTTCCAAGACTTTGTTGACGATACTCTAGACATTTCAACCATGCTGGCACAGGGAAGCACAATCATCACGGAGTTCCTGTCTCGTGTGCAGGCGGTGATCTGGAACAGAAGACTAATGCGCACACGCACTGGTTTCCTTGGTCTGGTACCAAAGAACGCGTTATACAGCGACTTCATTGCTATCCTAGACGGCTGTAGTGTGCCAGTAGTCCTTCGGAAACACTTCAAAACCAAAGACGATCTTGATCTCGAGGCGAGAGATGATGCAGATCGACAACAGAATGCTGTACAATACGTCGCTAAACAACTGGTCGCAAGGTATCGCGAGCGTAAAGCCAATCGAATAGCTCGAGCAGCCCAAAGAGCGTACGAGTCATTACAAGAGCATGCGCCTAAGATGACATGGTCCATAAATCTCGATAAAACCAACATCGATGCATCAGACTCTGCAAGCAAAGCAAGAGACCACGCGCTCGCCTGGTCGATATTAGAACCCTCGCAAGAGATGACTGCAAAGAGCCATGTGGCTCCTTCTTCAGTAAAAGCAAGATCATCTACTCAAGATCCTGTCGCCTTGGAAAATGAAACCAACTTAGAGGCAATTGCCAATGTTCGTCTGACAACATACTCCAAGGATTCTACTAGCGTCAAGCGCTCGCGAGAGCCCGACGAACATGAAGAACCTCCATCTATGAAGCGTCCAAAAAACAGTCAGATCAAAATCGATAATCCAGTAGGGCAGGGTAAGGCTCGTCAAGACTGGTATTGGACGCTTATCGGTGAATGCTACGTGCATGGAATGATGGATGGACAAGCCAGGCAGTTCCAGAGAGAAAGCCGAGTATCATGTATCGGCGACGGCATATTTGAGATTCGATGATATTCGATTTGTGAGATTCTCTGATAGTTTCATGTCTAATTCTACGAGTACTTTTCAATGGGTATTCCCTCATACTTGAAGCATAATTTACCCTTCCCATCCCGATTTTGCGTGTCCATCAACTCTTTTGCCGTCCACGGAGCTCCATAGACTCCAAGGGACATAACCGAGTCCGGCCCAAACACCTCTCCTTGTCTCGCGCTATAATCGGTCCGTCGTTTCGGGTCTTGCTCTTCCCATAGTGCCCAGAGTTGATCAAGATTCGAGTGGTGGAGGAAAAACAGAGGGTCATTGACTGAGTTGAAGGGATCCATCATCTTAAAGTGGTCAGTATAAGAGAGATCCCTCGAAAATATGGAAGCTCACCTCTCCACCAACACTCATATGTCCAACGTTATGAAGTTGCATGCCTATCACTTGGCAGAATTGTGCGTATGTCTTGGAGTTCAGAAGTGGTCCTAAGACCTTCTTGTTTGCAGTCTGGTCTACAACGTTCGGGTTGAAGTCTCTTCTGAGGCAGCGCGTGTTGTTAACGGCCATCTTGCCTTGAGGCCCAATGCGGAGTGTGCGATTGACGAATGGGCCATCGGCTAGAGATAGCGAATTAGCACCCAAAGCTCGACGAGTGTGGTGTGCTCAGGTTCGTACTTATGCATCCACCGCCTGTTCCACCAAATCCGAAGCCACCGAAACCACCGAAACCACCAGCATTCTTCTCCTTCTTTCCATTCCCACCAAATCCAGAAACCGGGTCGAAAAGGGGTGATTTGACAAAGTCGCCACCAGCATCTTTAGAGTCCAAGAACCAGTTCCAGTCTTACAAGTCAGTACACACTAATGCATCCTTTCTCTTCTACACTCACATGGTAGGCCTATTTTCAATCCACACTCTTCCGTCAAAGCATCTTCATATGACTGAATCGCATATCTATGCCACGGCAAAATCGATCCTCCGCCATGTACGTCGTCGTGTGCAAACGGATTGAACGCAGCGCCAGGGTGAGGTTGTCCATCTTGCGGGTGTCCGAATTGACCAGATATACCAGTCTCGTTGACGTGGAGCGCGACAAAGTCATCGTAACGCGTTTCGACTAGAGGGTAGTATTTTTTGAACTTTGAAGGCTTGTTCATTAGACAGTTGACTGCGGTGGTGAAGCCTTTTCGCTCGTCAACGGTCAGTGATCGCCTATCAGTCATTAGCATTTGAACATAAGCCTGGTCTGCTGGACTTTACCATTCCTTCCTGATTCGAGGATTCGTACATCCTGCCTGCGCAGGTGTCTTTGGCTGTTCGGCTGCTTTTGGCTGTTGTGGAGCTGCGAACACCTGCTGTAATGCAACAAGTTGCACCACAAAAGAGGCGCGGAATAGCATCTTGACGAGTTGTGAGCTTCAGGTACTAATTCGCAGAATAGAAATGCTAAAGAAAGAACCAAATACGGGAGATGAAGAATAGTTTTATGCACGGTGTCTCTTAACTCTTTCAATATACTTAGGAACAATCTACGCCAGGGGAGGTCGAACTTAAAATTGTCTTAATAAACCATTCGGTCTCGCTGAGAGCGACATGGCATCGCATATGCCCCTACGTTTACGTTTTCAATGAGTCCATTGGGCTCCAGAGCCAATACCGTGGATCAACGTGGTCTAAGAACTTCGATTTTTCTGGTCGGAAGAAATTAAGTAGGGTCAGTTCCGGAAGAACTTGAGGTAGTAATTTATCTAAACGTGGTGGCGGTTGGTCCGGATGTATTCAGTGTGCCCTATGTTGTTGTCTTTGTAAGGCGGCTGAATATATTGCTTTGGCATTGCTCGGACGTATTTGTATTCGTAGCTTTCCAATGGGTTGAGGTAAAGCTAGCTCAAAGCGATAAGCCATGGTGGATATGGGAACTTGATATTTGTAAGTAGTGAGATAGACTAGCCTCAAAGGTATCGAAACACCAAAGTTATACCAAGGTACAATAATCCCTGATGTGGAATATGCATCGTGATAAAACACAAGAGCATCTCAACGTGGAGCAAATCAGAGCTCGAGGGTATCAGTGCTTATATGGAGGAGTAGAAACTGTGGGGAATCGAAGCCTATATCGCTTGCATTAAGGCAACTCTCCAACCTCGCCTTGAAGAATCAACTATTTCATAGCATAGACGCCAGATTCAATCAAGATACTTACAATTTCTCGGGTGTTCAATTTCATTAGCATACACAACTGATACAGGGAGTCACTCGCATACACCACTCAAGCCAGCCATAAGAAGACCAATTCACCATAACCATGGCTTCCCCAATAGCCTTTAAACCTCTTTCCGAGAACAAGACCCTCCAGATACTCTCAGCAGCCGAACAAGGCCACTACGCAGTCGTAAGCCCAGTAATCTACAACCTAGAACACATTATCGGCTCCATCCGCGCCGCCGAAGCAAAACGCGCCCCCCTCATAATCGAAATGTTTCCCTGGGCCATAACATTCTCCTCCGGCCTGCTTGTCCACTGCGCTGCGCAAGCCGCCAAACAAGCCACAATTCCTGTTTCTGTGCACCTAGATCACGCACAAGATGAAGAGCAGATCCGGTACGCGGCAGACAACTTGCCATTTGATAGCATCATGATTGACATGTCTCACCATGAGCGCGAGGAGAATTTACGAAAGACGAAAGAGTTGACAGAGTACTGTCATGAGCGCGGCATTGCGGTTGAGGCGGAGCCGGGGAGGATTGAGGGTGGTGAGGATGGGATTGCGGACACGGCAGAGTTGGAGGGCGTGTTGACGACGGAGAAGGATGTGGAGGATTTTGCGGCAGCGGGTGTTGATGTTTTGGCGCCGGCGATTGGAAATGTGCATGGGAGTTATGGCGCAAGAGGACCACAATTTGATTTGAAAAGGTATGACAGTACGTTGCAGTGCCCATGGGCAAAGCTGACGAGGACAGGCTGCAGAATATACAGAGCTCAATTGCGGGTAGAATGCGAATTGCGTTGCATGGAACTACTGGTGTTCCGGATGAGTTGCTGCGGCAGTGTATAGCGAAAGGTGTGACTAAAGTGAACGTTAACAAGTAAGTGATTGGAAGATTACGGAGCTTGCGAAAGCGATGGTGTGGAAAATCGAGAAAATGCTAACTGGAGTAGAGTCTATCAACAATACTACACAGCGCATCTAAAGTCAGAAGCAGCAACTCTCAGTCTGACGAAACTGATGGAAGAAGGAGTAGAGCATATTCAACGGGGACTAGAGCCGTTGATTGATGCATGTTTATCGGCTGGTCAGGCTTGAATAGTGTACTACAACGGTCCAGCTTTTCTTGATTGATGCCAGCGAATTGCGGGACCTGCTTCTAGAAGACCCGACGTATGCGGTCAATAGGATAATGGCTTGAAATCAGAATATGGTACATTAGAAGGGTATATAGGGGTATGCAAGAATTGCGGCGAGGCAAAGGCACCACCTCGTAAGCCAACTAGGCAGTATCGTGCCGCAGAACGAACTCGAGAAGTTATAAACAGTGTGCAAGCCCAGTTGCGCGAAAGAATCTATACCAGATCATCTTGAGATGCCGATGAGCTACCCACAGCGTTGTCTGTCCCCTTTTGCGGAGTCATTTTATTTCGCTTTAGAAAGCTGCCCAAGCGCGCACTGAAACTTTTCCGTCGCTCATTTGCGGCTTCGATTTCCACACCAGCGTCATCGTCGTCTTCAGACCTACTACGTCTGAGAGCAGACGGATGGGTAGTATCAAAATAGGAGCTACCGCCAGCTGCATCTTCGTAATAGTCAGCGCTTGCTTCCGACTCAGAGTTTCCGCGCAATCGGGTTTGCGGATTTGAGGGCATGTTTGGTATGCGAGGACGAGTGGTGTGTCTAGACCGCAGTCCACGTCTGCTCATGCCACGGCGCAGGGAATCGGCGACCACAGCACTCAATGAGGATGATAATGGTGACGTGAACGGAGCTGGGTAGATATTAGTTATAGAATGGCGGTGGGAGATTGTCGGTCCAGGAGTCAGGTGGTTTTGAGAATGATGAGGGCTATGTGAGTTGTTTCGCGGTGTACGAGGAGTGTACGGTAACGGGGAATCCGATTCAATTGCGTTAATGTCCGGTGATGAGTGTCTAGCTTCAAGAACTGATGGGAGAGTCTGAGGCGTGTGGCGTTGGCCAGGGAAAAGAGTTACGAGTGGTGCCAGAAACCTTTGTATGGAGCTTTTCTGCTTATTATCGCTCTCCTGAGCGCTGATCCATGGATTTCCATTGAGAGGTAAGGGACCAGTTGAGTGATCTGATGTTGTGCCATAGGTTACAATGGTAGGTCTTGCAGGCGTAACTGTCCCAGAAGCTGCTGCAGAGTCCCAATGATTTCTTTCAAGGGACTCTGGTAATGATATGTCACTTCTATGGCTGGCCATAGACTTTCGGTGTTGGTTGTGCTCCATTGAAGATGCGTTCGATACACTGCGATCCAGTGTTACTCGGGATCCGCCTATAGTTGATTAGCTTGAACTATGTAGACAATGAAAAATCCCAAGATATCACGCTTTATCCACATCGGGCAAATCTGGTAACACAGCTTGGCTAGTACATAAAATATCGAGAAATGCATCGTGATCCAGCCAGTATATGTAATGAAGCAGATGGGAACTAAGGAAAGCCGAGCCGCCGCAACGAAAGCGTAAAAATGAAATGGGATTTTTGGTGTAACGTACCAACTTCTGTGATAGACAGGTCATCCTGATAAGGATCTCCTTCCCGCAATCGAATTGCTTCCTCATCTTCATCATCAAACTCCTCATCGTCGTCAGAAGGCCTTGGTCGAGCGCTGGTGATAAGCCACACTCCAATAAAAGTCATGGCACAGCCTCCGATGAATTCTCCAGCTTCGTCTCCAGGTGTTTTCTCAAAGTCACGATATAAAACCGCACTTCCAAGGATAACACAAAGTGTAAACATGACAAACTGAGTGGGAATGACCTGGGTTGCCTCGAACCTTTGAAGAGCGCGGTTGACGTATTTGATTTGCATGACTGCCGTCCCGACAAGCACTATCACCAGTAGATAAGTGACTGGAAAGGTAAGAGCTTGGAACAGGGTGTAAGAGAGTAGAGATGCTACGCCTTTGGTTGATAGTGCGGTATAACCACCTTTAGTAGATTAGCGTTTGCAGTATTATTCAAATGGAGAACTCACCAAACAGGCCAACAAGACCTAGATCAATGAATATTGATTTATCGCCATACTTGTTGCTAGCCAGCATTAAGGCGCATATCATCAAAGAAGTGATTCCAAGGTAAGTCTCAAATTCCCAAGTGGTTATCAGTGACCATATTTCATCGGGTCCTAGTTTTGGGTTGCTTTCGTTGGCGCTGAAAACAACAGTCACGGCTCCAGCAACAGAGATCAATACTCCAATTAAATCTCTCCAGCGAAAGCGTTCCTTCATGAAAAACGGCGCAATAATGCAGTTCGATATGATCGCGACGACTCCGAGTGGTGACACGATAGAAGCTGGCGCAAATCCGTAGGCCAGAAAGTTTCCAGCTTCGCCAATCGTCATGGTGATAATGCCAGCCCACCAGTACGGCGAACTGAGGTATGATTTCTGCGCCTCATCTTCCTTAAGTTCCGGTTCAGAGTCATGGTCGGCTTGCGCCTGGTCCGACCTGTAAGACCCCAACAATGGCTCCCGCTCATCTTCGCCATCAGTATCATCCTCCGCTCTTCCATTTGCGCCTTCTCCATTCCTCCTCCGTTCTTTCGCCGTCTGAGCAGCTTCTCTCCTCCGTTCAGCTTTTCTGATCAGCCGTCTCCGTTCCAGCCACTGTTCGTTCAATCGCAAATGAGCATAGCGCTGGGTATTCAAAGCGATGGATATTAAAACATTGCCGCATATCGCCGTAACAACCCCAATGATGGAGTTGAAGGATTCGCGATCGCGCTTGCCGCCATTGTCGACCACGCTGGCTATTGCGGTTGCTGTGCTTTGGAAGACGGATGCGGCAGCATATTGTGAGGCCGGGATTTTCATGTGCGAATGCGTCGGGGCGTGTCCGTCGCGAGATAGTTCGGTCACGCCAGGTGACTGGCCTCGTGAATGGTATAAGGACTAGTTGGTGTGGGTAGTCGCGTTTATGAGGGAGATCTTGACGATGAGATCATGGTGCGGAGAAAACCGGTGGTTTGCGATGGGGTGTATGGTTGAGTCCTCTTGGGCGTTCGATGCTGGGTTTCGCTGGGCGGAGATTTATTTGGGTATCTGGTGTCGATGTATGAGGATTCTTAGGTTGTAGGATTTAGGAGTCGGTGGTTTGAGGCAGCGACTAGTTCAAGGTCAAGGTTGGTTGAAGAGAGGAGAGGAGAGAAACGAGACTTGACTAACCGCCCAATCGTCAACAACCTCTCAGACAGGGATCATCGGGCAACAACACTCGTCTCAACTCCACCTCCAGCCTCCCCATACAAGCACCCTAGAAATGTCACTACTATTTAGTATGTTCTTATCGTGAATAGCTTGACACTTGTATTTGAATAGACAAAATGAAGCCAAGAACAATGCTATATGGGGCTGCTGCCGCTCTGGCAGCTGGTACTGGCCTGGCTATGTCAGTCGGCCCATACACTGAATTCAAGAGCATCCTAAAACAACAAGAAAGTAATAGCGTAAGTCATAATAATACCTGGACTTGCTTCTAGTTTCTTTGATCAATATCAGAAGCTTCGAGCGCTTACTCATTGTTTGGTGTATGATATCAACCAGTACCATACTAACCATGACATAGATGACAACACAAGCACTTGATCTCCAAGATCTATATCCAGCATGGAATTTCTCTGTCCCAATAGATCACTTCCCAGAGGATGATAAATACTCACCCCATCTCAATGGCACTTTCCCTTTACGCTATTGGTTTGACGCCCGCTACTATCAGCGTGGAGGTCCAGTTATTGTTCTTGCGAGCGGCGAAACCACAGGAGTCAATAGGCTGCCATATCTTCAAAAAGGCATACTTTCTCAGCTTATCAAAGAAACTCACGGAATTGGCGTTATCCTCGAACATAGATACTATGGTCATAGTATGCCAACTGAAGACCTGAGTACTGAAAACTTGAGGTATCTAGACACTCAACAAGCACTGGCAGATTGTAAGCTTTTCATGACCGAACGGTTGAGACATGTGCTAATGAATTGTTCTGAAGACGCTTATTTTGCCAAACACATCAGATTTCCGGGACTCGAATGGGAGAATTTGAGCTCAGATTGGACTAGCTGGATCGTTTATGGTGGTTCTTATGCTGGTAGCTTTGCGGCTTTCTTACGATTGCTTTATCCAAAAGTATTCTGGGGAGCCATATCCTCCTCAGGCGTTCCCGTCGCTGTCACAGACTATTGGGAGTACTGGTAATCTATTGTAACTCGCGCGATATTAACAGGAGCTGACAACACAAATAGGGAAGCAGTGCGTCTTTACGGTCCACAAGCATGTATCAAATCAACCCAAGAAATTATCCAACTCGTCGACGGCATCCTACTCGCCAAGGACGACGACCTCAAAAATAAACTAAAAAGCACATTTGGCCTACCAAACATTACCTCAGACACCGACTTTGCCCAAGTGATTACAGACATTGGAGTCGCCGGCTGGCAAGGCCGAGTATGGGACGCCGACGTGTCCTCAAACTCCTTCGAACGCTACTGCAGCAATATCTCAGCACCAAGCATTCTCTCCCCAGCATCACTCGCGCAACAAGCGAATGTGATATCTCTCATTCAAGCCGAAGGCTCCTTGATACCCACGCCCACCTTGGTGAATGCCACACTTAACCTCCTCTCTCTCATCAACAGCACAGCAATAACCCCCTGCGCTGAAACCAACAAAACGCAAGACGAATGCTTCGGCTCAGCGAACGCGAGTTTCTGGAAACAATCGAACCTTTCTACTTCTGAATGGCGTTCCTGGACCTGGCAATATTGTACCCAATGGGGCTACTTCCAAACTGGTGCTGGAATACCCACGAGCATAAAACCAGTTGTGTCACGCCTGCTGACAATGGACTATATGAGCCAGCCATGCGTCCTCGCATTTAATATGAGTCTTCCAATTAAGCCTGACATCGAGAGTGTCAACCAGTATGGTGGGTTCAATATCAGCGCAAATCGCCTAGCATTCGTAGACGGACAGGCAGAGTAAATCTATTCTTCCTTCTCCACCTTCCACTACTTGCATACTAACTACATTTTTAGTCCATGGCGTTGGGCAGGCGTCCATGCACCCACAGCCAACAAACGAACAGACGATATCGAACATCCCTTTGTTCTAGTACGTACTTCCCCCATCAATTTGACTATCATCTTAAGCTAACATATCTAGATCAACGGCGCAGTTCACCACTGGGACGAATACGGTCTCTTCAAGAACGAGACGCACAAGGGTAGTATCCCATCCGCCGTCTCCCTCGCGCAGGAATATGAGCGTGCTTTTGTGAATATGTGGGTTTCTGGTAAGTCTGATACACATCACGAAAGGAAGCGCAATGGAAGATTAAAAAACAAATCTAGAGTATTCCTGGCGCTGTCGCTGGCGCGGCGAATGTACTTCAGAGACCAACGAGCGTGAAGACCATCCGATCGGTCCAGCAAGAAATCCGTTATTCCAGCAAGCTATTCACATACATAAGGACGATTACTAGTAAGGGTGGTAGAACATGAGACCAGTAATCCAACCTGGCCATGGATGTATATATATATATATGATCTGTTAGTTCAAATAAGAGCGCGTACCGCCATGCTACCCCGTTGCGCTATTATACAATGCGACGAATTCTACCTTAATGCAACGAACGGCAGGACTTTCAAGGCCTCATAAGTAGTTCCACCACAGTTTCCGGGCGCAAGACTCGGAGATCATTATAATGCTGCCCCGTGCCCAAAAACAGCACTGGAATTCCTGTGGCATGCACCATGCTAACCAAGGTTCCTACCATATCGCCCACAGTATCACACTTGCTAATGATAAAACCATCTAGTCTCCGTCCAGGTCCAAACGCTGCGTCGAAGTTTCGTGCTTGACTTACGGAATCCGTACCGACCAGTGCTTCGCCGACCATGAGAATTTTATCTGGGTTTGCTAATTTTGCGAACTTCTCGAGAGAGGACATAAGGCGGGAGTCGTTGTGGCGACGTCCCGCAGTATCAATGAGAACGACGTCGAAGTTGTTGCTGGCAGCGTAGGTTACTGCATCTCTCGCAATATGGGCGGCATCTTTACCGTAGCCGCGCTCGTAAATGTCTACAGCCCCGGCGTCTTGGCGGGCGGTCAACTCTTGCAGGTTTCGTACGTGGACGCGTAATTGCTCGACGGCACCGGAGCGGAAGGTATCGCCAGCGGCAATGAGGACGCGGAGCTTGTTTTGGAGAAGGAAGAAGCATATTTTGCTGAGATTTGTAGATTTGCCGACTCCGTTTACGCCGACGATGGATATTACGTAGGGGCGTTTCCCTTTTGTGGCTGCGATTTCGTGGAGGAGGTCGAGGGGAGTTGTGGGGGTGAGCATTTTGCGGAGTGCGCGGTCCATGGCAGCGCGGATGGTGGTTTCTATGCCTGTAATGCGTTAGTTGGACGATTGAGAAGAGTGGTGGTGAATTACTTGTAAAGTTGCTGGTTTTGGTTCCAACCAAGTCTTGCTGAAGAGTTTCGCAGAGACGGACTGCTGCTTCGCGCGCGACGTTCTTTTTAAGCAGATGGTCTTCCATTCCTTTCAAGGGGCCGTCGAGGTCCGCGGCGGTAAGTGTCTTGCCGCCCACGACATTTCGGAACAGACCGCCTATCGTGCCTAGACTCGAGCCAACAACTCCAGTTGCCTTTTTGGAGTCTGCATTCTTCTGCTGTGCTGCTCCTAATATCTCATTCATCTCTTCGCCAATATCCTTGAGCATGAATTGGCCATCAGCAGTTGTTGTACCCCATGATGCCGAGTCAACTGCTTCCAAGTTCGCTCTGGAGCCTCCATCTTCTTGCGGATTCGAGAAATCTAGCTGTTGATCATCTCCGTCGTCTTCGTATCCATCCGCGCCCCAGTTGCGCTTCTTTTTCCCCTTTAATGCTTGCTTTTTTTTCCCTGAAGACTCGTCACCAGATGATTGTACGAGGCCATTGATTGTAGCGGCGGCGGCTTTTCGCGATCGTCTCGAGCCACGAGGACCACCCTTTCCAGTCAAAATGTGTTGTGCTGGTGATGCAGGTCTTGACGGATCGGATATGTCGAACGATCTGCTTAGCGGTCGTTCTGACTCGCTAGGAGCAGTATCCTCCGCGCTCAGGTCTGCAGCAGAATCTGTAGGGGCTGTGACTCTAAATGATGGCGCGACTGTTGCGTCAGTCTTCTCGAGGTCTTGGATTTGGCGCTCGAAGTAGGGATCGAAGGGACAGTCGATCTTGGTAGTGCGCGGTTTCGATAGTTGGTCTTTGTATAATTCTGTGAAAAGGGCGCGAACATTATCCAGAAGTTTATCTATCCACGAGATATGTAGGAGACTTTGGTACACGGCCTGAAGCTGTTAGTCGCTACTTGCTCTGGAGCGTAAGAGTGTTACTCACCACAAATATGAGACCAAGATCTTTGGCGGTGGTCCATTTGAAGGTTTGGCCATCTTTGCGGTACGACTGATTGGGACCAGAACGGTCTGTTTTATCTTCTATGAAGACATCGCGGATAAAGGTATTAAGCAGGGAAGCTCCGACAGGGACATAGGTCTTTGACCATAGAACTACGCCGGAGGTTGTGAGTATTTCAAAAGAGTCGAGCATTATGGCAGTGCATATGGAAGAAATGTCTGTCTTATGGAATATGGAGGATGCAGAGAGACTGATGTAAGGAGCCACGGGAGGGTATGTAGAGCTCGCGGAAAGATGCAGCCAGTCCTGAGTCTGGTGAGGAAGGTGGGATGGGCTTCTGGGAAGGAGCCGAACAAGTGGAAGCTGCGACCCTGCGACCCTGGCTTGCGCTTGCCATATTCGTCACCCCTTCCCAAAAGACCAAGAGACTACCTCAACACCAAAAAACAACACATCTCCCACAACCAAACATCTTCAATACTCAATCAGGCAGTCAACCTTGTATTCGTCGCTATCAAAGTACGCTTATTCTAGTGTCCTGATAATCCTCATACACAGGCCCTTCAATTGAGCTTGCTGCCTGGCGCTATTCTCCTAGAGCTTCTGGACACCATATCCAGATCTTTGCGCCGGGCACCTCTTCAACCACAAAATACCCCATTCTCCACCCATCAGTCATTACATCTCGTCTCTAAAACATCTTCACGATGCATCGATCAGGCTTTCAGAACCCTCCGCCTGCTCACTCGCCTCCTCTCCACCATCCTGTCCCTCAACACGTCTCGACCGTCCCCCATCTACGATCACCACCTCCGCCCGCGCCCCAGTCCGCTGGAGCCTCATCCGGCAATTATGGCTATCCACAAGGCGCACAACCCCAACAGCCTGGCCAAGCGCAGTATGGGAACCCCAACCCAGCATTTGGTGGCTTCATGGCAGATCCCACAGCACAAATGGGGCTACACATGGGAAAGAGCGCGTTTGATGCTGGCCAGCAATACCTAGAATCAAACATGAACCGCTGGGTAAACGTGGCTTCATTAAAGCACTATTTCAACGTGTCCAATTCATACGTGGTCAGCAAACTCCGGTTGGTTCTATTTCCTTGGTGGCATCGTCCTTGGAGTCGCACTCAGCATCTATCACATAATGGAGGCCAGGACTTCGGAGTATATGCTCCCCCAAGAGAGGATATCAATTCCCCTGATATGTACATCCCGTTGATGGCGTTGGTCACTTATATCTTATTCTCGACACTGTTGGCTGGTCTACGACGAACGTTTCATCCAGAGCTGTTTGGGTTGACAGCTACAACCGCCTTAGTGGTGGTGTTTCTCGAAATTGCCATTATACGACTGGCCATGTATCTGCTGAGCATCAACAATGAGAGCCAGCTTCTGGACTTGGTGGCATACTCTGGATACAAATTCGTTGGCGTAATACTCACGCTCCTCCTCAGTGAAATCGCGAATCGTGGTGGTGGATCTGGTGGATGGGTCGGTTGGGGCGTGTTCATATACACCTTTGCGGCAAATGGCTTTTTCTTGGTAAGCTTGACAACGTCCTATCTCCTAATCAATGCTGACTCGCCATAGCTCCGGTCATTGAAATACGTCCTTCTCCCCGACACATCGCCGAACACGAACAGTGGCCAAGCATATACTGCCAGCAGATCACATCGCCAACGAAGGACACAGTTCCTCTTCATCTACTCCTTCCCTCTCCAATTCTTGTTCATGTGGATTCTTACTCGAGACAGCGTGCCAACAGCTGTTCTAACAGGAAGTAAATGAAGGGCTTAATAGGCGCGAAGGTGTAATCTAGTATATGTATGATAGTTAAATCTCAAGATGAAAGTAGGTCAAACAGCATCATATTGATCTGTCTCCCAAATGCGAATTATATTGAGACAGGGTGATGATGACCATTCTAAAAATAGATTCCATATTTTTGCACTTTGTCAATCGCGAGGCGATCGCTAAAGCCTTCTTTGAATAGGGTAATCCATTGAGAGAAGGGTACCATAGTTGATGGGAGCTGATTAGCTGGTTGTTGAATGGTTTTTAGTAGTAATATTAGTAATAGTAGAGCATATACAAGATCGCGATGGTTAACCAACCTGCATGCATTGGACATTAGTGGGGCGTTGAATTATGAAACTCTAATCGCTAACGACACGAAGATATCGGCTCCCTTTCTTCTGTACATACTACGCTCTTCTTTCAACAACACACGGCACGGCATGATACCAATCGCAATAACCTAGGCCACCGAAATCCCAGGCCACTTGATCAGGTGGTTGGTCTTCTTCAACACGATGCTATCGCCCTACATTCTCAGCCTGATCGCCTGTGGTCTCCTTTACTACGCGCTCCAATCCTACAAATCTCATGTAACCACCCTCCACTAATTCTCCATCGTATAATGACCTTTCTCCCCAGAAAATCAACCAGGAAATCTCAGAACGGGAGGGCTGTAAACCGGCAAAATGCCTACCAAATCGCCTGCCTCTCGGCATCGACAAGCTATTCAAGGTGATGGAGGCTGAGAAAGCTAAAGCCTATCCCCTACTCATGCTGGGTGATCATGAGAAGTTTGGCGATACGTATGGGCAGAAGAGCGGGCCGTTGTATACGATCATTACGAGAGATCCTGAGAATATAAGGGATATGCTCTCTCGGAAGTTTAAAGGTACGTGAGATGAAGGTTTTCATTGCTGAAGAACCCTCGTAACCTGGACCCTCGTCAAATCGGGCATTGCTGATTTGTATAGATTTCGAGATTGGGAGCGCAAGACATGGTTGCCTTTCACCGCTTCTTGGTGATGGCATTTTCACGCAGGATGGAGCGAAGTGGGAGCATTCGAGGAAGTTGTTGGCGCCGATGATACAGAGGTCGACATTGTTGAACCTGGAATTGGTGGAGAAGCATTTCCAGAAATTGTTGGGAAAGATTGGTGGTGATGGGGCTGGTGAGAAGGATGGTTCGTTCTTTGCGAATATGAAACCACCTCTTTTCGACCTCTCGCTTGAACTCACTACAGAGTTCTTGCTCGGCGACCCAGCGATATTCACTGGTAAGACTGGGATATCAGAGGCCTCCACATCAGACAGCTCTGTCTGGGGCACCGAATTCGCCAAAGAATACAACACAGCATTTAAATGGATCTACAAACGCGAGCGCTTAAAGCAATTCTACTGGCTAGTCAACACCAAAGAACTGAGGGACTCTTGTCGAGCCACGAGAGATATTGTTGCAAGAGTTATTGGGCAGGCGTATGAGGCGTTGAAGGATAATAGTACGAGTCTGGGACAGCACATTGCCTTTGCGCCTCTACTTCATCAAGGTGTTGATACGGAGTTTGTTCGAGATCAGTTTTTGAACTTGTTGTTGGCTGGGAGGGATACCAGTGGGAGTTTGTTGTGCTGGATCTTTTATGCTCTATCGAGAGAGCCTGGACTGTTTAAAATGCTTAAGGAGGAGATGGAGGGGCTATTAGGGGAGGATAGAGAGCGGAAACCAAGCAAGAGTGAGTTGGGGAGAATGGTGTTGTTGGATCAGTTTATGACTGAGAGTAAGTTCTCTTATGTTTAAGCCTATTGGTATCTTGACTAATCGGTACTCCTTACAGCTCTACGCCTCTTCCCGCCTGTTCCTATCAACGGCCGCTTCTGCAAAAACGCAACGACATTTCCACGTGGAGGCGGCGAAGATGGTCTCTCGCCAATGCTTGTTCCCAAAGGCACCTTGATCGCTCTATCAACGTTTGCGACCCACCGCTCGACGGACCTTTATGGCGAAGATGCTGGCAAATTCTCCATCGAGAGATGGAATGATAACGTTGTCAACGAGAGGATGGTTGATTGGTCATTTCATCCTTTTATTGGAGGGCCACGGAAATGCTTGGGCGGTATGTACAAAATTGTATGCTTTACGGATGAAGTGCTTACGAAATATGATACAGAGCGGTTTGCGCTTGATCAGGCGAAGTATCTGACTTGTCGAGTATTGCAACATTTCGAGAAAATCGTTGCGGCGGATGAGACTGGAAATGAGCTTAAGCAAAATCCCGAGGAAAATTGGGTGGATAATGTCAAGTATCATGTTGGGCTGACGATGTCGCCGGATGCTGGTGTTTTTGTTCGTCTCGCGGCATGACAACGGGTCGTCTCTCATTGTAGACTACTTCGAGTCCAATGTGATGATTATGAATGAAGAATAACGAAAAATGGGTTATGATTAGTACTAAAGCAGGGTATATACGGGATTAATAATGGGTATCTTCGACGTTCCGCGTAAGCTCATCATGCTCAAAAGTTCTTTGAAAAGTACTCCTCCCACCAAGAGTCCTCGCCAAACATCATTCTTACTGCTTTCGTGACTTTTGTCTGTACGGGTATTGCCTCCGTATGCTTGCCTTGCCGCTTATAGCAAGTGACCAGAAAAGCAGACGCGACCAGCTGATCAGCATGGTTTTTCTTGACGCCATTCTCATACTCTCGAACAACGAATTCAAGAATATCTTCAGCCTCAGATAATCTGCCTCTGAGAGTCAGGACATGTCCGAGGAACATCTTCCCTAAGAGAGTTCCATGGTGTGTCTCGCCCAATGTACCAACAACAACAGGAATCCGGGAGCTAATGATCTTCTCCGCCTCTTCAAGATCGCCAAGGCCGGCTTTGATGCGAGCGAGGTTCAAAAAGCCCAGCAAAGTGATGGGGTGCTGTTTGCCGAGTTTGCTCTCTCGCTTGTGAGTCACTTCAAGTTGGAGCGCTAGGGCAAGGTGCAGCTCCTCGAGTGGTGCATTATCGTATCGATGCCTATCGTAGCGAGCCATGGCAAGACATTCCATTACATCGATAGTGTCCTGGTCATATTCAGGGTGGCCTTGCTCCCGTCGGAGGCCTTCAAGTGCTTCTTCGTGAAGGTTAACTGCCTTTCCGAACTCTGCAAATTTTCCAAAGACTCGACCTAGATGGGACATGGCCAGAAACGTATCCGTGTGATTGCCATCATGTATGGCTTTGAATCCGTCCACAGCTCTTTGTGAATAAGTTAGAGCCTTTTGAAATTTACACTGTTGCCATAGGCTAACTCCAATCTTATCGATGACGAGCAACGTGTTGAGGTCTCTTTCGCCTCTGTGCTCCATGCAAACATCGAGCAATTCGAATTGCAATCGGTCTACTTTGTCTTCATCTTCCAACCACCAATAGGTTGCTGAGAGGAAAAGTCGTGCTCGAATAGCGATCGGATCTTCGAGACCGATAGTCTTGGAGAGAAAATCGTCGACAATTGTAAACATTTTGTTCGCCTCTTTCCATTGCGCGCTCTCAGCATAAACGAGACCAAATTTGGCATTTTGGCGAATATCTGGACCGCCTACGATTCGCTCTAAGGACCAAGGTCGCCATCGCCCTTCCGATCGTTGGCGGAAATTCTGTTCAATGATTTCTTGTTGTTTCCGCATGTGTTCGATGTGCGGTAAGGTATGTCTTCGTACAATGATATCATTGTCTCCGGCCACTAAGGGAGGAAGTAAGACAACATTAGCTAGGATATTACATGCAGAGTGACACCAGATTGCTTGTTGGTTAAGACTCATCCTTTCTCGAGCCCATCGATGGACAAGCGGATGCATCGAATAGCTATCATCGGCTAGAACGTGGTCTACTAAAGCTCGACTTCTCAAGTCTGCCAAGGCTCCGCGAAGTCTGAGGTTGACGTCGTCTCTATCCAGTCCCTGGACATCTCGTATGATTCTTGGCAAGACCTTTTTCTCACCGAGCGCCATGATTCGTTGAGCTAGGCGAACGGTGTATATTCGCAGTAGCTTCTTCATGGACGGTTTCAGAGCATGTTTGTCGTTGGGTTTCTGTGCTTTGGCTGCCTTTTCCGCAGAGTACTCGATCTGTGGATTCATGACTGCTTGTATCAGGATTTCAAAGTGAAAGCGCTGGCGGTGCATGAATGCGAGGAGATTCAGGAGCTCAAGAGCATCTTCAGAAGCTGCTGTTATTTGTATTTCGATTCCAGAGTAGACCGTCTCGTTATTCGACTGGCTGTTTCTTCTCTGCCGAGCGCCCTTCTCCTGGATGCTCTCACGAAGTCGAGAAAATGTTCGCTCGAAGAAAGCAAGAAAGCTGTCTAAAGTACACAACTCTTTTAAAATTGCGTTTCCGGCATGGACTATCGCTAGCGGTAGATAGCCGAGTGTTTGACATATATCTGTGGCAGTACTTATTGCTTTTGTGGCCCACGGAGAAGGATGACAAGCTTCTGTCAGTAAGAGGTCCACTGATTCATCTTCATCCAGTCCGGTAAATTCAAAAAATCTGGGACCAAAGTTCCCCACGGATCGAAGAGATTGATTTCTCGTCGTAAAAAGAACTAGCCCGGCATCACTCTCTGGCAAATAGCTTTCTGGCGAAGTGTCACTCAAGCGTTCATCAACATTGTCAATGATCAAAAGCCACGGCTGCTTGTGTGAGGACAGCCAGTATTTAACAGCTTTCTCTGTGCCCTCAATTTTGTCGCCTTTGGTTGCAGCTTTTTCGGCTATCTCCGCGTACGATGCTACAGTACTCTCTTCGCTGCCTGCATCGATATAAAACACTCCCCAAAAGCTGAGGGTACGAACGAATTAGTGAGGCCATGATCTGGCGGCAGTTTTGGTCAACGTACTCTTGTTTATTATCCTGCGCAAATTTGCAGCAGAATTGGGTCTTCCCAGACCCCCCGAGGCCGTAGATCACAAATCGTTTCTGCTGTGGTAAAGTTCCAGGTGTGCCAGGTGTCATATACTCCCGCTTGAGCGTTTCGAGAAAAACCTTCCGTCCTCGGTAAGAGCCACTCACAGTTTGTGGTATCATAAAGTGGGCGTTCAAAGATGCTGATCTTCTGATGAATTGAGCAGTTTCCAAAACGTGACGGGTCTAGAATCACAGGGTCAGATCCAACATACGGCTAGCTCAAAGCATAACACACCCTGTTCGCCCAGGGAGAGACGTTCTGCTTGTCCAATCTCGCGATCACTGAAGCAATTTGGTCTTGTATAGTGCTACCCAGTGCCTGAATTGTGGAAGACAGGTCTTGAAATGACTCGTTTGACGTCTCCTGAGACCTTCTTGTATATGTTCTACTCTGTATCAGTATGGTGCCATCACTCGCCATATTTGTCAAGAGAGCTTACATGTTGATTGCTGACAGAAGGATCTGGAGCAGATGATAGCCATCGTTAAGTCGAGTCCAAAGGCGAGCAAACTCATCCTCTTTGACTTGTTTACGGATAAACCTTCGCACCCTGTCGTAAGTAGACGAACCATCCAGGCCATGAACTTTCTTTATCAGCAGCTCTAGTTCCGAAAGAGTTTTCTGAGAGTCCCTCAGCACGTTTCCGGTTTCCCGCCACATGGTGACTGCAGCTTCTTCATCTTGGTTCGGTGTGCTGGTCGCAACATCTCTTTCGAAGCTTTCCTGTATCAAACGACTTATGGCATTCAGGGACTTGATCTCCCCAAGCAACCTATCAAGATCTTGGTCTATCGTTTCGCTGCCTTCTTTCACATCGATCAAGAAAGCTGTCAGCCTGACGGCTACATCAATCACTCCTATTGTCGAAGCGATGATCGAGAAGGGATCCGCCATTGGTCAAATACAACCGGGTCATTCCCGTCGAGTTACCAGTTGTCGCATTGCTAGATACCATATAAGCCAGAGTGTCCGGAACCTGGGTAGCACAGTACGTCGTAGCGAGATCAAACGTTTCCCGCTTTCCAAGGCGCATTAGAGCGTCGCGATCGGGGCTAATCCGCATTTGGACTAGCGTATTCTTACTTCTTATCTTCCCTCTACGATCCAATATTTTGATGTGCTCAACTTCACTTCTAACTTGATTGCCTGAACTGGATCATTATTGGGTTCTTTCTATAGCTCCTAAGTACCTCGAAGCGTCCTCGCTACAGATTGGATTTTTGCTTAAACTGGTAGGCTTTCACACACCAATGGCTTCAACGATAAACTCCGTCTGTCCATCCGTCTGCACAAGCACCGCTTCATTCGGCGCGATCTTGGCTTCTTTTCCATTGACCGTTGCTGACTTGACCTTTCCACCCTTTGGAAATCTGAGTTTGACCTCAATTTCCTTGGGCACCTTGCCCGAGAACTTGACCTGAGCTCTCACCTTGCCAGGAGCCGTCAACATAATGCTATAATCTACTCTACCCCAACGAGTTGGAGCTTGTTTGATACTGATTGCCTTTCCGGTACCGAGCCATTCGCGGGGAACGCCTCGACCGAGATATAGCAGATCCGAGTCTTGGTCTTCGAGTACCAGTGCCCATCGCAGAATTATAGGAATCGTCATTTGCGCAGGAACACAGAAGGCTGCTACTCCGCCAGCGGTACCTGTGACTTCACCCGCTAGCCATGCGCCACGGTTGTGAACATGGTACCTGTGCGAGTATAGGAATAGAACAAACTCATCAATGCGGTCTAGGTATAGTAGTGACAAAGCGGAACCGTACGAGATGAAGCCAAGAATATCGCGAGTAGCCGGAGACGGGACTCCAACGTTAGCTATTACACCCATTGAGCTGGCTCCATAGGCGCGCACTGTGTCCTGGACCTGATTTTGGAGCTCTTTTGGCAGGATGTTTGCATGCAGCAACTCGGCGTACAGACGATGGGGCCAAGCTTGTTCGCTGTCTCCACGGGCTGCCATTGATTCTCTGAAAGTTTGTTTTGTCCCTGGCAGAGGAGGAACATATAAGGTTTTTCCTTTGTCCGTCATGATGGATGCTTTGATGGATTCGACGGTGCGTTTCTGGAGCGCATCGGCACGCTTGAGCCAGTTGGCACTTTCGTCTTTGAACAGTGGAAGCGCAGCAATATCTCTAAAACCACGGATCGTAAATGCACTGTTAGAGAAGTACGGTTTCCACCAGATTTCTGGCCGCCCTTTCAAACAGGCGTCGCTTTCTGACCACCCGTGGATGAGTCCGTGACCGGAATCTGAATTTGGAAGAGCTAGACCTTCTTCATGGAGTTTAACGAGCATGCCAGCTGTTGCCACGATCTTGGCTTTGTGTTTCTGGAGAAGCGCGGTGTCTCCAGTGTAGTGAGCATACTTGGCAAGTAGGGACAATGTCAGTCCGAATTGGCCGACTTGGGGACCACGCATATTGATATCGCCCTCGTCCGAGACAAAAAGAGTGTAATAATTCTCAATAACATCTTTCGCGTGGTTGAAACGGCCGTGTTCGAGATTGGCAGACACAGCCGATGTGAAAATGTCCTGGAATCCATCGTATTCCGAACCAGCATAGTCACGGTCAAATGCCCCGTATTTTGGATAGTTACCGCCAGGCCTTGTCATCAACTCTTTAGCAAACGCATGAGTACTCATATCGGCCCATGAAGAATCTGGTAGCTGGATATTGACTCTGTCTTCGAGGTGCTTCTCCCAGTAGTTCGCAAAGCTGAATAAAGCCGCATAGAACTTCTTGGAATCGACCGATTTTTGGACTTTAGCGAACGTAGGGTAGCTTTTTCCGTAAGTGACCTTAACAACACGACCATTCACAACGTGCTGATTGCGATGCCAAGTTTGAATAATGAAAGGGTCGGGAGCATCGACATCGCCGAAGATGATCGTCTCCCAATAGTCTGTGGCTGAAGTTGGCATGACTTTCCGGATAGCTGGCTTCCATGCACCAACAAATCCTTCCAAGCGGGTATTGCGTCCAGCACTTGCCTCTGGTGCAAGATGCACATTTTGGAAACTGATTTTAGTTAGTAAAGCTTTTTTAAGTATATGAGTATGCTAAAATCCAGAGTCATCTGAGTGGAACTGGTCAGTCACTGAGCTCAGCGACTGAAATGTTGCAAGAAACGAATATAAAAGATTGACCTACCTTTTGGTTGAGCCTTGTGGGTATACCGCAACAACATCATTTGCTTGAACGTTTCCAACAAATCCGTTCCATGTTTGGCGAGTGATTGGGGGAATAGTGTGCTTCACTTGCTCCTCAATTGGCTCACCAGACGCAAGCAATCTATCAGCCAGCATATCATTAAGCGCAAGACCAACTTCTGCAATGCTCAAGCCAGCATATCGCGGGTACTTGGCGTTTGCAGGAGGATTGAAAGGCTCAGAGGTTCGAGGAAGGACTCTCTGAGCACCACTACTTGACTGAAATACGATGTGCCCATTGCGATTCTGCAGATCTTCGTGGACCTGAGAAAAATGGTTAGATTATATCTTATGTGCTCAGTCCAGTTCAGCTTACAGCCCAAGAACCACCTGCTACATCAATGTCCGTTATTTTGAGATATCCTTCAATTGGAATTGCTTCGTTAGCCTCTAGAGCGAACGGAACTCTCACAGTTGCATTAATGACCTCTTCAAAAAAGAAGGCTGTTGAGTTTACGCTCAAATTAGGCGATTCGACGATAGCCTCAGGTGTGTGGAACTGATATTCTGCCGCTACAACAGCATGGGTAGCACCAGAAAAAAGAGCGAGCAACAAAAACGAGAGTGTACTTCGCGCCATTTCGAAAGATCTTGAAAAGAGCACCGGGTTCTGAAAAAAAACGTACCTGACGGTGGTTTTCTTTATAGCACTTCATGTACTGATTGCAAGTAAGCATTGGGCGCTAATCACTATATTGAAGCAATAGCCCATCACTATACTAATAGCAATATACCAGAATCAGATAGATTCTAAGCTATACATATTTGGACCTCGGACAAACTGGAGCATGCCCTGAGAAGATACCACTACTTCTTCCTCTTCATTATCCCACAAACCATTTAACTGTGAGTTCTTCAAGTTTTATGTAGCTACGGTGCAAAGTTTGACTGCTATGCTCAATATTACTTTACTCAAGATTTCGCGAGATTATATTTGTATGGTGTCAATGCGTCCATGTCAAAGTATCTCTTCTTCTGTCCTCACTGGGACGGTGGACCATGCTCAAGAGTATCGTAACTTGGTCCGTAATAGTCCACTACTTCAGCGGGGATGGATCTTTCAAGAATGGTTTCTTAGCCGCCGTATACTGTACTTCACCACCGCAGGCTTGTTTTTCGAGTGCCAGGATAGTTATCCAGTATCAGAGGCCCATATCGAATTTCCACATAGCACTAGTACCAAGCTAGATCCGTTTTTCAAGGCCGGCATCCGAAAGTTCACAGGTTCTCCCGAATTGCTTTGGTACACGTTGGTAGAGTTGTACTCTGAGCTTGACCTCACTCAAGCCAACAAAGATCGTATCATAGCAATGGCAGGTGTTGCAAAGGAAGTTCGCTCAATCTTCTCGATAAACGATAAAAAGTACCATGCAGAGCCTCAACACTATGAATACATTGCAGGTCTCTGGCTGCGAGACATTCACCAAGGTCTTCTCTGGCAGAGGAAGAATATAGAAGGATCCTACAAACCACTGGCTGGTTATCCTTCTTGGTCGTGGGCTTCGACATTGAATGCGGTCTGCTGGGATCAGAAACCACCGCATTCGAAGCCCGAAATGCAGATCACCCATTTAATAGCGGGGGACAACACTGAAGTAAAGATTCAGAGCCCATGTAACAATTGTAATGCGTTCGACGAATCTACAAACAGTCATCCGGGTCAGTTGTTATTTCCTTATGCTTTAAACAACAGCTTTACTCGTCTAAGAGTAGAAGGCCGAATGACAAACGTGTGGATCCGCGAGACACTAGATGAGAAGCAGAGAAACTTCTTGCGTAAAGTTACCAAGTCCAACGCACAGGAACTATGGACGACAGAAGATGACAAAACCGAGCGCGGTTATGCCTGGTTTCAGCTATGCTCTATTGCTGAGCCATCCATTATCGCTGGCTGGGCAGTGCTTGATAACCTGGAAATGATTCGCTTTGATCCGACCACCAAGGACTACCGTCTTCGGCTTGTTGCATTGCACGTTTCCACAAGGACAGGTATTCTAGGTGGCATAGTATATGGTCAACTTGGTAATCTCGGCCATACGCACAATGCTTTTGATATTCTGCTTCTTGAGAAGACAGAAAATACGAGCCAAGATGAGTATAAGCGTGTTGGCATGGGATGTGTCTTCGACATGACCATCATTCGCGAGTTTCAAAAAGAGCTAGATGTTCAGTTCGAATTGATATAAAGGCTCCCGGTTACAGGGAAGGAAACGTCGAAGGTTCTTTCTGAAAATTAAGTTCTTCGATTGTTCATTATTGAAAGTTTCGGATGCTGTTTGGCGACTAAACTCAACTGGGCGACAAAATGACCGACATGTTCCTATCAATCATGTGTCTACCATCTGCTACGCTTAGCTCCAGTTGATTGTTCAAAGTGCTTGAATCTATATTAGAAACCCGAGGAATTAATGCGTCTTTCCTATCATATAGTGCCGTGGGAGACATCTTCGCTTTTGGTCATGCGGGCTGTTAGCATGTACGACATTGAACAGACAAAGACTACTTCGATGAAAAAAGGAACATTTCAACAATGGGATAGTTCACTATAGTGTCTCAAGGGTGAGGACCAACTTATAGTTGGGATCCAAATTTTACACATAGCGAATGAACACATCCTAAACCTCTGATTGTGCTAGGCTAGATTCCTCAGGTCCTGTAATTGAAGGATCTGGACGCATCATCAACTCAGGATATCACACAAGACTCATGAGCAGGGAGATGTTACCAGCAAAAAACGAAAATACTGGGTCTAGCGAAAAACCACCTCAATATTGGCCCGCTGGTTATGGTCAAGCAACAACGGGCTATCAATCCAGTCCGCAGGAACTGAGTCAAAGCTGGACAGATAAGTTTTCGCCAGACCATATACGGTCGTCTCTTTCACGGTCAGTTACTGTGTATCACAAAGCCCAAGAGTCTCCCAAGAGCGTTCCAATGTCTCGATCCAAGTCGACCAAGACGCCTAGTGCTCCATACAAAAAGTCGCTCTCTAGATCCAAGTCTACAAACGCCCCTGGTTCATACCCAAAAGCATCAGTCGCAAGAAATGGTTCAGACTCTCACACAACAGCTTCTGCACATATTGTAAGTCCCTCCACCAATCGTGTCTCGCCCCAGCGAGCTTTGCAGGCATACGTCAATCGAAATCCTCCAAACTCTAGCCAAGATCAGCATCATCCATTCGGCATCACACCAGGACTGTCACTGCCGATCCAAGAAGATGAGAGTTCGGACTCAGGCCCAGAGCCATATGGCCACTTCATGGCAATGGTTTCCCCTCGTCGTCCTGTGACTAAGAAAATATCAGAATCTCCGCGTCCAATGGGTCGACTACGTAAGCTGTTTGGTCGTTGATCTTCTACGGGTGATTGAAACGAGACATGAACCTTTCCCTATACCCTTACTTTCCAAGCAATGTAACTCCCAAATGACGCCTCATCTAGTAGTAATAAAATCTTCTTTTGCTTCAGACTATATCCTGTCAAATTTGATCAATGTAAGTGTTAAAACAATATAAACAGAATGAAAACGACGCCCAATGGATTTCTGCTATTTATATATGGGATTAACCAATTCTAACTCAGCGAAACCTAAGATATCAAGATTCTTTTGAACTACAGCCTAGATCTAAGGATTCAGAGGAAGTAATGACCTATGCCCGAATGAACGTCTCCAATATACTGCAATGATGGATTGAAGTGAGCTTCAACTTCATTCATTGACATAACGGTAACTGTGGAAATGGTTCTATATCTTTGTAGAAAAGGTTTCTAATAATTGTAAGCTGCCGACCAGACGACAAGATAATCGGCGCAGTCTCATGAAGTGCGATGTATAACATTTGCTACGCTTTAGGATCAAGTGCTTGACCGTCCCCTAAATCCGCAGCACCTTCGATTTTCTCTCGAAGAAGCCGCCAAACAAAGCATCTTGTTTTCACAAACTGCGATGGGACACATCATATAGGTAGTTAATGGGAGCGCTTCATTCATTTTGTCAACTGGTTAGGTGGTATCTTGTCCAAGTCCAATGCCTTGCGAATCTGACTCTCTTCAAGATGCCATATAAAGGCTGCCAAAGTCACCATCCCACTCATTGTCTTGAGCCGAAGAGATTGTCGTTACCTTTCTTGATGAACAATGAGCAGGACAAAGACTGTTCTACCATAGGCAGTCGATGTAAGACTAAGAGATTCTTCCTCATGCCAAGCACATTGTGCTTTAACAATCCCATTGTCGAGTCATAAATTTACCCTCCTGAAATCCAATTTATAGACATAAACCATGTGTCTTAGACCTAGATCAAAAACCATCACCGCTCTTCATACACACCCCGTCCTATAGACAACACAATCTGTCTTTCCCAAACCAAAACAACCCCTCAAAAAGTAGACCATCTAACATGTTCCCAAACGGTATGGGCAATGGCAACGGTGGTTATGGCCCTCCGCAAGGCTACGGCAGCGGCGGTTATGGCCAACCACAAAACTACGGCAACGGTGGTTACGGTCAACAACAAGGTTACGGCGGATACGGCCAACAGCAAAACTATGGAAACCAGCCTGAATACGGAAACCAGCCTGAATACGGCAACCAGGCAGGTCATGGAAATCAGATGGGCTTCCGTACGCAACGTGCCATCCATAGACAAGATCCCTATTGGCAAGATTTCAACAGACGTCACCCAGCTCGAGCTAATCCTGCTGTCGACCAAAACCAATACCGTCGAGGCATTCCAATGCATGTTCCAGCTCTTCCAGCTAGTCTCGGACCGTACGATCCGACAAATCCTGCTCACATTCGGTCCCCTCAAATCGCGTATAGATTGCATAGCGAACCTAACGCGGTCCAGGATTATCTAATAGCAGATTGCACTAGCATGAACGCACTCGACTATCTGCACCCAGTTACGGAGGAACGAATGAGACTCGAGCCAGGACGAGATCTGGAACGCTTCATGGCTGAATATGAGATTGAAGTGGTGACAGAAGAAGCCGCGAACAATTATGGCAGAAACGCTCCACATCATGCGTCTATGGAAGCTGAATATGGCCCCGTGGTTATTCCACAGGTTGAGATAATCCCAACTGCACATTTTATGGGCCAGCCAGCTCCAGCTCATCCTATGCAACGTACCCCAAGCACTCGGGGCAATGCTCGACCACCAACTGCTCATGCTGCACCTCAGGCTCAAGGTATACCTCGCAGCCATAGCACCCACGGAGTTTCTCGATCTTCTAGTCGTTCTCGACAAGCTGAACAGCCCCAACACCAACCGCATCCTGGCAACTTCGACAACTACGGTCGTCCTCTTGGTGTTGGAGCTTATGGCGCTCCAGTTCCTAGCGCAGTTCCTCGCCCATCTACTTCTCGCCGATCTCATCGCAATGAAGCTCCAGCCCCTGCTTCTGGCGCAGCCCCTCGACGCTCAACATCTCAACGCTCTCACCGAAATGAAGCTCCTGCTCCTGCAAACTTCCAAGGTGAAGGCGTTCAGCTAGGCCGAGGCAGCATGCTCCAGCGGGGCTTCAATACTCTGTTCCGTCGCACATCCACTTCCTCTCAACACACACCGGCAGAAAACGCTCGCCGTTCTGCATCTCGACGTGAAAGTGAGTCTGGCCCAAGTCACCGAGAGTCGTCTCGGAGTTCTCGTCGTGAAGGTGAATCCACCTCCAGCCGCCGAGAGTCAAATGCCACTAGTCACACCATGCGACCGCGAGCTAGTTCGCGTCAACCAACTGCAGGTGGACACAATCCTCACAGCGGAACTGCGGCCCTTTCTCGCGCTGCCTCCAACTCTAATCCCGGCAGCGAACGTCGCAGTTCTTCTCGGCGACCTTCCACTAGAAGTAGTCGACATTAACCAATCAATACTTGGTTGCTAGAGTCTCAAATTTCTGAGCAGTAAACTCTTTGCTGCTCTTTCCGTAGTCGTCTCGGCTAGTCCATTCTTTTGGTTCCATTTCATTTGTAATCCACTGGAGAAAATTCATGTATCGACCGCAACAGGTCGAATCCCAATCTTGTAGTCTAAAGGACGTGAAATAAATAAAAATTGCTTTGCCCAACCCCAAACACAATAGCTCTTCGTAAATGTGAAACTGCAAGTGAAGCCCATTAGCAATATACTGACCATATTTATATCACAACCGTCACCAGCAAGGAAACATATATAGATCTTTAGGTCGAGTATTCATTCATATCGTCAGCAGTACAACACATTTTCTCATTTGTCTTTGTTCAATTCTTCCATTCGCTTGTCCAAGTCTTCTTTGTTGGCCTTCTCTGGAAGGTTCTCAGAGATATGAATACCCTGACCCGTATTAGTACTTGTGTACTCGTCAACTTATAACAGCTTGTGTTAGTAACATACCGGGTTGGCTTTGTGTGCCATCTGTGCCATAGTATCAGTTACGGCATTGCCTCCCTTCTTTTCTTCGGCGGCCTTCAATCCTGTTCATGTTATCAATTGGCTGCTTATCTTGGCGGTTCTAGATTGTGTAGATACCTCCCTTTCCATCGGATTCAGTATTGACAGGCATGTTGTTGGGCGTAGGATATTGACGGTTCGATGTATTGTTTGAGAGGTTTGAGGGTTTGGAGGTCGATATAACAGTTTGAAAATGGAAACTAGCAGCCTGCGCGACAGTAAATAAAGACGTGAGGTTGGCTATGACGTACGTTGTCAGCTCACGCGATGTTTTGCAAGGAAGGGGCCTGTTAGGAGGGCCCAGAGGATGAAGTTCAGCCTTGCTCAGCCAAATATTCGAAATTTTCAGATTTTTTTTGTTGCACTTCAACTTACTATAGCTTTAGGATTAAGAAATTGATTAACTAGCAGCTAATTTTTTTTCGAGTAGCGGTCAGGTCTGCGGCCTAACTTATGCAGAAGTAAGGACTTGATGATTCTCTGTACAAGCTTCAACAAGGCTGTCAAAGCAAGCCTGTTAAGCCAAATTGTACTGTCGCCATGTTCGCAATATGGGGTACTTTCACAAGTTAATTGCATCATGAGAGACCAGCTACTTGTGAAATGTATTGCCGTGCTTGCTCTTGGCGTTTAGCCGGATAAGTACAGCAAAGGCTGGCTTGATCGGCTTACTGATTTTGGCTCTTTATGTCTTCAGATAAATTTATTGACTCTGTTTTGATTGATCATGCCTAATCTGCATACAATCCTTTGAGTGGTTGGTCACTCAGAGAACAGAGCATTTGCCTCAACGGTCTCGGCGAATTTGTCAATCACCGTAGTGTGTGCCCATGGTTTCGCTCCCACTTCCTCGCGAATGGTAGCAGCAAAGCAAGATGTCCACTTGATTCTTGGAAATTCCTTAACCACAGCTGCAAGAGTTGATGGATGGATGAGCTTTGCATTTGCTCCAATGTTATCTGCATCTTGTCAGTCGAAATCACATACAGACGATTATGGATAAGATGTGGAATTACCAAAAAGAGTACCGAAATAGATCAGACCAAGAACAGCCGGAGCGGCGCCATGCTCGCCCAAGTCTTGATGCCGGTTGATGACTTCAGCCACAAGATCTGCCTGATCTTCATGTGCTCCGAAAGTGGGCAAAAGCTCCCTTGCCTTGATAGCTCCCCAGAGCTCGAATGAAAGTCTGGTTGATTTGATGTTTTGTGGGGCAGTGCCGATATCGTGAAGCATGCATGAGAGCAGAAACGATTCAGCCAGGCCTTCAGTGTTCTTCAGCTCCCAAGGATTGTAGTTTTTCATCAATGCCATTCCTAAGAGTTTTAGTTCGTTGTATAGTTGATTTGGTTTACGTACCCCAGTAATACACTCTCATTGAGTGGTTGAAGGTGGGCTCTGGAAGCTCGGTTCGAGCATACTCAATGACCTTGATGCATGCTGCTGACGATGGAATATCTATGTCTTCGATCTCATATGGTAGGGTCTCAATTGAGCCAACTCCCTTCAAGAAGGTCTCAAGATTTCGAGGCACAGCGTTCCAGCCGTGGTAGTCGGGACCGTGGGGTTCATGAGAATGGTGGTGAGGCATACTGGCAGAGCTTTAGCAAGATGAATTTCTACGGATGTTTCCTAGAAGTTCTCAAGAATGAGTTCTGTTGTGATGATTTGATGATTGCGTGGCGTATGACGTTAGTGGTGGTGGTGTGATCAATGCAAGGAAGTTCAACTTCAACCGAAACCCAAAAATGGAAGGGACGGCTCTCACAACTTATTTGACTCTAAGCATTGCTTTTATACCAGACGAGCTTCCAAGCTAACAAACTTTCCAGACAATCAAAAACAGAAAACAACTTAGGAAGAAAAGGTGATCACTCAGGCTGACCAATGCCGAAAACTTCCGCCGGAAGTAGCTATTTGCTTTGTCTAATGACATACAATATTTGCAGCAATCTTTTTGTGCCTAGCAACGCGATTTCAGCGTTCCCGGTTCCCCCTATGTACTCAAGGTAGAATGCACTTTGCGGAGTACATGAATAGCCAAGGACAAGTCCAGAAATACTCTTCTCTGACCTCAACTTGGTTAGAGCCACGGATGAGCGGGCCGCGCCGAAGCACTAGTACGTTTCGAGCTAGCTCAGCCTTATCGCTCCAAGATGTTGTTGAGCGAGCTGGTGTGATCGTGCGCAATACACCTACAATTTGACAGATTCCGTCGAATTGCAAGTGGGACATTCCAGTGATATAAGCAAGGGCAAGTTGTCTAGATCTACCCCGGAATTCAGCCCCGATCGTGGGCTCATGGCTTTGATTGATTAAAAGCACGTCTTTCTTTACACTACTATGTGATCGCATTCGCTAATCTATAATAGCGTGTATGCATGCTCCTTACAGCTCAAAACTAGCTTTCTAGACATTTGTATGAAGTTCTAACGGATATATCGTGCCACCGTCAAACCCATGTAGTAGGCTCTACGACGCTTCTTACGTTAGGGCAAGGATCGAGATCGTGCTATATGGTTCCAATTATTGACAGCTCCCTTTGGAAAGCCATTGGTCAATTGAGCGCTTTCATATATGAATTACAAAGCCTAGGCCACATGGTAGCAAGAACGTACAAACCGTGCGTTGAATTCGTACCTGACATTGCTAAATATGGGGACCCCGCTCTCTTCCACCACATCCGAACTGTCTTGCGAACTATCTAGCCAATAACAAAATAGCATGTTAATTGATGGTGATTGCACGTAGACATCTCGAGAGTTGTTTGACACTTTTGGCTCTATAAACTGTTAATTAATGGCTTCGCTATGCGAAAGCCCTCTGTATCGATATATTTGGATGGCCCCCATAGCTGATAATGTGCACTTTCGTATATCAAAGTAACACCGAAGAAGCCCAACTTAGTTGGTTCAAAGGATTCACTTGGCAGGCGAGACTTTGCGATCGCTTTCCAATGTGGTTGTAAAGTCATTATAGTGGATCGTAACTCTTATAGTTGCGGCCGACGTTTAGTCCGTTGCTTTGATGGTGTGAGCTGTTCGCCTGTCTGTTACCAAAACCTTGAAGTATATAAACCTTCACGATTCCCTATAAGACTTGTGATATTTTCACAACCGTCACAAACATCCATCGCTTCGTAACCGAGTCTCTCATTAAACTCATACCTTGTTTTGATCATGCATCTCGCATCTCTTCTCACCTTCGCAGCCGTCGCTGTTGCTCTGCCACAACGCGGTGGTCGTGGTTAGTAGAACCATACGCTTACATAAGCCCCATACTTATCTCTTGACAGGCGGAGGATTCAGAGGTGGTGGTTTCGGTGGTCCCGGTTTTGGTGGTCCCGGTTTTGGTGGCCCAGGTCTCGGTGGTTTGATTGGCAATGCTGCTGGTGGATTCCTTGGGTAAGTCATTCACTTCAAAACTACTCTTTCCCCCAAGCTCTTCACACCCGTTGGACAAGCCCTTGTGCTGTATCCTGAGCAATGGTCATGAGATTATCGTCTGACACTAATAATTTTCAGTGGCCTTGCCAACGCCCAGGGAAATCTCCTTGGTAGCTTGATCGGAAACGGTGCGTCGATTGCGGGCGAAATTGGTGCTGGAATCGCCGACGGTATCAACGATGCTCTTTGGGGATGGCGCCGAACTGTCGATGGTGTCGAGGTCTGGGTTCCACCACCAGCAGATGTTCCAGCAGAAAAAGTGATCGAGTCTTTGGGACGACATGCTGCTCCTTTGCCAGAGGTAACTGAAAAGACTGAATAGGTCAAGATATGGATGCAGAAATACCCGGAACCCGTTTGATACTCTTTCATTTCTGTACAACTACCTTTTCATCGTGGGGTGTTTGGATATCAAGACGTGAGAGTGGGAGCAGGACATTGCAAAATATAAATAATATTCTCTTATCCCAAATCGACCTCGATCAATGTGGTCATTCTCTCAGAGAACCCTTCATACACGTTAAACATACGTTTCCATTCTAACCCTACCTATTTGTAAAGCCCCTCACCGCAGTGTCTTACTCAAGCCACCAAAAAGAATTCATGCACCCCTCACTAATCCCGAGATGCAAAAGCTCATACCCAGCCCCTAATCCCGATGGATTAGGAGGTGAGTATTACGAAAATCCTCGAATGGATTTTACTATCGAAGTTTACGAAGGAAGGATGGGCTTAACTAAGTTAGAGCCCCGTGAAGGAATTGAACGTAGGTCCTTTCGAATGACCTCTATGGTGACTGTCCTGATGCCTCAGTCCTCAGGTTTGACCAGAATATGCCTATCATATTCGCCCCCTGAGGGTTATGGAGGAATTTGCCGATTTTAAGCATATATATAGCCTGCGCGGTGGTTTGATGGGCACGTGGGCGTGCAGTGGTAGATTCCTGTCGTGGTAATCCTCATTTTGGATGTATGAGGGTTTCGAATCTTACATATTTGGGCGTGTAGATACTATGTAGCACATATATACTGATAGGGAGAGAAGTTACTGGCTTTATGAAAGCTCTAAGCTCTATTGGAAACTCAGTGACGGAGAATTTGAGTGACAAAGCAGCGTTAGTGTATGATATGACATACGCCTTCAAAATTTCGTCCTAAAGTCAGCCAAGTATGACTGATATCAAGACAAATAATGCTCAAATTGAGAGGTCTATTGAGGAAAAAGCTACAACATATATTCATTTCAGCTTAGCTTATCTTGATTCTGCTTCGATATGAATCAAAGGCTTATGAGTACCATTGGCTCTTGCGGATTTACAAGTCCAACGCGATACTGAAAGTGGGATTTGGTTGCGAAATTGCATAAAGGCAAGCCTCGGTTGTCAACCCATGATCTTGATATAGCTTGCTTGAAGTTGAAGTTGATAAGAAACATGGAGTAAGCCAAACGTAAACCTTCGACCTGGCTGATGTGGCGCAACGACAGGGGTGGCCACATATCATAGCTTGAATAGGCTTAGCGCAATCAATGATATGCGGTACAGCCACATAGATCTCAAGGCTTCAGTCAACCACGACCTACCGGGGCATCTTCACTTCGTCAAATGTTGCAATATTGGTACTAACTAGGCGTTTGCCTGTTGACGCCGCGCAATCACCCATACGTCGTCATCCCTATCTTTGGTGCCCGCTGTCTTCATACTACAATACCGAACCTGTTCCGCCTTTTACCGTACAAGCCCTGCTGGTTGGAGTTGGGGTCCAAGACCTATCTGCCTCGTGCTTTCTATAAGCTCTCCCAGCCGAGCTCTTTACCTCTCCTATACATTTCAAGAACCTCCACTCAGCAGCTTGATCGACTGTACATATCGGCAATCGCACCTTGTCACGATGGTCACCATTCCACCCGATACTACCACTTCCTCCAATCAACCTCCTCGAGCTCCGAACCCTCCATATCCACTCTCCCCCTCCGAACAAGCGCGGTTGCCTGTACCACTCTCCAACAACCCTTTACATCCTCAAAAGACAGCTTTATCTGAACATCGCGAATCTGACAGCGAGGACGATTGGGATAAAGATGACGATGATGAAGATTGGGAGATCACCAACAAACCAGATGTTCCGGACCCACTAAAGACCGCGCAATCAAAGGATAAAGCAGCACTCCCATCATCTCTAAGGGCTGGACCACCACCTGGAGCTGTGATCAAGAAGAAATCAACGGATAACGTCGAAGCGATCGCCTCACAAGTTTCACTACCCTTGTCCCATACTGGCAATTCAATACATAATAGCCAAATCTCGCTCCCTCAACAAGTCACTCCCCCTCATCTACAAGCAAATCCATTCATACAAAAACAGAACACGGGTGAACAGATCTTTGGCGTTACAAGTAGTCCTAGGCCACATCAACCGGTTCAGGTTACTTATGATGATGGCGCAAACGGTCCAGTTGAACTTCCTGCTACACATACTCCATTGGATGGGCGATTTAGATTCAATCCTACATCTCCGTTCGATGCCCAACCACCTTTGATACCAGTGGATACTGAATCACCCTCAACATTTGGCCCCCGTCATGAGTCAAATGCTTCCAGTCAGTGGGAACCTGGAGCAGACATAAGTTCAATAGATGCGCTATCATCCAGAGCGCACCGACTTCCATCAGATGCTATTGCGACGCCCACAAAAACTTGGGACGAACAAAAAGATTGGGAGAGACAACAACGTGAACGCAGGGAACTTGAAGCAGCCGCAGCAGTAGAACGCGCCCAACGCCAAGATCAGATGCGTCAGGCTGAAGAAGAGTATCATCGTGGAGAAGCAGCGCATCGAGCAAGTGGCATACAAGAAGAACAAGCACCCGCAACTCCTCCGAGACCTGCAGTCATAACAAGCGGAAATCGATCGGCGCAACGAAATCTCCCTGAACACTACTCCATCAAACAAATCCGGTGGTACGATGCGAGGTCTAATAAACTGCGTACATCTCCGATCCTTGTTCAGAATGCGAATGGACCCTGTCCATTATTAGCGCTAGTGAACGCGCTAGTTCTATCAACTCCAGCGCATGAGTCTAGTGGACTTGCCGAGACATTGAAGACACGGGAACAAGTTTCATTAGGACTCCTCATTGAATCAGTATTTGATGAACTTACCTCAGGAAGAAGAGGTGATTCAGGCCAAGAAATACCAGATGTTATGGAGCTCTACGACTTTTTGAGAGCGCTGCATACCGGCATGAATGTGAATCCACGATTTACCTTCGTTCCTGATCGAGCATCTCGGGAGATACATCCTCTTATGCGCCCAACTACTGCTGCTGGAGCCTTTGAGGAGACCAAGGAGATGAAGCTATACCAGACCTTTAATATTCCTTTGGTCCATGGCTGGTTGCCCCCTAGAGATAGCCCAACTTATATGGCCTTTACCCGCAGTGCAAACTACTTTGAGGAAGCGCAGAATATCCAGTTCCATGAGGAAGAGTTGGACCACAAGCTCAATTCGACGGGACTCACCCCGCAAGAGCAAGAACTGTTTGAAGATCTCACCACAATCAAGTCTTTTCTTCAAAATTGGCCGACTCAATTGACTGATTATGGCTTGAAAACTCTGCACGAGAACATACAGCCCGGATCATTTAGTATTCTGTTCCGCAATGATGTAAGCTATACCCCTTTCTTTCAAGAAATCATTGTTTGCTAATACCTTTTAGCATTTTACAATGATATATAAAGAGCCTAGAGCGAACCAGCTCATGACTCTGGTGACGGACGCAGGCTACGCCTCTCACGATGAAATTATCTGGGAAAATCTTGTTGACATCAATGGCAAGGATTCTGAGCTTTTCTCCGGCGACTTTAGACCTGTATCTCATGCCGCTTCCTCTGGGATCGCTGGCAATCGCGGATCCTCGCTGGGCAACTCTCAGCCTATGAACAGCATGCTCGATGTCGGCGATTCGGGCGGCGAATGGTCTACAGTACCCTCTCGGTCTTCACGTGGGCGCCAATCCCAGCCCAACCATCTAGACTCCCAACTCGAGCACCTCTCCGTTGCTGACCCATCTGAGCGCTCCCGCGCAGAACAGGAAGACCACGACTTGGCACTCGCCCTCCAGCTTCAAGAAGAAGAAGAAGCACGCGCCCGTCGCGAAAACGAAGCTCGCCAACGCGATGCCGTATTCGAAGGTCAAGGCCGCGTGCAAGGTGCTGGTGGTAATCGCATCAATGTACCAGTCACCGGTCCTCCGCCGCCTCGCCCGCAGCGCGTAGAACAACAACGGCCGCCAGCTCAACCACCACGCCCCCGTGTCGATCCCGAGGCAGGGACTGCAGAACCGCCGCCTCCAACCTATGAACAAGCAGCGCCGCAGCCCGCATGGGTGCCGCCGGTCAATCACCCTGCGAGCCCGAACGCGCCGGTGCCTGCACCGGGGTCTGGTAGAGGACGGGGCGGTATGGGGATGAGCCGGCCGATGGGTGGTATGGGAAGGGCGCGACCGCAGCAGCCGGTGGGAATGAGAGAGGATAGGGATAAGTGCGTGCTGATGTAGGCCAGAGAACGCGAGTGTTTTTATGTTTCAGATTCCCCAGTGCTTAGACACTTGTCAGTTCAATTTATATACGAAAGTCGGATCTTGACAGATCTAACTATTGCACGATCTCGAACATGTTCAAGCATCAAATCGTGGCTATCTACCGACCTAACGACAAAGCCTCATACACAGCCTGTATGTATCGGCTTTACCCCCAACAGAATGCACTTGGTGCACCCAGATCTTGACAGCATTTCACAAAAGCCCCCGAGTTGAGACAATTCGTTTTCTGAGCCGAGCACTACTCAAAAGTCAGCTCTATCAAGTGCAGAAGAGCATAGAAAGGTAACCTGGTGATTCGGGCCCGGGTAGTGAGCTCCTGGAAAGATGCACGTTTTTGTTGTTTCGAGGCCTGCTTGACAACATGACTCTGTCTTATCGTTCCATTGCGGACCTTGACCATTTGATGCCTGACATTTGCAGTTTTGGCCTGCGTATGTCAGACTAGATACGCCTTGTTAGCTACGTTTTGTGAGATCTTGTTGAAACATGCCTAGTAAGAAATGGGAGGATGAGTATGAGATTGGGAATGATGGCCATGATCGTATGTGTAACCTGGATGGAGAGGTTTGAAAGTTTGGTTGTTCTTACTGTATAATGAAGGTTGTGGTCCCTTTATATGCGCGAACTTGCAGGCTTCGATATCAATCGTGTGGAGACTACTTTTAGGTAGTCTCATATGTTAAGGAGTTATTCGCATATCGAGATTCATTGGATGAAGCGGTCGCACTGTGCTCAGACTAGACTGTTGGGGAAGTGGTACTGTGCTGCCCTCGCTACTTAGTGCTTACGATATCTAATAGAGCTAAGTAGTCTGATCAGGCCTAAAGAATCTTGTAATACCTTGGGCTCTAGGATTGATTTCACAACTTGATCAAGTCCGTAAAATGCCTGTTGTTGGGCGCTAAATACGACGTAGATGACACTACAGCTGGAGCAAAGTTCTGGAAAAGGTGACATAAAAGAGGATGTCGCATGGAAGAACTACCAGGTAAGACTAGCAGGACTCGATAGAGATGTTAAATCAGCGCTAAGTATCGACCTACAAGATACCTAGTTGAGTAGTGTCGATCTACAGCATAGCTGAATAGCATGTCGCTTGCCATGAAGTCAGATGTTGGACTTGCAAGATGAACTGTTCAATACCTACCTACCTACCTATACAACCACGAGAAGTGGTATGATGCACTTGCCGGTTATGACAGTTTCAATTCGATAAAACATTGACTCGTATTGGCGCTCTGGGGGTAGATGTCCTCTTGAATAACGTATATCGATCCCACGTTGTTCCACTGAGGTGGGCGGTAATCAGGTTCAAGACCACGCCATCTCATGAACTGAGCGTACCGAATCGAGAGACTCCCAGTAAAAGCCTTGAGGCTATCGATCAAGCTCACAGATATGTCACGCTAAGCCTTAGATGTCTGATATACGAGATTAAGTTGGAGCGATTTCGCGTTTCGTGAAGCTGACAACGCATCTTGCCTTTACGACAGCATTGAAATTCTTCCTGAGGAGCCCATTCCCTTGACAAGTAAGTCTGTAGAAGTTACTTCCACAACCCAACCAAGCCATCTACCGACTCGCCCAAAGCAGGGTCTTTAGCAGGCTTCGCGACACCCCAGACTCTCTCATACACGCCAGCATCTTCCCCGCCAACCTTAAAATCCCACCCACCACCCAGCGGATACGCACCCATCATAGTGAAGCCGCTTAGCTTGATATCTGGAAGGACTTTATCAAAGTCCTCTTCTTCAAGAGGCCTATCGTAAGCCGGAGTGAGTATCTCAAAATCAGGGGTTCCAACTCCGGTGTCAAATGTCTTGTGCGCTACCCCAGCAGGGATGATAAAAACGTCGCCAGCATTCGCTTGGATCTCTATGCCGCCTTCCTCCTTGCCGTTGCCATGCGTATTCTCTTCCAAGTCTTCCACAGTGTCGGCGACACCGAAGCGGAGGGTAGCGGAGCCGCTCATGACGGTCATGCACTCGTGTGTTGTGGAATGATAGTGAGATTGCTGCGTCGAGCCGTACTTGATAATCCATTGGGTATTCCAGCCATTGCTGTGATATAGGTTGTAGACATCTTTCAGTGATCGGTCTTTGTTTAGGCCTGGATATTGGATGAGCGGATGCTTTGAGTTGGGAATGAGTTTGGTGGGTGGCAAGTGGTACAGTTTTACTTCTACTGGTTGGGTCATTTTGATTATGTCGAGATGATGAGATAGAGATAGACTCGTCATTAGCTTTGAGTTTGTCCTGGACAGGTACTAATGGGGACAAGGTGGGGTTAAGTAGCGGCCGTTTATCATTTTTAGTGACCATTACTTTCTAGGTTTGAGGGGCAACTTCTGTCCAAATGAGAGGAGGAAGAGTTGGCAAGAAAGGATTGGCTAGTGGTTGGTAACTTTGATAGCCTCACGATACTCTACCTAGAGAATGTATAATCACGATTAAAAGTACAAATCGCTGAAAAAGATAGCCCTTGAAAATTCAACCAATATTTGTGCCTCACAAGGCTTTGATCTCTGCATCAATCTCTAGAACCTGCTGCCTCGTCAGATCAAGATTTTTCTTGTCTTGCTCTGATAGCAGGTTGATGTTCTTCTCCTTCACGCAAGCAAAACCTTGCGGCACCCAGTACCATTGCGGCGGCGCATCCTTTATTCCCGTCCAGAAATGTGTCATCGCACCAAAGCCTTGCTCCGGCGAATCCTTATTGTCGTAGATGCCGCCGTTGAACCAGAAGGGTTTCTGCCCCAGGGAGTCTAGATGGAGCATATGTTTGCCGCAAATTATAATATCTGTTGTGGCAGAGTCGTAGTCCGTGGACTGCTGACCAATGTTGCCGATGCTGCCGGCATACCATGGCTGAAAGAAGTACTCAACGTTGGCTAGCTCCATGGCGATCCAATATGTCTCTTTGTCGCCGTGATAGAGTTTGTACGTGACCTCTTCGCGAACTTGTTTTTTGTTCATCCATGTCGCAAAGATTAGTCCAAGGAGGAGGGATGGACGGGACTTGTCGATAGCGACTGCACCACTGTCGGCTTCGTAAGAGGTCACACCTCTGTAAAAGAGTGATTGATTTTGAAGATAAGAAGAGACGGTCCTATTCGCTGCTTCGATCTGCGACTTGAGGAACTTTAACGATTCTCCACCCCGACCCTCAGAAGCTCTGTCGTGAAACAGCAGCAGCCCGGTGCGATTCAAGCCGGCATTAGACTCGAATATATCATCCGGGGCGGCGAGGAAGATGGCGTCCGCGTCTATAAGAATAGCGCGAGTATGCGATGATGCCAGAAGGGCAAACGGTTTCATCGCCCAACCACTATTCTTCAGGTCTTGACGAGCAGCAGGGAAGAACTCTAGCAAATTGTTGAAGGACACATCTTCGCGTGCCAAGAAGTTGCGATGCTTTGAATGAAGGTCCTTTTCGCCCGCGTATGCAATTTCAATCGGAAGTTTAGAGCCATGCACGCGACGTAGATTGCGAATTAGATGGGTGGCCAGGTGGATGTTGTTTGAGCCGGCGCAAATGACGATTCCAACGCCATTGGAGGGAGGTTCGTTGGTCGAAGAGGTCCAAGGGGTGTACAGTTTCTTCTCCGTGCCTGCCAGGAATGGGAAAAGATGTGTTAAGGCAGCTTGGAATAAGGCCTTGTCAGTTTCGTCAACATCATCTGAATGTCCTATGAGCGCTTCTGCCCATTGAATCATCTTCTTTGTGCTTTGGCCTCGCTTGCCCCATTCCGAAATACCTAGGGAGACACCCAGCTCTTCATGGTATGGAAGCTTGGAATGGTGAGCCTTATTGACCGGTACTTGTGCTGTGATCCGAGTCGGCGACTGCTGACGTAGTAAAAGCACAGAAAGGAAGAGAATAATAGAAACTGTTGTCAAGAGTCGTCGTTGGGGAGCGCGAGCGAAGAGGTTGTAGTGAGAGGATGAGAGCATGATAAATATAATTAGTCATGGGGAAAGTGAGGAGTAAGATCAAAGAAGGCGAAGGGCTTGATTCTTCAACACATACCTAGGTAGTAGCCATCATTATATTAAACTTGCCGTGTCTCAGACGGCAGCTACGAATAAGTCTAGGAAAAGACCGGTAAGGCTGGCTGTTTTAGGAAAGTGCAGCTATAGCAGCCCAGAATAGCAGCTACGTCTGTTGCGCATTTTGCGAGTTGTGACCAATAGGCAAGCACCTCACGGTTGCATTGCAGAGGTTCAAATGTTCCTTGGTCCATCGCGACTGAAAACATATCGGAAGGTACCTCACAACTGTCGGACTGAGAGGCTTTCCACTGTGATCGGAGCTTGGAGAAATAAGCCAACTAGCGTTTCATGCAATAACAGAGCCAACAAGTGTGGCTGTCGTAAGGAGGACCCAGTATAAGCACTCTGACGCCGAGATGGAGTAACGAGGGATCTGGTTATGGTCCTGTGCAGTCAACGAGCTTGACAAGGAGGGACAGTTGCTATTGGGCAGATGAATGAGATTGAGGATATATGGACTCAGCCTGATGATCAGCCTGATAATCAGCCTCATGGAGTGTGGTTGCAAGCAGACGCGCGCTAAAGCAAACCCCGGATTCGACTTCGACGTGACTAAGCTTCAACGAGCTTGACTCGGTCTCAAATTCTCAATCAAGTTTTTGTCCTCAGCATTGGGCTCCCAGATGTGCGATAAACCTTGAAACTACCTAGGTAGCGGAGTAAAAGGTGCCTCAGATCTAAACATTCGATGGTTAAAGTGGTGGACTGATGATAGATGTAGAGACCGCCCCGCCCCTATTCGAATCCAATGGATATAGAAGACAACCGAGGTTCAGGGTGCAGTGCTGATCTCCATTCTCGAGCTCTTAGAAGTCATAGAGACTCGTACGGGAATAGTGAGACGAGGCGATGGTCATACGGTCGCGATTGAGAGCTGAAATACGTGGAGGATGAGCGACAGGGATAGAAAATACCCCTCCCATTTGCCGTCATCGCAATCAAGATTATTGGAAGGCGTTTGTCTAATTGACAAATTGATAAGTTATGATAACGTTGAAGTTAAAAATCAATTGTATATCTCGAGTGTTGAGATATCCTGCAGTCCATCGCAGTTGCCGATATCGTGAGTTCTTGGAGTTTTGACACGCGACTAAAATTTGGCCCCACGTGCATCATCCCAACCACCTTTCTCTCTCCAACTTCACCACACCCAACATTCACCACAACCTCACCATAACTTACTCACAAGTACTCCAACGTATCAAGAATCACTCAGACCCTTTTTAAATCCGTCCAGCAATTGATCCTTTCCGCCACAACGACACCACGTCGCTCATTCGACTTCAACTTTACGCCTTTTCAAAATGACCGATTCAAAGGACCATGCCACTGGCAATCTCGAAGATACTGCTGGGAGACCATCTCTGGATGATCTGCGTACCTTCAGCTACAACAGAATCAAGCTCGTAAGATTGCCATCTTGTTCAAAGATGAAGCCTCAGCTAATGACGTAGACAAACAACCTCAAGTCCCAAATCTACGCCGACATGGCTGACGAGTCCGACATGTCATCCGATTCATTACCGCTACATGAGGGCTGGCAAAGTAGTGCTTACGACGGCTCGCATGACAATCCATCCAAAGCTCCAGTAAAGCAGAACAGTGAGGGTTTTACTTCAGCCCTGAGGGATGACCACGGCTAACGCATTGTAGTTGACGATACCTCGGGAGTCGCAACACCGACGGAGAAGGGAAACCCGATGGAACAACTCGGCCTAGACAAACAAAAGACCGCCACCCCCCTCACCGCGACGTCTACGAGACAGAGCATCGACAGCAAGGATGGTGGCAAAGATCGACCGAGCACTCTTAGAAGATTCACGACGAAGATCAAGCGGACGATGACAAACTCGGACAAGTAGCCGAATCGTACAATGAGAATGAAAATTCAATGGGTTGAAGCGCTCAGGATGAATGAGGCCCTGGACTTTCACTACTGGGAGCATATACGGCCTCGAATTTTAAGTGTCAATATGCCGAGGCTGTACTCGACTGGTATTTCATTTTTGCAGAGCATGAGAGCGATTGACTTGATATTTGTAGGTTTACGCTTCGTTCTTTGTACATAGAGTTCGGATTATCTGTAGGAATACTCTGATATCTTCCCATCTACCAACTCCGCGCAAAAGAACACTTCTTGCATCATTTTCATATCCGCGAGTTTTGATCTCCTGATCATTGTCTCGACAAAGACACTTTTCAACTCTCCACAATTATTCAATCATGCGTGTAGAGGAGATTCCAATTACTATCCACAAAACCCACTACTTCACCATCGAAACAATAAAATCAACCGCAGCCTTCTGATACCGGTTCAAATAACTCGAATGCACACTCGGACTACTCCCACTCGCACACCTATTATCTCCCGTATCACACCAACTCTTAATAATATCCTTGAAATTCGGACACTCAGCGTCCTTCTTCGCCCTCGCATAGAGCTACATCATTAGCACTATCTCACCCCTATTTCCTAGGCATACAACTTACCCCATTAGTCCTATTATTCGTCCCCACATTATACGGCATCCCAGCCACAAACCTCGGATCACCAAACACCGTCATCACCTTAACATTCCGTCCCTGCTCTTTGCTCAAACCTTCCGTATGTGGTCCAATTTCTGGATTTCCGCCGCCGCCGCACATGGCGTCGATGACGACGGAGGCGCCTTGCGAATAGCCGATGAGTGCGATTTTGGTGGTCGGGCATTGGGTTGTGTAGGCGGCGATCATGCGTTGAAGCTCGGCGGTACCTTTGGCCATGGAGTTGGTGTATGGCATCTTGGCGGGATAGACGACGGGGTCGGACGTGGTTTCTGGGATGACCTTTTTGACGGCGGCGGAGACGGTACGTGATATGCCTTCGCCGGGGGATCTGGGCTGTCTGTTAGAAAAGGATAGTTCGTATCATTGGTGACATTGTTGGGAGTCTGGTGGCGTGGATTTTCATCTGGTGGGCTCACTTACTCTCCAGAAGCTCTAGCCACGATGAGATGGACCGGCGAACATGCCGCGGCAGCAGCGACGCCTGTGAGTCCAGCAATGCTGATAATGATGTTGTCGATACGCATATTTTAGAGCGATAAAATGGCAGATACAATTCTTACATCACATCCAAAGATGAGGCCAAGATATATCTAAATCGGGTACTCCAGCTCTGTAGCCGACCTGACAATTTTAGCTTGGCCCTAAACAATTACAGATCTAAATTAAATGACATCGATTCATTATTCAGGGGCATGAATCTAGGGTGAGTTGGGTGAGTGGTGTTAGGCAGGGCTTGACATGATATACCACTAGAAGTTATATTGGTGATGGCTATTTCCAGCGAATTGTATATTTCTTTTGCTTTCACTCGATCGGCTTTGATACAGTCTGGAAAGAAGTAGGCTTTCAAATATTCCTACATTCGAATATTGAGATTCACAAAAATTAGTTCGCACTTGGCGATGTTTATGTTTCAAACGAGATACAAAAAACAACACTGACCGAGCAATACAACACGCTGTGTCAGCATGGCTTCCCAACGTAACTCTATTTCATTTTCCCCAGAGCTTTATCGATTTCTCCCTCCATGTCCCAGTAGTAAAGCTCCTTATTAACATCCCCGATCAGCGCTTTCCCTACACAGTGTCAGAAACGTCATGTCAGAATCAGTTCCATGCAGAAATGTCACGTACCTATTGCTGGAATCTTTCCCATTAGCCAGAGCATGAGTAACACAGTCATCTCCTGAGCTAAGCTCATATCTTTCTTGCTCTGAGCCATCATCTTCGTGCGCTGTACAATCTTGTCAATTCTAGGCTGTCGAACATCATAGAAAACCTTGAAGCTCAGTTCGATTGTATCCGTGAGAGAAGCATCCACCGTGCCTTCCATTCTCTTCTTGAGTAGCATTGAAAGTATCAAAGACAAGCATTTCGCATCTTCTAGTGCTTGACTGGACCCTTGACCACTCGTAGGCTGGAGAGCGTGAGCAGCATCGCCGATTACCACTAGACCATTGTTGCCCCAGCGTTGTAGCTCGGGAACTGTCCAGACTGGGTAGATTTGTTCGACATCGGCATTTTCGATGATATCTTGGATGATTGGGTCTTTCCATGAGCCATGTCGGGATTTGAGCTGACTTTTCATCTCTTCTGGAGTAATCTTTCTCTTTTCGGGGAGATCGTCGGACTGACATGTTGACCACTGTCGTATCTCAGTATCAAAAGCAAAGGAGGGAGGAATTGTATATAAAGCACTTACCCACATAGCTTGATCTTCAGAGGTCGCGCCGTAGCCAAAGAAGCCATTCGGTCCAAACACAAAAACCATTGACTTTTCATTCTTGATCTCCTCTGGAATTGGACCATCAATGAATCCACCAACTCCTATCAGGCCCCTTGATCAATGTCAGTCAAACCAAGCCAAACACAACTCTCAGGAAACATACTCATAATATGGTTTCGGCATCATCTCCTCGTCATCACAATTAAAGATCCCGCGAAGTACTTCCGAGCGTACACCATCCGCGCCAATAATCAGATCTGCCTCATCTTCCGACCCATCTTCAAACACAACAGCCGCTTTCTTCCCCTGGGAATACTCAGCCATTCTTGCTTTGACGACTTTCTTATACACCACCTTCTCCAGCCCAACGGCCTCCAAAATTGTATCTCTCAACCCCTGCCGTGACACAGCCAGACAAACCTCCTCCTTGCCAGGTGGATTCCCTTTCTTTCCCCTCCCATCTCCAGTAGGCGCGACGTTAAGTCTCCAACCTCTTGAACTCTTGAATACGAACTTTTCCGCAAGAAAGCCTGAAGCTTTCACGTTGGTGTAAAGATCTTCGTCCAGTTCGTGCAGGATTCGCATGCCATTAGGAGAAAGTCCAAGTCCACCACCGGTAAGGAGGCTGGAGGAGGAAAGTTCTTGGAAGGTTGCATCTTCCGCTGATCGCTTGGTGGCTAAATTGTATGATTCGTAGATTGTTATCTTTAGATCGACTAGAGGGGAGCAGTACTTTTGAAGATGGAGATATGTTGATAGACCGGCTATACCAGCGCCGACGATTATTATATTGAGGGATGATTTTGGTTGAGCCATGGTACGAAAGATTTGAAGAACTAAAGGAAAGTAGAAAAATTGTATACGTTTGGCATGTTCATTGAGTTCCTTGCTTGATTAAAAGGTGTCAAAAATGGTTGCCTGATTGTCATTGAGTGTAATGGCTTGGCTATTTGCAGCCAAATACGAAGGCTTTTGTCAGCCAATGTTTCTCAAGACATCGTTTATTTTTGTTTCTTCAATCCTATCTCGTAAACTAAAATTTAATGAGAGCCTAGAGGTAGTGCTAACTTACGCTAAGCAACTTCTCTGCCAGACGTATCTCAATAGCGACTGCCTATTCCATATATGGAATTTACATGGCTGATGATGGACACATGTCAGATATGCGATAGAATGATTTTTTGCCTAGATTCTGTATTGCTGCAGACTTGAACACTCAATCAAGTGCATATTGATTACAGTAAAAACAAGCCAACAGGTTCCCGTGCCCACGAGGCTGATGCTGTCCTAGTTCTCATCAAGCTCATCAATTGCCAGCTTGAATTCCACAAAGGCGTTCACGACTCTGTCCATTCTCGCCAGTTTTGTTTTGGTCACCGACAATTCTGATTCCGATTTTTGCGCATCAGCCAACGCCATTGACAGTCGTGCATTTTCGTAGACCAGCCAGTTATTCTCTTCCGTCTTCATTGCTAGCGCTTGAACCAGGTCTGTGTTGGACCGATTTTCTCGAAATCGCCAATGGCATTCTGCACAGTCCGGGGGGCATAGTCGCCTTGAATAGTGAAAACGGTAAAGGTCGACGTAAACCTCTTGACGACTGGAAAAATGCCCAATGAAATGGTAGAAGCTGGACTCGTGCTAGGTCGAAACGGTCTCGATGTCTCCACAAAGTCTTTGTTCGGACATTAGTAATCGTGAAACTGACGGAGAGTCAGCTCATAGAGGGTTCGCATTTCGACCACTAGCTTCTGATATTGCCTTCCTCTGTCTAGCGACACCAATTCTCTAATAGCAAGCCGCAGTATGTCAAGGAGTTCAAAGGTGCCCGCGTTCAGCATGAATCTAGTTTTGAGGCCGACCAAAAGATTCACAGTGATGAGCCAGTATTTTCTATGGCTTGGAACTTGTAATCGCAGCGCTCTGACGTTTGTATCAACCTGAGCCATGGCTGAGTAATGGTCATTGGACTTTGCGAGGTGATGGGCAATCTTGGCGTGTTAGTGTATGTCTATTCATATTCCCGACGTACAGATACCAAAAGGTTTCGTTCTGCAAGGTCGCATGGACTTGCTAGGTCCAGCGCTGCAAATAGTGAGTTGGACATCATCGTAATGAGTGGACGACTCGAAGGAGATGAAGGACCAAGACTTGCTGGCATGAGTTCTGCGGAGAACCACGCACGGAGAAGATGGAGAGAAGACGAAGTAAAGAAACTGGTCGGTATGGAGGTGAGAAATGAGGGTGGGAATTTTTGGTGGGTAGTCGCCTGGTAGTGCCTGCCTGGCAACTGGATTCAAAGCGCTCCATATGGCAGGCACATTGATAAAACACAGAAGCTACGACTGAACCAGATTCCGCGCGGGCTGCCGCAAGATACCTTATATGAGTTCAACTCATGTCATGATAATCTAAGATAAATTTGGCATGTTTGCCTACATGTTCAACTGTTCAAGCGGTGGCATACAAAGCGACGCTTGTTGTGGCAGTCTTGAATTCTGCCTGCTGTCTGTATTGATCGAACTGAGAGGCATTTTCCAATGATATTTTAAGGTCAAGAGTGGCAATTGACAGACACTATTGCTTGTAATCCAGAAGCAGAGAGCTGCATGTGGTTTGAGATGGCGAAGGTGACGGTGTTGATTAGATAAGGCTGAAAATTGGTCGATAAGGCTGAAGATTAGAAAGGTAAAAACTTCGAAAATACGAAAGGCTCTGGATGGAGAAGAAAGTGACAAGTTTGATACAATACTTCGCAAAGTACAATTAGCCTGATTTTCATAACCTCTACGTTCTTGGACCAAAAAATATGAACGTCATAAAACAGTACGCGTGTTGTCAAGTCTAAGAAATCCACATGACTGACACAATATTTCGGGGATGCCGACGGATACGGCGATGATCGGAGGCCAAGGAAGATGCCTTCGATTGGGTGCAAATGCATTGGCACGAAGCGTAAACGAACTGCTTATCCTCCAAGGATAGCGAAGCAGTAAGATACCTAGAGAAAACGGCATGTTCCCGGAGGTTGTGGTTATTTCCACGAGCTTTATCAGAGATGAGGTACAGCCCCCAGCCTAGAACATGGACAAAAGGAAAATCCATTGGTTGAACACAAAAGCCCTTCAATCTCGTTGCTGACTATTCTTAATAATCTGCATGATGCGGACGAGGGTTTGAAATCATCCATGTCCAAGATCAACGGCCGCTTAACGTTCTGACAGCTCGAACCACAAAGAACTTTTAATCTGGACATGTCTAAAATTACTTCATTCAGCTTGTGGAACATTTAATACTTTGGTACTTCTCTGAGCAGGTAAGTCCGCTAGTGCTATAAAGCTCCGATCTCGCGAGCTCCACGAAGCTGAAGCACCACGAAATATGGCATCCCCAGGGAACGATCCAGATAGTCTGAGTGAGGGGAAAAGTCCGACCGATAGTAGTGTAAAAAGAGAAACACTCACTTCCAGAGCAAAAAGAATCATCGGGCGCACGTTAGACTCACCTAAGAAGGTTGGAAGTCCACCGGACTCGGATAAATGTAAGTTGGACATGAGGGTCACTGGAGCCTCAAATCACAAGTGAGCGGCTTTCGCTCACTGGCGATGCTTACGAATATATTCCTAATCGTCATACACGTGTAGCTTCGAAAGGAACATCAAAGAAAGCACCGGATCGTCGAAGAGAACAGGTTCTTCAAGCACAGCGGCAAGTGCCTTTAGTCCTTTTTGTTGCATTTTCGCACTTACATCCACTCAGAACTCATCGTCAACGGACTCAAGGATACATTCGAGAGCTGGAGAAGGAGGTATTGCGTTTACGTGAAAGGTTTGTCTGCCAGTAGAATACCCCCGAGCGAAATGATCACTAATCAAGCTTCAGAGAGGCGGAAGTAGAGCAAAAGAACGCGGAGATTCTGAAAAAGGCTAGAGCTTTGGAGCAGACACTCATTACGAATAATGTGAGCAGTTTCACACCAAAAGCACTATCGTGGTAGATATGCTGACGAAGAAAAGGTGCCGGTTCCTGATGAGTTGACTTCTGCGTCGACAGCTACCTCCCCACCATTTGGATTTGGAAACGACTTTGCATTACACTCACCATTCCTTAGCACGGAAGCGTAAGTCGGGCCTTTATTCTTGTATGACGCTTCTGACTTCTTAGATCCAATCCATCCGAAGGCGCAACACCCGCTCCTCCAACCTCAGATTCAGAAGCAGGACCAAGCGATCCTTACGTCCATGTTGATTTTACATCCCACCAAGGTCAAGGCCTTCAACACATCACCAACCACAGATCATACCTTGATGACCCAGTCACTTTTGAGCCACCCGCTATCCCTACTGCACGACCAGAAAGAGCAGAGTCGAGCAGATCAGCTGCTTTCCCAAGCTTAGCCTCCCAACAAGCTCTCGACTTCGTACTGGAGCTGGAACGAATATGCTTTCCACATATCGAGTTTGAGCAGCTGAATCCCAACTTAGTGCAAGGCGATATCCCGGAAGACAACTATGGGTCTAGCCATGTGTACACGGCGACGGCGAATTTGCTGAACCATGCTCATCATCAGCATTCTCCGGTGGCTTCATGCCCGATGTACGAGCCATTCAGTTATCCAAAGCCAGATTTGAGCGCCATGTTCAATTCCAGTCTGCACGTCAATTTCGGGACAGGTAAGTTCCCCTATCCTCGCCTGTGATGAGAATCTTGACTAACGCATTCAAGACGTCACGCCAATCCAGGTTTGGGCGAATCTACTACATATCAGTGAACTGGGATATGTCATCTCTCCGGACTTTGTGGCCATTATGCTGGACGAGTTAAAACGATACGTGAGATGCAATGGATTTGGTGCAGTGGTTGAGAAAATCACCATCAATGAGCTCATCCAATTTTACTTCCCTGGACAGGCGTATGTAGATCCCCAAGTAGTCGCAGGTAGTAGCTCATAGCTTTCTTGCGCTTATTAAAAACCGATCTAGCCATGAAGTTTCGAATAACATTTGGACCAACTTCTCTGGCGCGTACGTATAGAACCATAGAGTCCAGTTGAGGTCTCAATGTGACTTTTCGTCGTCGTGTGTGCCCATAAAATAGTACACTTGGGATAAGGGAGTCACATCGTAATTGCTCGCGTCTGGTCACCCAAGCGCCTCACGACTTGCATAGAAGAGCTGCTCCCTCTTGATGATTTCAACAAGTCCGCCGGTCTCGATTTCGTGTATCGCGTGGGCGCCGCTGAAGCTTGGAGATTCAGTGTGCTTATCTCTAAGCCAGATTTGAAGGTTATCGCCAGTACTCTGATAAGTAGTGCTCCTTGGATCAGCCCCGTACTACCGAAACAGGCCCAGGAGTCGAAGCATAGTGGATGCCATTGTTTCTTTCACGGCACTATACCTTCTCCACGTTATTGCCGGAATTGTGTTCAAAAGGTCTAATCAGGCACGCCGGAGTCTCCAATGGTGCATTGGGATCAAACCCATGACTTGGCAACATCGTCGTGGCATCAACAATCGTCTAGTGGACGTCGTCAATTTTCAAACGAGATTCCCGCAAGGCTAAGCTCTCCATAGCAATCTCATCTTTCGTTGGTAACATCGACATAGACTTCCCGAGCAGCTGGATACTGCTCTCAATTTAATTCGATTTTAGCATCGTCTCAAGATCGCGATGCAATACCTTGACGCTCTTGGAAAGGAGTGCTCGTTGCTTAGTACTATAAACCTCATGTTTTAGCTCTTTCAAATTTCGATTTTGACACCGTACGAGCGAACCAGGGGGCTTAAGTATTTATCTGCCTGAAAACGCCAAATAATAAAGAGCAAGATATGCAAGAGTGGCCTTGGAAGTTGAGCAGAAGAAACATGTCGTCGCAACTCGCCAGCCTGGCAAAAGGCCACTAACAAGCTTCCTAAAATGGTTAGCGTCGCTATAGCTTGGATCCGACAACCAGGGTGCGCGGTCCGCCTTCACTAAATTTCAACTGTGTCTACTTTCACATCCAAGGATTTCTTTCTTCATCTTGACACAACAACATCTCCCTCTTCTTATAACTATCTCCATCCAACCCACTTATCCTCGCGCTCACATCCGCAAAGATGAATCCCGCAATGTACGCTACCATATACCCAATGTACCCAAAGCGCGAACCAAAGCAAATGACGATAAGATGCATACGGGAAAGGCGGATGCATCTTTCAGCCATTAACAACCATTACAAGGCAGACCAACTGATATTTTCACAGCTCGAATCTGGTCATCATTCTCTTCTTGGTCCAAGCGGCCAAGAAGATTGATTTCGAAAACCCACTTGTCATGACATCTGCGCGCGGAGCATACATTCTCTCTAACCTTATCATCTTGGGAGCCTACGCCTACATCAACATGAAGATCAACGCCAAGAAGGGTATACAGTTCTCTCACTATAGTTGCATAACCACAATGCTAACGAAACCATCGTAGACCTCACAGTGATCAAGTACGTCGAGCCCGCCCCAATGGGCAGCGCTGAAGAGCCCAAAGCCGTCGTCACCACAATCTACGACTACGACCGCGGTCAACTCAAACAACTCATCCGCTCTACACTGATGGGCGTCGGAATGATGTGCGTGATGCACTTCTACTTCAAATACACCAACCCACTCGTTATCCAATCCATCATTCCTCTCAAGGGCCTATTCGAGGGTAACCTTGTCAAAATCCACCTCCTAAACAAACCAGCGAGCGGCGAACTCAAGCGTCCATGGAAGGCCAACAGTGGCATTATGGGCGCCATGCAGCAGGGCGAAATCAAGACTGATAAGAAGAGCGTTGAGAAGGCCGAGAAGAGCACGCGTGGTGGTGCCAAGGAGGAGTAGGTCCGCTTGCTTGGTGTTACTTTTATGGCTACGCTCGCGCTTTGGACCATGTACGAAACCATGCGCTCATTTTTAGAGGATCTTTCAAGATGGTTGCCGCGAATTGGCGTTGATGAGGGCCATGCATATGGGAATGATGGAGGGTTTTTGGGTTATTCTTAATCATTGTATGAATATTTGCATGAGTTATGGCTGGGCATAGCCTTCTAAATCCATTTCTTTTGCTCATCATTAACACTACAATAGTCCCGGCGTTCTCATATCCTGAGATGTCTCCTATCGCACTTTATCACGAAAGGAGGTATTGATGCCCAGTTGCGGTAGGGGAGTTTGCGAATTCAGTGGAAACCGCAACTGGTCATACTCTAAAGCGGAACAGATAGAAGCCATCGTGCTCATAAGAAATTTCAAAACATCGTGCCCAATATCTATCCCAAGAAATTATATTGCTCTGTGAACATTCACGTGCTTACGCGCCCATTTCGTTCCGCCAACTCCGCGTCCGCGTCCTGATACGAAAAGAGGGCCTAGATCTCCCACATGCATCATCGCCACCTGAAACTCCATCTTCAACTTCTCAACTCTCAAAACCTCACCACCACCACCACCTCTCCTCCTCCCCATAAACTCCAGCTCTCTCACCTAACCTGACTACAAAATGGCCGACTCAACACCCCCCTCCCGCGCCCCACCAAGCACCGCCCAACTAGAACACATCCGCCGCACCGAAGAAGCCCGTCTGAAATCCAAAGCCGCCCGCGCAGCCCACGATGCCTCCAATACCACACTTAACCCGTCCACCAAGCGCCCAGCGCCCTACAATCAACCAACATCAGTGCGGAATGCCCCTGCCATGTCCACGCCCGCCGCGGACGCAGCAGCTCACCGTTTAACACGGAGGACAGCCTACACTGAATACGACCTCAGCACAATGCGCGACACGAAAGGTGGTTTCTTAAGTGCGCAAGATGATCCGCTCAATCGAGCACTCCATGGCGCGCCGGAGAAGGATAAGAATAAGGGTGGTATTAAACCGACGGGCATGACGGAGGCTGAGTGGGAACGGTTGCAGTTGCTTACAAAGTTAAGGAAGAATAGGGCTGGTCCGTTTGAACCGGGTCTGTCAGTGCTGACGGATAAAGAAGAGCGGAAGAAAGAAAGCTGTCGAGAGTGTGGTAGTGTGGAGGTTGATTGGAATTGGGTGGAGACGTTTGGGGTACATGTGTGTAATTCGTGTAAGGAGGAGATGGGGGATAAGTATAGTCTTTTGACGAAGACGGAGGCAAGGGAGGATTATTTGTTGACGAACCGTGAGTACCGTTCATACATTGTACAAATGTAGGCTAACGGTGATGGTATAGCGGAACTTCAGGACGCAGACCTCCTCCGCCATCTCAAACGCCCAAATCCACACCACGCAACTTGGAATGATATGCAACTCTATCTCCGCTTTCAAGTCGAAGAATATGCCTTCTCTGCCAAGAAATGGGGATCACCGGAAGCTCTCGATGCAGAATTTGAGCGCCGCGTGGAAGAGAAGCGCGCACGGAAGGAGAAGAAGTTTCGAGTCAAATTGGATGAGCTGAAAAAGAAGACGCGGACAGACGCGTATCGACGGAATAGGCTTATGGTGGAGAAGGGCTCAAAACATGTAGCTGGGATAGGAGATGGCGATGGGGACGATGTGCAATTTGGGATGAGGTTGAATCGTGGAGATAGACATGTTCATGAGTGGGGAAGACCGCTTGTGGATGAGGAGACTGGTGTTGAGGTCAAGAAATGCTTGGAGTGTGGTGTTGAGTGTGAGGAGTTGGAACTTTGAGAAAGGTTCACGAATGATATGAATTTACGATGGCGAAAAAGTTTACGATGCAAGATACCCCGAATGGAAGCAGTATTTTAGTTTAGAAATCAATTGATTCGATTCATGGTATGTTGTTGGGTATAATTCATGACCATTACTTCATCCCTGAAACGCCTTGCTGCCGTCTATGTCGCACACATCACCATCATTTTCCCACTTTTCCCACTTCATTACTTCTGTATGTGCGCACAACACAACCCCGTTGCAGCCCAGTTGCGTGTCGTAATCGGTGAAAGACTTAGACACGCGAAGTGGTGATTCCGCCTCCACGACGTCTTGACCGCCGTGCACCCCATCCGTGGTTCGAAGATCCCTTGCGGCAGGTCAAGCAGCCAATGATGATATCAAAGAGGGCCATGATGCCGTCGACGATGGCGAAGATGATAGCTCCGATGGCGTGGACGATGGCGAGGATGACATTGCCGATTGCTCGGAAGATTGATTCGATCTGTTGAAGTTTTCGTCAGCAACTGGCACTGAATGTTAAGATGATGAGGCACTTACGCAGGAGACTACGGCACCCATTTTGAAGAGAGATGTAGATAGGTTTGTATGTGGTTTGATGTGGTGGGCGGGAGAGTTGAAGATGGAAATTTGTTGAGAAGTGGAGAAGATGTCGATGAAGAAAAACAATGGAATGCAAAGGTCAAAGGTACACAGCGGCTAGCAGCAGGTCAGGTATTATGTCAAAGGCAAGAACGATCCAGTCAATTTCATCAGAAGGCAGGAACAGACGTCATGGGCAACAAACATGGCAAGTACGACCAAGAATGTAGCCACGAGTGGCCTGATTGGGAAAGAGGCTCATATAAAGTTGGCAGCATCGACCGATTGAGTTGAAACACTATCTATTGATGCCCAATCAGCTTGTCAGACGACAAGAGAAGAGCCGAAAGGAAAGTGCAATGAACGCCAAAGCAGTAGATTCCCATATCTTACAATATCTTACAATGTCTTAGCGCCATGCGACAATGTGAAATTTGAATCTTAGGTTTGCATTCCAAAAAGGCCAGCATAAACCCTGTTGTCAATTTGTCCTAGTCTTCCTAGATTTCTAGTTCGCGAGACTTTTCCAGAGTGGAGAAACTTAACGTTAACTTCACCTCCTCTCTACCTCTTGCTCTCTTATATCTTGATCTCAATGACCACTTTCTACAATCTTTATCTAGCTTTACTTTCCAAAAGTTCCAAGCCTTAATCAGCCACGACAAATGACTTGACGGACCGCAGAACAAAGTTGGATCTCTGGCCGCCTGAAAGTTGGCAGACGCGAGAACAGCAAGCCCTTGCCTAAATGGCGTCTATGATAGGATCAAGCATCAGGTCACTCGACTTCCTCTGCCGCTGATCTGCACTGACACTAGCAAAGATGTGCCCTCCTTCACTTCAACACCTTTAAAAAACTTGGAAGAAATAGTTGTTGATCATACGATATAAATAGGGCTTTTATCTTGTTCCCCCGAATTCACGAGAGTTAAGAATCGTCATTTCTAATATAGTTTATGTAAGATTATGATAACCACAACATTCGTTTGTGCTTGGAACCTACATATCTCTGATCACTCCCTAGTCACTGTAGTTAGGTACCAGTGCACTTATGACCGTGCCTTGCGTGCTGATGTTGACCGCATGTTAAATGCATTGAAAATTTACGGGGTTGAAGTGTTTCTCAGAAAAGCTAGATATCTTCACATGCTAAAAGTGGATTAATACTTGCTTTGAAAAATACAACCTGCTCAACTTTGCAAGGAACTATCTACAACGATCTGAAGATAAGAGACACTCGTTTCCTCAATTCAATTTTGAGCAGCAAAAGCCTTTACTCATATTACATACGACATGCGATTGTTGTATTTGCACAATCCTTGATTCTATTCAAGTTTCTAAGCATTTTTCAAAAGCGGTCAGAATCCCAGCAGAAGATCAGTTTAATTCGCCGAAAAGCTCGACTTCAATTCATTGATAGAAATCGTCCGTCTAAGTATGCTTTTTTTCTCAGCCCATCTGATGGAGACTGTGGGGCTTCATCAAATACGATAGCACTCATGCGTAGCAGATGCTAAACATTGAATCTCTTATTAAACATGGGTAGCAGTCATTCTCGATGAATATGATGCTTGAGTGCCAGTCTACAAAGGATTTAGACTGATCGAGAGGACTCGAGGACTCCATTTACTGCTTTTGCTACCCGCCAGGCACAAGCCAAGCGACTCCTATATGCAACTACCAATACTATTATCCCAGCCAATATGGTTGTTATGATCAAAAGGTTCATCTTAGGACTAGCTAGGTACCTTTTGGCTTATTTTTTAATTACGCTCCAGGCTCTTATGATGCCTATAGGTGAGCGCATAGGTTTTGCTCCTATTGGCTACGTTATCTATCATCTACTACACTCTGTTATCGAGTGCTTCATCTGCCATGAAAGGAGTCAAGATCTCGGTAGCCCATCGAACTGTATCGGAAATACTCCACCTTTCGTTCCAGAAAAAAAAGGCTGAAGACAGACATCATCGTTCAAGGAAATCAGCAGTGACTGGATAAACATATAACTTTGATGTTTCTGGATACAACTATTACTCATATCCTCGATTCCACGTCCCATCTCTTGAGATACCACTCCACGTAATCCAAAAACTCCTTCACCTTCCCATCCCCTTTAGCTCCTAGCATCACAGCCTCTGGCTGCTCTTCGTACGGATAATATGCCCCATTCACCAAGTCTTCCTTGTCCGCAATCAACGCTGCCCACAGCTGCGTGTAGGGCACCGCACCTTCATCCAAGTATGCCCATTCCATTGATTCCTGCTCCACGCATGTCCTGTAGGCTACGCCATCTGCATGAAGCTTCACCTGCTTCAGTCGACCAGGGTGCACAGATATGCTTGTGATGCTGGGATATAGTTTACTTAGTGCGCGCATGTAGAGGACGCTGGTGAGTTTATTTGGCGCGGATAGAACTTCAGTGCCCGGAGTAGAAGTCGGTTGGCCATTTGCATCGAGGGCGCCGATGGTGAGGGGGCTAAAGTCGATTCTGCTGTTGATGTCTGTATCTTTGGACCAGATTCTATCGTCCAGTGATGCCGACGCCACGATCCTCACATGATTGTTTTTCGCTGTCACAAGAAGGGTGGGTAGGAGCAGTTTTATCAAGAGCCATTGGTTGAAGTTGGCGTCTTGTAGGCGGATGTCGTAGCCGACTCTGTTTTGCCAGTCTGTGGGTGGTGGAACGTCTAGCGGGCCGTCGTTGAGTACGAGGACATCTAGGCGGTTTGATAGTTGGCAAAATTTGGTGGCGGCGGCTTCAACTTCGTCGAGAGAAGGATTGAGCATGTCGCAGACCAGGAGGGTGATTTTGGTATTAGGGTAGATTTTGTCGATTTTGCGCACTAGACCGTCGGCGAGAGCGGTGTCGCGGTCTGTGAAAAAGATGTGTTCTGGAGATAGAGCTGCTATATTCAATAGGAAGTTCTCTGTTAGGTGGGTTGCGCCTCCTGTGACGAAGAAAACACGGCCGGACTGATTGGGGAGGGTATCCTCGGTCATCTGGGATGATGAAGACATCTTTGTTATGAAGTTGAAAGGAAGAAACATCGGGAGGAAGGAAATCTAAATTGTTGACAAAATGTAGATTTCCCAAGCAAAACCGGTGGTTCTTTCCAACATATGTACCAAAAAGCATATTCCATGCTCAAAATAAGGGAAACCGCCAACCAAATAACAAACGAGCCAGAGCCTAGTGAACTCCCATGTGCTAACCTACTTCATATGAGCTATGCTTTGCTATAGAGTATTTTGTTGCACACCGAGTGTGTATATGATTGGTTGAAATACCGACCAGGATGGGAAGTAGAGTGTATATTCTTTACATGCGATGATATTGAGCATCGAAACTCTGGGTATTGGCCTTATGTTGGTTCCATCGGTTACTTTGGTACCGAACCCTCAAACGGGATTTGTTTTATTTGCATGGTGAGTAAAGGTCTTTGCAATACTCGGCGCGTTCCCAGGCACTAGGATATTTCCTAGAGAACGTGCTCATGACCTATGATGCACAGAAAGCAGCTGGGAGATTGATCATGTCTTGCTTCGGAATATTGGCTGATTCTGACGATCAATTCAAAACGACAGTAAAGCTGGATGTTTATGGTAAAACCTCCTTGCATCATCAACAAGTCTTCTCGGTACCCTCACACAGAATTTAGCATCCTTGGCCTCCATGTAAAAGTCACATATCTCGCCTCTCTGCTTCATGCTGTCGGCAATTGGGACCTTTCCTTCGATGATGTATACAAATAGTGCTTGTACCTCGTCCACAATTTCTGCAGCATCAACGGAAGAAGTGATATGAGCACATCCGATCTTTACTCGTGGCCTCGACGGATACTCCTCATTTTGTGCTGCAATGAACGACTTCAAGGTTCGTAGTGACTGCATATAGTCAATCAAGTCACCCTCCTTGGGAAACATGATTGGCGCTGGCTCAGGTCCAGGTCCAACTTCATAGAGGGTGTCTCCGACATAAAGATGGCGCTCAGTTCGATCATACCATGCAAGCTCGTCTGGCGTGTGGCCCGGGGTGTGCAAAATTTGGATGTTCAATGATAAAGAATCATACGTAATCTTTTCGAAGTGGTCAGCCCAGTAGGAGACATTGTATGAAGGAGTTTCAATTCCGAGATGGTGGCATAAAGAATGGGTTGGTAGGCTCTTAGTGATAAATGATGGATCATAGGAGGATGCGAGAAAGGTAGTGTTGCTACCCGGTGTCGTAAAGTGTGGAATACCTAAAATATGGTCGTAGTGACAGTGGGTGCATATAATCAGATATGGAAGCTTTCCATGCGGATTCAGGGGCAGGCTTGAGTTGCTAGATATTGGATAGGTTTCCAGATACTCGCGTAGAGATGTGATTTCGATATCAGGGGATAGTCCGTGACCGCCACATCCAGTGTCTGAAAGGAGGAGAAGTGGAGGGTCTTGGAAAATTTTGGCGTATATGAGAGGATGTTCTCCATAGATATCTTCTTCACGAATTGAAAAGGTGGACTCGTTTAGCCGAAAAGTGGTGAAACAAGTTGAAGTTGTAGCTGGTGCGGCACACATGCTGCTCAAGTTTTGAGTACCTGTAGTTGTTCTAGCCTAAAATTTGGGGCGACGATGGGGAAGAATCAACCAGACGCGAAACTTGATGCGCCTATGTTGGATGAAAACGGGGATGGGCAGATGAAATCTAGCTAGACAGTGTACTTAAGAATATCGAAAGCCGAATCATGATCTTGGACCCTTGGTCGCCTCCACACTATTTATACTCAAGTGGGACAAGTAAGCTAAGTTACCCCGGTATTTAAAGCATGCACGTGGAGCTTAGCTCCTGCGCCATCCTTGTTTCAATATTGAGCTTGAGGGAGCTTCCGAAGCTTATCGTAACCTTGAATCCAACCTCTCATAAGGGAGATAAGACGAAGCTGCGGGGCCAAGGTCTTTGCTGAAATGAGGACCCTTCGAGAAAGAACCCGCTTCATACTTTAGGAAGGAAGAAACTACTATAGAGCAATTAGAAGCTTTGGTTTGAATGCTGCTGGCCAGAGCCATCGAGAAATGACAGACTTCGATCTCATTCTTCGCAAAGCAAATGTCAATGGCTCATACATTTGCGACATAGGAGTAAAAAACGGGATAATTACATCTCTGGGTCGGGATCTTGCACCTTCTGCAAATGCAAAAGTCATCTACTGTGAAGGCGCTATAGTCACTCCTGGCGGAGTAGATGGGCATGTGCATTTAGCTCAAGATCGATCCGCTAATGCCAGGTCATCCGGCTACTTGTGTGCTGACACCAGTAAGTGCGACAGAGTGTATACATTCAATGCTGGATGCTTACGAGATTTCAACTAGTTGCAACTGGAACACGAAGTGCAGTAGCAGGAGGCACAACTACAGTCCTCCTCTTTGCCGAACAATCTAGAGGAGACTCTGTGATAACTGAAGTCGAAGCCTATCATGCCCTAGCAAAAGAGCAAGGATCATATTCGGATTATGGCTTCCATGTTATTGTCACGGATCCGACTGAAAAGGTTTTGACTGAAGAACTTCCTTGGGCTGTCGAGCAAGGACTGACAAGTATAAAAATATACCTCACCTACAAACACAGAAAGGTCTCTGACTCTGAGTTCCTCCGATTACTTCATACTGCACGCAAACTAGGCATTACAACCATGGTCCATGCTGAAAATGCAGATCTTATCGAATTCATGACTGAGAAATTAGAAAGCGAAGGCCTAACGGAACCCGTATATCACGCTCAATCTCATCCTGCCAGTGCTGAGGCTGAAGCAACACATCGAGCGGTTGTATTTTCAACCATAATGGATGTACCTATCCTCATAGTTCATGTCTCTATACCGGAATCGACAAACATTATTAGGAAAGCACAAACAAAGCTGCAGCCTATCTTTGCAGAGACCTGTCCTCAATATCTGATGTTGGACGAAAAGAAATTGGCTCATGAGCATTTCGAAGGTGCAAAGTTCATCTGCTCTCCTCCACCACGCACAGATCCTAGGGATCTGGAAGCAATATGGCAAGGTATCATTAATGGTACTTTTACGATATTTTCTTCGGACCACTGTCCATATCGGTAACAAAACGAATACTTTATTCTGCCTTACAGCTAACAGAGTTTTTAGATATGAAGGGGAGGGAGGAAAGAAACAAGGTATCGTGAATGCAACTAATGGTAATCCCAATGGGATGTAAGTGGCCAGTGTATTTGAAGTTCCGAGTTCAATAATCTCATGAGTGTCTAACAGGTTCCATCATGTACCAAACGGTCTACCTGGCGTGGAAACTCGCATGCCTATCCTCTTTTCTGAAGGTGTACTTCGAAGGCGTTGCATCGACGTGAAGCGCTTCGTCGAATTGACATCCGAGAACCCAGCCAAGCTATATGGGTTATATCCAAAGAAAGGTGCCATACAGATTGGGTCAGATGCGGACTTGGTAGTATGGCACTCCGCCGATAAGTTCAAGCCGATGGTGCTAAAGCATGCTCGCGACCTGCACGATAGTAAGTCCTTTTGTTTGTCACCTTCGAACGAAAATCATGCTTTGTGAAGAATTCATCTTTTTCAATTCGCTCACTATGTCTCCATCCTGCTCACATCATACAGATTGCGACTACTCCCCGTATGAGGGTGTCGAATTCAAATCATGGCCCAAAATCACTATACTGAGAGGAAAAGTGATTTTCAAAGACGGCAAGATCTTAGGAAGCCAAGAGGATGGCCAATTTGTAAAAAGAGGTGCTAGTACCTTGCCCTTGCTGAGAAGGATTGAAGGCGACTGGACCGTATTGAAAGCTCAACCTTAATGGAATCTATAATTCGCCCATTGCTGTATACTTCTGGGAACGCCAAAAGGATTGCATAGGGACAGGTAATTAATAGATCTACCTGACCCTGTAGCGTAAAGGGCACTTTCAATATAATTCCTTGGAAGGATTGCGGCGTGGTGACAGCAACACGGAAAACCAACAACATGGTTTTCGCCTCATTTTCGCAAGGATGCAAACTTCGATGCTGCTCTCAGCTTTGGCTTCACTAAATGAACGGTGATGAAATCTTGATTCTAGTCGATGAGTTGGACCAATATGCTACAGCCACCAAGGCACTGGCTATGGCGAGCTCTATGCCTCCTCTCGCTCCTGTTCATATCCTCCCAAGGAGAACCATCATTAACCGTTTGGTCGCCGCAGCCATATTCGGGAGAGCAAACACCCTTAAAGCCTTCTATTGCAGAAACTGTGAATCAGAAGATATCAATACCCGTATTATAAGCCAAGAAAGCTTCTCCGATAGACAGCTAATCATGTTTATAGTTTAGCCCTCTCTTCGTAGCTAGAATGACCATAGGAACTCCAGCGCAGGAAATCGACGTTACCTTGGATTTAAGTTGGTCCGATCTTTTCGTGCCCTCTAAGCAATGCGATCGATGCATACGCCATCACAAGTTCAACTACGCAAAATCTACTACATATTGGGATCTTTCTAAAGAGGGAAGATTATACTACCCTCCCGCAGCAGGAGCGTTCAAAGGTACCTGGGCAAGAGACATCGTGAGCCTGGGAACTATTCAAGCTAAGCAAGTCGAATTTCTGAATTTCGATCGCATCGAAGGCGACTGGATATTCTACGGTGGTTATGATGCAGTATTTGGATTGTCACCTTTCGATCCCGATGATAAGCAGAGCCTACGAAATCCACTAAAGGCGCTTGCGTCAAGTCACGAACTTGAGCAAAATTTATTCAGCCTCGTGCCTCCGACATACGAAAAAGACGGCGAATTGCTTCTTGGTGCTATACCCGAGCAATATTCTAATCCAAGCCGACCTTTTACAACAATGGCAATAAATCCCATAAGCTACCAGGTGGGTAGCTGGCTGGCGAATCTCAGATCGGTATCATTTCTCGACACAAAGTGGCAGTTTGAAGGCAAGTTTATAGGACTATCTACAGTATTTTGGCCAATTCTACTTCCACAAGAGCAATACCTTATGTTTCATGCGGCAATTCGTGGGTATCAATGTGATAAGCTGGATGAACTGCCAAATATTACAATTGACATTGGCGGTCCTAGACGTCTGGTCCTGGCAGCTTCGGACTACATGTGGTTCTCGGCAGGCGCTTGCTTTCCTTATGTCTATCATATAGAAGGGGCATTAGGCGAAGGTTTTGAAGATGTGGCTGTCGTATTGGGAAGAGTGTTTATGAAGGAGTGGATGGGTATCTTTGACTTCGGCAACAAAGAAATAAGATGTAAGTGAACTATTTATTTTTTCCGCCGCAGGCATTGCTGACTTGCCTCTAGTGACCAGGAGAGACAAATCTTGATACACAATTCGTCTTTCAAATCAGTCTATCGTTTCCTTACTTGCAAGTAGCTCGCTAGTGCTTCGCCTCATTCAGGAGTTGGCACAGCCACGAACGTCACTGCTGCCCATCACTTGGTCATAGCTCAGCAGGAATATCAGGCCTACCAGACTCCATCGTGAACTGTTCTTTGTTGACCGCATTGATAGCAAGATTTTATTTTTCCTAATATGGCGCATTTTTACACTCCGTATGGAAGTGGTTTCGAAGGTGATGAAAACAAATATGACTGGAGTCCATACGTTACCAAGCTAGAGCTGGCGATGCGATATGCTGGAATCGGGTAGGAGGCTAAGCATGGCTCACTGGTAGATAGCCCGAAAGGAAAGCTTCCCTATATACCTCGTTATCTCTGGCCAGGGAAACCCCAAAACATTTTCCGACTCGACCTCAATCATCAAGGAGCTTTTGCCAAATCTCAATGACGATGCCAGACTGTCTACAAGTGAGCGCGTATATGATTTGGCTCCGAAAGCCTTGATGGAAGACAAGCTGTATTTCTATCATGTAATTAATGCCAAACCTGTTGACCTGAGACTTACCGCTGATAATTTCAGACTCGTGAACGGTGGATTGACGATCACGATGCGATGAGAGAACATATCCCAAAGGCTGTTCCGGAGGCTGCTCGAGGCAAAGTTGGATCAAGAGCCAAAGAGACGCACCAGAAAACACTTTATGGCCAGGGTACCGGTCGTTTCACTGACGAGGAAATTGCTATCTTCCGGCGTGAAATATGGCAAAGCATTAGTGATTTGTTGAGTGAATCCAAGAAGGCCTCTTCCAACTCTGATGGGCTGTTCTGGCTTCTCGGCAAGGACAAGCCAACGCAGGCAGATATGGTAGTCTTTGGCTTCATTACATCTGTTTTGGTCTGCACGGCGTAAGTTGATGGCGAGCTACTCTGAGGATAAGTGCTGATGTGCAGTCAGGGCACCAGTATCTCAAGAGGTCGTGAAGGGATTTCCAGTGCTTTTGGAGTACCAGACGAAAATCCATGATCGGTTCTTCTCCAGTCGCACTAAGGCAGATGTGGAAGGGGCATAATATAGCCATAGGTCTGGCGTGTGAAACTCTCTAAAAGCCGAATAGGTTGCATTATTAAAGTCTTATTATTGAATTTCTCTCCGAGGTATACTCCAGGTCGAGTAGGAGTATGTTAGCAATGTGACAATGCCCCAAGTGATCATGTTGACTGCTGGAACACCATGTACTTCTAAGAGCGTGAGACCAGGGCTTTTATGTCGAATTTTTCGATTCTCGGTGATGGAGAGTCCTGCGGGATAGACGGACTTGGTTCCTATCGAGGAGGAAGATAGAAGTTCCCAGAATGGTCACCGCAGTCAAGAAGGATGAGTCAAATCTATGATGGCTCAGCCCCCTAGATGGTTATCTTAGCCAATCAAACTATCCTGCCTGCTCGTAGGCTCTCCTCCGCAGGAGGGTCTGAGGACAACTTGGACTTTTTAGTAGCGACACATTTTATAATAGGAAGCATTTTAGCTAAACTTTAACTTAGACCTACGTTATTAATATATACTTTTATGCGTTCGTTTTTAGTTCTCTATGAAGCTTAAAATTTAGCCTTTATAATGTATATTTTTTAGCTTATCTAATACCTTTCGTTATTAAGAAATTTAACGTTAAACTTTATCTTTCTTAGTCTAATCTAAATTTTTAAACTATAATTACTCTTTTAAAATAAGATTTCTTTCTAAAACCTATTATAGATATATAACTTAGAGTTTTCTCTTTTAAAAGAATATCTTATAAAGAAGTATAGTCTACTTATTATTATATTATCTCTTATTAAAGGTTACTTTATAGTAAGACGAAGCGAGTAAACTTTTTATATACCTTAGAAAGAATAGTTTAATTTAGTGGTTTTAGGCCTAATTTTTATAGAAAAGATATATTAAAAAGCTAGTCTTTAGCTTTAGGTTTACATAGTTTAGATTCTAATCTATAAAGCTATAACCATAGTAGTGCTAAGTTATTTATAGAAATGTCAAAATTACGAAGCGAGTTGCTAGTTAATTTTTCTAGTTGTCCTTAGACGCGACTACGTCGCAGCTAGCGGAGACTTAGCGCGGGCTGAGTCCACTGAGATAACTAGATGGTGACAAAGCCTCGTCTGAACCATGGTAGACGTCGCAGTGAAAACCCATTGTCTCCCACGAAAATCTGACAAAGAACTTAAAATCACTATTAGTCGCTCTTTCAGATAGTTTTTCTTGCATATAAAAATTCTTCCCATATCACACAAGTACAATGGCCAAGCAAACATTGAAATCCAGCAATTTATCTATGGTCATGGATTTGGAGCCTAAGCCTGAAAAGGGATCCGCATGCGACACCGATTTTTCAGTCGCGACACAACATCAAGACGCGATCTCTCCACCTTCAAAACGAAAACGTCGACGACGCAATCCTATGCTGGCCGATGACCTCATAGATGAATCAATTCAAGACTCCGACGCTAGCATCGAAGCCTCCCTTCAAGATATGAGCCTAGCAGCTCGGGCTCTTGGCCAAGCAACAAAACCACTTCTCATCATATCCTTGGGCAATCCAGGCGGGAACTACTCCCTCACACGGCACAATGCGGGTCATATAATGGGCAGCATGCTCTCACAACGATCATTAGAGCTTCCGAGCAACTGGTCTATACGAAAAACATCCTCATACATGAACGTGTCCGGACCAGCTGTCGCCAAACTCATCAAAAAGGAGAATGCGGATGCTCAACTGGTCATACTACACGACGATTTGGAACGAGATTTGGGGAGTGTCCGAGTACGGGCGGGAAAAACTAGCGCACAAGGCCATAATGGGATCAAGTCCATACAACAGCAGCTTCCCGGAAAGGAGTTTTGGAGGATATGCATAGGAGTTGGACGACCGAATAGTCGAGACCAGAACGCGGTTTCTGATTTTGTTCTAAGCAAAATGAAAAGTCAAGAACTGGAGGTTTTGCGAGGAAAGGTGGATGAGGTGATTGCTCAGTTGGCCAAGCTCTCGCAGGAGTAATGGACATTTTGCTGATTGATTTATGATACCCCCCATATGCATAAGCGTTGTTTGAACGTATAGATTACAACAATAATAATCTTCCTCGTTAAACATCAGTATTGTTTCTCGTTTCCCTATAAACATGCTAACATTCTCTAGCAGCATGCAGGGCCATTACACAGTCCAAATCTTGGAAATATTACTTGTATCCAAAAGTCGTGAAGACCTCTATGAGAGATTTGACTTGAATACGGCGTACAACATCCACTGCTGTCTCTCCGTTCCCATCTTTGATAAGAGGATCATGCCCCATGCCTAAGAGATACCTCGCCATACCCCAAGCCTTATCTTCCGTTCCTAGACTCAACAAATGGAGCAAAGTCTGACCATCTGGTCCAATATCATCTAGGCGAGCTCCTGCATTTTCGAACAGCCGGATTATTTCTACGGGCGTTTTGCCATTAGTCCATACAGCAGCTCCGCAGTCTCGATCGTCTTGACTTTTCATCAGCAACTGCAATGCTGTATATCCTGATTTGTTGCGGAGGTTCAGATCCACTCCTTGCTTTGCAAATTCCTCAAACAACCTTCTTTGTTCTCTTTCTCGTGTGGGATCAGCTAGACCATTGTCGGCTAGGTAATGAAATACGCTGTTTCCGAGCTCATCTAGGGTATGCGGATCGGCTCCAGCCTCCAGCAAATCGAAAACAGATGTTTCGAGCTGCTTAGGCTGTTGAGATGAGTTACCGTGATAGTACAGTAGACGACGCCGTAGTGCTGCGTGTAAAGGGTAATTCCCTGCGTTATCGGGTTGATTCACAAGCTCCGGGTGAAGTTTCGAAAGGTACCGAAGAGATTGATCTGCAATAGGCGGCGCACCGGAATATTCGTTATCGTAGGCTTCCAGCAGGCCGAACAAGCAATTCTTGCCGTAGTTGTCAACGGCAAAGGGATCGGCGCCTTTATCAATAAGGTACTGTGCCAGAGAGGATGTTGTCTGGGTTCCTGCTAGCAAAGGGTTCTGCCGCGCATAACCCCTAGATATTGCCCTCACTTCTGCAATTCGGGCATCAACAGAAGCATCAGTACCCATAGCACTTCTAGACGCTGAGAGAAGCAAAGTCCTTCCTTGAGGGTCTCGATGTTCTAGATCGATACCAGGCAGTTCCAAAATTGGCTTTACGTATGCACCTTCTTCAAGTAGCGCGTGGATAACGCTACGTACGCCGTAATGCTTGAAAACTGATGTAGGATCCGGAAGAATCTCAAAGTAGAGTTCTTCCCCATCAGATTCATTGTTGTTGGCTTTGATTGCACGGTCTCGATTTAGATAGTGCGGATTATATCTGATTGTCTCGAAGTCATCTTGTTGATCAAAATACACTTCAAGATCCATCTGCTCAAGAGCATCAACATCGTCCAAGTCATAGCTAGTATAAAAGTCTGGAAAGCCGGAATGCTGCTGTGTTTGTTGTAATGGCTGGCGGAACAGCGCGTATGGATCGGCTCCGTGAGCTAGGAAAATCGTTTGAAGCTTTTGTACACGGGACTTGACGCCAGAGATAGTCGAGGCTCGATAAAGACCATTCCATTCTCGACGAAACGGTACGAACCTTCGCAAAGTAGACCAGTCTCCCATGGCCCAGTCATGCTTTACGCCCAATGAATTGGTACCGTCCGCGTAGTCTGGTCTGGCGTCCGCGCTAAGACCACTCTCAAGCATCAGTTGTAGTGACATGTCGGATTTTTCATCCTCATCAACGATACATGCGTATAAGGCCTCTGGCGCTGGTGATAAGCCATCTTCAAGGAGTCTGCGCACCTTGTCAGGCTCGCCAACGGCAACGAGGAATTCCGGACTTGTGACCATATTAGAAGTGCTGAATCAATGATGTGTATGTACTGGAGAGTGGAAGGGCATATATATTGAAACAGAAAGGTACGGAAGAAAATCGATACAGTTTCAGTGGACGTATTAGAGTACTCCTGGAATCATATGTAAATTATAGGTAATGTATAGAAGACAAGAAGGGTTACAAGTACGCTCATACGATGGGAAGGGATTCTGTTATTTTGTATCGCGAAGTAATAGGGATACTTATGCGAAGCGATAATAAACAGGGATATTTTCAAGGTAGTTGAGGGCGAAATCCCAAAGGATGTCATTACAATTTAGTACGGCACAGCCCTCCGGACTTGTCAGTCTGAACATCACCACCTCGACACTCAATTACGAACAATGGCACATTCATTTCTGGAGTACGCTCGACTAAAAACGATTTTTACGACAATCCGACTCCTCGTAAATTGGAGCGCAACCCCACCGAAGCCAGATGACTCTTACAGCTTCAGATCTCGCGATGGCTCTAGAAATATCAAAGTCAACGTATATCGGTCGAAATGGAGTTCTAGCCCCAAAGCAGTAGTTCTGAACTTCTACGGGGGCGGCTTTGTTCTCACAGGCCATGGATCGGATGATCTGTTCTGTCGTCGAATTGCTGATCAGACAATCTACACTGTACTGGACGCTAGTTATGCGTTGGCCCCAGAGTATCCTTTCCCAGCGGGTCTGGAAGATGTGGAGGATATGATTCAACATGTACTCCTGCAACCTGAGGAATATGATGTCCAGAACATAGTCCTCTCTGGCTTTAGTTCCGGAGCCAATCTCGCTGTGGCAGCTGCTTCAAATCCAGACATCACCACAACCCCTAAAGACACTATTCGGCCAGTATGTGCGTTCTATCTGCCGACCAAGATCACAATTTCTCAGCTGGAGAAGACGGCACCGGACGGTTCAACTGCACAAATCCCGCCTCCCATATCAAACGCGTCTAGAGCCGCTTATACGCTTCCTGGAACGGATCTTGCGGATCCACGTCTTTCAGTATTGAATGCTCATCCTAGTAATTTCCCAAAGGATATCTTCATTGCGACAGCTGAGAAAGATGTTCTGGCGTTTGAAGGTGAAGAACTTGCGTCGAAGCTGCGCAAGGCGGGTAAAAGAGTAGTTTCTGAGAGATTCAATGGCGTTGGTCATGGCTGGGACAAAACGAAGGATGAAGATTCAATTGACGCGAAAGTCAGGGACAAGGCTTACGATATGGTCATCCAATTCCTCTCAGATCTCAACAGATGGCCTAGGCGGGCCTAATTTTTAGCAATTGCAAGCCCTTAGGTTGTCATGAATTCGGGTTTCGACGTATTGGACAAGAAATCCTGCCATTGTGATGTGAGAAATGGTTATAGAGTAGTTGATGATTGCTGAACCTATGGAAGACCAAGTGCTTGCCTTCTAAAGCAGACTGGATTGTTAGCAAAGCTTAGAGATATATCTGGGAGAGTGCTTGCCTCGAATGATATCACTCATATCTTGTCGTCCATCTTTGGAATCTCATCAACGGCTGGAAAGGAGACATTCGAGGAAGTTACTTGCTGTGCGTACTTCATGACTGCAGTACGATCCATTCTGGATCTATGGCGTAATGGGCCAAGAAGACCCCCACTGGACTCGCATCGTCCTACTGTAAGAACTTATTCAGTCACTAGACTGAAGTATTCAACGGAAGTGTGACATTTGTTACTGGATTTGCAGAGTCAGGTAAGCGAGTCTTGTGTTCGATCAGAAATATTGCTAAAAGTCGGTATAAAGAATTTGCTTGATTTTTCTTTGCGTCATGTTCATGCTGCTGATGACCATTTGGTTCGCTGGAAATGAGAGGTTGGGGTTCACCCATCAGCTCATAGAGTACCTAGCTAATGATTGTCCAGTATACTATGACCCGAATAGTGAATGGCCAGAGGAGCGAGAGAACTGCGTTGGACTTGATGGCAAGACCAATAGCAACGACAAAAAGACTAGCGTTGATTATCATAAGCACAATGAGCAGAGTGGTAGTAGCTAGATCTCATTAGCTAGATCTCATGCAAAAAAAGTGCAAAGTCTGCAGCCAAGCAAATGTGCTTTAATGTGTTGCGAGCAAGGCGTAGAGTAGACTTTTCACTTCGACTTATATTTGTTTCGAAGCAATATTGTGATTTGACTAGAATCTGATCTCTCTGTATCTTGTTCAATCGGTAAGAGCACAGATGTATCATACAATAATTGTTTGTTGACCGATTGTAAATCAGTCTATTAGATGAATCGAGATCCAACCAATGTGCTTGAAATCAGTCAATCCAGCAGCTTCCAGTGTAGAGACTGGTAAAATAAGTCAAAGAAACCTTCAATACAGTTTCCCAAATGGCGAACACTGGATACCTTTTGACGATAGCGGCAACCTCAACACCACGAAAGGGAATTAGTGAAGATATGCTATGGCCAAGGATAGATGACCTCTAATTGGGCATGAAGGTCGCACAATGGCGATCGCCCCGGGTGGCCTCGGTAATCGCTGCAATTGGGCGTTCAAACTTGACTCGCATACTGTATTTCACATATTCCGTCAAGTAATGGAGGCTACTTCCAAGCAGTCTTGTTTTCATGCATCGCGGGTGAAAGCTAACCAGGGCGGCAGGAGCAATTGAGAAACCCTTCACATCACACCTTCCCACCCACAGGGCGTAACATCCATGTCAGGCGACATCGTCTCAAATTCTTAATGAGGCAGTGACAGTGAGGCGCGAAGATAAGCTTTTCAGTCTGGTATCCAAATGTCTTTCATCATCGCGTCGCAGCCATCTCTCTACTGTCTAACTCTCCATTTCCCCTCACAACAACAGAGAGGACAGACAAGCTCAACATATTCAACCAAACTTGTCGCCTAAAGATGTCCGATTCCAACGATATGGGCCATAAAGAGGCTCATCAGTCCCCGGTTACCATGGTTGAGTCTCACGAGGAAGCCACATCTGATGAGCTACATCGTGACTTCAAGCCGCGTCAAGTTTTCATGTTTTCTATTGCTTGCGCGATTGGAACCGGATTAATCATTGGATCGGGAAGTGCTCTAGCAGCTGGAGGGCCAGGCAGCCTTTTGATTGCTTACATCGCTATTGGTATTGCCGTTTTCTTCGTCATGACGGCTCTAGGAGAAATGGCTGCCTTTCTTCCTATGAACAAGGGTTTTGGTGGTTATGCATCTCGCATGGTGGATCCTGCTTTTGGGTTTGATACATTGGGTCCAAACTTGCTGAGTTATTGCTGACTATGTCTTTAGATTTGCTACGGGCTGGAACTATTTCTTCAAGTATATCATCGCAGCACCAACCAATCTCACTGCAGCCGGATTGATCATACAGTACTGGCGGCCTGATTTGAATGTAGGCATTTGGGTGGCGGTTTTTGCGATCATGGCAATTTTCATTAATGTAAGACAATTTTTCCTACTAATCTTTTGGTTTTAAAGATATTGAATCTAATTTAGTGTCTCAACGTACGATGGATTGGCGAAGTTGAGTTCTGCGCAAGCGTTGTCAAGGTCGTTGTCCTTGTCACTCTTATCCTGACTTGCTTTATCATTTCCATGGGCGGCAATCCACATCATCAGAGAACTGGATTTGGCTACTGGAACGAGCCCGGAGCCTTTGCGGAATATATTCTCAAAGGACCAAAGGGTCGATTTCTTGGATGGTGGGCATGCATGTGCCAAGCATGCTTTTCTTACACCGGCACAGAGGTTGTTGGCATGACATTTGGTGAAACTCCAAATCCTCGAAAGAACGTGCCTCGAGCAATTCGGCAAACCTTTTGGCGGATTACGGTGTTCTACGTCCTTGCTATAGTGGTTGTTGGTATGACAGTACCATATAACAGCAAGGAATTGGTCAAAGCCACTTCCAAGTCCACAAGTGCTGGTAAGTAAAGACCATACATAAATAACGATATTCTGCTGACAGTATCAAGCTGCATCGCCATTCGTAGTCGCAATTCTGCTTGCGGGGATACACACGATGCCAGGCGTCATCAATGCCGGATTACTGATTTTCACACTCAGTGCCGCAAGCTCAGGTAAGCATACTTATGAAGTTTCTGGACCGAATTTGACGACTTCTAGATATTTACTGTGCTTCACGGTCACTCTACGGATTGGCTAGAGATGGCCAAGCACCTGAAATAACAGGAAGAACCCTGAAAAATGGCAGTCCTGTTTTCGCAGTCGCAACAGCATCCGTTTTTATGGCATTGGGCTTCTTGAACTCGTCGAAGTCTGCATCAACAGTGTTCGGATACTTTGTCAGTCTCGTCACGCCTTTCTCCGTCCTGAACTGGATGGCAATTCTTCTGTCGCACTTGTCGTTCCGTCGAGCTCTTGTGGTCCAGGGTATCCCTCTCAAAGCACTGCCATACACGAGTTGGATGCAGCCATGGGGCTCATATTACGCTTTGTTCATTGCGTTTCTGGTTTTGATATTCAACGGTTAGTAAAGGCTCCAGTCGCGACTTCCCAAAGTTCTTTACTAATGCATAAACACAGGTTATGATGCGTTCGTTGGTAAAGGCTTTGTTGCTCGAACTTTCGTTCTCAAATATCTAGGTCCTGTGCTGTTTGGCCTCAATTGCGCCTGGTGGAAACTCTACAAGCGCACTAAACGAGTCAAAGCTGCTGACATGGACTTGATCACGGGCCGTCAAGAAGATGAAATATGGCAGGCCGAGATGTCTTCGCACCTCAAAAGTGGTTAGTATATCTACGCTTGAGTTAGGGGACCAAGCAGAGCAGTATTGATTAGGACTGGACATTTCTAGATTATTTTGCTTGAAGCCCAATCAAACACCCTTCCGTAACCCTTATTGATTAATGAAACTGCTCTTAGTACAAGCGAGAAGCCGTTGATGGATCAACATTCGTGTGATCTATTCTAGTATCTATATCTACAGTCTATAAAAGACAAAAACGAAAAAAAAAGCCGAAAAAGGCACAATGAATCCAAAGCAAGTACAAATCCAATCCTAAAGACTCCTGCTAATGCCAAGAAGATATCAAACGCTCAGGTCCTCAAATGCTAATGTTCGCATCTTTTCTTGCTTTGAAGCATACACTCTTACCAATGGAGATTATCATTCACCGCAGGCAAATTCGAATGCCACGGCTTTGCTGAAGTTGTTCGTGCTGGAATCTTGACCCACACACTGATTTTGCATTGGCACAACATTGGCAATTTGACTATTTTGGTTGCAATCACCCGAAGAAAAGAACAGAATCGTACACTGTGCAGTGTTGGTTCTTACTCCGTTGACAGCTGCTGCAAGATTACCAGTAATGGCATGGCAGGAAGCGTCTTTTCCGTCAGATGACACGGCGAAGGCTGCAGAATCAGAACAATCTTGCGCTAGGAACAGGTTGACCTGGACAGGACCTGATGTTGCGGTCGTCTGAGTTGGGGGAGCTGCCATGGTTGTAGAAGAAGCACCAGCGACTGTGAAGCACGAACTGAAGAGCTGAGCTTGTGTGGAGATGAGATCGACTTTGTTGGGTTGGTCACCAACTTTGCCTTGGCCAGCAAATGCATCGAGTTCGGCTGCCAGATCGATTTCGACGCTAACGCCGATGTCTGCGTTGGGATTGCCGCACACTCCACCGGCTGAGTTTGCCTGGGCTATGAGGTCGAGCTTAACTTCTGGAGCATTGAGGGCGAGTCCGGCAGTCAGGCCGAATCCGGGAATCTGGACGTCCAGCGATATGGTTGACCTTGGAGTAACATCGAAGGCAACTTCGAGTTGTCCACTGATGGAAGGCGGAATGGGAGTAAAAGTTGGGGTCCAGCCACTGAACTTGGTATCGGTGTTGACACCTAGCTGAGCGATGGCAGAATTTGGCACGCTCATCATTATTCCTGCTTGGATGGTGGCTTCCGCTGAGAGCTTTGTGAGCTCAGCAACTGCGGCAACATCAAAACTTGGCCCGATAAAGAGTGGACCACCAGCTGTGCCGAAGCCTCCAGGTAGAGGAACAGCAAGAAGTGTCTGAGTGAAGGATTTTGTATCCTGCAAAGACCCCGATGCCGTGAGGCCGATGGTAGTGAATGCTTCAACATTGTTGGGTGTCAATTTGGCGGTTGCAAAGAAAAATGGAAAGAAAATGTCTGGTCCAGCAGAAACCTCAAAATCCAGTGAACCTTTGGTTCCACAGGTGACGCAGTCAAGAGAGAGCTGAACATTGTTTTCAATGGTCGTTTTAACGATGTTCTTGTTGGAAAAGTCTTGAGTAAGATCGATTGAAAATTTCTTGTCGACAGCAGTAAGACGCTTGTGTAAAGCTCCAGTGACGTTGGCATTGGCCAACAGCAAGTTATTGGAGTTGGCCATGATACCTCTGCTGTTGGCATAAATGAGCCAGTCCTGGACAGCGGTTTCCCAAGTTCCTTTCTGGGCAGAAAATTTTGCAGTCCAAGTTTGATCAATGAAGGAAACGGCCTGTACCGTGTATGGAGTTCTATCGCTTGGTCCGCAGCTAGCAGAGCTGATGATGTTGGCGAAATTTTCCATACCTAAATATCGTTGATTCTGATCCTTGGCTATAGTTGTATAGTTGAGTATCGGGTTTTCTATGGACGGTCCCCAGTAGAAATTGATAGAATCTTGGAGTTGGGGATTCGACATCTGATCTCGTTTGCTGAAAGTATCTCGTGCGATACCAAATCCATGGATTGGAGGTAACATTTCGACATTTGACTCCGCTGTGTTCACGTTGTGTTGGGTTATTGTAGTAGAAGGCCGTGCTGACACCACGAGGGCGAGGGTCGCTACTAGCAGAGAGAGGCGAGCTATGTGGCGCAACATAACGAAGGAGTTTGAATAGCTGTAGGTTCTCTCACAAAAGTCGACAAAGAGGATGTGTTCTTCGTGGATTGGAAGAATGTGGAATACTGACTCTTGAGCACACAAATACAATGTTTTAAATTTGTAGCCATTATTTTAGAATGTATGGCCTCTATATACCCAACGTAAACACGACATTCTCTCCTACACTCCGAAAATAAGTGATCGTGCGACCATGAGAGGCTGAATCCTACACTCTTCTGATTGGACTGCGCCCCAATGAGGTGAGATATCGCTGTCCCCGATGCTATCGTCAGATCTGCAAATCCAGTCAGCTTGGTGAGCTTGATCTTTAAATTTGAAGCGCGTCCCTTCGAGAATTCCGCCTCCAGAATCAACAGGTCGGAAAAAGGTCCGCGGATAATGCGTCTATAGAAAGGGTTAATGTACACCCCAAAGCTCTCCATACATGATCGACAAGATAGAACGGTGCTCTGATCATACCATATGTCGAACACCATCTTTTCAAGTACTCAAATGATCACTTAGTATTCTTGCACTCTCATCATAAGATTCTCAACCATATCTGGTGCTAAGTAATGGGGACAAGTTCTCACCTCCCAATCAAGTAAACCACAGCTATCGTCGCAGAGCCTAAGTCTAGCACAATATTGTTCAGTAATCGGCCTTGCATTGAGTCACAGAGCCTGTAGTGTCAGCCAGCTTCGATATTTACAGCTTTTCAATCTTTTTTAAAACGGTGTCACGCCGATGAGAGAAGGAATCAGATTGATCACTTCATTCTCTAAAACAGCCTCCCGCTGTGCTAACACAGAGTATGAAGAACCCAGTATCCTGCTGCAGCATCAAGGAAATGAATCCGACGTCAAAGTGGTAATGAATCGACGAGACTAGGTATGTTTCTTGCTCTTCATTACATCCATCACTGTATATTGAATCAATTATTACCTTGGCGAGACTGCTCCAAAGCCATGGACGTCTGAGTACTTGCAGATACTGTTATAATGAACTGTGACTGGTTATGGAACACTCTCTTGTTGTGCAAGGCTAAGTGAATGTAAACTATGACGGCTCATAACGGCCACCCTGGCCAGTTCAGCAAAACCAAAAAGTACAAAATCTATGTATTTACAAATCAATTATTTGCACCACAAATAATACGTTTTTGATGGTTTTTTGATATGCATAATAAAGGTTGAATTTTGCTTGATTTTTAAGAGGTAGAAAAGTCTATTTAATTATGGTTGTTTAAGTTGAATCTTTGATTTAAGAAATATGTATCTTTTCTTAACATTTTTGGAGCATAAAGGACTCGCTAATTTAGGGGCGCTTATGCTCACTAACTTAGGGATAGACCCTACTAACTTAGTAAGCTTAAAGGGTATTCCCATCAAGCTCCACTTTTTGTCAAAAAGCAAAAAGATCTCAGAAATAACCAACCATCATAAATGCGGCAAAATATATAAATATAATATTTCTAGACTTTGCAAAAATGTAGAAAAATTCAATTTGCTATTTAGCTTCTTCAGAATCCTCAAATTTGGGCTCTTTGTGGTGTAAATAATTAATTTGTAAACACGTAGATTTTTAGTTTTTGGATTTTGGTGAAGATCGTTATTAAATTCCCGCCCAAACAATATTATTTTCCCACCCTTTTTTCTTAGATTCCCACCCCTCTCACTAGAATCAGCGGCTTTCTAAGGCTTTCCTTACTATTCTAGTGACTAAGTTGCTTCCATTAAGAAAAGGCTTCAGTAGCTTCCTTTGCTTCTATGCCTTTTGCTATATATCTCTTTCATAATAGCTAATTACTAAGAATTCAAAAGTGTAGGCTTAGAGAATAACTTCTTCTCTATCTTTTGGCTTCTTTAGAATTTTCATAACTCTTCTATTTATTATATAAATGCCTAGTAAAGTTAATAGGCCTTATTTTCAAGAGGAGCAGTTTAACAGCCTTATCTTAAAGGGCAGTTTAACGGCCTCATCTTCTTAGTTTAGTCTATGTTTTCAATCCTCTATAACTTCACGACTAGGTATCGTAATAGAATTCTGAAAAGGCCAAAAGATAGAGAAGAAGCTATTCTATAAGTTCATCATTTAAAACTTCTAGAAACTAGCTATCGTGATAGAACTGTATGGCAGTCCGAAAAGGGTGGGAAAATAAGAGAAACGGGTGGGAAAATAATATTATTTGGGCGGGAATTTAATAACGATCTTTGGTGAAGTGGCCAGGGTGGCCGTTATGAGCCGTCATATAAACAACAAGAATTCAGCAAATGTCAGATATGTAATTGCGTTTTCTGAACGACGAGTATTTTACAATCACTGCTCGAACGGAATATTCAAGGATGATTCCAGTCTCCCCATCAATAAGTCTCTATTCAATTTTCTTTTATATCCTTAAAACCGCACTTGTCCATGAAGTACATCTCAGTCGTTGCCGCTGCGTAGCTCTCCGCATTGTAATCTGGAAATGTCGTGTCGTCAATGGGCTTCCCTATGGTGTCCCTGAGGACTGACGCGCGCCGAGCAGCTCGCACTTGCTCGACGCATCTTCAGTACCACAACGGCCCAATTTGCCTGGGTCCAAGCCGGCTTGTTTAGCCAGCGAGTGTAGATGAGTGACTTCATGACTTATTTGGCGAGTTGAGGCAATGCCAGCGCCTAGAGCCTGATCAAATCAAAAACCTTCAGGAGGTCGAACGATTTGTTTCAAGCTGTATGCAGGCTCGCAGTTTCTGGAGTTCTCAAATAAGGGTGCAACACACGATCTAAAGCTATCTCGTTGCGCAGCCAAACAAGTGGTGGTGAGCCTGACGAAGCGCATAGTCTCTAAAGCACAGGGGTGCCAGAGCGGTTCTGGTAAGTCGAAGCGGACTTCTGTATGACATAGAGAGCTTCTTGGAAAGAGCTGTACTGCACTCCATAATTGCCCGCAGGGACTTTGTAAGTTGCCCGTCTCAACTCCACAGAATCAGCGATTAGTAGAATAAACAGGGACAAGTCATACAGCCATATAAACATCTTTCCTTCTGCCTCTCTGCCTCTCTGTCTGTCACTCTGCGTTCTTTCATCGTCATGTCGGGAAGGGGAAAGTCTATTCTCATCAGAACGTACGCATCTAAGTCATTCCATAACACCCTGTTATGTACCTACTTACTAAAGTGCTTCAGGTCATCAACCCCATCAGTTACCATTGGCCTCACCTTGAGCACCTCGCCTTCGCAGCTCTCTCTGTCGTCGTTGTCTACCAATTCTTTTTACGTAGTTGTGACTGCCCGGGTCATCAAGACTCCACGCCCAGGCCAATGCATTACTCTTGCAAAACGCTTGTCACCGTTGGCTTCCTTGGAAAACCGCTCATTCGCAGACATAATCTGCAGTAATAACTCCGAAAAAAAGATTGAAATCTACCCGATCAATTGGCCACACTTTTTCTTCGATATGAATAATTTGAGAGAAGATTGGGAATTTGTCACTATTCCCCCACCAGGCAAAGGGGTCTTTACGACACAGCTTGAGGTTCCTCGGGACAAGCTTGAGGCCGTTGATCTCATGGAAGGTGAAAGATACCACATCACTTTGACCGATAAGTGTCTCGGGACATTTTGGTGGTGTTATGGCAGTCTAACAGACTTAGAAGGCATAAGACTGCGGCAGTGGGAGTCTCAGGAAGACAGGGCTAGAGAAAGACAATACGAAGCTTCGTGGAAGCTTGATGAAGAGGAGCGTATTCAGAAGTACGGAAAAGGCCCAGTGAGCTTTGGTGAAGAACCACAAATGCTAGCCATGGTACCTGAAGGCGAGGGCGTCGAATTTGAGGTTGTCAAGTAGATATCTGAGTGAAGCAATATCCAGATTGCAAAACCTTCCTTAACCATTTTTGTATTGACTCGAATGACTCGCTAGTTCAGAACTTTGGATGAGGTTTGCCAGGATATAAGTACAGGTCGCGCTTCGCCAGCTCCGCGGTGCCCTTCGCTAACATTAAGGTATCAGCCTCATCAACAAAGAGTTTGGGATGAGCATTCTTCCGCGAACAGGCCTTCTTTACAATGTCTAAAAGCTCAAGAGAAACTCCTTCACCATAAACAAACACCTTTTCCGGCTTGTAAACTTCCCACTTCCATTCTGTTGCCTGGAAAAATTCCTCAAGTCTCATTCCTATGAGATTCCAGTAATCTGGTCTGGACTTTGAGGCTTTCAAACCAAGATTGAAGTCTTGAGCAACATTTCCTCCTGATGTGAAATACTGGTAAGGCGAGTACATGACTGGCCACGCCAGCATGAGAGCGTCATCGTTCAGCAGAACGTTCACAGTTGATTCTCTGTCGGCCCTATTGTCGATCTCATCCTGTTCTTTTTGACAGGCTACCGGGTTTTTGTAGTCCTTGCAGAGTTGGAATCCAAATCCAGCATATGCAGCGCTAAAATCTGGTATCGGTCGTGACATCCAGATGATCTGTTGATAGATAAGACCTGCCCACTCAAAAGCATCCCAGATATCTTCCGAGTATAGGGCAATAAGCTGAGGGAACGAAGCTGCCGCGTGGGTTATAGGGTACCCAAGCCTGTCCTCTACCTCTGGAATAATCTCTTTCAGCATCTCACCCAGAATGCGAGCCTCATTTGAAGACGGCTGACCAAGGCGCTTCAGAAAGCCGCGCCACATTTGTCGAGGTTGATCTCTGAACCCTTCTCCTATGTCGTTATATGGGGGCGATGTATGCTGAGAAGAGGATGAAGCCAAGTGATGAAAGATTTGGCGGTACTCATTATTGGTTGCCTTCTTTACAAGTCCAAGATTGGTACCATTCGGATAGCTTATTGCGACAGTGCTGTATGATAGTGATCAGCCATTTAATGTTAAAGCAAGTCGAAGACTGCTTACACAAAGGTAGATGAGAAATCGAAGCCAATACCAAAATTATCTTTGGGCTTGCCGATTCCTGAGGTATGAGGTTTTACAATGCCTATTGGTTGCTGATATGCATTACTTGCGAGGGAATACCCCCAAAAAAGGGTTGTTGCCAAGCAGGTGAGTAGCATGACAGCTGCTTCTAGAGATTTGTGCGATGTAGATGGAAAGAGTTTTAGCCTTGATTGTCTTCGTTTACTGCAAGCGGATGAGAAAAGTGATAGAGTATGTAAAGAGATGTGTAAAGTACCAAGTCTCACAATGAGCGACAAGAGGCGAGGTAAATAACCCAACTCGGTTATTATGGTGAGAGTCTTATATTCTAGTGCTGGATGCCACCTGGTTCTTTCGCGCCGTAACAATAGACCAATCCGCGAATAGCTAAGTTGTTGTAAGGTTGACAAGCAAACTTGATAAAAACAGTTGGTGTTGGAAAGACATGAAGCCACCAACTGACACCAAACCTCTGGCGCTTACACGCCTAGCTTCGCCGCAATTATATACAACCAACTCTTGCAGCTTCTTATTCGCTAATTTGTCTTTCAGCACCGCACCGTGAACCATTATCAACACAATCCATATCTTACGCCGCCGGTTTATATATTTTTAGATGTTGTTGTGGCAAGAATTGCGATCAGTTGGCTCCAACACCAACGTGAAGCAGAAAAAATGGGCCAATCCAAGACCAAGATCGACGGTCCCTTGACACTAGGAACAATAGCATTAGGAGGGCATTTAGATCTGTATCGCTGGAAAATCTGCCAAGCTCGAATGTCTGCCACTTGGACGCCGTAGCAGGTTCTCCTGAAGATATGCCGCAGGCCTGAAATTGGATCGAGATGTTGGAGCAAAGTCCAACATCAAGCATTTTGGGGGGCGCATTACTGTTGGGACTTCTATCAACGGGTTCAGAGCATGCCTTTGGTTGATATACTAACAGGTAGGAGGGAGCTTGAAGATATAAAGTCGACGATTCGATAATGCAACCAATATCCAAACTACACTTTTGAAGCCTGCTACTTCTATCTTCAACTTCTTCAGACATAATCATGCTTACTCAGCTTCTGACCTTCATATCGACTCTTAATTTCCTGGCATTAGCAGCACCTTCGGCTCAGGCACCATGGTATCAAGGCGGTTTAGCAAATTGCGACAACCAAATCAACAATCCAGAGTGTCCAACCTTGAATTTCGCGACCTTTGGCGATAGCTGGTAAGTGTGTTGATCTTGTGGCCTTTATATCGCGCAGAATCTAGCAGGTTATTATTTTATGTACTTCCCTTTTTGTGTTTCATGCTCCCCAAGAATAAAGAGATCTTCAGGTGCTTTGGCAGAGCACCGTTCTAATCATTACCAGGGCATCTGGAGAGGCATATTCCACCGCGACGCAGTACGACAGTAACAAAGATAATTGTCATCGTGTATCCCATGCATGGGGCCGCCAAATGCAAGACGATAGCACCTGGACTTCTGGACCACGAGATCATCAATTTGTGGCATGTTCCGGCTCTCAGTTTCACAACATTTCGGATATCAACACCGACGAAAAGTACAGACAGATGGCGAAGCTTAGCAAGGACATCAACTTGAGTATGCTTTGTCTTAATCGCAAAGAGTTCTCGCTAACTCAGAAATAGTGACTCTCACTGTCGGCGGGAAAAATATTGGCTTTGCAGGCATTGCAGAAGCCTGTATATACCAACCATATCCAAATGTAGATTACGGCAAAGACTTCAAAGACGACGCAGAAAACAGCCTCTGCGCGACACGCATAAAGGACGCCACTACCACCATGATAAAATGAGAGGATGGATTCGCGAGACAATGGTTGATAGTTTAGGTCAATTACGTACCAAGCCTAACCCCCGGTTTGATCTATTTCTCACAGGCTACGTCAAATTCTTCAATCAAGATGATACGGCATGTAATGATCTATCTTTTGGGGCAATTCCAGGCTGGTTGGGTGGTCGTCAGCCGAAGCTCAGTCAAGAGCTTCGTAGAGCACTCAATGGTCTTGTTGATGCTATCAACTCGCAGTATTATTGGGCCGTATGGGATGTCAACGTTCTCGACGGTTATCGCCACCCATCTGGATCGAATGACCATTATGTCGATGTATCTCCTCAATTTGAGGGTCATCGCTTTTGCGAGCCAGGTAAATCCAAGGATGATAACTACCACAGCGACGACGTCTGGTTGTGGAACTTATCGACCGATGTACCGCAGGATAAGAATAATCAGGATTGGCCAAACGGTCCGGGCCAAGAGACTGATAAAATCCAAGCTCTCATCGCACAAGGAGGACTTGGAACGTTTGACAGCAGTGGCAGTGGCGGCAGTGGTGGCATTGGCACTCCCATGTTTCATCCCAAGGAGGCCGGACACACAGCTATCAAAGACCAGGTCCTAAACGCCATTAGAGGCGCTGGTATTGCGGGAATTGTGAAACCAGATCCCCCAAAACAGTGAGATGTGCTATAGTGGGTGTATTTCAACACGAAAACTAGGAGCTTTACTAATGGAAGGTCGGCACTTTTTAAGCTTTCTCACATTCTGTAAGATCACGCCTGGTTTCGAAGGCGTTGAAAATCGTGAAAGCGACTATGTAGGGTTGGTTATTGGTGCAAAGGAGGATGAGGATGCGCGCCTCAGTAGTTGTTATCGCCATATACACTGTAAAGTTCTAATAGAGTTATAATACTTGCCGTTAAAGCGACTAAATCAAAGTGAACATGCCAACACAGTAGGTAGACACCATGTCCCCGTCAACTGCAATGTCTGAGATTAGTTAGTGACTCCGCTCAACACTAAGGCGCTTTTCTCTGAGTATAATGATTGAACTATCCTGTTCGTGTTTAGTAGGTTGGGAAATACGCCACCTTGTGGATGACCCCGAAGTACGATCAGAGACACCACACTTGCTCGAGTGCGAGCCATCCAGTATTATGTAAACAAGCTACTAACAATAAGCTTGAAGGGTGAAGATAATTAGAACAACCGAGTCAAAAAATCGACTGATTCCAGGGCAGTCTTTGAGATTGCAGCATTTATATGATGATCTGATATCATGAGCTATTCACTGTAAGATGAGAGCGGTATCAAGTAAGTAAAGTGTAGGTACCTACTTATCAAGTGGTGACGTCTACGCGACAACTGTATATATTACCAGAGTCCAAAGATTCCGAGATCTACTTTGAAGAAAGATTTGGTGTTCACGGCAACGAAACTGCATTTAAAAGGTACGCTCATAGCCCAGCGAATCTGTCTAATCATACACACTTCTCTTGTATGACCCATCTTCTTCCAGCATCCACCGACCAGTCATTGCTGCTTTTGGAGCAGCTACTGTTTTGCCTGGAGGCAATAATGGTCCCGGAGAAACCTGGATGAGGACTACAGCGATGGCCATGATCTGCTCAAAATTACACATCAGCAAGGAGAAATTACCGAAGTTTATCATTATAAGTCACTCACCTCTGATTGTTTCCCGCCCTCAAGGTTACCATCATGCTGCGCAAAATCATAATTTCCTTGGACCATCCAGCTTTGCCCCTTTTTGAGCTCTACCGGCCCGACGTCTGCGTTCGTGCAGCCCTTCATGGACGATATGTGTTTAGTAGCAACCTTGTCAGTGCCCATATCAGTTCCTCTCCAAATGTACTCTGGTGTTTCGGCATACTGCGTCTGTGTCTTACACAGCGACTTGTCCGCCGTCATCTGAATATCAACCTCGACACCTCCATCATGAAGATGGCCCATTGCTGATATCACTTTACCCTCGAAGTTGGGCGACCACCGCCCACTTCTTATTGAAAAACTGCCATTCTGCTGAGGCGATTTGACTTCTGATGTTCCACACTGGAAAGCGTCGAGCCATACACTCTTAGTCTCGTACCAATTTTTCGGTAGGGCACCGGGCAGATATTCGTAGGTCATGGTCATGTACACTATTTTGTCTTCCATGTTCATGTTCATCAGCTCCACGAGGAAGGAGAATCGATCTTCTTTCTTGAGGGCGTATCCTGAGCCGGACTGAAGGCCGTTATCTCGCGGATTGTAATTGAAGACACTTCGTTCGTTGCCTGCGGTATAAAATCGCTCCGACTTGGTTGGAGAGTTCATTGTTGGGTAGAAAGGAATACATGCCATCCCGTAGTCCCAGGCCACTGGATCCCAACGAGTCGGGCCTTGATTGAAGTGAACCATATGATGGAGCCTTACAACTGTTAGCTTTGCTGAGGTGAAGCATCATTAGGCTTAACACTAACCACATTCCACTGTCAATATTTGCTTCAAGCGCACCTCTATGTTAGCAAGGCTTACGTAACGCGAGGAAAATAAAGCGAAAAGGCGAGATGATCTTACCATTGGTGCCATTTGGATACTCAAGCCCGGCTTGTTGCTGTAGGAGTGTACATTCTCCATCGCAAGGCTTTTCAACCTTGGTATCTGGGTAATTCCACAACATTCCAGCATGACCCATAATTTTAGTAGACATGTTTGGCACGCGATAAGGACCAGATCGTATTTTAACCCTCTTTGCTCCTGGTATCTTTGACCTGGCTGGCATGTCTACTCTACGAGGTGCTGCGCCTGGAGGATCTGCGACTTTACCATAGCCAGATTGTCCTAAAGATATCTTATGTTAGTCGCATGAATCGGAAACTCCGCGATAAAACTTGACAGGAGTATTTACTGGCTAGAATGAGGCTCATCTTGGAACCAGCAGCTGTGCCATCTGGGCGCGCAAGGACAGCTGAGACTATAGAGAGCCCTAACGTCCCTAGTAACAACATTTGTAGCATTTGTAGCATTTGTAGCATTTTCCTTTCGATTGTTGAGTGTTTGTATGAGACTTATGGGCTACGATGCGAGTGTTGATATAACAATTCCAGAGATTCTCAAGGTGGCAAGGAAAGGGGTTCTGATCGAGGATTGTATCGGATTAAATGAGCCTTATGGAACCATACAGAGAGTTCTTGACTGACCTATTCAGGTCCACCTAATCACAAGCCCACAACAACCCTAAATTATATTGATCTGGAAAGGTCAGCAAGTATTGTGTATGCGTTGAAATTCTCGAGTTAATAGGAGAATGAATTCAACAGGTTTGCTCAATATTATCGGCCAAGTAACTGATTTGAACAAATTCAAGCTCGGGTCTAGGATATGTGGCTGGAATTGTCTGAGCTCATTCAGACTTTAAGAATTGTCATGTCTCCTAACCAATCATATGGATAAGAAAGCATTACTTGGTAATTTGCATGGTTGGGTTCGTGTTTTTGGCGATGTGGATTCCCGATTTGGTTCTAGCGTAGATATACATCATCAATGCCTTTAGCAGAGTTCCCATGAGCTTGATCTGCCCCCATGTTATTGTTTACCCAAACTTACCCAAATTGCTATGAGAAATACCTCTACTAATCAGTTAAAGTCGTCCGAAAATAAGTTAACGATAACATAAATACACCTCAGTGTTTGACGCTATATCAGACATGGCAGGAGTATCGCGAAATTCATGATCCGTGCGTGTTGAGAGAGGCATAAATCTAGTATGAAGTGCTAAGAAACTCCTGAACAAGTACGACAACCAAGATCCCTAAGTTTTAGGACTTGATATGCATGCCGACCGCCTGACTGCCCTCGTGGCAACTATTGCTCTGGTTTCTGCAACACCTTTGCCACAAGCACCCACGGGAACCAAGCCTGATCCGTTTACTTCGGGGACTAGCACCGATCCATTCGCACCAAATGGTATTCTTGGAGGACTGCTATTGTCGTTCGGGAATGTCACCAACGGGCCGGCGCCGAAAGGATGTTCCAAATACGAGTTGATAGTCGGTTAGTCTCCGGCTGGTTATCATTGTCAAAAGTTTTAGAGCTAAATCATCTACTACAGCTCGAGGAACTGGTGAGCCAGGACCGTTCGGTACCATCGTTGGAGACCCTTTGGTCGCTTCTGTAACAAAGACACTGCCAGGCTCGAGAGGATATGCTGTACAGGTGAGTAATACCACGAGAGAACTCGGCGGATTGTTCGTTGTAGCACTAACTGTAATCAATGATCAAAGTACCCAGCCAATTTCAACCTTCAATATTCTCCTCAGCAAGGCATGGATGACGTTATCAATCGCCTGAACAACCAAAACAAAGAATGCCCAGACCAAACCTTCGTGGCCGTCGGCTACTCTCAAGGGGCAGGTGTATGGCACAATGCTTTGGGACCATCACCAGGGGCGCCGCTACCATTATTACCTAGTCCAAGACCTAAACTGGACGCGAGTGTTATACCCAAGATTAAAGCGTTTGTCATGTTTGGAGATCCTGGATTCAAAGGCACCGAAGGTCCAATGAACACATATTCTCCTCCGTTCCCTAGCGCTATCAACGCTGTGCTCAGAGAAAATTGTGCTCCTGGCGATCCGGTATGTCTCAACTTACGCTTGTCTTTTCGTGGCTAACCTTGCTTCTAGGTCTGTGATCCTGCTGGCTCCGGATTCCAGAATCATCTTACATATGTTGAAGGTGCTTATCAAAGGGACTCAGTAGCCTTCATTCTTGCTGGATTTAGTGGACAGCCACTTCCAAAATCATACAAGAATTCTAATGATACTGCATGGATTGCGATGACTACGGCAGCAAAGACTCAGTCTAAACCTTGGGGTTAGTTTGAATCATACAGTTTCTAGTATTCCGGTTGCTAAGTTGCTAATATTTCCGCGATAGGAACGATTGTCTACAACATTGTCACCAATTTCTTGAAAGGCTTACTGTAATGAGAGAAGCATATTCATGGTCTGGTCTTGTTAGATAGAACTTTGCATCCTTCGTCGCTTGATCAAAATGTAAGATTCCATATACTAGAATTTTTTTTGATTCACTTTCGACGTATTGATAACTCTCCTTACTGCCCTAGATATTGGTGATTTTTTCTGCTGAAACTCCATATCCCCATTTTAGAAACAGATATCTTCCAGTAGATTCGAAGTCCGCTCACCCAAATACAAAGTCTTGTGTGAAATCTTTCGAAGTCTCTGATACCTGCAAGAGGGGAAATAAAGGTAAACAGGAGAAAAAGGGGTTGAAGTTGGCGATAGCTCGGATACCGTAGGAGACTTGACGCCGACTTACTAGACAGGGGTGTGTTGAGTCCAAAAGCCACACTAGCCTTATTCGAGATTAGCTCCAGTGTAGATTCCATCTCAACTCCAGATTTTTTTTTGGTGGGGAAATCAGCCATCAAACTCCAACCACTTTCTCTGTTTGCCTGCTTATCACTCGTACTTAACAGCAGGTAATTATGGCTCAAGGCGCAATTAAAAAGTCGAGCAATCCCGCTCTCGCAAAGGGCAAGAGGTATAGATCAGACACATTCCCCATTAGCACAAGACTAACTCCTCCAGATCTAAAAATTCTGGCCCACGACCAGGCGCAAAAGTGATCAAACCAAAGAAAGCCAAGCTAATCAGCAAAAGTAAAATGCTAAAGAGAAACACATCTGGCCTCACCGCTTTGACGGAGAAGAATCTGGCGGAGAAAGCTGGCCATCTCGAAATTCTCAAAGGTGGCAAGAAAGATCGTGCAGGTGGAAGGGACGCGAAGAAGAAGGGAACGAAATGAACAATTACATTCACGAAATCATGACTACTTAGCATATATTTGCTTCGTAAAGAAAAAGGCTCAACGCCCATCCATACTCCATACAAGGACTGTTACCCAACATCAATATTACATCGCTCGCGCGAGCTCGCCAGCGCCCGACTCGACAGCTGCTTGTCGAGCTTTACCCTTTCCAATACCACCCTCACCCACGCCCATGCGCTTCGCAACATATCGCTGCGCGATGATGCCGACACCCAGGCCAATAGCCTCTTCTACCCACTCACTCACCCACTCTCGTGGATCAATGCCACCATTCATCACGATCTCAGAAATCTCAGCAGGCAACTGCGTTTCGCTAGCAACATCCTGCTCAGCATCCAGCCACTCGGCCCACTTACGAGGGAAGGACTGGGTGACCGTACTGAACGTAATGCCGTGCACGGGATCATGCAGATAGATAGCAAAGCAAACGCGCTCATCCGCCTTATCCTCAACCATACCGCTCGTATCTTTCTCTTCAGCTGTAGCTACCTGGAACAAAGTGTTGTCGTCTTCAACGGCAATCGCCTGGATCGCGATGAATATATCACTGCTGCGCACTGGATTGTCCTCGTTGGGAATCTCGGTCGCCTGCTTGTGCGCGTTTTCCAATCCGCCGCGAGAGGAGAAGTATTCTTGTGCGTAGGCCTCGGCATTTACGCGCGTCAACTTGGTGCCCTCAGATAAGCCATTGATAATTCCCAGATCGCGCTTCTTCTGTCCATCACGCCACCAAGGCCCGTCGTTCCAGCCGGCGTTTGAAGAACCGCTTGGGCCTCGCGACTCGGATCCGCGCTGGATGACGAGCAGGTCACCACCTTCGACTTGGTTCATGACCCGGCTGAAGATATTATAGATAGTCGGATCTAATGCTGGGTAGCCAACAAAATCATGCGTTATGTGGATCTGCAACCGTTCGTGCTGTGAAATTGGCGGCGCAATTGTATGTAGTAGCGTCGTGAACGTCGGCAGTGCTCGTGATCGTAGCTCGCCTCCTACCATACTCCATTAGCTTTCCCACTCTCAGCTGTTTGTGTCTTCAACATACCAATACTCGTCAACATTCCCGCCCCTCCACGAACCTGCTCCGCCCACTTCTGCGCCTCCTCGTTCCGCTGAATCTCCTTGACTGCCGCCTCCGCCTGTTTCCTCGCCGCGCTCGCCGCACTCATCAGTCCACCCCACCACCCTCCTCCTCCGCTCTGCTGCTCCTCTTCCCGCACCTCATCCTCGCTCGTCGGCGTCAACTCATGTGCGAGTGGCGTAGAGCTCTCTGCGCTGCGTCGGGCTGCAGAACGTGTGCGATCTTCGCTGTTGCGGGCGCTGCTGGTTGGCGTATGCGCCGCATCGCCAGTGGAATTGGTGGTGGTGGTTGTACCAGAGCGGCGAGATGCACCGGCGAGTTTGGGGGTGTTGGGACGGGATAGAGGTTTCGCAGCTGCGAGCGATTCGAGAGCGGCCAGAGGGTCGGCGGCGGAAGAGGGGTTTGGCTTTGGTTTGGTTGCTTTGGGGGTGCTGCTGTCGTTGGTGTTGAGGCCTTGGAGTTGGGCTAGGAGTTCATCGTCGGTAAGCGCTTTGGGTGCCATAATTGCGGTCGTTTGGCAGTCGAATATAATGTACAGCAAGCTGTCCGATGGTGATTGGTGTTTGGTTCAAGTGGAGAGGGGTGGAGCTTGTGTTCAACAGGTATGTGGTGGTTGTCTGGGCGGCGAGTCGTTTTAGATGACTGGCCGTACAGGCTGACTGATGCAGTGTTGCTAAATGATTCAAGAACAGTTGCGATTGAAGTTACGATAACAGTGACGAGATAGAATGGTGTTGTTTGTTAGAGTTGTCTATCAATAGCAGAGCTTGGACTTGAATCGGGCGAGGCTTGGCATGCATCTCCAACTTCATCTATCAATTGGCTGACGTGCCTTGTCTGCCTCAACATCTGCCTTGTCACGAGTGGACAACAGCCTCATCAAAGGAGCAAGGCAGATCAAGTTGATAAGACCTATAAGATGGGGAGCATTAGCAGAATTCAGTGTGCCAGGACCGGCTGGTACAGCAATCTGCTAAGATGAATTCATCCTTCATGACTGAAGAGGTTGAGGCTACATCAAGTTCGGCTGTCCTTATCGAGCTGCTATGGGAAGGAGTAAGTTCTCTCTATTTCTTGATCTCTAGCTGGAAGCCGCAAGCGCTCAGTCAGTCCTGTAGGCTCAATTAGGACGGCTTGTCAAAAAACGAAGCTGTTGGTATATACGAGATATAGAAAGTCTAACATGATCAGGAATCAGCTGTTCACGTACTACTCCCGGGCTTCAGAGATTCCGATGAAACCACCGACGCTCTAGCAGCAGATCTGGACACATTCCGATCGCAGCTTGCAACTGTGGAAATCGAGCTAAAAACTCGCTCTGTACAAGATGCACAGTGCGCGTGGTGCTTCAACACATTGAAGATGGATGGTCTTCTAACCAACTCGCCAGGGACAATACTGGGCCTTGAGCAAGAGATCCGAGAAACCAAGGGGAGCGCGTTTACTGTTGATCAAACTGCAACTTATTTCGGGGGGTCACCGTCATGGATACCAGGAATGCTCGGTATCCTGCGCGGACAGCTAATCATGGACCTATCGGCTCTTAAAATGCGCATCAAAATACGCCTCATCAAGGGTACTTCAGATGAAATCACAGAAAACGTTGGAAAGTGGACACGTCCGAGAGGAAAGCAAATGCGGCTTGCAAACAATACGACAAGCGAAGCACGCTCAGTCAATATCGCCGGTAAAGAAGTTTCTATTGAGGAAGTCTACGGCAACATGCCAGCCAGGACAGCAGGCCGGGTTACAGACGAGCCTGGAGGTGACGCATTTGGGTAAAGCGATTGCTCAACCCCGTGCGGCGAAGGAGCCGCATAGCGAGACATTTTTGGTCCTAAGCCTTATGTAATGGTGGTCAAGTTGCAGTTCGAATCAAATGAGCCGAGTAAGACTGCCTTTAAGTCTCATCTACGAACCACCTACCGGTACTGAATACAAACCGCTTTTAACACTTCCGCCATACGCCATAGGTTCTGGACTTAATTTGCGGAGGCCTCACGTGCATCTAAAAATCCGTGTCAACCTCTCCATCTGCCTTGCAAGCTGCCTAACATTAAGAAATCAGGCGGAATAAAATCTATAAAATGGAGCTTGTTGTCAACGGTCTTTGTGCCAAACACGGCTCGCTCAACGACCTTCCGAGATGGATCTAGCCCGCGATGCGAGCACATCCACCTCAGCCACAACTATTAGTCTGATCTGGGAAGGAGTGAGTATTATCTTTTATCGGTCTTCCGAGCCAGCCCAAAGCTAGGTCCTGATCCCGTCGAAACCGCGAAAACGTCTGGTTATGCGGAATGATGAGATACTAACGGACTCAGATATCAAGTATCCGTGCTTTACTTGAGGTTATCGAAGACGTTGATGAGGACGGCGCCTTTCTACCAGCTGATTTGAATGATTTTCAATCACAACTGGCTATCACTGAAGCTGAGCTGGAGAACCAGTCTTCACAAGCCGCACAGTGGTTCAGCTCAACAAACCCGAATGCGCTTCTGGTAAATTCACTGAAAGCAGTCTTGGGCCTGGAGAATCTCTTTCAAGAAATTGTCCGGAGCACTTCTGAACTCGAAGAGGCTCAAAAACATCTTACGATTTCGTGGAGATCAGAAGAGCTGCCTCTATTGCGCCAGAGGATTCTTACATACACGTCAGCTCTCAAGCTACATACCAAAATAAGTCTTGTGCGAGATAGAGCAGGTGGACTATCTCAAACCCCTGAAGATTGGAATGTTGAGACCGGGAGTCAGGGACAGTATTCACCCGGTACAACAAACAAGTCATTCTTAAACAACGTATCATGGAACAAACTGTCCGTAAACGAAGACTTATATTCAGCCCATGATTCAAGAATCGCTCAAGCCCTTATATGTGGACCACTAGGTCGACTTCTGGACGAGCCTGGAGGGGACGCATTCGGCTGAAGAGACTAAATCCAGCACATCGCGGTGGCTAGTTTTTGCTGTGCTTCTTTCTTCAAGCTGCATTGTTCTGCTTGTGCCTTCCTATCGTCGTCCCAAAGAGTCGTTGACGTAAAGATGACTTCTCTGTATACCTCTCTTCTGCAGCTCCCGCAGTTTCAGTGGCTACTTGCTGTTCTGCCACGTTTGGGACATTAGCAGGTGCTTCTTCTGGTCCGACATCCGTGCCAATAATAACAACGTCGTCATCTGGAGGATTCGCATCGTTCGCCACGTCTTCGTCTACTGCTGGTGCAGGACTTCCTGTGGGCTGGCCGTACCTTTTCAGCCACATCCTTGCACCGACTAAGGTGCCATATCCAAGGGCAACAGTAAAGAGGAGGGTAAAGATCTCTACTCCGACTGCGAAACTGTTAGAATCAACGTGGCGTTGGTTGAAAGTGTCAGATGTTCCAACTTACTGAATATTCCCGCCAATGTTGAGCCCGAGTAAACGTCAGTACCCCCTTCATCCGAACGCTTCAATCCACTGAGCTGATCAATGTCCAAAGCGAAAAGCCCGACCATGAAAGAAAGAGGGGTGAAAATGATAGTGACGATAGTGAAACCAATTACTACCAGAGAGAGGAGTTTACTATCACGCGCCTCTTGTATACTAGTTTCGGCTTGCTGCATACTGGCAAAGGTTCTTTTTAGATCCAGTTTGCTCTGAACTAGCTGCTGCAATCTTTCAGCATCTCGATCAATCTTTTCGATTCGCTTACGGTATTGCACCAAGCTCTTTTGAGCATGATGGACTCTCTCCCAGAGTGCCGCTTCTTGATCGAATTGGGCACTTGAAGGAGAATGCTCTTTATCGACATTGCCGTCGGCCATGAGCTTGCAAAACATTTCTTCTGACGTAATATTCCTGGTTGGGTCCGCGTCATCTACCAGGTCTGCTAGCACATCTTCTTGTTGACTGAGGACATCTTGTATCATGGCCAGTTCATCTCGAATGTCTGATATGTCGTGCATGAAACCGGATTCTACTTCAATGTTCGGCAATGACGATTTTGATACTCTCATGTAGTTGTCGACTTCAGATAAAATCGACACTACCTCCGTCTCAAATATGTTCAGAACAGGAGGGAACGTGACATTCAAGTTCTGGTATCCATTGGCGAATTCTTCGACGTGATATGCAATGATCAGTCCCAATTGTAGGTCGGGCGACACAGTTTCTACAACGGGATTCATATACAAGCTCCTTGGAGCTTCTGTATGCCAGAGTGATATGTTTTCCCTCTCGGGGAAGGCGGAAACCACAATATCGTCTAGTCTCCAAAGCCACAGCTGTGGAACCAAAACAATAGGTGATAATTTGATTGTTTCTTGCCCTCGTTCTCTCAACATCTGAGACTTCACCGATCTTGTCACGACTTGGTCTTTGTTTCTCAACTTCAAGATTTCTCTCCCAAGGCCCGGGTAATAGGCCTCATCCAACGTTCTTTCCATCTGGATAAAGGTTTTGAAGCTGGGTCTGCCGGGTATCGATAACGGGGAGTCACTCATCGCCTCTGCCTTCCGTCGGCTCTTTTCGTTCTCCTGAACGGTTCCAAGAACCAAGCATGGAAACTGTCAAAATTCAGTTCGCTGAGAGCATGATGTGCATAACGCGGTTCTTACTACGATAACACTATATTTCATTCCACGGCTCGTGAGAGGAGGTTTGGACTTCATGTCATACCGTAGATAAACGGGTTCTTTGTATCTCAACAATGGGTCCCCAGGTATAGTAGTGGATACTTCTGGCCCGCGACAGAAAATGTCTGGCATATCGTTCGGATTCAATAATCGGTCTTTCAGTGCGGCTGTTACGACTCTTGATACTTTCTGGCGTTCGTCAGCTAGACGCCACACGTAACATAGGCACTGTTCTCATTGCTCACTGCGAGTATTATGCCCTAAAATGGTCAGCCCTTGGTCATCATTTGTGCACCATCTTTATACTCTGTGAGCTCACTTACATTGCCTGAGGAGACATGAATCCAGGTCAAACGTTCACGAATATGGCCCGATGGTTTTATGTACTTGGCAAATGTATCGTCTTCCAGCTGGCTTACAGTCGTGCGATATGAGCTCTCATCCTCGCGGCCCGGTATGTCCTTAACCTCTGGATTAGAAGTTATCCAAAGCTTCTCACTGGGAAACTTGGTTACAAACACGCCAAATTGGACGACATCATACAAGTAGTGCTTCCGGTAAATACTCTGTTGGGATTGCGCAAAATCCCAGATCCATTGCAGAGCTGTTACATTATCATGTCCCGTCGCGCGGACATACATACTGGCACCATGTGCCAACAGTAGTTCGATGCAACCCATTCGTCGGTGTTTTATCGCGATATGCAATGGAGACAATCCGTTGGTACCAAGTTGGTCGACGTACAAAGGATTTGTTGGTGCAGTATTTGCGAGTAGCTTCGCTTTGAGCTGGGCATGGCGCGCTGCATTATCGTGAACCGATGAATGTATGCCATGTTGGCTGATCATAAAATCTGCGAGATTGTCGACAGCTTGCGGTTCGGCAGGGGCATGTGCGGTAGCTCTGTTGTCTGGAGCGTCCCTCGAATACAGGTCATCCTCATTGCTGCGAGGAGACTCGCTGGTGATATCTGGCCCACTTGACATGATGGAGATAGTCGTTCGAACTTCAGCAATCACAAATCGATTGCAGACAAAGTGCAAAACCTCTATACCCCACCATCAGCCGCATCAACTCGCTGCATAATGCAGAGGCGAGTCGGCGCCTTATGCATGAAGGTACTTGGAAGACCAATCACATTTCACCAGACCCGAAGTGGCAGAAGCTTCCTGTCTAACGACGAGATAGAGATATTGACCACAATCAAGAAATAGGCATCCAGTTACAATCTGGTGGCTGGTACTGTCAAATTTTCTAGCTTTTCATTCCAGGATAAAGTAGAATATAAAGCGAAACCTGAACCACGAACAGATAATGTGTTGTTCTATCACATATGGTGCCACCACATATCGAGCGATCTAGAAGGGATGTAAGTCATCTGGAAGATGGAGCTCGTGAATAAGGCTGAGGTACATATCACTCATCAGGCTGAATTGCACATTGAGCGAATTGATTCGTCAACATTAAGCAAATTCCGGAAATATCTATTGAAGGTTGGGAACACAGTTCAAGAATACTATAACAAGCTGATTGTTGATAAAATTTTCCATTTCTGTTCACAACTTCCTTAAACTCTCAGTTCATCTCCATGTTCCCGAATTGCCAACCCAGCCTATTCTTGTGACACCTAAGAGATACTATCGGCTCCCACGGCATCGAAAATCGAGAACGAACTTATCAATGATTGGACTAGTCAACGTCAGGTAGTAGGAGATGCAAGCCACGCGAGTCTGATTGCTGTTTAGCAGCCATAGCGAGTAATGACCACCTGCATCTTTCGGGTCAAGTTTCCCGGATCGTGAACCATCTTATACAAGCTATAACTTCCCCGCAAAGTCCACTATATTGTGCATATACCGCAATCAGAACTCAAACTATTCCTTATTGTCAAACCTTAGATTCGAGCATGGAGTTCCTTAGGAATGATTCTGGGGGCCTATCGTATGGCTCGCTAGCTGTCGTAGTCGCGGGCATCGTCATCCTCCAGCAAGTCGGCACCCTTATCTACAGAGTGTTCTTCCACCCTCTCGCCAAATACCCTGGTCCATTCTTGAACTCCATATCTGCTCTCCCAGCAGCTCTATCTCTGCTCCGCGGTCGATTTCCCTTCGACAACAAAATCCACCATGAGAAATATGGCCCCGTCTTCCGCCTATCTCCCAATGAGCTGGTATTCAGTTCCGCCCAAGCAACGCAGGACATCTATGGATTCCGACCTGGCCACCAAAACATGAAGAAATCACCCCTTCACACCGGGCCCGTCAAAGTCGGCAGCACCACAACTTTGCAATACGTGGATAGCGATGCAGATCACGCTCGCCAGCGCAAGGCCCTATCTCACTCATTCTCCCAGCACGCTCTCATGGAACAGGAACCAATCGTCAAGGACTACATGGACAAAGTAATCTTCAACCTCCGCCGTCTCGCAACATCGCAAGAAACGTTCAATATCTGCGATTGGTTCAATTACTTCACCTTCGATACCATGGGCGATCTCGCCTTTGGCGAACCATTTGGCTGTCTCGACAACGGGACGTACCAGGAATGGGTACACATGCTTTTCTACGCCGTGCAAGATGGCGCACGCATCCAAGCTACGCGCCGCATCGCAGGCGTCAACACAGTACTCCAGCGCGCACTCCAATTCTGCATCAAGGATTTGGGCAAGGGCGGCGCATACCATGTTGAGCATACACGACGCAAAGTGCTGGCGAGACTGGAAAGGGGACAGGAGACCAAACATCGTGATTTCATCTGGTATATACTGCGACAGAACGAGAAGTATGAGCTCAAGACTGATGAGATTATTGCGAATTCAGGGCTGTTTATTACGGCGGGTAGTGAGACGACTGCTAGTGCGTTGGCTGGGCTTATCGCAAGGTTGGTCTGGAATCCAAGCTGTTATCAGAAGTTGGTGACGGAAATCCGGGAGGCCTTTCCTACGGAGGACTCGATCACGTTCAAGGCCTTGAATGGAATGACGTATCTGAACGCGTGTATCGAGGAGATCCTGCGTGTTCATCCACCTGTACCAGCTGGGCCGCCACGTGCTGTTCCTCCAGGTGGAGATACCGTGGACGGAATCTGGGTGCCGGGTGGAACCACGGTATCTGTAGGTCAGTGGTCGTCTTGTCATGATCCAGCAAATTTCAAGCGGCCCGATGAGTTCTTGCCAGAGCGGTGGATTGATGCGGAATTTGATAGTGATAACAAAAAAGCAGTACAGCCATTCTCTGTCGGACCAAGGAACTGTATTGGACGGAATTTGGCGTACATGGAGATGCGGGTGATGATTGCAAGGCTGTTTTGGAACTTCGATGTTCTTTCTGTGGATGGGGCACCGTTGTGGAATCCAAAGGGCGATTTGATGTACAAGACGGCTTTCATGGTTTGGGAGAGGTCGATCATTATGGTAAAATTGAAGGATTTGAGACGGTAAAAGACTCCTCTTCTTGGTTGAGTTCCGACATTATTGTGTCTGTTTGGGGCACCGAAATCTCATGTCATACCAAAGATAGCAGGTTTGATATAGTAAACCGGATTTACCATTTCGTAGAAGGATTTCTAACAGCAAGTGGATCAACCATCTCGCTGAATCGTAGAAATTGCTAAAGTAGAAGTTAAAATTACATACAGATAGATACCCGGGTTACCCGTCGGTGTTCAGTAATCGTTCTGAGATCCTCATCCCCATGTTGTTGTTCATCATGCTTCTTTGTTATGCCCGGTCGTTGCTCGTGAGTCTCTATCAATCCCGGCATAAGTTTGTGATCCTTCAAGGATTGAACGCCGTTCGATAGGAAAATTGGATGTGTCCAGGTAAGAGCGCATGCGCTCCGAGAAGTAGAGAGATAAATATCCGAAACAATCGCTGTTCATTCTGCGAATCTGGCAGAGAGGCTGGTAGATAGTTTTTGATATGGGACTTTGAGAAATATGAAATGAAGGCCAGGAGTGTCGTTGTTGAGTCCAGGCCATTCGTGACTAGATTTTGCTTGGAGATCTGATCTGTTTCAAGCGCCATGTCTGTCGCAAAGATAGCCGACTTGAACTTTCTTATCTGTAACGGCGTGTTGTCCAACGGCAGCACAAGCGTCAACGCTGTGTACATGGTAAATACATCCGCACACGGCGTAAACTTCAATGACGCGTATACACATGATGATAATGAGATATGAAAGTCGTAGTGAGCGCGGATTTGAATGCAGACGTATGATAATGCTCCCAGAGCTAAAGAATGAGTCGAAGATAGAGGTTGGAAAGGACTGCCCCAATGAGGTATATTGCAAGTAGTGAAAGAGACAGAGTGAAGCGGAAAAGTCGGAAAGAGTGTGTATTGATTGTGAGTGGTGATAGAAGCATTACGAAGGTGAGCCTACCTTGCACCTTATATCTTACCTCATTTTGACAAGATGGTCAAAGTGTAGCCTTATGATCCCGCTCAGTGTAGCAGACTCGGAGAAAAGCGATGGGTTGCACGATGGATAGTCGAGTAAGTGCTGCATAGCTGATGGGGACAGACCAGCTGACGGTCCACTATTCTCGACAAAGATACAATCGTGCAAGCAAGACGGGTAGCCATACACTTGGCCTAATTCGTTTGGCAGTGCAAAAGACTACTATTGCTTTTGATGTAGTGCACACCGACGTCCTGGCTGGGAAAGCGGGAAGAGAGCTTTAGTGCTTGGAGCACAAAGTGTGGAGTTTGCGTCTGAGAAGGCAGCTTCAGCTTCACAGCGCCAACGGCCTATCAACTAGCACAGCAGCTACTTCAACAGCAGGGACAAGGAGTTGAAAGCAATTGCATTGCATGCCTAGAATTTTAAGGCTGGATATGCTGCCAATCAGTAAGAGTAAAGCAGTGTGAAGCCTGCCTCTGAGCTTTTCTTCCTGCCACTTATTCCTGGAGCCGGCTTCGGTCTCTAGCCACATCTGGAGTGGCTTTAAAACAGCAGAGACCGCCAAACGAGCACGAAACAAAGCACGAAAATGGTTGAACAGGTTGAGCTAATGCACGTTAAATGCAGCACGCAGTGTTGAAGACGGGAAAGGAACCAATGTGGTGTTCACGGTAAAGGAAATCAGATCTGCACTGCCACGGCGGGCGGTGCTGCATGAGCGCCACGGAAACTTGTCCCCCGATTATTATCAGACCGCCTTTTTTCCTTGAATCTTTCCACGTTTTCGATTGTACCTAAGGGTTTTTCGTGATCGACAATGCGTAGGGCTGAAAGTCTATCATTGTGAGTTGTTGAGCTCTTGGTTCCAATTCGCTGGTCCTCTCTCAGCTCCTCTCTGACATCGTTGTGCAGTAGTTACGGGATGAGGCGGGTAAGGCGTGCGATTGAAGAGTCGAGATTCAATGGTTTTCTGAAAAGACGGGAACTGGACCGTCTCTGACGACATCAATTGGATCGATTGAGCTGTTGGCTCTGTGCAGATGACATTGAGCACGCTGCCAGGAGCTGATATCTGGCATGTCAGATCTCGAAAGATTATATTCAAGCCACACCTAGCTGGAAGCAAGTCACCATAGAAAACCCATTGAAATATAGCCTCTGCCAGATTGATTCCTATCTCACCCTGTTCACCGCATATTCTGCTGTCCTGACTCCAATTGTTCTCTCTTGTACTACCAGTCATCGGTATATCGATACAGCTGAGCCAATAGAACCAACCACCAACCCAAACTACCAACAATATCCAATATCCATCTAGCTGAGACTGAAAGATCGTGTTTGCGGTTACAGATCTGAAGAGGCCGCTGGACACATGAAACATGAATGTTGATTGGTGTATGCTGAATTATGCTTCATGCAACCACTTATTCCTCCGTAGTGTTATTTTTGTCCTTGACTTTCCTCTTGGATGACAGGCTGGTGCTGTAAAGTTGTCAACCTGCGCTGGTGTCCATTTCTTGTGGCTTTTCAGCTTCACAGTTTGGGCAGAGATCTGATGAAGTTCTACCAATTGTTAGATCGGAACGCCAGATGAAATTTAGGTTGATGAAAGGTGATTTATGCAAGAACATCAGAATGCGCGTCGCAAGGGTGACAGAAAGGAATAAACTTGCCTTGGTAGTAGATCTATTTGATCGCATGGAAGTCCGCCATTACTGAGTGAAAGCGGGCAGTAGGCAGTCTTCAAGGCCTCCGAGTGGCCGCATGAGTAGGATCTAATGGGCTGATGACACATTGTGTTTGCAGGATGAGTTCAGTATACGCTAGCAAATGACTTTGATGCTTGTTGATATCAGTTTGATGACAAGAGTTGTTGGAAATAACGATGTTTCATAGGTGCGGAGAAATGCAGCTCAAGTGACCAATGTCGGATGCAGTGACGCAAAGTCTCGTAAAAGAACCGCTGCTTGTTGTCGGGTATGGGCCAAGGGATACAAACATCATGGTAAAGGGGTATTTACTGGCTAGGTAATCGCTATTCCAACACCAATCGTCGAACGAATCTGTAGTCTCTTAGCGGTTGGTAAGACGATTAACTAATGCAATGTTTGGATCGGAGAGATCACTGGCGTTGCTGATCTTTCTGGGGTAGCTACAGTACGGACGTCGGATGCTGACCAAAGTCTGGGTACGCGGTCAATCTTGAAGCATGTTCTTTGGTGCCTATTGGGGTTGTCAAGGGAGTGGGTGAATCCTTGGACTTGAGGAATGGTTGATTATACTCGCGCAGATAATCAGCTTGGCGTCAAAACAGTAGGCGCTGAAGTGTTGATGGATATCCTCGCCTGTAGTTCAAATGTTGCTGGGAAATATTATTATTCGGTATAAAATTGGCAGTCGCGGATCTGATTCACGATCCGATCATGCGCGTGCGTAGCGTGGACCGGTGTGGACCAGTTCGGCCCGAAGATGTGCGAAAAGCCTTAGCGCACGGGTCCTTCAATACTCTCAATCCAGCTCTCAAGCTCAACAGCAACTCGCCTAAACCAACTTTCACCACTTCCTTATGCCAGCAAAGCTACGTTGGGAAAGTAGCTGAAAAGCTTCGGAGGTACCGGTAGGCGCCCCATAGATGAAAAGTCTCATCAAGTTGGAATCACGGTAAGTGCAATTCTTCATCTCGCCATTCTCAGCGCACCGCCAAAAGATGCCAGAACCGGCGCACTCAATAGGCCGAGAAGCATTTTTACTTCATAAAAGAAGTTGGCGCTACTTGTAGTACGCATAGAGACCATTTCTAATTATTTTTACAGATGCGCCAACGTTGTTGCCTTGATGGCGATGCAGTGATGAAAGTTGCTGTAGGGTGAAGTTGAGATTGCCGTTTGAGCCTATGCAACTCTGCAGCTCGTACCTCTCAACAATATCTTATGCGCCAAATACTTGCTCCTAGATGGTAAGTTTCCTTTGGATCCCATGCCTTGATCATTATGTTGATATATCGTTAGATCTCTAGATGACTACTCAGCTCAACCGGTGCAGACCGGTATATCCGTACTGTCAGATTACACCCACGCGAATATTCAATTTTGAATGCAATTCGCCTTGTTTTCCTTCTGAACAAGAACATGGATCGGTCAAACAAGCTCAATGCATGAAAATATTGCAATTCAATTCCATCCGGTCGCAATATGCCAGGTAAGCCGAGTGTTGGGCTCTCCTGGCCTGTATACACAAGGCTGTCCCGCTAAAGCTCTTTGGCAGACTACCTATCATACACAGCAGCTCCAACACTTCAGACCTCGAAGCTTTCATGATCGCTACTAGACTGCGATTATCATACAAGTACAGAAACCATCATTGAAAACCCTTTCAAGGGATTTGACGAGGCTCGTGCTGTGTAGGACAAAAGTTCAAGGGTCTATTTTGCTTGGTCAATGGGCAGGCAGCACCAAGGAAAAGGCACCCAGACTCCCTGCCGAGCTCTGATTCGCTCTTGCTGCCTGAGCCCCAACTCTACGTATTCCCAAGTCGCTTTTTCAACCACCACTTTCTCCCACTGCTTCCTCCACCACTTCCATCAACTTCATAACAAGCCAACAATCTCGCGTTTCAACCACACCACAACCCAAAATCCATCCTCCAATTCTCATCTCCATCATCAATTATGCCTGGCGGAAAAGGTACGTGTTTTTTTGTCGCAAGACGCGCATGCGCTGCTTTGTTATGGTCTCCAGAATCGCTGACTCGACTTCGTCTCAATAGGAAAGACTGGCGGTAAAACGGGTGGCAAGTCTGGCGATGTTACCGGCAAACCCATCAAGTCGCACTCTGCGCGCGCTGGACTTCAGGTATGTTATTATTCGACTTATCGCCATCATGGAGATGGCCTTTTGGGTGGCTGGATGAGCTATCCGCGTTCAACCACAACACTAGGCAATTCCCTTATCCAGTACCAGATGCGCATTTCCACCCAGCGCATTACTCAAACCACTCTCACTCTACTCTCTTCGTCTCTATTCGATCATCCAAACTAACCATATATCTCCATAGTTCCCATGCGGTCGTGTCAAGCGCCACTTGCGCAACATGACGCGCCAAAAGACCCGTATTGGCGCCAAAGCAGCCATCTACCTCACTGCCGTCCTCGAATATCTCACTGCCGAAGTTCTCGAACTCGCTGGCAACGCTGCGAAGGATCTCAAGGTCAAGCGTATCACGCCCCGCCATCTACAGCTCGCCATTCGCGGTGACGAAGAGCTCGATACCTTGATTCGCGCAACCATCGCCCACGGTGGTGTGTTGCCACATATCAATCGCGCACTACTTCTCAAGGTCGAGCAGAAGAAGGGCAAGAAGGCTATCGAGGCTTAGGTGTATCGCAAACTTCCTTCGCATGGTGCAAAGAAGCGTCGAAGGAACTGTCCTGTGCCGAAAACATCCGTAGTTGCATCGATGGGTTTGGGGCAAAGGAGATAGATGTTTGGGCGCGTTAGAACAAGGAATTTTTCTGGATTCCTTGAGGGTCTGGATGCGCGTTGAACTGTTGTGCGCTGGGCCTGCTGGCAATGATTTGAAACCAATGCAGGCTTGTTATTGCTTGTCTTTTGTATGATTTTTCCCTTGTTTTTTCGTCTCATTCTCTTTGGGCTTATCATTAGGGTATGAAAGGGGGAGTTGAAGTGTACTCGTGTATCGGTTGAAAAATAAACAGAATTGACATCACCTCTCGTAGAAACACAAGTTAAACTGCTCATTGAGGAACACATCAGATCAATACATTATGACCATTATGATATCTATTACAATACAGCAAAACTCCACGCAATGCCGCGTCTTCAGACTTCAACTTATCGACCCATTCAGACCAATGAATGACATAACGAGTCACATATCTTTACCGTCCCGCCAACCCATATCGTGATACGAGCCTCGAAACGGGTCCTACTCGCTATTCTCAGCCATCTGAACATCTCCATCGCCATTCTCCGCCCCTTCATCTTCATCCTCATCATCATCGTCGTCTTCAACAACATTCCGCTTCCCACGCTGCTTAGGCTGCACAACTACTCCTTCATCCGCATCACTATCTCCTGCACCTGCAGGCGTGGCAACAGCACTGCTCTCCCCACCCGTGCCCTCACCAGCCGTGCCTTCTGCCATCTCCTCATCCGGCCCAGCCTCCTCATCACTGTCGATAATCTTATCAGAACTCTTATACTTGCCCTTTGGCTCCGCACGTTTATTCCCACGTTCCAAGCGTCGTTTCTTGCTCTTTCGCGGTGCGCCGCCTTCTCCTTCGCTAAGGTGGCCATCGGACACGACATCCTCGCTATTCCGCTTCTTGCTTCTACGCTTGCCGCCTTTCTCTGCAGGAGCCCGCTTGACGCGCGCACGTTTCTTGCGTTCGCCTTGGCTATCTGTTGTCCAGGCCTCTTCATCTTTGGCGCGCTCTTCTTCGCGCCGTTTGATGGCTTCTTCGCGGAGTTTGCGGTCTTGCTCTTCCAGTTCGGCGCGTTCGGCTAGGACACGGGCGCGACGGGCTTCTGCTTCTGCTTCGCGGGCTTTTTGGGCGTCGATGCGTTTTTGGAGTTCGGCTTCGCGGAGGGCTTTGGCGGCGGCGAGTTTGTCGTGGGAGGCGGCGTGGTGTTTGCGCTGTTCGTCGAGGGCGCGTTCGAGTTGTTTTGCGACGGTGCGGCCCATGTTGGCACGCTGTTCGAGGTCTGAGCGAGGATATGGTGGATAGGCATGTTTCGCGACGGTGACAAACGCATCGATGGCGGAGGCTAGATCTGTGGCGGCAAGTTCGACGGCCTCGAGGGTACGTTGGGTGGCTGGCAGGGAGCAGATGATTTGTGCGATTTGGAATTGCACGAACGCGACATTGAATTGGTAATGTGGTGAGTTTGGTTCAAGGACGAGGACGCGACGGGAGTATTCGAGCGATTGGTTCATGGCGACGAGGGACTTTTCGGTGCGGCCTTTGGTGTGCCAGACGCGGCCAAGGGCGGTAAGGATGGTGATTTCGGAGACTCGTTCTTTTTTGGCGAGTGCGGCTTCGTAGGATTCTATGGCGCGTGTGAATTGTCGAAGTTCGTGAAAGACGTGACCGAGATTCATGTAGACTGTGGCATCGCGCATTGTTTCGCGGACGTTGCCGAGTATTTGAAGAGCCCCAGTAAGATCTCGTCGATGCTCGATGACTACAATGGCTAAACCTTGGGCTGCATATGCGTTGTATGGGTCTGCTTTGAGGGCGAAGTCAAAGAATTCGAACGCCTTGTCGTAGGTCTTACCCCGACGGTCTTTTTCTTTTTCGCCGCGCATCTCTCGTGCAATGCTTAGGCAAATATTGCCCATGGATGTGAGAAGATATGGATCCGTTCGGTCGAAATTGAGGAGTGTATGTTTGTTGAGACGTTGTTCAGCATCAGCAGCAAAGTCTGCAGTCCGCTTCTTCGTACGATTGAGGAACCAACCATAAATGACACGAACATTAAGGTTATCACCTTCGCTTTCGAACAAAGCCTGCATCTCTTTTGCGCCAGCCTCGGGATCCAGTTGATATGAGATGAAAGCCAGCCGAACTTGCGCATCGACATAGTTGGGATGCCGCGACAAGAGTCCTTCATAGACTTCTTGAGCCTTTTCCAGATTTCCTTCAGCTTCATAAGTTCGACCAAGGTTGTAGCTTATGGTAGTGACAAATGCATCAGTATCGACTGGTTCATCGTCATCATCTTTGGTCCCGACTTTGACACACGCTGTGAGTGCGGTCTGGAAATAATGGCGAGCTTCTTGGTACTTTTCAGCCTGAAAATGGAAACAACCCTCATTGTTGAGTAGCGGTGGAGGAATCATCTCTTGCAACGCCAATGTTTGCGCATCGCCTTCGAGTCCTTCCGGGTACTCTTCTTCAGGAATCGCATCAATCTCAATCTGCTCCACCTGCTTTAGTGCTTGCAAGCTCTTTTCTGGATGGTCCAACTCGTACAGTCGAGCAAGGTTGATCAAAACACTAGCATCCGCCGAAGATTGGCTCTTGGAATCCTTCTTGTCTTTCCACTGATTCCGTACACTCTCAAGTAGAGTGATAGCCTTCTTGCGCCATTGTGCAATATCGTCTTTGTTACTCGCAGTAAGCTTCTCAGAGAACACTTGCTCAGCATACAAAGTTCCAAGTAAAGTAAGGACTTCCACGCTCTTGTTTGTTTGTGCCATCTTGTCAAGATCGTACTTGACTTGACTAAGCTTTTCCTCAATGACATCGATCTGAGCCACACCAAATCGGGCCGGAAGATAGCCCTTTTCCTTGTCGTTTCCAGCGCGCGCTTGATCAGCTTTGGTGTAGTATTCTTTTGCTTTCTTCAAGTTGCCCTGTTGATGTTCCTTGCGTGCAAGTAGATACCATCCATCTGATGCAATGGCATTGACATCAGTATACTCGATGGCCGCGCGCGCCAACTTCTCCACCGTATGCAGCGTCTGGCGCGTAAGGAAATAACTACCAAACGTTGCACAAGCTAGAGGCAGCTTTTGGTCCAATTTATACGCCTTCTGAGTATATTGTTGCATGGCCATTTTGTAGTTTGACGCAAAAGCGGGGTCGGATGTTGGGAATTTCGAGCTCAACTGGAGGTAATAGATACCAAGTAGAGTGTTGGCCTGTTTCGAATTCGCATTGACTTGAAGGGCGCGCTCCCAAGCATTCTTTGCATCATCCCGATGTCCAAGCTGCCATAAACAGCATCCGATACCTATACGAGGATCTGGGTCAGAAAGTTGTGGCGCGCGCTCGAGTATACGTTGATATGTGGAGAGCGCATCTACAAATCGACCCATAGAGAAGAAGACTCGAGCTGTTCCCATCATTGCCATGATATTTTTGCCATCTGAAAGTCGCATAGCATCTTGAAAGCACTTTTGCGCCTGTCGAAGAGCTTCTGTTCGTTCAGACATGTCGTTCTTTGCGCCGGTTGTAGGTTTTGATGATACGAGTGTCGATGCGCGGAGGAGAGAAAGTACGCCTCGCGCAAGGAATAGAGGAGGATATGAAGGTGATACTCGCGATGCTTCGTTGAGTGTCGATGTCGCCTGATTGATATAGTACTCTTTCGTATGGACGCCCGAACTGGATCCTTCTACACACAGTCAGCGTTCTGTCCTCATTCCATCACTCATTCGCCTGCTCAAAGTACTCACCAGGAACCAATCTCGGCGCCTCCCTAACCTTGAACAACCACATCCAGCAAAGCGCATTCAAGAACCCCAACCTATCGTCTCCGCCAGTATACATATTCGCGTTCCGTCGCGCTATCAAACCCTTGTTCAAAATCTCAATCGCACGATCCACGTCCCCTTGTTTCGCATACGCAAGCGCAATAGTCATCCAATAGTTCTTGGCGACATTTTCGTTCTCGAGAAGCGTACACATTTCTGTGGGATCGCTCTCAAGTTCAGTGAGGTCAAGCTCGACGGCTTCTTGATCTTCACCTCCCTCGACGGGAATATCGATGGATGGGGGAACATGGCTGAAGCGGAGGGTGTGTGAATAGGCGGCGATGCCATTTACTGAGCCATTTCGCAGCGGTGCTGGCGCCATGATGAAGGTTTGAGGAGAAGGCGAGCTGGCAGGCGATGAAAGGCAGTTGGCGAGGTATTGAGGATGCCAAATTGAGAGCGTAGGGTCGAGGAGAAGGGGGGTTCGAACCGGTTGGCTATGTGGTTAGGAGGAGGGCATCCGGGAAGACTTTGAGATGGAGCGAAGGGTGAAGAGAAGATGAGGGCTGAGGATCTCAAGGGGAGGTTGGATTAAAGCTGATGGGAGTTGTAAAAGTGGAAAGAAGCAGTGAAGGTGCCCATACTTTTGACCAAGTCGCACCTGCCCAGTTCGCATCGCGTGTCTTGGCACACTCAGCCAATCATATCCCGCCTCAGCCTTGCCTTGACTTCACTTCAACATTTGAACGCCGCCAACCTTGTTCAAGACTGTATTGTACACGAGGTGCCCGTTAGGCTTTGATAATGGAAGGTTTATAATAGTCAAACATACAAACCTCCATTTAAAAATAGTTATTATATTCTGGGTATCAAATCCTGCCTAGCCATGCACCTATCCCTAAAGTATTAACAATGAACCCTCCCATAAGCGTCAACCCCACCCGGAATACTATGCTGTCCCATATCCCATTCCCGATGACTCAAACAAGCCATCCAAATACCAGCCCACCGGATCAAAGAATTCATAAGAATTAGCATACGCCAAATCATTCGTTCCTCCCAGAGTCAATCCCCCAAAGCCCCCAAAGCTCGTCATACCTGGCAAAGTGGTATTCTCATCCATCATATTGCTTGGCCTCCTTCCATTAGAAAAGCTGTGCCTATGCTGGCTGGCCTGCGGACTCGTTGGGTTTTGCACTGCCGTTTCAAGCTTCTCGGCACGCAGTTTGCCGTCAATTTCGTCTTTCCAGCGCCAAATGCTGTCAAAGACTAGAGACATGCTCATGCGGTTGCGACGTTTGAGCGTTAGAGAGGCGCCGGGGACGTCGGAGGATTTGGTGCCGTTAGATGCGACTTCGGACTCGAGTCGCTCGGTATCAACTTGCCACATCTGGGCGAAGACCTCGGCGAGACGCTGCGGGAGGTCATTGGTTTTGACAGACATTTCGCGTATGGCTTTGATGGTTTCCCAGAAGAGATCTTCGCCACCTTCGCGGTCCACAAATTCGGCGAAGAAGGAGTGGAGGAGTTTGAGGAGGGCTACTGCTGCTGCGAGCATCATTTGGTAGATATAGTTTGGCATATGCTGGAGGCTTACGCCAGTGTTGAATGTGGCTTTGAGGAATTCGGATGCTGCGTTATACAATTCATTGAGGTTAAGTTGATATGGTGGTGAAGCTGGATCGTCAAAGAATACAAACAGGCGAAGATGGACATTGACTGCCGCTGTGTAAAGATGAGTTATGGCTATCAAAGGTTAGCTGTGTTCTTGAAAAGTGGACCAAACTTACGATTAATTATGTCGTTGATGTTGGCAAGTTCTTGAGCAATGATGTTGGCGCGAATATTAATATGGTTCTCTTCCATCCCGGCGAGACCTTGCTGTTTCGTACTATATATTTCCATGGCAATTTTATTAGCCAATTTCTCAATTTCCAGACGGGTATGGAGATGAGCGTATTTCCCGTTTGGTTGGATTGCTGTCAAGGTAGAGTCGTAAACCGTTTCTGGTGGTTGACCATAGCCTGTTGAAATGTTCTGTGCCACCAGATTGCAAATAGCCCATGTCTTTAGGCGATCATGAATATCCTCTTCTCGAAGTTGAACTCGAGTACGAGAGAAATCCATGGCATGTGATGGACGATGAAGTCCCAATTGCATTGCAAACTTCATCATTGTGCCTGACCAAGTGAAAGTCATATCTGCTGTAGTGCTGCTAACAGGTGGTGGCCAGTAACAAGTCAAACATAAAGCTTTCACGATGAAATGGTTTGTCGGCGGTCTTGATATCGTTTCATTGATCATATCCTTGTAAGCGGGAAGAAGTCGAAGAAGAAGGGTTGCGTCCTGTTGAAAATGTCTTGATGCAATAAAAATAACAGTCCAGAATAGAAATTCGCTATGATCAAAAATAAGGTCCGGTGTATCCACTTCCGGGTCTAACACTGGGAGAAAAATATGATAATTGTTGTAATACTCGTCCCAAAGTTGTTGAATTGTTTCTGGGTGCAAGTAGACCTCTCCAAGCTTTCGCTGTGGAATGGCAGGGCCGGCTCGACCAACAGGACCAGAAATATCGTGGCCTTGTTTGAGGTTCAAAAGTAAAGCTGCATCATGAGATTCGTCTGCCTGAGCCATGCTCTGAGGTCCAGAAGTCAAAGCGGGATCATGCTCGATTGGGGCACGATGAGAATAGTCCTTGTATAATTCGAATTCTGCACCTCGACTTCGATAAACTGCAAGTTCCCGACTGAGTTGCTGAACTTGATCTGCAAGGAGCCGATTTGTCTTTTCGAGTTCGGCTTGTTGGGATCGTTTGCCAATGCGCTTGAAGTCGGCAGTTATTTCACATCGCAGGCTGTGTTTGGTACAACGATCGCAATCTCGCCATGGGTCTTCGCTGACATTACATTTCAGCTAGTTATGGTGTTAGCCATGAAGAATTAAAGGAGAGCAAAGGGAATGATCTACCTTTTGCTGTCGACATTGATTGCATGCTCGCTTGGCTCCGGGAGGACGTTGTCTTCGACTTGGACCGAAACCATCGTGATCATGATGTTGGTCGTCATCACTGTTATGTTCTGTATATGTTGAATGCTTTCTTTTGCGCGAAAGTTTGGCGGGAGTGACACTTTGGGTTCTTATAAAAGGTTTGTGGTTAGTCGATAGCTGGGATGCGGGGAAAGGACAGGCAGTAAAAGCAGCAAGCACGAGCTTCGGGGGCATAGACTCACGGCGAGAGCTGATCAAGAGGGTCAAGGTCGGGCAGTAAGGTATCATGTTTGAAATCCATTGTCTGATAGCACTGAGTCTAATAGCTTTGTGGCAGATTGGCCATTGAGCTCCGGTTTCGGGGAGAATGATTGGGATGTGAGGGACAGAAGAAATAGAGAGCAGCTTGTGGTAGCGAAGTACGGAGGAAGAGGGGCGAGTTCGCAGCAATAAAGGAAAGGGTAGAAGTTGTGACACGGAGCTAGCTGTAGCCTGTGATTGTGAGTAATACTGAGTACTGCCCAAGAAAGTGGAGAGGCCTAAAAGGATTTTGAAGATAGAGGATCTGAAGATGGAAACCAAGACTATGGCACCATTTTCCAGTTGGCGGCACAGAGACAGATTGCTTGCGACTCTCGTGACAACTTTGGCTCCTACCTGTTAGCAGTCTAGCAAAGGCTGGTCCGCAAATCTTCAGCAGCAGAGCCAGCAGGAGCAATTACATATGTAGCTCAAGCATAAAATCTAGGAGCCTCGACACCTGGCGGTTAAGGTATCTCTTGCTTTAATGAGGGGTACTACTTTAGTGCGCGGCTAGTTCAACGTGGATTGATACTAGCGTTATGCATCTAACCTCAATAAAGACTAGACATGTAGGGATTATGCAGATTGGTCGCAAGAACGTTGGACGTCGCTCACCCAATTTGGCAGGTACTTCCGCACGATATCATTGCCGACCGCGGGAGTTCTCCAAATATACTACTTGCACTAATCAAATCTATACCTAATGATAGTCTGGATTATCTCGAAGTTAATTTGGAGTCTTTCATGGTTTCGAGCTTTTCGGAAAAATTCAACGTGGGGTTCCTCAGACCCATACAAACCAATAAAGTGCAATGTTCATCTATCAAAGCGCCAACGATAGGCTCATGCAACATACAGTACTTTATCTCTCTTGATTCGATGGGACCTTGTTCTAAAGTGAGAAACAATTCAAACTAAACAGCGTTTATTATCAACAATGGACAGCTCCTCTGCGTCCTTTGTTGACATAATACCTTCTCACTTCAACCATTCATGCCAGATTGATAATATTGAAACTATTGTCTAACACACATGTTGAATATCGAGAAATTACGCCGATCTATTCTCTCTTCCGGATACTACACTGCAGTAGTAAATTGCTAGTTTTGCTTCCTATACTCTACATCATTAAAGAGGGGCAATTCATTTGTTTGCCGCCCACCAACCCACCTTCCATTTTGATACAGCGCACGGCTATATACGGCTCAATCGATATGCTCTCCAACCTCACCCCTTCCACTGCTTGTCAAACACCATATCGTACCTTTCCCACTTTGACATGGAAACAGCGGCAAGTGACCCTATAAGTGGCTTAGCAGCTACACAACGTTCACACTTCGTGACTACTAGACCTTATGACTTCAGCGAGTCCTATCCGAGACCGGAATGACTTTCATGATATCACTGGGCATTATCTGCCCATTCGCCCTTTCCATAACATAAACCTTGCTGCTTAACCTGCGGCTCCGAGATAAGAGACTCTATATATCCCCGTGTCTAAAACAAGCACAAGTACTCAGGTACTTTATAACTCTTTGTTCGCTACAAACCTTTGTCTCAGTCACTGCCTCACTGCCTTTTTCTTTGATAACAACAATCGCCAAACTCCCAAAGCGGCCCCGCAATGGCACTGTCAATGACAGCAGTGAAATCAAACGCCATACCACTCCGCTCCAAACGAATTTTCTGTCATACAACACTCCTCTATCGTCATGTCCACACCACGCCCTCAAACCACTCTTCCATCCAGATCCCTCCGAACGGCACAGTCTCGCCCAGCGATATAACGATGCCACCCCTCCTCTCTCAAGCCGCCGCCGCCGCCAAAGCAACCACCAAGTCAAAAGCTCTACCACCACTCTCCATCCTCCCAACATCCCAAATCCTCCGCTCATATCTCATCACGCGCGCCACATCCACACCCTCTCTCCTCCGCGCCTCCTTCGCCATTCTCTCACGCATGTGTGACCCGAAAGCGCGCTTTCTAAGTCCGGACCGCAATCCGCTGCTGAAATTCGCTTTCAAACATACTTTCTACGCACAGTTTTGCGCTGGCGAAAATAAAGCTGAAGTCCAACGAACTGCTACGAGGGTGAATAATGCGGGCTATCGTGGTGTCATTTTGGAATATGCGCTGGAATTACTCAAGGGTGAACATGCCACGGCAACTCCGGCGGAAGAGTTAAGGGTATGGCGAAAGGGTATGTTGGAGACTGTCGATCTTGCCAATGAAGGTGATTTTGTGGCGTTGAAGTGGAGCGGTATGGGCCGCGAGGCCCTCGCTCTTCTCGACGCTGGAGAACCTCCGAGTACAGAGATGAGGACGGCAATTGAGGAAGTTTGTGATCGTGCCGTCGAGAGGGGCGCGGCATTACTGCCTGGTGCGGAGTTGGAGGTTACGAATGTGGGGATCGATCGGTGGACGATTGATTTGCAGAGGAAATATAATAAGACACGACCGGTCATGTATACGACATATCAGTGCTATCTCAAGAGCACGCCGGGAAATGTGGCACGGGACTTGGATATTGCGAGGAAGGAGGGGTTTGTGGCGGGTGTGAAGTTGGTTCGGGGGGCATATTTGTGGAGTGAACCACGGGACCGGGTCACAAAGACGTTGGAGGAGACGCATGGGGTTTATGATGGGGTTATGGAGGCGGTACTCAAGAGAATGTGGAATGATGTGTTGAAGCCGGCGGACCAGAAGAACAACGAATTCCCGCCTGTTGCAGTGGTGTTGGCTTCACATAACTTGGATTCGGTGAAGAAGGCACGGGCGATTCGCGACGAGCAGGCGGAGAAGGGAGAGCCACTGATTGAGTGTGCTTTTGCGCAGCTGCAGGGCATGGCGGATGAGATTTCTTGCTCGCTGGTGGCTGCTAGTCAGGCGAAGATGGCGGAGGGAAAGTCGACCAGTGGTGGTGTTGAAGTGCTCAAACCTGTCAAGTGCGCCACTTGGGGGACTGTTAGCGAGTGTCTTGGGTTTCTCTATCGACGGGCTTTGGAGAATCAGGACGCTTGTGCGAGAACTGCGGTCACGAGAAAGGCTATGGCGAGCGAGCTTGTACGGAGAAGCAAGGCTGTTGTTGGAATGTGAGGTATGATCTCTGCCAACGATGACATGACAGCCTATCCGGCATCATCATATGCATATTGGTTTGCAAAGGCCGGACATATGTCCAGGCCCTTCATACACGGCAGACAGTGAGATTCACCATATAGACCTGCGATAAGGCTATCCGCAGCTTTTTGATGGTAAGAAGCATAAGCGATTGCAAACACCTCTGCGGATTGTACTAATGACACCTCTGCGCACTGCGATATATACACCTCTGCGGACTGCGCTCTAGTATTTACACCTCCGCGGAATATACTATTTAAACAATTCACTACCTTGACTACCTATCATAAACCTCTGCTAGTCCAATGGATGATTTCCCCTATACTTATAGTGGCTTGCAAGTCTCGTAAGGTGGCATTTGATTGCCATTTTGTTAGCATTGTGGAGTGACAAAGAATAATAAACAGTCCTGACGATAAATTTGATTGCGAAAGGTTCCTGATTGGTGCAGTGGATGCGAAGAGTCTCATTGTTCTGTAAGAGCATTGGTTCCGAACTTTCGTTGCGGTATGCATTGTTTCTTTAAACCGAAATTCCTGGTGGATGAGTGGCATCGAGGTGCGGCGGTCTGAGGGTTTCATAGTCTAATCCCAAAGTCATGTTGTCGAGCCCATCCAAAACTTCTTGTAGTCTTTTCTTCAAATTCCACTGGGGGCATTGTTGAAGCAATGACACGAAGTCTTCTCGGGTTCTTGATGATTGGTACTTTCGATAGTAGTTGTAATTGGGATCGAAATCGTAAAGGTTGCCAACTGCTTCTTGGATGGCTGCAACAGAGCTGCCATCCACATCAGAGATTTTCAACTTCTGAAACTGGGCGCTTGAATAGCCGAGAATAGCGCATTTTGTTAGATAGAGACCGAGGTTTTCATCGTCACTGCGGTCGTCTGTCGAAGGAAGAGGACAATTCTGCTTCATTAGGTCCTCCAGCAATTGATCGGCTGCTTGTTCTAGTTGGCTAAAAGCCCAACGGCGTTTGTCGTTCATCTGAGCTACATTGTGATAAGCTTCGATAGCATAGTATATGGCTAGTTGCACCTACTAACAACCCTTTCAGGCACTTTTATGGATTCATCAGTGAGACTCATTGGACCTATGGTAGTTCGCATTGCAACAGCTGACAACGTCTGGAAATGTGACTGCAGGCCCAATACCCATGAGATCCATAACCAGCTCAGTAGATCAGGATTGAGAGTGGTCGGAAGTCCTTCGAGATTGTAGAGCTTGTCGGCCCACTGCCGGGCACTGTTAAGAACCACCGCATGGCACTGGTACTTGTCGGTAAGATCTACAATCTTTTCTAGTAGGAAGAGGTTGGTTGTGTTTGGTGGTTTGATATCGCTTCCAGTTCCGTGGAGGATTCCCATGATGATGATCATCGCCTCAGGATCATCCTCTGGGCCTTTGACGAGTTAGGATTAGAACAGAAAAGAAAGTCATCATCGCCAGCACACTATCAAAGCAGTAGTGTGCCAGATCGATTTCAAGTAACACTGGTTTTCGTTAGGAAGGAAACTTGTCTTGCACTTACCGCAAAGGTTGATCTCTGTTGTACCACTGTCTCGCAACTCTTGAGCCTCCTTGTGAGATCCATCAAGCATTGCTTCGAAGCAAGGAGATGAAGCAATGAGTTTCTTGGAAGAAACTTTTAGCTTCACTGTTGACATGCTGACACCCATGTTCACGATGCTGAGAAATTTGCTTCCAGAAGTCGCTTCTGTGGTTCCATCATCGGGCCTGTTTCCTACGAGCAAGATCACATCTCCTTGAGAATCAAAGTCCAGAAGCATGGTCGCCATGATCGAGGGGAACAATCTTTTAAGTGTCTACTCGGCGTGGAGACGGCCAGGCTACGAGGTGCTTGCGACTGATTTACCACGCGTCGCTGAGACGAGTCTGTATGGCGCGTCATCCGACCATCCATCGATGTTTTGTCCTTGTTCTTTGGAAAGTGCACTTTCTCGCTCCTTCCATTTTACAACCAAATATCGTTATCCTGTATCTTCTCTTTATGAAACGAATTTGCTGCGTATTGAATCTTTGAAAGACATTGTCCGTAAAATAGACGTCGGCTAGTTGCCTGACAAAAGACAGCATAGAACGATGGCTTGTTGCTCGCTTATCAAGATTCCTGTCGTGTTTCAAGATGAATCATTGGAGGTGATCATCAAAGGCAGTGGTCGAGAAGAAGTAAGGGGGAGGAAGTGCCACCACTGTGAAGCTGTGCTCAACTTCTCAAGCAAGGCACAAAACCTTATTTCTTCTTGGAAAGCTTGTTTCAATATTTACCGGGATATAATCCGGGGTCTCGGTACCAAATCATCTAAACTTGACCAAATCAACTCTAGGCTGATCTGGTTCTGCTGCATTCGGGCATCAGGTGGTACGTGGTTGGGAAGAGTCTCCAATAACGAACACAGATGCAATTATTCTTGAAATGCGTGTTCAATATTGCGCGTACAGCAGCAAAATCAAGTAATTATCCACGTTCCTCCAAAACAGCTTCCCGTGCGTTTGCGCACTTTTTGATGAAATACCTACTCGCAACAAACAACTGCCGACAAATCAATGGCTTCTATTTGTCTGGGGTGCTGCTTTCGAAAAGTTACTGGCTCGCTTCGCTGCTTTCTTTTATGCATATTTCTTGCCGCTACTGTTGTTTTGCAGCTCACTACCCTTTTTGGATGCAGAATCATACGTGTGGTCTGTTTTCAGCCTTGATTTCTTGCGTCATGATATTGGTGATAGGCGCCAACGCACTCTTCATCCACTTTAAGTTGTTTGACAGACTAGCTCCGATCACATTATGACGAAGCTAGTACCTATCAACATGAGTGATTGCTGATTTTCCAACTTCATAGCCCGAGACAGGCGGTGATACCTTCTGCCTTCGCGCCTTCAATGTTCGTCATAGAGCATCATTGCAGTAGGCCTGAAATTAAAGCGGATTTCGTTTGTGGTAGGCTGGCTGAGACCAGTTTCGTAGGCTGAGTACAGCTATTATAACTACTAGTACTACCCGACGTAGCTGCTATTTGAAAGCTTAAATCTTTACCCTTTCAACTTGCAACAGCTACAAGATCTTCAACCATTAACCTCTTGACACTCATCTCCCACAAACTTGTATCACAACCACCAACATGATTAAGAACGTCAGAATCCCCATCAAGCATAACACTCACTACAAACCCTCCGGGCCCAAGTCATATGTATGGCTTCTGCGAAAATGTATAGCTTCAAAGCGTCCAAATTGCTTGAATTCACATCTGACCTTTTGCAGACAATTTCACACCAACACTACCTGGCCCATATGTTCGAGGGTCAAACAAGGAGCTGTTGAAAAGTGAAGCATACAAACACCACCATAGCCACAAACATGGAGCTGCCGCTGATCAGCCTGCTACTGGCTCAGCACCAGCTCCAGCTCAACCATCTGGTACTGGATCAACCACTGGAACCTCAGTGAGCGCGGACGATCAGCAGAACGACTCTGAATACACCGTCCAGGTCCAAATCGGCACGCCAGCTCAGACTCTTCCTCTTGATTTCGACACTGGGTCCAGCGATCTCTGGGTTCTGTCCACTGAATTGCCATCGGCCACTCAGTCCTCCTTGACTTCTTCGGGACATGCTATTTACAACCCAGCCAAGTCGTCTACTGCAAAGAAGAGTACAGGCAGCACTTGGCAAATTCAGTACGGCGACTCCTCAAGCGCGTCAGGAGACGTCTACACCGACAATGTAACTCTTGGTGGTCTCACCATCAAGAACCAAGCTGTTGAAGTTGCCAGCAAGGTTTCCACGCAGTTCACAACAGGACCAGGCTCTGGTCTTCTCGGCCTCGCATGGGGAAGTATCAACACTGTCAAACCAACGGCTGTCGCCACACCGGTGCAGAACATGATCACTGAAGACGAGATCCCCCAGACTGCAGAGCTCTTCACCGCATATCTTGGAAGCTGGAGAGACACTGCTGATGCAGACCAGGGCAAATCATTCTACACCTTTGGTTATATTGACCAAGATGTTCTTGCTGCCAACGGAAATGCTCAGCCAAGCTATACCCCAGTCGATAATAGTCAAGGCTTCTGGCAGTTTGCATCGGCATCAATGACTGTCAATGGCAAGACTATCACTCAATCTGGCAATACAGCTATTGCTGATACCGGTACCACATTGCTCTTGACAGCGGACGCTACCTGCAAGGCCATCTATGCCGCCATTCCAGGCTCCAAGTATGATTCTACACAGCAGGGATATCTCTTCCCATCCAGCACCACCGCGGACCAGCTACCAGTTGTGACCTTTGCTGTTGGAGACAAGCAATTTGCTGTCCAGAAGGAAGACCTTGGCTTTGCTGATGCTGGAAACGGAATGGTGTACGGCGGTATCCAATCCCGTGGAGACATGGATTTCGATATCCTTGGAGATACCTTCCTGAAGAGTATTTACGCCGTAAGTTCCCACATTCTCCAGATGCCAACTTTTGCTAACATTGGACATAGATCTTCGACCAGGGAAATACCCGCTTTGGTGCTGTTCAAAGGAATGAAGCAACTCAAAATACTGCGGCTCCTCCTTCATCGTCCTAGCCATCAAAGTTCCGGGCAAAGCTCTGAGCTGAAAATATTGACTCCATGATGTATAATGAACGCCGGAATCCTCCAATCAAAGTATTCCGTGCCAGTGGTAAGTTATGATAGATATCGAATGATAATTCCGTCATTTCCCGCAAACTTCGTTGAAGTGAATCAATATCAAACATCAAACTTCCTATATCGCAATTAACGCCCATCGAATGCAACCCCATTGAATGCAATAAGGGCATTCAGCAATTACAGCAGTTGCAACAGACTGCTGCAATATTGTTTGAGCGCATCATGTCTGCATACCCCAACGCGGCTGCGCATATAGAAGAATCAGATCTGTACTGCGCGTATCGCATTGAACGCTTCGTTGAGTTTAAAGCTACAGCACTGTTCTCAAGTTCTTGCAGACATCGCAGGATGTGCTTTTCGAGGTAGATATTGTTGTTGTACCACGACTCCAAGAGGGTACGGCTCAAGATATAGTCTACCAAGTCTACCAAAAAGGTTAGTATGCCATGTGGCGGGTGATAATGAAACATGGATCTGTTAGTCCACGAAGCCAGGATTGTTTCATAGCGGTGCTACTCCATACTACTACCCAGGCCTTATTTTATATTTATATACCTCAATTCACTTCAAGTCTTCAACGTGGCCGTGCAGAATGGACTCTTTTCCCACACTCTTACACCGCGAAGCCGATTAAGGCTTGGATAGGCCAGTTCCTTATTATGTATATTCTAATCAATGGGATCCAAGTCGATATCAAAACTGTAGTAAGGTTAGATTTTGAACTGTCATTTGTAAAAACAAAGGATAATGATCACATTCGCAATTTTAAAAAGCTTCTCCAAAAGGCTCAAAATGATGGAAGCACGATCTCCACCAAAGAGACACTTTTCCCTCGTAGCCATCCACACCATTACCAATTCGGCTCGGCTCGTGGAGATCTTTTGCTCAACAACTTTGTTTTACCAGGGTCCCACCAATTGCATTGGTGTTGAGAAGTGGAGCACGGAGACCAAACCTCCTTCCAAGACTCCCCAACCTTCTTTCGTCCCAGTTCGTGGCTTAGTTTATGCATGGGCCTCAGCCTCGACTCTGCACTAACGGTCTGACTTGACCAAGTATTGGTGGACTACTGCCGGTAAAACGGGTTGATTCAAACAGCACGCAGCTTTTGGTTGTGTTATTTTAAGGAGCGATAACAGTAGTGCTTGACCATGCATCTTTGGTTTAAACCAGAACTTGGGCCCAGGCCTGTATTGTTTCGACTTCTCTTTTTGCTTCATCTTGAAAGTTCGGACTGTTCAATTGTTTTCAGCAGCGTTGAGCAAGTCTTTCGTTCCTTCTTTGTGAAAACGAATACTATATACAATACTCTATATCAACAAATATGTCGACTACCGTAACCAGCGCCCATGTCACTATTACACAATCCCCTTCAACCTTGGTCCCACCAACAAACGATGCTGCTTTTCAAGGTAGATGCTTCCATTTAACCCAAGTTACCATGCCGTGATGCTAACTATCCTAGGCTACTATCTAAATGCCGCTGGCACACCTTCGCCGGTGCGCTGTGGAACAGGAAGTGTCTATAGCTCAGGGACACATTTAGAGTAGGACTCCAGCCCAAATCGCATCGTTGCTGGGTGCTCTATACTCTATCAAGGTGTCATTATGCGCAGGTTGTGGAATGACATTTTAGAAGATTAATGACACAGCAAGCTTCGCATGATGACTTGAGACTGATCGGTTAATAGATGCTGCACTGAAGCCAACTCAGCTGATTGCGCTTCCACTGTTGTAGCATACTGCACAGGCAATTCGCTAATGCGAGGGACACAAGTCAGAACTTGGTACGTAAACTCTTCCATCTTGTGATCTTAATGGAGTAAACCCTAACCTTTCAAAGTGATGGCACAGGTTATTTCTGTCGATCGATCACAGTCTATCCCTCGAGTGGAGGCAGTGATCCCGCCTCTTACTTCATAAACTGCGCCCAGCCGGGGTATGTGGTTAACACACTCTACCAAAACGTTGTTCTACAGGCGAATATCACAGAAACGCTGTCAGACTCCTCGGAGTCCCAGGCTTCGACGGGATCATCGCCAACTAGTACCAGTGGAGGCACGACACAAAATAAAAGCTCGGGGTCAAAGGCATGGATTGCAGGTGCAGTAGTAGGACCAATTGTTGGTCTTGCTCTCCTTGTTGGCCTAATATTCTTCTGCATGCGACGGAACAAGAAGAAGAAGGCCGTGGCTGCAGCTCCCACCCAGGACACAACTCAATATGGCGGGCCAAATCAATATGGAAGTCAATATGGAAGTCCTAATCAACAATACCCATCTCCACATGATGCCAAATTGGCACCGGTTCCATATGGCAGTCCCGCAGCGACTTACGACTCTCGATACTCGGGCAATTATCAACCTGTAGGCGCACATAGCCCACATATGCAAGCTACTGGACCGGTCGAGCTGCCAAACACCAGCGCAGTAGGACATCCTGTCGAAATGGAGTAAAGCCCGGTTGTAGCTGAGGATATACATTATGCGAGTTCGACGATACCCCAGGATGTTTTCAAGGGCCCAGACGATGTTACGGCCGGGTCATCGGTATGCATGTAAATACTAATTCATCACTTTTTCAAACACGTGCTGGCGACTAAACATTCTCAGCCTTGTGTGGTCGTGTGAGATTGAAAAGCGAGCAACGCGAACTAGAAAACCTTTACTTCTCCGGCTAATCATTCCCAAGTCAAAAGCACCCAACTTGATAGGTAATGGGAAACTCAATTCATTGCAGAAACACTAAGTGGCCTGCCACCAGCATGTTTTACTAACCTCGATCAACTATACGCTCACCCCTGAAAGCAAATCCTACGCAAAGCAGAAACAGCAAGAGAAATTGAGCCCTGCTCATGAATCTCAAGCGCAAAGATTCATTGAAGATGGTAGTGTGCCATTACTCCGGAGGAAACCAGCACCTGAGTCATTGAACTGATCGAGATTATTAGAGATAAACATCGCCGTGATTGCCATCAGACTCAAAACTGTCAGTATGTTGCTTTAATGAGTTAGTTCTACCTACCTCGCGGATATGAACACCAGTTCAGAAGTTTTCGGTCTGATTATGGCAGAAAAGAATAAAGGGTAAAACGCTGCAGAAATTCCGCAGACTGCCAGTCTCCATCCTGGACTGGGTAATTTGGCGAGTATAAGGACTGGCCCCACGATGGCGGTCGTGATTGTTCCAGCTACGATGAGCCTGCTCATGTAGTTGACCTAAAGGCTGTTAGCTCCCAACCATCTTGCCACTTTTGTAGACCAGATACTCCTATAGACAAGATATTGCACATGATTCACCCCTCAACGTCCTGAAGGAAGCATTTCGTCAAACTCACCCAGCGACCGTAAGCGTAAATGGTCTTTCGAGGTCTTTTCCCCGGGCCGGGGTTTATACGTTCCACGAGGGGCTGCTGGCGTCAATATGTATATGTCAACATAAAGTAGTGTTAAGATCTTACCCCAAGTAGGAGGTTCTCACTGACATACTCCATTTTTAGAGCGATACTGGCCACAAGATTGGAGACAGTAGCAATGGCATGATCCGGACAAGGTGTAAGGCTAACAAGGTCATGTCTATCCAAGTGAATTTGTTTCTCTTTGCGATCGTATCCGATTTCAAGCATATCAGCCGATGTCAAGATATCTCTATAAGCTGGCGTTGGCAACGATTCTACCAGGGAATCGTTGATCAGAGCTAGACCTGTTGCCGTTTAGACAGTGATTTGATGATCAGAAGAATTAAGATTGAACTTACGATATTCTCGCATCTTGTCTCTCAGCTCCGTGATATCACCTGTCTTGTTTTAGTATTGGGATTTGCCAAAAGGGGATAGTCATCAATAACAAGGTGTATGGTCGATACGGCCGTCTGCATTACTATCTAGAACATGCATATTGTAAGACAGGTTTACAAACAGAAGTCTAGTCCAATATACTGGACAGTATTATTTTACCCATTGGGTCACGTTTGGAGGATACGTAACTAAGGGGTTCGGTTGTTCATGGCATGGGCTGAGAGACTGCCAGTGATACGATACTAACCTTGGGAGGAAACGACTTTATCTGTCTGTAGGCTTTCTCCCGACAAGCCTACTTTCTTAAACCTATTCTCCAACTCTGCCAATTCCTGCTGCCAGTATATAAGATCGAGGCGTCGTAGGAAAGCGTACGACCGAGAGATATTCAGGTGGGGATCTAAGCTTGTTAGGTGAGCTACTTGAGGAGCCCCCTCAGGCAGTCTGTCGTCTTCAGATTGTTAGCTAGCATAAGTGGAGAGCAGAGACTCTTACAGCTGAGAAGCACGGCTTGCGACTTCGTTATACCAGGCATTGAAGAACGATATCGTCGCTCCTTGAGTTTGATTCCTGGAAAGGAGGACAAGAGATTATGGCCAGCCTAGGGGAGAGAATGTTTCGGCGCTTCTTATATACGTCAGGCTGCAAACTACAACACGCAGCGGTGCAGTGAGACGACAGGAGATGTTGGATTGCCATACTCTGCAAGCTATTGGCCTCCGGGCTGGCACACCTGTGCGTGCGGGCGCCTGCGATACTAGAAGTGGCAGTCCATTGTTCTGAATGGTTTTGGGCGAACCGGGTTTGGAATCCTTCGACAGTCAGGTCGTGAAGTGCACTGGTAGCCATTCCAGTAGTGTTTGTAGCAGCACTACGTCCAAGGAGAGCCAAGACTGACCGTTGGGCCGGACTGATATATACAAAATCCTCAACTGTTGCGCCCTTCGCAAACATGTCTTGACAGGAGTCGATCTATGATGACTATTCCGCTGTAATCCCACCTCGCAAGACGTAGCTCGTTGGCACAATAAAGGGCGCAGCTAGCCATGAAGAATTTGACCTGCAAGCGTCCAGAACCAATAGCTCTAGTAGATGCATAGAATGGCAGGCTCGAGAAATGCAACCATAGCTACGCTGTATGAATTGTTCGAAGAGTGATATACTCCAACTGTGGGAAAGAACCATCTCAGCGCCCCGGGTTTTAGGGGCAGCACAGGTACTGGTTCCTGGAGTACCCCGTAAGCTGCGAAGAAAGCGGTCTCTATCTTCCATGATCACATTCACTGCAATCAAGACGTACTATCAATCAATGTGCCACTATATTGTTGCCGAATATGAAGAGCGGGTTCATCAACTAGCTCTATCGCGAGCTATGCCCAGTTGGGTTGCTCATGCATAGCGATGCGCTGTATGGTGTTGGAGAAGCTCTGTGTGCCCAACCAGAGGAGAATATCGCAGTGTATACGCGGAAATGGCTAAGGCCGATATTGTAGACCTCCTGTCATGTCGCACATGATTGCCCGAACGATCCGTTCCTTCCGTTCGGTTAGCGGCTAACACGGCCATTAAAATTCAGTCTCCGAAGCCCAATCAAACATAGGGACCAGGGGAAAACACGTACTTTCTACAGCACTAGGGCTGAACTGAGGTAGCCTTTCTCAACTACAATTGCTCAAGGTCTCACGAGTCACGAAGCAGCCATGCATCATGTTGACTGTGGTGGATTTTCTCTTGAGTCGTTGTGAAATACTTCTATCAAATCCCGAGGATATCGACCTGAAGTTTAGAGTGAGTTCATACCTGCAAATCTGCGCGGGAAACAATTTCGTCTGTACAAGGAGTAAAATCAGCAGGTTGTTCTAATAGTAAAGGCATCAACAACATACCAAGTGCATTCCTGCCATTGATACCACGTCAAAAGATATACTTCAACTAGATGCAGGGACTTCTTGCACTTTTCAACACTCTGTGAAATACAATTCGTCAAGGTACACATCATCCACTGGAGTCAACTGGTGAGCAAAATATGATCATTTGTTGTCTAATTTCTCACTATAGCCACGGCCATGGCAGAGCATTTATCAACTTCATGGCAGAGCAGCTCGACGGAACAATATATGCCATGTGTAGTGTCGATGGCATGTCAAGCGTCTTTGGAGAGTGATGTCTCCTCGATGTACTCTCCGTCCTGCCACAAAGTGCCATCGGGGCATTTCAGGATGTATTTGGTCCCGTTGACCGTCGCTTTGGACTTCTCGACCGTAAAAGGACCATATTCCCCGACCCGTACGGTTTGATTATCTCCATATTCGGCATCCTGAGCAGTTTAGCGACGTCAGTCATACTTCGGGTTTTCAACCCACGGGCAGTTTGGTGAGAATTCTCAGCATGATGTGAACCCGGCTTGGAACTTTCCTGTGGGTTGGTTGCAATGAGTATGCAACCAGATCTGGTGCGACAGAGAGTCAGTGGTGCTGTGAGGTTGAGTCGAAATGCCTTCCTACATGAGCGGTTGGTACCAAAGAAATCGGGCTACATACAAGAGGTCACCGACTTACAAGAGGCAATTGGGTTTAAAGAACAATGAGATACGAAAGCTGACAGCTGGACATCCACAAAAACAAAGAAGCATCAACTTTTCAATATTCTTGAACCACCGGATCGCAGGTATTTTGAATAAGAAGAGCAATTTGAATTTTGGAAGGCTGGCTGTGTGCGTGGAAGGGCGAGAAAGGACATTTGCTCTGCTGTTGGCCCATCTGTAGCAAACCGAACTACAGAATCGACGGGAAGGGCGTCGATGAGGCTCAGGTGCATGTTCATGCATTGCTAGTGGGTATTATCATGAACTGTTCTCCAAACCTCGAACTGGCTGCTGCTCCAGATGTCCAAAACGATAACCTGGTCTTTAAACCTTGTTCACCTGGTATAAATCACTCCTTCTGCAATTGCCATAGGTTGCGACTCCTGAACTATCTCTTTCAAGGTAACGACCGGACCCACAAATAACGAACAAGTCTCATGATAAGAACTTACTACGCGGCTCTCCAAATCCATTGCTTCAATCTGCCTTGCAGCGTTGGCGCTCTAGTGTCTCGCGGAAACGCATGCGCAGATCCGCCATCCACACCGACCAACCTTAAATCAAACCATTCCATAGGCCCTAATAGATCAAGTAAACTCAGTCAGATCTAGGAGATTTAAGTTACCCTCAGTTCGAAGTCCAGTCCTCCATCTCTTCTGTTAGCCTCCGGCAGATGCTCACAATGGCTGCGTGAATGTTTGTTCTCAGTCGTCCGGTTGAAAGTCTCACCGTCTCCAAATCCAACTGCACAGAAGCAGGCAACCGAAGAGCTTTGGCCAACCAGTTGCCTGATATATTTCAAAATCTTTCCAAAGACGGGTCGAATCCTCCTATTGTAGTGTACTCGAAGTACAGCGCTCTAATAGTCGTAAGCCAAGAGCTCGACCTGTTTGCGATCGGAATCCACAGCACATCGTAGCAAGCCCTTTGAAGGTCAAGAACAAATTTCCTACATTACGTCTAGTCGAAAAGTCAAAATTCCCCGTCGTGGAGTACCGCTGCTGACATTCTCCCAATCGGACGTGTCTCATACAACCATCCAAATCGTTTCCGCGACCATCCTCCCAAAAACATTATGAAGCTGTCCATCGGAACTACTGCCGCGACTCTGTCTCAACTCTAGGCCCGCGAGTGAAATACTTCATTCTGTTTCAGTCCTATCATGTGGATTCTTGAGTACCGCGCGGCGCGGATCGACATATTTTGACGAGAGAAGAACAGGCATTGTCATGGGAGTGATGGAACAAATCCATGACTTCATTACATGCTTGCTTTCTACCCACTCCAAGATCGCAAACGTGACTGAAAGTCCATCTACCACACGGGCCGTATGTTTGGAAAGCGTATTGCTAGCAACCTACGACCCATGACGCCTGAGATCTTCAGAAACCAATTATGTCTCGCCCAGTGACTGAAAGATACTGCGTAGAGTCCTCTATAAAAAAAAACCCTGAACGTTGGCCATAGTGAAAACAGGCTTGTAGCGGTGCCTGAATGCCAACCTCGCGTTGAGCTCAAGCATAGGAAGGATGTCAAAGATCTCAATTACGAGTGCGCCAGACAAATTCACAAGAAATCAGAACCACGCGCCAGTGTTGGGAGCCGTTCCACAGCTTCCACGTTGACGACAAGACCACGGATCACTCTACAAGGCTGAATTGGACCCGACTGAGGAAGATAGTACAATGTTGGATGTTGTTTTTTGATCACAATGAGACTGAGGATTAATGATGTTGTAAGGGAGAATGTTTGATAATGTTTGACTTCGGCAAGAATAGACAGAACGAAGAGTTTCCGGGACTTTCATTCCGCCCCAACATCTTGAGTTTAGCATAATCTAAGTTACGAGGATACCGCAAGGAGATAATATAGGCCAGGGGCCGACAGCACGAACCCTATCAACTGAAGTAGAACTACAGGCGAGGTGACCTTTTTCACAGCTATGAGAAATTTGCCCTTACTGTGCCTAAGACTACGTAAATCTTCTGCTTCTAAGCCATCCACTTTCCAGTGCCTTGGCCAATTCATATATAATCTCAAGGCTTATTTTAAAGCTTGGTCTGGAAACCAATGGCAACGACATACTACCATTGGCATCACCATCAGAAGCTTTGAACTCTTTGAATTCGGGCCGTCCAATAAATTCGACTTTCGAAAGCAAGCGCGCCTCGAAAGAACGCTCAATATTTTCGTGGTGCTCATGCTATACTTTACCTCTATGAAGGAGTGTTCGCTGTCTGAAACATAAGTAGTTACTGTCATGTGTGAAAAAGATAGTAATATCTCAACTGAGGCTGACCAGCGCAGGTCAATCAATATGCTCTAGATTGGTGGCGAGTTCCTGAGTTTTGGCCCTCTGTACTACGAGTGATCGGACTACTCCCTCCAAGAATAGGTATTTTCATGGTAGTCTTAATTAGACCAGAAAGTTGCCAAGCTCTCAGCATGACGAATACCTACTTTAAGTGGCTGCTATGTGGCTATATAAAGAGAGACATCTGTTATGGATAGAAATCTCTGCCACACAAAAACGCCTTTCATAAACACGACTCACCTCAATTCTTCAACCCCTTATCGCAAACACAGACATCATTCGACATGCATTTCAACCTCTCCATAATTGCTCTCCTTCTAGCACCTCTGGTCGTTGTGGCTAAGCCAATCACTGAAGACGGCACTGTCAGTCTCGTCAATCAAACGGCGAATGGATGGAGAGAAGATTGCGATAACGAGCGTAGACGATACCGTCATGAGAGGCATCGTGACTGCGAACGTAAGTCTGAACCATCCTAGTTGATTGTCTTTTCTAATGTTGGGAGGCTGGGAACGTGAATGGCATGAAAAATGCATTCGATGCGGACACGATGGTTGCCATCGCGAAGGTCATAGTCACTCTGAATGCTTTTAGCGACAAGGCGATGAGTTTGAAGAACGTGGAACTGAAATGACTTGCTTGAGATTAGAAAGGAATACCTTTAGCCGAGAGTTTACGATATCAACATGGGAGACGCAATTTTCATTCAACTTTGTTGTTATTGTGATTTAATAGTACACTTTCCCGGTCAAAAGCTGGAAGTTGAGAATAATGGTTCATACATCGTGACATACAAACGAGATCTCTCACCTCACATCCACCACCTGAAGCGCATCCCTCCAACCATTCTAAACTCTCACAGTAATGCCAAATCAAAGACTTCGGCCCCACTCCATCGACTCTATATCCGCTAGCAACGAACAGGCAGCCACGACCTTGAAGCTTTGCAGTCGTTCATAGCCACGTCGTCGGTGACTATCATCAACTTCCTCCCTACCAACAAAAACGCAGGCAAGGCCAAGCTCAAGCGCATCGACTCTCATTTCGAGACCTATACTTGGCGCTGTATTGTCATCATCGTAGCCCCGGATGCGACTCACAATCCAGGTGCTGATTCGGTCAAACTCGTCCTTGAGTCGAGTTGAGCGATCACGCTGACGATGCGTCTGTACTCCTGACTTGTTGAAGATGTAGCCAAGGACTACCTCAAGCTCTGTCAGCGGGTAGATAGGATGCTCAGAGTAGTTGTCCATGGCGGCTACCATGGCGTCGTCGTATGAGCTCCGGAGGAGTTTTGCTTCTTTTCGGCGCCGATTCCAGTCGATGGGGGTCATTTTGCGGCATCTCTCAAGGCAAGTTCTCGTGAACTCTACCCAGAATTGACCATCTTCAGTTTATTAGTCAGAAGTCATATCAAACGCAGTTACATCAACCTTTCAGAACTTACCCGCAATATCACTAGGACCTTTGACGTTCTCTTGCCAGATCTGCTGTTCATTTATGGCCCGGTACAGCTTTCCTAAGATCTTTTCAGATCGATAGTACTTAACGTTGGACATTGAATCATCTTCGTCCTCGTTGTAGGCCGATACTGCTGGCTCCTCAAACTCAAGATCCTTTCTGTCGTAGATATGCACCTTCGAATGAGTTGCAAAGAAGTCAGGTCGGTATTTGTTAGCTTTCGGGATGTCTTTGAATGAAACTGGAATGCCAGTTTTTGAGAAGTCAACGGCAGTGGAATGGAGCTCGGCTAGTTTGTAACAATCTGGATGGTGAGTTCCCTCCTCATGCTGGTCAGCCAGAATCATATGTCGGGTTGCAACGACACCTGAAAACGATTAGCTAAGCAAAAGACCAGAGGCGGAGGAAGCTCATACCAAGCTGGTCAGTTTTCATAAAGTCCACAAAGAAACTGGTCATGTCATCTTTCGTGACCTGACGTTGTTAGCAACGAACATTGAACAATGGGGATGTAAATGAATCTCAATTTGATCAAAACCTGTAGCACGATATTCCAAGGCATCAAAACCTTGAAACGCTGTCATGGCTGACAGATAAGACTCACCTCTCTACCAATGTTCATGGGCTCAACACGAGGATAATCTGCTGGTGAAGTGACAGTGATTCTCTGTAGAAGAAGCGCTGGATCCCAAATGACATCGTAATAATCTCCATCAAGATCTCCACCACTCAGCTGACTGGGCAAGTCTCTGCTACCATTTCTGCTGAACACGATACAGTTTCGCAGCTTGCCTAGAGTATGGCCCTCTACTGGTGCAATATTTTCTGCGATCCGAACATCTCCTGTGTGAAGGGCCGGGGCCCTGCTCACAATCAGTCGTCCTGGTCCAGGAGGATCGCCGTTTAGCTCTGTTCGATCGAAAGTGACATATACTGTAAGCATTTAGTAAAGTTTCATAGTAAGCGATGTCTAAAGGAGGGCCTTGTGCTTTCAAAAGCGGTGCTCCGTCCAGTCGCGGCGAAATCGTGATTGTAGATGATTGAACATACCTTGACCTTCTTGAAGTAAACCTGTCTCGTCCATAATACCGTATAGCTTAATCCCTTTTATAACTGGAATGCGAGCTTTGTGCTTGATCAAGCGCAGCTCCCGCAGTATACCTGCCTCCACAACTCGACGCAAGAATGGTTCGGATTTGTAGTTGGCTTTGAGGGATCCGGAATGTTGAATGAGTTTGTACAAGTTCAGCGATTCGCCAATATCTTTCTGCTTGATGAAATCTGCTGTATTGCGAACAGAGCATGTCACCTCTCTGATCTTGTCTACGGCTGCAATTTGCAAACTCAGAAACCAGCTATCGGAAACACCCAGATCCTCCATGATCTTGATGATTTGACGATTGAGAACAAGTGGTATGGGCTTGTTGGCAGATCTGTGATTCGTTAGTGTAAAGGCACCATGAGTGTAACATTCAGCGAAAGAGATCGATTGAAATCTTACCCACAAATTTCCAGATAACCTAAATCAGGAGATTTGAATTTCTCCATCGATTTTCGGAATTGTAAAGTAGTTCCCGCTAGTCGATCGTCAAGAGCTAACATTCCCTTGATTCCACCAAGTCTTATCTGAAAGCAAGTAGCGGCAGCTTTCTTTAACGGCAGTGAATGCCAAATCCGGTGCATCATGTCTTTTGATATCGTCCCAACCCCATCGCTGAAAACACGGTCACCTGCTTTGGAGACCACGTCAGGTATCTCTCGAACAGTAGCATCTTGGAGAGAAACTGAGAATGGTGTCTCTGTAAATGCTTGGCCAATTCTTGCAGCACATCTAGCCGGACATGTGATGTGTGAAAAGCTGCCAAGGGCCTTGACGATTGTGTGATTACTATGAATCTCCCCTTCGTAGTTGAAGTCAGCAGAGAACCAAACTGTGTGACTTCTCAAGGAGGAGTGTGAAAATCCGAGGAATCCATAGTTTCTTCCAGCAATCTCTACTCCGTTTCTCAGAACATGTTGAAAACGAGCATAGACGACATCAAGGTTTATCATTGGGTTGAAATACATGTCCTTTCCATTTTCATCACAGAATTGGACGCGAATGAAGTAATCGTGGTGCTTTGGAAATTTACGCAGGATACGATTTGGAGGCTCAATTTCAGGACCGTGGAAAGTAATTCTTGTTGGGGTAACAGTAACGCGATGGATCATTGCTTGCTTTGGGGCAGATCTTGGAGGACGAAGTTTTTGACAATCATGTTCGTTCTGCTCAACAATTGCCATAATGGAGTCAACCGAAAAGTGATCGGAATTTCCATGCGCAAGTGGCCAGTCAATGGTTTCAAACAGCTGTCGAATGGCTTCCGCAGAAATCGGAACCTTTGCTTGGTGAGAGCACAACACTTTTGTAAGATTGACGAGTGTGTCTGGAGGAAGATAGGCGTTCTCGGCCAGTGCATGCAGTTGGAAGAGCACGCCAAAAGGGAGCAGATTTTGGGCTGCACAATTGGCGAGGGCAGCTTTGAGGTTGTTCGATTGCTCAGCAATTGACTCAAAAGACACGCCTGTCAAAGAGCGATCCAGTTGATGGTGAGTAACTGGAATTCCCGTTTGCTTTAGGTCTCGCATCTTCTCTGAAAGATTGGTTTGTGATACCTGGAATTGATACACCAGGCATTTTCCTATAACAGGAGCATGCTGATCATTGATGCAGGAAAGCCTACATCGTGGTGGCAGATGTTTTCCCAGTCCAAGGCTGGTGAACAAATCAGATAATGAAGAGGCTTCCGTGAAGAAGAGCGGAACATCCGACAATGTCAGAGTTATTGACCCACTAATGTGCCAAAGCAGTTCAACTACGGTGCTGCGAGGGATTCTTGTGAGCCAGGTACTAGTTTTGGCGATGATGAAGCGATTGGAGAACCTCAAGACTTCGAAGCGTCCATCGGCGAGTGATGCTTCCGGAACATACGTGAGCTGATTGTCGACAAATCTCGTGTACCCGCAGCTTGCACCTTTCAATTCGAATACTATAGAGGTTGATTCGTCGGCTGGAGGAGTCGAAGAGTCCAAGTATTCCATGCTCTTTACCACCAAATCTATCTCTTGTTGGCTTCGCTTTCCTTTCGAGCACTTGACGTGCGCTCCCATAAAGTTGAACCGCGATATACTTTGTCTGCCACTGCCAAGAGCGCCGTGTTTTGCAAGAAATTTTTGGCCATCAGCAATGTGTGGAAAGATGACACTTGCGAAATTCTTCTTGTTCGCCTTTTCGCAAATGTATCTCGAGATACCAAGGTTGTTTAGTGATGCTTTGAGCTGACCCTGAAGAGCGTTCTCGCTCAAATAGGACGGGACATTGTATAGGAAAACCTCCATGCTGATAAGACTGAAGAGGCAGAAAGAACGCTTGTCAAACTAGTAGGCTGAGAAGAGGAAGAGAGTGTATCGAAATTACAAGATTGAGTAAAGAGGGGGAAGATTGTTGAAACACAAAGGAATTTGAGGAGCACTGTGGGGAGTGAGATGTATCAGGCAACCATACGCACCTACAAGGCAGTAGTAAAGGTAAGTCAATGTTAATCAATGGAGGCAGTAGCGATGTGAAATCAACATCAAGATGTCCTGTAAAGGAAGGAGCTCTCAACTGTACAGGCGGTAAGAGCTGCCCGATAATAGGCAAGGGCGACCAAATGCAAAACTTGAGTTTTCAGACCCAGCACGACATGAAGCACAGCATCTTGATGTGACAAATATCTGCCTAGGGATCCATAGAGTACAGACACTATAGGTGAGAGTACGGTGAGGTACTAATTGAGGCCCGAGGGTAAGGAAAAAGCTCTTTTGACTACATTGTTGAAGAGAGTCTACGGCGTCTGCCTCGGGAACGTACCTCCTAGGTAAGTTGGCTCTAGTACGGAGAACGAGGATGACGATTGGCTTCGTTATCGCTTCAAGATCTATCCATCCTAGTCTATGGCAGAGGTAACATATCATATCTGTGTAACAAGGTCAGCCACTCACATGAAAGAATCATGGAACTTTAGAGATCTGAAGCAGCTCACTCCGTTTCCAATTTTGAGCAGCGTATTCTTCGTCGCAGACTTGACACAAATAATGGCCATCTAATATGACAGCTCAAACTGATTCGCATCAAAGCTCCTCAAGAACAGCCGTATTTGACAGCATTTTTCTCCGAAAGGGTATGACAGCCTAGACCAGTTCGTTTCTTCCTTGGAGAATGAGCTAGGAAAATGAATTAGCAATGATGCGAAGCGGATACCAAGTTCGACTAGCGTGAAGGTTACGAGAAACCCGACCACCGTCAAAATTCACAGACGGAACACCTTGCTTCCCCAAGTAGCCTTCACACAAAAGTAAAGCCATGCCGTGTTCTTTTCATACCCATTTCCCAGACTCAACATGATTAGCGTTGACACAGGAGACAGGCTCAAGAGGATTAAGCCAGTGTGAAAGACTGAGTACAATACTGCACAGGATCCAGTGCCGATTTAGGAAAGCTGACGGTGTTGAAAATGATCCTACCAACGAAGATCTCGACGAAAACAAAGAGGAAGCTGTGTTGAGAGCCGCGATTTATTCAAGTTCTAGATTTGTATGCCTCTTTTATTAGATCAGCCAAATACTCAATCTCTTTCTGTACCCAAGGCATCGCATGATGATAATCAATTTCGTACAATGTTGCGCTGGATGGTTCAAAGTACTGTGCCATCTGCAGTCTGCCTCCAGGGAGATTGACATCTTTGAGTCCATGAAGATGTATCGTAGGTGATTGAATAAGAATGGGATCAGGTAATGAAGCATTCATTGATTTAGCAACTATTCGTATAATCAGCCCAGTTTCCAGAACACTGCCCAACTGATATAAAGTTAATCGGAACATACCATGTCCCGCCTCGGATTTGATAGGAGCACCACTACCCATGCAGATGACCCCGAACTTGAGATCGAAATCATGAGACTGCCCTAGCTCTTTTCGATGCTGTTGATCTAGAAGCAACCCGCTCGCTATTCTTGTTCCTTGACTGAAACCAAGAACTCCAACCCACTCATCTCGCGCTGTCTTCCTTCTTTCTCGCATCAAAGACCAGGCACGATCGATTCCATCCGCGCCAGTGGTATCGAAACCACTACCATAGAGCAGCTCGGTCTCGTCACCGTCTGGTTTGAGCCATGATCGAAATGGGCCGTAATCAGCAAATATTGGTAAGATACCAGGTCCAGCACTACGCTTGAATGGAGCGTCGAAGTAGACAAATTCAAACTCGGATCGAAGCACATTTTGTAGTCTTGCGCATTGGACTTCTAAAATTTGGCCGTTGGATCCTCCGCCATGGAAGCAAGCTATGCGTTGTTTTGGCACAGAGGCCATGTTGACCAGCCTCTGCGAATTGTTACTCGGGAATCCAGCAGAAAAGTCCGAGTATTGGAATGAAATTAGCTGGAAGTTGCAGAAGGAAGCAGCATTTCCTGCCGAGGAGAGAATTTAATGGTACACCAAAGTACTAGAGTACGGTAGCAACTAAAACCACGCGCTGCCCCCCTATCTCCGTCGTTGTCCGTACCGGCAAGATTCATGAACCTTTCCAACTTCCAGCCTTCAATCGCAATCACGACCACCCCGGTATGAGTGTCTTCGCGAGGTTGGCTTACAGGCAGCAATCCGCGTCGGGGAGAAGTTGGTAAAATTGAAAATAGAATGGCGGCGTCATGCCCTTTAATAAGGCTATTTGATGTAGAGGTGAAGAAATTGGCTTGGCGAGATTCTTGGCTGGTAACATGGCTGGCGCGCGCTTTCCCATCATTGCCCCTTCAACCCGTCTTGGACTCTTGGCCTACATCGAACAACGCAGAAGAACACGTCTAGATCATTTCCTGCCATGTTTTACCTTTTTCACCTTCGTTCATTACTGTCGTCCAGTCTCCTTGCTGAGTGTGGGGTGACTTAACTACTCCCAATTTCCTCATCACCACCACAACTCTTCAACCGCTGAATTCTACACTGCAACAACCTTCAAAATGGATTCGCGCAAACAGGAACCTTATGAAACAAGCACTCCACCACATCGGGATGGCGACTCTCTACCGACGCATAATGGCACAGGCACGCTGAAAGATATCAAACAAGTCAGACCAAAGGGTGAAAGTGGTCGGAGCGGATTTCATCCCTGGCATTTTGTTCGCATTTGCTTCAATTCTAGCTGTACATTGTCCAAGGTAATATCTCCTGGGATAGAAACATTGTAGTTCAAATGCTAACGGTTGTACAACAGGGCGTCAATATTCTATGGCCGTTTGTCCCTGTAGCTTTCGCTCTCGCAGGTTTCTCCATGCAGCCCTGTCAATTCAGCCTTGCTAATTGATATAATAGCATTATGCTCGAAAAGAAGAAGACTTATGGAACTTCATCATTCCCTACATCGCCATGGTCCCTGCCGCCAACCTTCTCGGTTTCGCTGGTCAACAACTCGCTCGAAAAGTCCCTCATGTTCTCGGCGTCTTTCTCGAAACGACATTCGGATCAGTCGTTGAAATAATAGTGTTTATGGTTCTGATCAAGGAGGGCGATGCGGGAGTACCAATTATCAAGGCCGCCATTCTGGGATCCATCTTGGCCAATTTGCTACTATGCTTGGGACTATGTTTCTTCGCTGGCGGACTCCGTCGTGATGAACAAGAATTTCATGAGGCAGTGTCGGAAGTCGGTAGTAATCTGATGCTGGTCGCTGGAATGGGGTACGTGTTTCTTTCGCCCTAGACTTGTTTTATGCTAACGATGTTCAGACTTATTGTGCCCGCTGCGTTCAGTGCAGCTCTAAACAATACCAACATGGCTACCGAAGAGGCCGCACGCACTGTGGTTCAAATCAGCCGCAACTGTGCCATTGTCTTGTTCATAGCGTACTGCTTCTTCACTTGGTACCAAACCCGGAGCCACAAGGGCCTGTACGAAGATCTCCTCATGGAAGACGAAGCAAGGGACGCAGATGGTCACCGTGACATGGTCAAACCAAAACTGACACTCGTTGAGTCGCTTATCGCTGTCGCCTTTGCTCTGACTATGGTATCATTCATGGCCATATTTTTGGTGCATAGAATCGAGTACATCGTTCATCGCGGTGTCCAGGATGCGTAAGTTCCTTATAAGACATTGTCCAGTACATGAGCTAATTTATGATAGTTTCCTCGGTCTCATTCTGGTCCCTCTGGTGGAAAAAGCAGCAGAGCACATCACTGCCGTCGACGAAGCCTGGGACAACCAAATGAACTTTGCACTCTCTCATGTTCTCGGCGCATCGATTCAAACTGCTCTATTCAATGCTCCCTTGGTAGTGTTCGTTGGATGGGGCCTGCATATCAACATGGACCTCAACTTCAACCAATTTGACTGCATTGTTCTCATCTTGGCCATTTTAGTGGTTGGCGGCTTCCTGCGAGACAAGAAGAGCAACTACCTGGAAGGTGCTTTGTGTGTCCTTGTCTATGTCATCATTGCGATCAGTGCATTCTTCTTTCCGAATCTGGGCGAAGGTCAGCCAGGAGAGGTTGTAGGTCATTGATTGTGGACGATTTGCTCGAGTTAGCGAGGAGTTTTGCGTTACAGGATACCCTGAAATGTTGTTTGGTTGCGTTGTTCTGCTACTTTGAGCATAGATAAATCTAAGCATACGGTCACAATTGTGCATACTTAGCTAGGTAATAATGGTACCAACCTATGAGGATTGCTTCACCAGATTGCATTTTACGAAAAATTGCATTGAAGTTGCAATAGGGTTGTTCTAGTTCATTTGAAGCGCGGCACGCATGTATCAAGATTGTTTGGAAACGGAAGGCAGGACTATTACGCTCTTTCCCTGAGGCCAAAACCTTAAACCCACTTCGTCTGCTCTCAAAAGTACAGTAGCAAGAGGTCTTTTCATTCAACAAATTGAGAGGACTCTGTCCCCTTACTGTTCTCTTACGCCATTATACCTCCTTCTTTAGTCAGGCACCATACATGAATCCTAATATCATGCCGCAGCGGACATCACAGCCTCATCCATATTTGACCAGTTCCTTGGGCCATGCTTTTGAATAAATAATGGACGACAAGAGCAGAAGCGAGAGATTGCTGACATACTAACAAGCTGTATCTACAGAACATCAGCATAAACATTCTCTCTATGGAGCCAGCCGCACAGCAGTATCTTTGCTCGATGTGCGCAAATTTAGGCGTATGTGGAGATGGAACAACGTATGATATCATTGCAAGTGAAGACTTTTCACTCAGCGCCAAGTCTTCATTTCATACTGAAAAAGGCCGCTCAATGCTCTGCCTGTGCCGGACAAACGCGTTCACCTTACAAGATTTTGTTGAGTGACGATTTTGGCCTGCTGGCCACGGAGAGGACTTTAAAGGGGTTTTCCCAAGATGTACCGAATGATTCAAAGATATAGTATTCGTTGGCCACTTAAAAAAGATCGCCTGTTTGCTGGACTGCTGCGAAGAAAGGGCTATCAAACAGTGAGAACAATATTATGGTATTTGTTTGCGTCGGTATTCAAACCTATGATAGTTTCTACACATATGGCTACAGTGATTCTTGATCACAGCAGCGGGCCAGCGTGTACCCTTGAGGACCCATAGCAGCAAAAGGTTTGACTTATTCTTTTAGTCTTGTCGCATAAATGAAGTACCAGTCCTAGTGGGTCGAGTACAAATTGAAGCATGCTTCAATTCAGAAATCCTCGAGCTTATAGACCTCGTACGCAGGAGTCTCATACGGATGTGCTCTACCTTACGTTAGTCGTCTGTTTCCATAAAACATATTCAGTCGTTTGGGGGTCGAATTACTTTTTCAGTGCCTTGACCGCTGGCTTCACAACGTCCTCACTGAAACAAACAATTTCAACTCTTGCCTCCTCAACTTCTTCCAATTCTCCAATCTTGCCAATGTGTGGATTTGCCTGATCGCCGGGCCGAAATTGGCCTTTGCCTACGCATGTAAAAGCACATTCTGTATATTGCTCTCCAGGAAACCGTCCAGCTCCAGCAGAGAAGATTGCAGCTTTCGTTACGGCCAGCGCAGAGGCTGGGACCATGTAGACAAGTTTGTAGCGAATGGCTGATACTGCTGAAGCCATCTCATGAAGCAGATCGGGGGTTTGAAATGATTTCGAAGGAGACTATTTCGCCAGTATTTGGTTGTGGGTGTTTGTTGTTGGGCGAGATATTTGAAATGCCTCGTAAATCACGAAGGTGTTTCGTGCTTTAATGAGTAGTATGGCAGCGCATAGCGGCCGGTGTTATTGGATTAATGACGTTTACCCCAGACAATCACATAAAAGCTCTAACTATCTAACGCTGTTCAATTATTTATCTTTGACGACACACACACTGAGCATACCCACCTAGGTAGGCATGTATTTCTCATTCTACTGATACATTAACTTTCTACCGTCAAAAGCTGCTCAAAAAAACCGCCAATCTGCCGGCAGCGATCCACTAAATGAATCTCCAGAATCCAGTGCTGCTTGCGTCCATGCTTGTCGCGACGCTCCATCGACTGCTTATTGCCCTTGGCAATGTATTCTACAACTTTGTTCTTGGGGATATGGTCATGAGGCAGCTCTCCAATGAAGTGCCCAGCTAAGTGCGATCCAAATTCCCAGCCAGCCTTCTTGGCCTCCTTGCATGCAATGTTGTACAACTGTTCGCCCGTCATGCTTGGCTTGGCTAGATAGCGAGCCTTGACAGTATTCCAAACAGGCTCAAGCGAGTCCCGAAGGCGAAGTTTGACGGGATCGCTACCCAGCACGAAGGTTCGACCAAAGTCGGCTTCCCAAGCCGCAAACACTGGACCAAGGTCAACAAAAAGGATATCATCCGCTTGGATCGTACGATCTTCAGTCTTTGCTTTGTGAGGAAGCAGGGTGTGAGCACCGCTGCGCACAATTGCGCTGTGCCAAACTTTTGTGATGTTATGTCGTTCTTTGGCTAGAGCCCAGACCTCTTTGCTCAATTCCTTTTCGGTAACGCCAGGACGAATCAGATCGCGTTCGATATCGTCAAACAAAGCAGACGCTTTGATTTGCGCATCGAGAAGATAGGCTGATCGAGCGGCTTCTTCTTCGGGGGTGGCCTTGTTGATATACTCTGGCCCGATTCGTCGCGAACGGTATTTGAGATACTCGAAGATTGTAATCGTGAAGACAAACACAATTAAAGAGACAGGAAAGAACTGCATCGTCTATGATTTCAAGCTGGAAGCAGGTAAGTCTTTTAGGTGTTGGTTCTTGCTCAGATTCCGTATATTTTGCGAAGAGACGCTGAAGTTGTGTGGGCGTGTTTTGTAATGGGTGGAAGTTGTAGGATACAGAGTGATGAGAATTGAAAAGCAAGTCGAGATGCTGAATTTAAGTACTACTAGCTCTATCCTCGTAGTGACAACGCGCTACAAGTGATCACTTGCCAACAATAGTGACTGCGAGAGAGCTCGAGGTGGAAATAAAAAGCGACTCTGTCATTTCAACACCTCAGGACAAAATAACGATTGTAGCGAGGTAGGATTAGCGATGAAAGACGAGGTAGAAGCCTCTCAACACTTATCAAATAGTCAGCCTAATTGACTGTCAGCAAATAAGGCAGGCATGTACATTTATAACAACCCAACCTATCACTCTCTTCGACGTATTCTCATTTTGCATGCTCCACGGGAGGCAAACAAGTCAGTCACAGACTGGATTTGAGGCAAATATAGCAAGCAATAGAGCTTCGGTTCAAAGAATACCTAATCAGTCACCCAACGCTATCCATATCCAGGCCGATCATTATGTCGCACAGGATCTAGACTCCATAGTATGAACAATGCTTCTCCCAATTACCACGGACCAGAGGCAAATCTAGCCTTCACAGACGAGTTGTGGACCTGATCCACCTTGGATATAGGATCCATGGATCTCCAAGGACGCAGGTGGCGGATTCGAAGCTGCATCTGGCCAACACCAGACGGGAAAGAGCCAGGGAAATATCCAGGATGATGCGGGCCCCCGAAAGAAGATGACATCCCATCGCCCTGGACTTTGTTAGAAAAATATTACAAAAGCACATGTGATCGCATTCAACAGGCTCTATAAAAATGATGGAATCTTTGTACAGAAAGTGGACAGTTGGGGAGATCTCCATGCTTACTCGTGAACGGCAGCCACCTGAAGCGATCTGTTGATTATGTTCTGGGGAATCTTACCTCTCCTAAAGAGTGTCTGGTATCCGACGAGGAGCCGTCCCAATCTCCAGCAAGAGTACCCGAGCTGTGTATTCCATCGGATATACCGTCACTCTCAGAATTTCCCGCCCCAGATGATGCAGAAGTCATCATAGGATTGTCAGTAAGCATGCTGTCAAGCACAAAGGTTGTGTGGCGATGGTTATTGGGCGGTGGAAGGAGAACCCGGTAATTTTGGCTATTAGAGCCAAACGAAGTAGCCCTTGAGCCTGGATGGGAAAAGGGCTGACCAGTGAAGTTTGATCGGGGTTGAGAACCAAAGCTATAAGAATGACGAGCAGGAACCTGGTGCTGGAATCGGTCGTTGCGATTGGTAACAGCATAGAAGCTGGGGGAAAGGTTAGCAGGGGGCGCAGGAGTGGAACCAGGCTGTAGGGAGGAACGGGAGCTGCGATTTGAATGAGGTTTGCGTTTTGATTTAGATGTATGATGTTTTGAGTTTGAATTGCGATTTGGACTAGAGATTATTTGCGCGGAATGATTCCCGGGGGTAGGGAGCGGCGTCAGGTTCAAGTGTTGAGTAGGATTGTGATTTGTCTGTTTTAGCGAATAGGGCTGTATGCCGAATGGATTGCTTCCTGAGGCTGTGAAGCCAGAAGCGCCTTGAGGACCTATCAAACCATTGTGCCGGTATCCTGGTCGAGTATTTTGCTGTTGAGGATAGATGGGATAACTGCCTGGACCTTGTTTCGGCATATGGTTCTCTTGATGTTGATTAGGGATGAACGGCGCCTAACAATCGTTAGTTGTTACTTGTCAATTTGGCTGAATGCGCAATAGTAGTCTACATTCCAGGAGGTGGACGATTTCGAAAACCGTCAACTTACTGCTGCAGTAGACAGTCCAGACGCAGACGCAATTCTCCGTGCTGCTTGTGCCCCTTTTAGCTTTAAAGATAACGGCGATTCAGTATATTGGGTTTTGTTAGGTTGTTTCGGTGTGGTTAAAGACAAGGGCGATGAATTCTATTCTGATGCTTGGTGAGGCAGACGGGTGGGTGTACTTCGTGGATGAGACAGGTTAGAATACGACGACGGTCCAGGACTATTGTTCCTTCGCGAAAACATGGTTGGCCTGACTGTTATAAGTAACAATGTCAATTATATCTATTTTGCATACTGAAAGTTGCCAAACGCCCCACCGGCCCCTGGAGTCATCGAGGAGAAGCCTTGTGATGGTGTCGAAACCAGACCAGTCGGATTGGTGGTAGGGGTGCTAGGGCCGCCTTCTCGATGATGAGCACCCGCCGTGTGATATGCCATGCCGTTGGCAGCAGCCGCAGCTTGATTTTGATGCAAGGCCAGCGCGGCGGCTTGAGCAGTAGTAGACGCAGGTGGTCCTATACCAGTCAGACCCCACATTTGGCCGTTGTATTCTTCGGGTATTTGATCGTCGAAGACACGTTTTCGGACTTCAAAGAACAAAAGACCAGTCAACCAGGCATCTGAGCCAGCTGTATGACTAATACCGACTCTGGTCAAGCCAAGGTCGTCGGCTATGTCTTGTAAACCAGGTTTCTGGCCGAAACTTTCGAGCGCTTTGGCAACATTGGAATTAACTGTTCCACGATCGCGTTGTCGGCGTGCACTATTGAGCAGGAACTTGACGTCGAGAATGTTAGGAAAGAACTTCTTGATCAGACGTCGATAATGTTCCTCATCCTGGGGCAATCCTCGATTCCACATGACCTTGAATAGGTAACCGAAATCGTAGCCGCCATGGAATGAAATCCAGTGAACGTCATTAGAGAATGTAAGACCGGAAGTAATGAGAAGTGAGCCAAATTCCTCAACATCAATACCGTTAGTATTGTGCTTTTCGAAATCGACACCCGAGTCTTTGAGCAGACGTATTGAAGCTTCATTGTACATATCTTCATCCAGGCTGAACTTGAAATTGAAGCTCCATGTACATGGACATATGGTCATGTTAGCAGGTAATTGACTCCGCGGAACGTGGTTTAATGCATCTGGGGGTGGCATTTCGCCATCGACTGTGAAAAGGGTAATGCCCAATTGAATGAGCTTGAGCAGGTCGACATTACAGCGCATAGTTTGATAATGAAAGGCACTCTTTGAGCCAAAATCTTCGGCGATGGGTCGCGCTACTACTCCAGGGAACTCAGTGTCCATACTGATGTATGGGTACTTGTCAATCAGCATGCGTACGACGGCCATTTCCTCGGCCAAGTTGCCCTTCCACACTTCGCGAATCCGCTGTGCTTGTCCACGCATAACATTAGAGTTGGGTTCATGCGCTTGTTGTAATTGCTGCTGTAGGCCGCCATGACCAAAAGCCATTTGTGCTGATTGTCCGCCTAATCCACCACCTCCTCCGAAACCAGCGTGTAGATTGGAGGAGCCGCCATTGGCGCCGTTGGTGCCTTGTGGGCCAAATATACTGCTTTGACTAGCAAACGCATGATGGGCACTAAAATTGTGTTGGAGAGATGGATGTTGTTGAATATGTGAGGTTTGATGTGGGCCGGGTTGTTGGTGGAGCTGGGAGAAGGTATTGCCGAGATTTTGCGGAGGATATCCACGAGCGGCTGGCTTCATTGTTGGATTCTGCCAATCGTTCAGCTATGAAGAAGAGATATGAAGAGTCGAGAAGTTGTTAATGGTCGAACGAAGCCGCGAGAGATGGCGAATCGAGTTTATAGGGTTGTTGCGCCAGTACAGCGCTAACGCTTTCCGAATCTGTTAAGAACGAGGAAGCCAATGAGTATTATAGGAGAGAGAGGTCGGCAGGAGAGACGTGAAGTTTATAGCGGGATAGAAGCGACAGGTGGGAGAATGGAGAGTCGAGATGTACCGTACCACAGTTGGAGACTTGGGAGTTGCAGTTGCAGGTACGAGTCTTGGCGCTCTAGCTCAAAGTCTTGGCATTATCCCATTACAACTTCACTCCATCGACTTATCCTCAATTCACCTAAGCCCGCACCATATCGCCCCTTCAAGCTCAGCATTCTACTCAATCTCCCTCGAACCCACCCAGGTATTGGTCACTCGACCGATTGACCTCCGACTGATCTTCCCTCCTCACCAACGACCCTGCCAGGGCACCTCAACCCACCATGTCCGAAATCAAGTCCTCTCGCGATATATGGCGTGAAGTCGGCACACTCTTCGCGGAGAACAGCAACAAGCCTACTCACCTACAGATGGAGCAACTAATGGAACGCGCAACCGGTCAAAAGATTGCCAGCGCAACCGGCTTCCATCTCGCCGACTGGAAAGCTGCTGGTGAAGCCGCTATGTACAAACCCGGCGGCGACCGGCCCAAGGGATTAAATCCAATTCCGAAACTGGTATTCTTAAAAAGCTGGTTCTTAGGAGAAGGTGGAATGAGCCCGGCATTGAAGGGAGATCCTTGGGCGAGACAGTGAGTGACCATCGCGTGGAAATATAAGCTCATACTGTGTGCTAATCACAATATAGCGAAGCATGGCGTTATACAGGCCCGTTCAACAAGCGGGAGCTGCGGTGGAGGGGCACGTTTCCGGGACTCGGTTTGGCAACTGCGGCATTTGCTGTGTATCTGGCATACGATACCTTTCTGGCACCAGAGGCTGAGCATCATTAAAGACTCGATGGCAGAAATGATACGTAGGCTTATTGTACATATTTTAGCCATCTGCAAATTCAAAAAAAAAACTTCAAACACAGTGACGGTAAAATTTACGAACTCCCATACCTCGCAGTCGTACAGATGACTCTCTCACGACATGCCACTGGCTCGCATGGGGGACCAGTCACGATAGGACATCAGAACTCGTTATAGGATCTATAGGACGGTCTCAAGTTGAATACATCTCACACAAGAGCGCAGTAAGTCAAGAATCAAATCTACATCATGGATTTCGGCCACAAGACCAACTATATATATTTTGACAAGAGTAGTACGACCAAGTCTAAGGCTATAATATTGGTGCTGAGCCAATTGGCATACGATTGAGCCCTGCAAAGAGATTAGTATGAACAACAGTCTACAAAGAGTCAACACTTACATCCATCCACCTTCTCAGGAGCCTGTTGAGGAATGGTGCAGCCGTTGTACTTCTCGGGCCTCTGGAAATGGATGCCACCCTTGGGACAATCGGCGTTGTTGGCGCATCTGGCGTCCATGGCTGTCTGCAGGCTGTTTCCCTTCCAGCCAAAGACATAGTCACCATGTGCAGACGGTCCAGCACTGTGAGTGCTGTATACAAAGGGTCTTGTGCCATCTGTTGGCCATTGACTCTTATCCGTAAAGGATGTAAGATTCCACATCTATTTGGAATTAGATTCGGTGCTGATTGATTCAAGCCCAAGATTCACTTACAAGCTCATACATGATCTGCGGTAAACGAATGGGGTGGCTGGTTGGGCATGCACCACCGCCATTAGCACCCATGAACTGGCCGTAGCTAACGTGACTAGCATGATCTGGAGAATCAAGATTCTTGCCGTCCCAGCAACTGACATCAAATCAGCTTCTCATTCCCCTTGGGTAAAGTAGTCGGGGACATACTGAGGGAAGATAACAGTTTGACGAATCATCTTGCATTTAGGATCTGCTGGAATTTCTGCCGAGTCCGATCCTGTGCCTTTAAGTTATCAGTAATAGGCTTAGCACACTCTGGAGCTGTTTTCTTACAAGGGGCGCCGCCGACAAATCCTCCGCCTCCTCTACCTTCTCCAGAGTTGGTCCAGCATCGGTTGCATACCTTTCCTTGTATGGCTTTGGGATCGGTATTGGAAGGACTGCCAGCAATCATTCGGAAACCCTAAGGTCAATCAGCATCTCGTGCGTGGGCATATCCGTTATCCTCACCTTCTTGAAAGCGGTGACTTTTCCTTGTGGGATATAGTACACGTCAAGACCACCCTTCTGGACTAGACCACCATTGTTGGTTTGCGGAACGCGAGTGAAGGTGCCATTCTTGTGCTTGAAAAACATAACCGCCGTCCCTTGATGCAGTCAGCATCTCCTCAAAAAGAGCTAGAACAGTCATAGCGTGAGTGCGACGCACAGTAGTTGGACATATCCTCCACAAAGCTGCAGGAAGTACAAGTTGACTTCTCTGCCGGATCTTGCGCCGGGTCCATCGTGATGTTGAATGAATTGCCTCCCACGATTTGATGAAGATGTGGTGTGTACTTCTTGCCGGGAAATACCAATGGATCTGTCCGCTCAACAACCTGGAGAATAATCAGCTACGATACTTGTTATGGAATCCAAGTGGATCATACCAATTGTGAGCATGCAAACCGCAACATGTTGAAGCCGCCTTGTCCAGCAACATGCTGGGCAAGCAATAAGCTTGCGAGGATATTCCACTGCATCTTAAATACCTCAGTAAGTAGGAGGATGGTGTAGCGTCCAAAAGGCTGCAAGATGAAAGAAGCGATAACAGAGCTTATATATCACCAAGCACAAGAGGTTCTAAATTGCATGGCTAAAAGGATCCAGGCACATGCAACACTCTTGTTGAGTTACCTGGTTAATGAAATTTGCCGATCTATCAACAGTACCAACTTTATCGACACTGGCAGTGGTGGAGAGATTCTTACGATACCAAAGCAATATATTTGAGGCCAGTAGTAATTTCCGGTAGGCTTTCTGCTAGGATAAGCTACCATAGAGCTTGAATACCCTATTGCTAAACTTGAATTTTGCCTGAGCTTTGAGACAGTGAAGCAGTTGAGGCCCCATTACGCTCCGTTTGCTGTAGTTATTCTTTCATTTTCCTTTCGCTGATGGCCTAAATAGAAACCATAAGAACGAGTGCCAGAGGTTCAAGATTAAACTTACAGTCAATGCAGAAGTATCCGCAGTTAACCCAATGATCTAGTATTCTGCACCCCAAGCCCTCCTCAACCTTTTTCCCCGCAAGTCCAGGTAAAAGGCGAATTATCTCTAATGGGATCAATTGGCATAATCAAAAAGTCTCTTCTGGTGCCAGATGTGAGTGGAAAGACAGATGTATGTTTTTTCGCAATACACAAACGCTGAGTGTACGGATCTCTTTGATATTGAAAGACAGCAATCCGTCAGTGAAGGCTATAAACTACATTATAGACATGAGAGATTCAAGGAAGTTTATATACGTCTATCAGTGTTCAACATCTAAAGTATGTGACTCGCAATCGCAGGATATAACTCAGTCTACCTGGTCAGAGTATCACGAAGGTTATCAAGAGCCAATTGGCCAAGAACAAAAACCGCCCACCTGAACATATTTAGGTTTCTATCTACCATAGGGTGTGATGGGAGGTAGAGGAAATGATAATGGGATAATTCTTCCAGGAAGAAGAGACCATATGATGTCGAAAGGACGTAGGAGGTATGTCACAGTCAGCCATTCTTTCCCTTTCATGTCCTTAACCTATCTCGAGATCTGAAAGTATCTCTGAATACTTGTACTATTATCTTACCGAAAGGGTTCTCCCATTATGATATTTTCTACCCCCCATCGCACCCTATGGTATTCCACAACATTCTACTAGTTGGTAATAGAGAAATGGAAATTATGCCAATACTAGGTAGATATAGAACCTCTCGTTAGCTAGGGATCTATGATTCCCAGTACCATGCTGCCGCCTTTGGACTAATGAGTCTATACACTAAGGTCAAGTGCAGCGGCGGCATTGTTCATAAGCTTTAGTGGGCTAGTAGGACAGCTTTTGATGTCGAAACTTGCTGAACGGGAAAGACTCTTATTAAGTATGAAAATGCTCCAAACTGATCACGGTTTTCGTCCGCGTGGAGCTGCATGATAAAAATTACAGCAACGGAACTGATCAATTGCGGCTTCTACTGGATTCAAAGGTCACTAAAGATATATAAATTTGATTTGTATCCCTTATTGAGCTTATACGAATTTACTTGCTGTTGTACTCTGACCAGAGAGCAGATATGATCATTTTGTTTGTGTTATGCGTGCCAGCTATTTTGTCAATCAGTTGGTGAACTTACCATAAAGTTCGAGCGACGCTTGGCAAAAGCAAAAAAACAAACCTAAAGTTAGCAGAAGCTCACATTGATGAGGCGGAGCAAACGACTACCTAATTCGGAATGTAGTCGTTAGGGGTCTTCCTGAACCGGTTAGTACGGTACGAGAGATCCAAGAAAGCCATGCAGTGGCTTTTGCTAGTCTACTTAGAGTTAGAGCTTTACGACATACCAATCACAGTTGCGGAACAGATGGAGCCTCATACCGAGCACTGGGTCCACAAGGCTTAGACAAGGCTGATCCGCGTAACCACGCATTTGCCAAGTCTCGACTCGCGGCCGGCCTTCATACATAAGCCTTGAGGAGATGAGGAAGGAGTCTGCCTTGGTGCATTTACACCGAAATCTTACTAATCTGACACGCAATGGTCCTCGCGTGGAGGCTTGCTTTTGAGCTGCAGGATATCAAGCCATTGATGTCCACTAAGAGGAGGTTTAATTGTGTGTGCCTAATCTGCCAAACGCCGCTCGTATTCTGCTAGCTTATCTGGATTAGTGTGGAACGATGTCAATGTTTGGGAAATGCAGCCTCAACGAAGACACTGGAGAGTGAGGCGTTGAAGTCGAGTTTGATATAAGACAACCTTCAATTCTCTTTATCATGACGCTGTATTGATCAAAGTTGTTCCAGCGCAATTCACATTACCAGCTCCTATTCTGCACTAAATTTTTGCTGCTCTCGCTCATCGTTCGATCGTTTCATTCAGCTTCGTCATGAGTTCCTGTCCTTTAAACTGCACGCTTCAAACTTGCCCGCTTGAATGCGCCCAAGTCGAATTTCTTCCTTCACTTGGTGGAAACGCTACCTATGCTGCTATACTCGGTATTCTTCTTATAGCACAAATTGGTCTTGGCGTCTTTTATCGCACCTGGGGATTCTTAATAGGCATGATCTGTGGCCTGATTCTGGAAGTCATCGGCTATGTTGGCCGCATAATGTTACACAATAACCCATTCGACTTTAACAACTTCCTCATGTAAGCTCCTTTCTTTCTAGGCTTTAGACCAGGAATTGTTTTTCTAATACAGCAAACAGATACTTGATTCCCTTGACGATCGGGCCTGCTTTCCTCACCGGAAGCATATATCTCTGCCTGTCTCGAATCGTCGTTATATATGGAGAGCGTATCTCAAAACTGAGCCCACGAACTTTCAGCATCACATTCATGGCTTGCGACTTCATATCTTTAGTATTACAAGGAGCTGGTGGCGGAATCGCAGCTACGGCAAACGATGAAAGTGGTAGCAATACAGGAAGAAATATCATGATTGCTGGTCTGGTTGCTCAGGTCGTCTCCCTTGGCATATTTATGGGATTGTGGTTGCATTTCCTTTGGCAATTGAAAAAGACAGACCAGAGCTTGCGCAATCCCGCATTTGTGCAGTTGACGAAATCTCGGAAATTCAAGTACTTTAACTACGGTAAGTTATTGACATTACTCGACCTTGACCTTCGCTGATCAAACCATAGCTCTCTGGCTTGCAACAATCCTCATCACGATTCGATCCATCTATCGAATTGCTGAATTGCAAGGGGGCTTTAACGGTACAATTGCGAATAATGAAGCAGCTTTTATGGTTCTTGAAGGTCCGATGATTATACTTGGTGTACTAGCGCTGACCGTTCTACATCCTGGATATGCATTGGATAGAAACTGGCAGGCTGCACGCTGGTCGCTCCGAAAAGGGCCAAAGAGTACTACTGAAAGTGATAATTACGACTTGAAGTAAATGCTTAACCGATGGCTCGTAGAACTTTTGTTGCAGATTACCAAAAAGGATATCCAAAGCTTAATTTATGTTTATTATTATGCCTGTTAGACTTTGCGACTTGAACGATCATATCACATCCCTTCATAAGGTCAGCCACAACTCTGATGCTGTGCTCGAGGCTTGATACCCTGCAATCGACTATTAGCCTCTGTTAATTCCAAACTGTCTAGAACCCCATCAATCCATGATATCGGGCCATGTTTTCTTTTCTAAGCCTATGGCTAGTTGCCAGTGCACCGATTGAACGCAATTAATTTCTGAACGTGATGTGACAGGTGATGTTAGAATCCTTCGTTGTGATTTCACTATCTACACCAGAGGGTATTTCTTAGTGATCTTCGGAGCATGGAAAACTTCAGAGCATCAAGAACACCAGTCAATGGCGGAGCAAAAAGGCAATTTGTCAACAAATGCCTTCTCATGAGATAACTATTTCCTCGGTCGAGACCAACCAATCACCATGCGGTCCCCAAGGCTTCGAGTGGAAGTTCACTGATATCCGTTCTGAGTTTGAGAACAGCAAAGTGGAGACTCCTTCTTGGGTTCTCTCTCCAAAGAAGAAAGGAGAGGCCGAGTCTTTGCACTCGTATAATCTTTCTGTAGTGGGCCTTGTTGGCTTGCTGAAGACTCCTGGATCGCCGGGGCCCCTGAGGAAATCTGTTGGAAGCTTTCCGATATGGTGTATTCGATGTTCCTCTAGAGGTAGGGGCTCTCGGTTCTCAAAACTATGTGATGAACTAGAAGTCTCCGCTGTTTTATCGAGGTTAGCTTCTTCAATAGCTATGATTCTTTCTGCAATTTTCACAGCGATTGTGGTGTTCCAAAGTCCCTCGCGGTGTGTTGATGATCGCATAAGCTCCAGCGCCTTCCGACGAAGCGATGGCACTCTGCATTTGGTTACCACATAATAAAGCGGCGGAAGCGTTTTCATCTCAAAGGAGAACGCCTCTGATTTTGTCTTGACGAGCTTCGGTTCAGCCTCATGGATTTTCCTGCTCAACTCTATTATTTCTCTGAAACCTGAAGTATGAGAGTCGGTGTCAGATGACGCAGTAGACAAACAGAGCGAAAGCCATATACTGACGCATCTGTGATGAATCTTCAAGAGGCAAATAGCCGGTGTATTCACATCCCGGTCGGAGTCACGCAGTCGGCGAAGAAGGTCTTGTAACCTGTGAAACCATTCTTCCAGTTCTGCACCCATCCTGACTCTTTCTATGAGCTCTTCGACAGTGACTTTGTCGTTATACGCAGTCCCTTCTGACTGTCTGATAAATCGTAGAGTTTCATTCATGATACCAATGAGTCTCTTACGAGCATCGTGTATGTCAATGAAAGACTGTGCTTGATTGTTTGCTGCAAAATCCACAGCGGGAAGAACCGTTCCAAACAAAATGCAGAGGGTATCTAAATTCTTGAAGACAGGAACAATATATCGTTCGATGGTGAAGTTGTCGTTTTGTAGCTCATTCGTTGTTTGGCCCTCTGAGCTCCCATGGTATCGACTATCTCGTAGAAGTTTGAAGCCACTCACAATGTGCACCATTGCTGAGTCAACGTTTCCTCGCAGGAATTCAAGGCATGTGAATAAAACGCATGCCACCAATGGAACGAGCATCGTTGTTGCTCCTTTTTCTATCTGAAGACTCAAGTGTCGCATGGCGGAGGTGCATTCTTCAAGAGCAATTGTAGTTGGTAGAACAGATCCACTAGCCAAGGAAGGTGATTCAGCGTCTATGTGACGATGAAGAACCCCAATTGCAGCCACAGCATGTTGTATTGCAGGCTCTGACTGTGTCAATTGCAAGACAAGGGTGTGCCAAAAATCGGAATCAAAGTATCCTGAAAGCCTTGGAGCCACATTGTGATGGTAGAACTCGACCTGATGGGATCCTAGGAATGAGACCAGCTGCTTCTGGGCTGGAGGAACATAGACCGTCATGACAATTCGGGGAACAATCCGGCTTGACGAAGGTTGAGAATACCCTTCACATTGTCTGCCAGCCTTGATACATCGTCGACATGACGGCTTTTCTTCGTCGCATTTGACGCGACGGGATCTGTAGATACTGTCAATTTCTCAGATCAGCTTTAGAGCATTGAACTCACTTGCAAGTGATACATCCACTTCTAACCTTCGAGGTGCTTGTGCGTGTTTTTTTGTCAATCGCGTCGTGAACCATGGCTCAATGTGGATTTGGAAAACAGCCAAATTTCCGGATTTTGAAATACATATCAATGGTGCGGGAACTAGATGCAGTACTAATTGACCGCTGCGGGTTGAGATCCAGCGCTGTACATTGGAAGTGACAAACTTTAGGCATCTACATTCGACGGCAGTAGCCGCGAAACAAGGAGGCTAAGTCTCGTAAGTGAGTGCGTGGCTGACCCAAGTTTGTGTGAGTACCTGGGTTGGTAGATAAAGAATAACTCACCGCCCGCTCCATGGACCAATGGCTGATGCCTACTCCTAGATGTTTTGTTGATTATTGGGATGATGGGAAGTTGCGACAATGGGAGCTCGGAAAGGCACAGTAAGCTACAGGCAAGATCGTGCTTACTACTCTAGTCATACCTGTTACTCTAGTCCGTACTTGTGTGAGGAGAGAACTAGGCCATCCCTGCTCCTATCCACTGATAAAACAGTTGTAAAATAATAGGCCAGTAAATATCGTGCATAGCAATGATACTTGAATAATCACTTTCCATGAAAACATTTCGGATTACGGTAATTGACAAAGACAATGGCTGAGTAGCACCTTCATGCTGAGGCAAGAGTGACCATTCTTCAAGGTTCAATATAACCAAGAAAGAAAAGTTCAGTAAAGCTAAATAGCAGGAGAATGATAAAAGTCCTATATAACTGGTCGTTGCCCAGTCGACAGCAGCTAATTTTTCAAGTAAGTGCATCTGGGGTGATATGCGCCTGACGTTATTGATTTGTCTTGTAGCCACACTATCATTGAAGACTCAAAAAAATCCATGTCTGTATTGCGATTGTATAAGGGTATGCCTCCGTGCCTATATCGCCTAGTACTCCTGGTATGTGGGTCATTGATCATTGTATCTAAACTTTCCACTATCTTGAACTGCAAATATTATTTTGCCTGCTGTCTTTGTATCAATACTCATACAAACTCAACCTCTAAAATCCCCTGGGCACACTCATAAGCTTCCCTTGCATACCCAAGTGGAGACATATGCAGTAATACCTGATGACCTACTGCGATTTGTGTTCATATGAGTTTGAAATACGTGCGCTGAAATCTCCCTCTATGATTTGACAGTGACCTCTGAACAAAGTAGCTGGCTCTTTACATTTTCCGTCCAGGGTGTGGCGTAATTTCGAATGTGTTGACTTCGAAACCTTTGGGATCCGGGTCACTCTGTGGCGATGATGGGACAGGATGGGAGATGTTGGGTCTCCAGGTTTCTTCACGTTTCATGAGTTCCAGCTTTTTGACGTCAAACTTGAACCTGGTGTATTCACGTGGAATATAGTCTCCAGGGTGGTTGAATTGGAACAGCGTGTAGACCACTGTCCATTATTAGTGGCAATTTTAGCCTAAAATATAATAACACTTACAAAGAATTGGCAGTTGGCCAAGCATCCAGAATGGCCATTCGTGCTGGGAAATAAATGCCTTGGGGTCATATAGAGCGTCCTTTTCAAAAGTAAAGTACATGACGCGCCACTATGATAGGTTAGTAATGAAGTCAATGGGCACGAAAATGAGCAGAACTAACCGAAAGAAGAAATCCAGATGCAACACAGGTCCAGCCAAGCAGATGCCATCTAACACGATCTAGCTCTACTGGAACAATCCACCTTCTCGCTCTACGCATAAGCATGGTTGCCCACAATGACCAACCAGCAATAGCAAAGAACTGAAAGATGAGACAGATCTGCTCAATACGGTTTCCCATGCCCTTTGGATTGGGATGTGCCCCTGGCTTTGGTTTATCCAGTTGAGATACAACAGCTTTGGCTAGATCAGGGATGACGAAGCCCAGGGCCCACAGAAATGTAAGGTGGCGATGAGGTAAACCAAGAACCTTTGAGTTGAGGTTCTCGATTGGAGTTACCCACCAGATGACACGGGTGAAAACCATCATTGTCTGGATGGTTACTAGCGCAGGGGCGATCTGGAATCCCATCATCTGAACAATAAAGGCGGTCTTGTCACTGAAATTGGTGACAGCGTAGACCCGAGCGGCAGCTCCAACAACATCGACGACTGCTCCTTGGGGCATGAGCATAAAGTTCCAAGCCTTTCTCGTGAAGAATTGGTAGTTGGTGATAGTGGCTGATATAAGGAAAACCAGTGCTCCAGCAGCGGCCATGCTGAATGAAGGCATGTATATGAATGGACTTTGTGGTTGTGCTGCGGCTGCTCCTGCTGCCACCGCTGCTCCTGCTATTCCTCCTGCTCCCGCTGCCCCTGCTGCCGATGCTGGTTCTGTTGCATGAGATCCAGATTGCTGTGCTGGAGCTTGTGCTGTTCCTGCTTGTGTCTGTTGACTTGGTTGTGGCATTGCTGCTGGCGAGCTCGTCTTTCCACCCGATGGAACAATTGTTCCTGCTGGTGCTACTGGTGATGCTATGGCAATGGATGTAGCAGGAGACTGCGGTAGCGCCAGCGCCTGTTGGGTTGCCATAAAGGCGAATGTAAGAGCCGTCCAGCGGAGAAGCACCATGGTGTCGAATATACACTGGCCGACTTCAAGATCAGTGATATGTTCTTTCCCTGCAAGTAGAATTCAAATTGCCAGAGCGAGGTGGAAATGGCAGAGAGAAGAACGAGTGTATGAAGTCTCAGGGCAAGGACCACAAGAGTTGATATACACTGTATAATTATCAAGTCTCGTCACCACTTTGGTCGGTTGAGGGGCGAATGAATATCATGGCAGTTATAGCGCATGGTCCAAGAGCACACCAGCACTGTTCATATCTCAAATTGGCTTTTGGTTCACTTCGAGGCCAGGTCTGGCCCTATGCCAGTCGAGCATGCCATCCAGCGGAGGCGGCTTGACCAGCAAGGATGAAAGATTGTCACTGGCAATTTAAGACTTCCATAGGTTGGGTAGATATTGAAACTATCTGCTCCGTGGCCCGGCTACGTGTTCTCGAAAGATTAAAAGAGTAGCTCTTTTAGGAAGCTTATCGTTGAGGGCTGAGATCGAATTGTATGAAACACCTATTCCTTCCAATATCTAATACATACCTAGGCGTATCAAGAACTACTAGTAAACTATAAAAGTCATACAGTTTAAAACTTTGTCATTTAACCTTTTCCAAACCAAGTCGATATGAAGACCAACGTAATGAGGCCCCTGAATAATATCAAGAACTAGCCACTTGAGCTACAGGGTTACACAGTTGCAGAGTCCCTAAAAGCAAACTTGAGACACAAAGGGGTTTACTTACTATGTCTTTCGTGCGAGGCACGAAAAATCTCTCCACTTTTATGGCAATTGACTGTCAGTGTACTGTTTACTTGTGATGTATCACACCGGTTATATCCTTGCGATATCAAAGAAACACAAAATTTCAGTCGTTTTAACGTTGGAACAAGTTTCAGCACTGTGACCTTGAAGCCACAGAGCAAACATACAAGATTCTTCATAAAGTATATTCAGTATTGCAGATTGTATCTGTAAATGTATCTCCTTCATGAAATGGGGTTTACTCAATGGCTCCAGTAGACCAGTGCCAATCAATACTTCATGTCGTTTCATTTCAATGCTTTCCTGTGCCGTTCCTCACAAACTCCCCGCTAATTGCTCAGACCTCGTAGTAAATCATGGCGATCATGGATGCTCAATTGTGGGGGAAAACACCAGTGCGCAAATTGCATTCCTGTAAACTCTTCTGGTTTCACGGCCTCGTTTGTTTCCTCAGTTTTGTTTGTTTTAGCCCGGGAAGCCATGTAATTTGTATCCTTGTAGAGGTAGCAGGATATATTGTTCAGAAAGCTAACTTCTTTGGTGTAGATTGAGGGCTAATTGTCCAACCGGAGCAGCTCCATATAGTGGAGTTCCAAAGGATCAAGCACAGAGCAGCATTATCATCGCATGAAAGAGCGAGATATTACAAGGGTTTGGCGTTGTTTCGTGGCTCGTAAAAGAGCTCGGGGCACAAGATAGTTCATTCCATGTAACACTTCAATACTTATATCACATCCTCAATCGCGTTGAGGCCTTAGGTATGAGACTTCTTCAAATAGCGAACGTATTTGACAGGAACTATGTAAAGCCAGTAATGATAGGAGGTTATACTTCACTCGAAAGGCGACTACAAGAGACATGCCGGTAATTCCATGCCTTAACTATCGCTGAGTACATAATACTTCTCAACATCCACAGCAGGGTAAACAACTAGCAAAACCCATGGAAACATTTCTCCGTGGCTCAATAAATCATGGTGTTGATCACAATAGAGCTTCTTGGCTGCATTTTATGTTGTAAGTATCCAAGATACCCACAATTTATACCTCCCATGAGTCCCATTTTGCTGCTGGTGATTCCTATAATGCCTTCTAGGACTACCTCCCCTACCCCTGAAACGTAAAGATACGATAATCACACCTGTAGTATTTGGGGAGCTAAACTATATCGTATAAACCTACTTGGACAAGTAAGTTCGTGTACTAGGGTTGGTAGTAAGGGAAGCTTTAACCTTTGATGGTTTCAATTAATGCGTAGGTTGATAGTGATGCTTATAGCACTACCCCAGACTACCACGATAACGCCTTACGTGGATCTGACAAAGATACCCCTGGCTGGATGATGAAGCTCCTTTTACTCCCCGGATCTCAACTCTCTTGTAGAACCTGCTATCGCTCTAAATTCCCTCGATGAACCAGGGCATCCAATGCTAAGTATGACGGATACATCTTATTATTAAGAAGTTACTTCCTCTACCGGATACGGAGTTGAAAGATCCGTATGATTCACTAAATCTTGACTTCTTCAAGATTATAAGTTCCAAGGGAGTTGCTTGTATTACAAAATTCAAGATTTCTTCCAGCTCTTATCTTGCGTAACTCGTGTCAATACAAGTTCTGCCTGTCGAAAATACATATGGCGACGATATGCTGTATAGCCTCGCTTTCGTATTGAGAGGAATAATGAGATCTCTTTGTCGTTGCATCGCAAAGTTGACGTAATGACATATATACTGCTTGATCGTTTGTGGCGAGGATTTAACTTTCTAGTAGTAGATTCAAATTTTGATGTTGATACCATACCTGCAGTTTTGGAACGATTAAGCAAAAAATCAAGTTTTATGGTCATATAGGCCTGTCACTGATCGTGTTTACTCGACCCCCTATATCAAGATCTGGCAGAAAATCAAATACTGGGTTCGTGGCATTCCTTTTGTAGCTCCTTCCTAAATGGGATTGGATTTGTCCTGATTGGGCTTAGCTTCTTTACCTCTGGCGAGCATCACAAAAAAGAAGACTGGAAACACCAACAAAGCCCCAATTGAATATTTCTCGCCAGACTGGATCGAGAGTAAAAGCGAGATGAGAATGTAAACTTTTTTTCAATAGGGCGGGGCAAGTGTAATGCAAACTCACATGCAGTGTCTTCGACAAGCAGTTGAAACTCGAGACCGACCACCTGCACTCTTCAACATCCAGGCACGCTGCGGCGACAACATCGCTTTTTTTCCCTGCTGATACCCGTGCCTCTCGAACACCATGCAATAAGCCTTGTGTGAATTTGACCTGCAAATTCTCTCCTCTACTTAGACTGTCAACCTCAAAGTTCGAACATGGCTAGTGAACAGTCACAAACGCTATACGAGCGCGCGGCCTTCGCCGTTGATGCTATCAAGAAAGCGATTCCACATCCTCTGAACACACCAAAGATAGCCATCGTCTGTGGCTCTGGACTCGGCGGGCTTGCGCAGACAATAGAGCCTGAGCCGAAAGCGGAGATCCCATATGCCAGCGTTCCAGGGTTTCCCGTCAGCACTGGTATGTAGACTATGGGATCTAGAGGCATAAACTAATAGTTTTTAGTTCAAGGACATGACGGAAAGCTTGTATTTGGCTTATTGGGAAAGTCACTGACACCCGTCGTCCTTCTCGTAGGACGTGCACAGTGCGTGAATTATTGCGATGAATGAGCTTTGCTAATGATATCTAGTTTTTATGAGGGGCACGAGATGCCGGTGGTCACGTTTGCTACTAGAGTCTGCAAGTTGCTTGGAATCGAAACCATGATTGGTACAGTTTTCATTGACATCGAATGAACATGGACTAACTAAACCAGTAACGAACGCTGCCGGCGGGCTGAATCCTGTTTACTCAGTGGGCGATATAGTGGCCATCAACGATGTGAGCCCACGCAGAAAAAGCATTCTAGCTAACACTAATAACTTTACAGCATATCAACCTCATGGGATTGGCGGGTGTAAACCCACTTCGGGGACCAAATGAAGAGCAATTTGGCGTGCGTTTTCCGCCGCTCTCTGACGCTTACGATTTAGCTCTCCGACGAGGAGCTCACGATGCATGGCGCAAGCTCGGGATCAAGCGACCTCTGCATGAAGGTGTATACTCCTTTGCAGCAGGTCCAACCTACGAGACTCGAGCGGAATGTAGGATGTTGAGGACCTTGGGTGGAGACTTGGTGGGCATGTCTACCGTGCCTGAGGTGATAGTAGCTCGGCACTCGGGAATGCGAGTTCTTGCCTTTAGTCTGGTTACGAACAAGTGTCTGTTGGATCCGCCAATTACGGGTGACAATGTTCTGCTACAGAACTTGAGCGAGAGCGAGCTGGATGCTTTCATGACCAGAGGAGGCGCGAATCACGCAGAAGTCTTGGAAGCAGGCCGACAAGCGGCGTCAACAATGCAGGTACGATGAATAATGTGAGCTTGTAATGAATTGAAAGACTAACTAAATATTAGGCTCTCATGAAGACCATCGTTGACGATTTGGCCTATAAAAGGAGATAGCATCTTCTGAACTCCATATCACCTTCCAAACGCCAAAGAGCTACTTCGTAGCCTGAGTATAATGAAACACAATGAGGGAATCTAATATCATGCTTCAAGCTCGTGCAATTCTTGGACTTGATGATGCCCACCCTGGGACGAACTGTGGTTATGAAGCTCTTGCATATTTGAAGCGACAATGGTTGAATAATCTGCTTCAGGAGATACGGGCGACCGATAGCACTCCGGCGGTGTAGCTGAGCGAGAATGATCAACCGTGTCTTCACTCAGAGTTGACAAATGCAGTGGGCTAGTTTCCGACAAAATAGGCGATTGGTATATTGGAGGTTGAGGCTGATGTTGGTTCGATGACTGCCCATAGTCAGAAAATTGGACTTTCGGAAATACTCGTGCCGTTCCCTTTCTTCGCAGTGGCGTAACTGGCCGTTGATATGTGCTTATCAGATCCTGTGGCGTTGGAGATTTACTGAATGGCGGCAGAGGGAGATCTTCTTCTTGATGTCCAGCATATTGGTTCAATGCTCCGAATTGTAGTTGAACGAGTCTTCGCATCAGGGCCGTATGAAAGTTGGTTTGAGCACATCCCTCAGAGACTGCGCCTGGCGTTGAGCTGGTTCTCTGGCCGTCGTATCCGAATATGCCAGCTCCACGATATCCGTATCTCTCGAGACTAAGGCAAGATGATTGATATGCTTTGACTTCTTGGTCGATGTCAAAAGACTCCTGATAGAAGTTTGATGGCGGGTGAATTGCATAATGTAAAATATCGCTCCATCTAGCGGACACGCGCGGTGAATAATGACCAAGGCTTTCCAAAGCTCCCTGATGAGATGAGAATATGTGTACGTTGACCAGCTGTAAATATGCATCGATGTCTGTGAGTAACTGGTAGCGATAGCCATACCATTGCGTGCCAGGAGTAGGTCGACAACATTCCACAATATTACGATCGCTCTGAAGCTTCAGGCGAGCGGATTCGAAAAACCGTACAGGTAGTGAGCTCAGCCCAACAAGCTCAGAGGAAGCCTCCATCCGGGCAAAACGTGAGAGCCGAAGCTTCATGACCTCAAAGTCAATGCCAAGATCTTCACAAGCGCAATGGAGTCCAGGCAATGCAATGGGTGGCATCATGCTCGAAGGGCAATTGTTGAGCTCATGGCCAATCCTGACCCATCCACGCAACTGTGGCCTGCTGAGTTCGCTGTAGCAACTTGTAGCACTGGCTGGTCTCTGTATCAAATCGTAAAACAAATACCACAGCACGAAATGGCTTAGACTCTGATGGCTAATTTGAGCATCAAAAGTCGAGGTCGCGGGTGATGGGCGGTAAAAGGCCGGTAGAGGTTCCTACTCCTCTCGCCGTGCCTCCGCTTTGTAGTTGAAGGAAGACGAAAGGTGATGCGCTGTTGATTGAAATGACATTGAGCTTCCTGGACGGCGCTCTGCCTCAATTGGAGAAGAATGCCGCATGGTCATCGACGAAAGACTACGCGGTGGAAGATTGTCATCAGTGCCATTCTTGGCCCGCCCAAGGAGCCTGGCAAGACTGAATCGTCGTAGTGATGGCATGCTGTTGAGAATGGCTTGATACAAGCTGAGATGCGACTGTTCCTGGAAGGTTTTGATGAGCAGCAGAAGAGTGTATGAATGCTAGCGAGAGCAGGTATGTAAATGGAAAAATGATGGCGAAGAAGAGCATGTGACAACAAGAGGTAGCGTGAGGCCTAATGGTTTGTTTCTTGATCGCCGCGAACGGCGGCGGCGTAAGGTGATCTAGAATGATTAGGCAACCATAACACAGGTCACGGTTTCCTTGAGGTTGTTCAGCGAACAAATATGCTTCTGCTCCGTCTAGTACGATGTACACCACGCCATGTTCTTTCCATATGTCAACAAGGTCACTGGGAGATATCGCAGTGCATCAAGAGTGCAGTCCTTCGCAGAGATCACAAATGATGGGAGTGTCCAATCCTCTTTGCCTACTCGTGCCGTGCTTGCTTGCTATTATGTATACGAGATCATTGACAGACGGTCTGAGAAATTAGGAAACAGCAAGCCCATGTTCCCTCGATGACCATTCATGTACTAGCATACATCCCATACAGTACCTAGGTACCTATGTAGTATTGAAGGCAGTGCTCTAGATGGTGTCTAAGTCAGGGCAGTTGCATCTGTTGACGGATCCGAACGCTGCGCGACTGCGCCTGCCTAGATTTGCACCCCCACACTTGATCTGTTTGCATGCAAGAATTGGCGAGCCGGGAAGGAGCGATCAATGAGACCGCCATTTTGAGGGCGAAGTCGGCGAGTCCGATTTGGGCGCCCGATGATCATGGGATCATACCTGTCACCTGGCAATAATTGGGAGTATTCAATGTTCGTGGTGAGATCAACTTGAAAGGTCCTTTCAATGGCTATCATAGAGCCTGGGAAGATAGAACTTGGTATTTTCATACACCAAGAACGTGACGCAAGTTGAAGGCAAAACTCTAACCAGGCTTGGTCCCAGACTAGAACCCATATCAGCATGCGTAGCATCGTGTAGCAAACCAGATCACTTACCCTTTGTAAAATCCTCGCACGCCTTCGTTTCGCCAGATCTGCCAAACCGCATCTCTGGTCCCTCGATAAGCACTGTCCGCATCATAAATCTGCAACCTGACCCTGACCACTTGAAATGGATACGTCACGCTTCCTGCAAAGCATTTTGACAAGCCGCTGAGAGTAAGATAATCCCAATTGCTCAAACGCTGCTGATCACCCCCAAACTGGCGACCACGGTAATTTTTCAGCTGCTCATATGCAGCAAACTGCACAGCACCATGGCTTATGCCGAACAAGGATGGGACTAAGCCGCGCCAGAATCCAGAGAGCCCTTCATTCTTCAAGATATGGCGGACGCCATGGAGCATGCTTGAATAAGCGCCCGGAGAATTGCGACCAGACGACAGCATGCGGGTTTTAATGACCCATATTGGGTTTGTGAGCAGTGCTGTGAGGATTCCAGAAGTTCCAGAAGCTGCAAAGTAGTCCAGGGAAGTAAGTGACTTTCCTTGACCTTGAGCTGTTTGAAGCCACGTTTTTATGCTTCCATACCTATTATCCCGTTAGTTAGCTTGCTACACAAAGAGCTGGCGCGGATATGTACCACATAAAATACAATGCCCAGCTCACAGAGTTGCCCACTAGATTCGGAGTCAATCCGCGATAGAGTGCCAGATAGCTGCCTTCATGCTTCACAATGTCGCGCAGAATACGTAGCGATTGGCCAAGACCCGTCTGCCTAGTTTCCACTACAGAAGTTTAGTTATCTACCAAGACTTGAGGTCATTGCTGCTTACATTGAATCCGCGTCTTCAAGACATCAAGTGGATGCACGACCAGAGTCGCAGCAACGCCTGCGGTAAAACCAGCAGCAGTCTCCACTACGGGAGCCGACAGGGACTTTCTTGATAGCTTGCCATCAAGGGGAGGCAAAGGTCGAGACATATCGGCGACATCATGGCAACATAACAAAATCAAGCGAAAAATACAGAATGCAGGTCGTGTTTGAGACAATGGAAAAGTTGAAGTTGGCTGAGAAATGGACGGCAAGGGACGGATCGCGATAAGATCCATCCAGGCTAAGATAAGATCCTTGAAGAGGCTCTGCGATTGCACATGCAGCTTGCTTTTTTTGGCCAGCCTTGTCTTCAGCCTTATCATCCGTAGCATTTACAAGATGCTTATTTCATGAGGAAAAACCTCGTCAAGGCATACGGTGATGCACGAGAGTTCAGTTTTAATAATTTATCGAACGAACGAAAGCTTCTATGTACAGACAAAAGACTAGACTAGCGCCTTCAAGTTTCCAACTTAAGCACCCTGCGTTTTCTTCTCATGTTCCTTCTTAGCTATATCCCTCAACGTTCCCAATTCACCGCTCTGCTCGCACATGCTTTGGAACATACCACCCTCCTTCTCAATCAGCTCCCAAGGAGTTCCATATTCTTTGATCTCGCCCTGATCGAGCACGAGAACTTTATCATAATCGACAATCGTTTTGAGACGATGTGCAATGGTAATGGTAGTATTTTGGAGCTGGCGGATCGTCTCTTGAATCTTTCCATCCGTAGCATGGTCGATTGAGGCGGTCGCTTCGTCCATCATAAGGACCTTTGGCTCCTTGAGCAGGGCTCGGGCGAGGCAAAGAAGTTGGCGCTGGCCTTGCGATAGATTGGAGCCAGATTCGCTGACGGACGAGGAGAGATTCTGGAAGATGTTCTTGTTTTCTACTAAAGTGGTAGCTGGAGACGACGCTGCGCCGTCTTCGGTAACCGTGGCGGATGATGATGGGACAGCGGTGTTTTCTGAAGACTCTGAGCTCTCGACCACGACTGAGGGTACGGAGTCTGCATTTTGGTTCGACGGAGATCGGGGTCGATCTGGGGTTACGGATGAAGATGGGCCTGGAGAACCAACTAGTTGTACGCGTCGAAGGGAATTGAATATTTCTTCGTCGGTAAATAGGTTGAAGGGATCCAGATTGGTACGGATAGTGCCAGAGAAAAGCGTCGGATCTTGGGGAACCATGACCACATTCTCACGAAGATCTTGTAGTCCAATAAGACCAATATCAACATTATCGATAAGGATCTTACCTTCTTCCGCCTCAAGAGCTCTGAAAAGTGCTAGGGCCATTGAGCTCTTACCAGCGCCAGTACGACCAACGATACCAACCTTTTCACCTGCGAGAATCTTGAAAGTGAGCTGCTTCAATACAAGCTCAAAATCTTTGCGATAACGCGTGCTATATCCAATGAATTCGACAGATCCGTGACTTGGCCAATTTCCAGGAGGTCTATTATCTTCGATGATTGGAGGAGCTTCTCGCTCAACATCCAGATATTCCTTGATACGTTCGACGGAGTTCATGTTCTGCTCATTTGAAGCGTACAGGCGGACAAACCAAAGCATGTTTTCCGTGTAAGTGACAGCATAAGTCATAGCTAAACCAGCTGCACCTGGGTCGATTTTTCCAGCGCTAAGCACAACAAACGCACCACTAAAGAAGCTGACCAGAGAGCCAATAACATCCACCCGGAAAGCAAGCCATCGATTGGCAGCCCAAAGGAATATGAATGGTCGATTTGCAACATTGATCCGAGCGAGGTTCTCGCGAATAAACCTCCGTTCATCTGCGTAGGCTCGGATAGTCGTCATTCCAGTCAGGGTCTCACCAAATTGTTGGAAAATAGGGCTGCGTTTCACTGATTCCAGGCGCTTCAGATCACGAGAGGAGTTGATGTAGACTATTCCGATAGCAAAGTAGGTGACGCTGATGATTCCACCTGCGATGAGAAAGCCCGGTGTGATCACTGTGATCAGAATAATGATAGTAACAATAGACAGTAGACAGTAGATAACTCCGACCGCTACTGGTGTGACGTCCTGATCAATGGCTTCTATGTCTTTGGAGAACCGATTCATGATTTGACCAAGCGGAGTGGAGTCGAAGAACCGGAATTTGGCTCGCATGACAGAGTCCATCAATTGTGTATGGATTCGTTTTGATGCCGTGATAGAGCCGTAGAACAATACTATCTCGCGAACGAAAACCATAATGACCATCACAAGACCTATAATAGCGTAGACGCTGACATAGTACCAGTCATTGACTTCTCCGGATTCTGTAAGTGTCTTGACATTACTTGAGAGTTTCGGGAGATAAGGCATGGACCAGCCACAAACGCCACTAGTAAAGCATCGAGAGATTCCGGATATGTGTGTGACAGAGCGATTGTGCGAAGACCATTGGATAGATACTTCCTTCTCAGCATAGGCATTTGACCATTCCCTGATCCACACGTTTGAAAGGACAGATATAGCCTGCTGGCCAACGAAGACGAGTCCCGCTGCAGTCCAATAAAACCAGGAGCCCATGGCTGCCAGATAGAGCATAATAACCCCAAATTTGACACTGCCAATTGCTCTGTCTTCTTCTTGATCAGGCTGCTTTGGCTTTCCCGATACAGTCTCTGTGTCGGACGTTTTAGCGGCCTTCTTTACAGTTTCTTCCATAGATTCTTCGCCGACGCCAGATGGTACCCGCGAAGGTATTCTAGACGGACGCTGTGATGCCACCAAAGATTTGGAATCGTCTTCACTGAGCTTTCCAGTAACGGTAACCTCCTTGGGGGAACCTGAAGATGTGACCTGACCATTCTCCAGAACCACAACAAATTCTGCGAATGGAAGTGATAGCGTTACGCTATGTGTGACCAGAATGCATGTACGATTGCGCATTAACGGGCCAAGAATTGCTTGCTCGAATATCCACTTCGCTGTATGTGCATCGACTGCGCTCAGAATATCATCGAGTAGGACGTGTCTTGCACGGCTGTACAATGCTCTCGCCAGCGAAATTCGTTGTTTCTGGCCACCAGATAAGGTCACACCTTTTTCGCCCACAAGAGTTTCATCACCTCCATCAAGAATCTCCAGATCTCGTTGCAATGAACAAGCCACAAGCACGTCTTTGTATCGATCTGGGTTCCAAGGGCTTGCAAAGACAATGTTGTCTTTAATGCTGGCATTGACAAGCCAAGCTTGCTGCGCGCAGTAAGCAATACTCTCCGTTAGGCCAGTCTCAGGATCAAGGCTGAGGTCTTCCCGGCTTCGAATTCCAGGAAGATGGACCTCCCCAGTAAGCAGAGTCATTTCACCTAATAATGCCATGAGTAACGAGGTTTTTCCGCTACCAGTTGGTCCAACAATGACGCTTAATCGATCAGGAGGGAAGAGGAGGTCAAGATCAATCAGTTTGAAAGCATCAGTCTCTTTATCACCTTTCAATCCCCAGGAGAAATTGGCTTTCTCGAACCCAAGTAGAGGATTCCCATGTTCGTCCTTAAGCTGTCGCTTAAGCTGCGTAGACTTGTCCGTCTCGGGTTCATTGAGATACTCTTCCACGCGGTCTATCGATACCTTGGATTCCTGAACATGTGCAATCATATCTGCAAGCTGGTCCAAGGGAACACGTAGCAGCTGGAAGAGTGACAGTGCTGTGAACGCCACAGAAGGAACGAGGTCCTTCTTCTCGATCTGGGTATATACCATGAATGTGAGGAGGGTGATCAAAATAGGAGACCCGGACCACACTGTTCCAGCACATGCCCAAACAAAGTATCGGCGGAAGATGGCCTTGATCTCAACATTTCGTTTTTCGTCAACCTTGCTCATGAATTTCTGCTCCCACGCAAAGAACTTGATAATGCGAATATTGCTGAGAACCTCATTTGTGATGTGAATTCGCGCATCAGTTGCTTGCAGGATTTGTTTTTGAAGCTTGGCAAACTGTTTCGCGATTATCATGTTGACAGGCAGAAGTAGAAACATCATCAGAATTCCGACAAAAGAGCTGAACCCCAATATACGATAGAGCAGACCGATGGTGCCGATGAAGAGCACAGGTGCGCTGGCCCAGAGAAAATGTAGGTATGCGCTGATTTCTGCGACCTTGAAAGAGTCCACGGACATGAGGTTGATAATGGTTCCAGAGCTAACCTGGGCTTCCGCTTCTTCACCTTCTGTTTTCTTTTGCGCGGCTGCAGCTTCAGCTGATTGGCCGTTTTGACTGGTTTGGCTATCTGGTATAAGCGGCTTCTTCTTTCCCAAGCCTGTCAAGCGACTTAGAAATCCAGGTCTCGTTTCGGGTTCTTTTGGCTTGGCTCCAAGGACTTTGTTCGTAGTGGAAAATGCTCTGCGTTTTAATGCTTTCGCATATATCTCGCCGACAACGATTGCGCGCAGTCTAATGCACATCTTTCTTCCAATCCAAAGGGCTTGGCCTGCGGCAACAGCTTGTACACACCCTGTAACAAAGAGTAGACCAACATAGAGCCACGCCGCATTCCTGGGTGTATCCTGTGGCCGTTCTACATATTCGAGAATGGCTTTGAGAAGGAGGGTCGGTGCAAAGTCTAGCACAGACTGGAGGGCAGCCCAAATCGCCTGTATTATGAGCGATCGTTTGAAATACCGCAGCAGATGAAAAGCTAGTGAGACGGTTTTCTTCAGTTGTCGAAAATCGGCTAAAATGTTTGCCGCCTTGTCTCGGGGAGGCACGTTCCAGACGTCAGCCATTTCTAGGGGTTTCTTGTAGCCTTGATAAATGAGCGGATCGCACCAAGAGAAAGAAGCCAGCGAAAGAACGCTCGCAATTTGTTCTTTGGAAGGTTGGATTCTGCCTTCATATTCAAGTTTGACGGTCCTGTTCCCTTTTCGAGAAGTGATTGCGATAAATGCGAGAAGACTTGTCAAGATGAAATCAGCGATTGAGAAGTTCTGCGACGACTTGGAGCGTGGGTGAATGATTTCCGAGCGGAATGTGAGAGTATTGAACATCCACATGAAACAGTAAATGAAGGTAGTGTGATACCAAAGCCTTGAGAATTGGAGTCTTGTCTGGCTCGACAACAAAAGTCTTAGAGTGGCAAGAGTTGCAATATATGTCCACGTCGCGAGCTGAGCGATAGCCGCAACACGGCCTTTCTTCCCCCATACACCCAATACAAATATTGCGACATGGATTCCCAGCTGCGCCAATACTGCAATCTCTTCAATTGTAACGAGGAAAAATTCGCCCTTTGGTTTATCATTTGCGATGACGGAATCGTGAGTACGAGTGCGAGCGAGAGTAACATAGCCTTCGTCTTCGAGCTCATCAGTGGCCGTATCATCTACGTTTTCATCGTCGCTATCGTCATCATCAATAAATCTGGACCTATCAGGTGGGACATAGTCTCCATTGAGCTGGTCTTGGTTCAGCGGTTGGTAGCCAATGTTTTTTGTGCGGGATCGCCGGGCTGATATGATTTGGTACGCGAGATATAATATGGACAAGGCGCAAATGGTTATGGGGAATATGGACAGTAGATAGCTAATTGAGAGTCAGTTCTGGCTGATAGAGAGGGTGGGAGAAGAATATACTCATGTCTGAAGCAAGCAGTGAGGTCGTCGCGACGCCACACGGGACCCGTGCAATGGCCGACCATGATTGAACAACAACTAAACTGCACAGGCGAACGCACTACCTTTGAGGATGATTTGAGTAGTGATACATGAGGCGGTCAGCAAAGGATACGGAATAGACAAAGTGGGATTGGTGGTTGGTGGTTGGGAGAGATAAAGAAGGATGCAAAGTTAATTGATGACCAGGCCGTGGACGAGGGTAGCTTGCGCAGGGTCAATAGATTAAGTTGAGAATTGACCTCGAGTTCAGTAGGTAGGTAGTGAGTAGTGAGGCAGCGATTACGGTAACCGAATGAAGATTTGTACGGAGTAGGTATCAAAATATCGCAGTCAATTGACTGCTTATGTACTCTAGCTCTCTGTGTTTATACACTGGCAGGAACAAACCTCTTTGACTCTTAACTCTTGAATGTTTTCTTGAATTGTGGTTGCCGTTTTTTGCCCGCGCTAGCCGCTAGCCGCAACTCACCGGCATTAAATCACCTTGATCACCTCCCAACCTCGTTTGGTTCCTGTTCTACTAGGTAGACTGCGGCCTCTTTTTCTTCAACTTTCTCCTCTCTTGATTTTTCCTCCATAACTCCCCTAACCACTCATCGTCGAATACACAAAAGTTAGACGGTAACTTCCTGGCTTCATTAATATTTCAACAAACGCATATTGGCCGTTCAAGCTCAACTTCGCATACATCTACATGTAAGAGGTATGCGGCATGCCCTGGCCAGAAAAGGATACCGCTGATTCCCCCGCCGGGCATATCATCATCTCCTGCATACGAGAACCTCTCCGAGTCCATCTAATTCAAATCCTCTTGATGCTCTCCCATTGGCTAACATGACACTCTGGGTACAGATAATGCATGTGTGCTCTGTATGCTAGACTGCCTGCATGTCTTGTCGCAACCGTCATCGGAGCAAAAACTCTATCGTCCCGGTAACCCACACTTCAAGCAGTTCATGGGTTTTGATGCACACTTTTGCATATCGCTTGTACACTTACCAGGGTCCAGTCATTCTACAAGACTGTGAGACCAGAGGCTTACAGTATGCCAAGCGTAAACACCATAATCAGGTGCAGGAATATCCTCTGCAATGGGACCTCTTTAAGATACAGACTGCGAATTTACGAAGACGCGACCTTCATACGCGCAGGCATCATTCCGCAGTTGTGCTAGACGAAGTATTGTTTCTGTTCGAAACCGCCAGAGACGGTAAGCAGCCAACAACATCACGTACCCAGAAGAAAACAAGCCAATTCGTTTTCGCCAAGTCTATCAAATACTTTAGGCGCTAGAAACCGTCATCGCCCAGGAAAAACTGATCGAACTATATCAAAACACCGGTTCAGATACACCAAATTGTGTAAGCAAGAATTAATGTCAAATCGTTTGTCTTCATTCTCAAGTCGTCAAATTGTAACATCATAAATCATTCCCTGATGCTCATCAAGCTATCTGCAAAAGCTTCTTAATCACATTCATCTCCACATGATCTCTATAATTCCGCATCCTATGACACCAAGTCACCTTTCCATCTCTAATCAGATATTCGCCTCCAACCCACCACCACGCGCCTCCCTTGAGTCTTATATTTTCTTCCACCTTGCGCATGTCTCTGATCTGGCCAATCACCCATTTGACTTCATTTGTCCCCCTGAAATAATTGGGCCTGCTGCCAATGTTCAACGACCATCCCATTCCAAGCATTCTATGCAGCCGTCTGGTAGGGTCGGTATAGATTGGGAACGGAGTTCGTGTCGCGCTACGATATAGTGGGATGAGGGCGGGATCTCCGAGACCTATTATTGTAATTGATGTTGGTGTTGGGAGGGTAAAGTATGTTTGGAGGGACACTGCTTCTGATAAAGCTTTTAGGTATGCTTGACAGGCCTATACATACTATTAGTTATGCAACCGCCAAACTTTCGTTAAGCTAACTAACCCCACAGAAGAAATGCCGCACAAAAACGACCAGTTGTTGTTCCCCTATCGATGTTGGTCCTTCATAGAGACTTTTGAACGGTCTGGAATTCCCATTTGAGTCGAATATAGGGATGGCTCCAGCAATTTTCAGCTCCTCGTCCGATGGTAGGCGATCTGGACTGACTAGATTCATTTCTGGTCCAGAACAAGTGCTTTCAGAGCATTCGCTCGTTCTTTGAGTGTGCAGTCTGAATGACGATGTTAAACTTCGCCTCCTTTGGCCTGTAGAATCTGTGCTGGAGCACGATGACGGTGTTCGAGAGAAGTCCATGCTCGGTCGATTCGGCCTCACAGGAGGAGACAATGGAATGTCATGATGTGCGATGTGGATGTCATGCCGTTGTCGACGACTTTCAACGGGCCAGGAGATGTCAGCCTTCGAGACCTTGGACGATGTCCGGCTTCTCACGAGTAGCGGCATGGCGATTTCGAAGATGAAGATACGTTGTTATGTCGAATTGATGGTTTGGAAGTTGGAGTTTCTCCTTTCTTCTTTGGTAGAGATTACCCGGATGTGTTCTTTTCCGTCTGGTAATTCCCCTTGAAATATCCCACTATTTTCTCGCGTGTTTAGTCTCTGAATGATTTCAGCTTTACCGGCAGTCTGGGGACTATGGGATTTATGTTATGGCGCGCCTGGATAATTGTTTTTCGGTTAAAGGTGCAAGGAGCTAGCAACAGCTCCAGCAGGCTGGGCTTTCATTCTCTGGTACCCGGTCTACTTAAGATGGTGTTTTGGTCCCGCACCGGTTCGACAAGAACGAATGAGCTTCACCAGGATTAGCGAGAGTAACGGTATCAATTGCTGATTGGGAAGGTCCCTTGTTGCGATTTGCGTTCCCTGTTCAAAATTCCTTATGACCGGAACTAAGCGAGTCAATCCGGAGTGGCGATATAAAAGGATAGCCTGTTTGCCTGTCTGTTGAATATCTCAAGTCGCGAGCACCTAGAAATCACCTGGTGAAAATGCAACCCATTCTGACAATATACCTCATACAATCCTTCAATATTACTCCACCAGAAACAGGAGGTTTCGCTACGGTAGTACAGAGCCAACCAATGGATGCATTAGTCTTGATGGGGAAGAGAAACACTGAAAAATGCAACTCGTTTCTGACACATGACAACCTGTCAATAATGGAGTCATGCATAACTCCCCTGTTCCTACATAAGAACGCCATCATGCGGTGTTTACTATGGAACTCTTCACTTGACTGCAGATATGCAGCTACGCAGCGTACCAGCGTAGCCGAGCAAATCAACCAAACATACTCCTGGCGGCGCGGGGCATATGAAACAATCTTTCGGGCTTCTCGTCATGTCTTGCGTTGAAAAAGCATTACGTCTGCTGGTCCAGCCGTGCTGGAGAGCAGTGTCGTAGTTGCAGAGTCTTGTATTGACATAGAGCAAGGTCCAAATATCCGTGTCTCTCTAGCCTAGAAGTATCGAATATTGACCTTGCGATTGCTGGATGTGATAAGAAATCCTTTCGTGTCGGTGAACACTGCTCGGCTTGTTCTATCAGGTTTAAATCCTGGTTGGAAAAGTAGCTGTCAGGGCTCGGAGGTCAGATCTACGGATACACCAACTTCTTTTGGCAGGTTCCTTGTTGTCGGATCATGGATCTCAGATTTCAACATCTGCCAGCAAAGCAAGATGTACGTTTGTATGCCCAGTTTGTGCCTTAAGTATTGTTCTTATAGACTGGCATATAGATCCACATGTTTCCAATTCTAGCTGGTGCTACTTTATATATTGATCGTTCTGACCCAGCGGCGTGTGTGTTTCTTCTTTCACCCACATAATTGATATGGGAGCGATATGAAAGATTGCTCTCATGTCTCTGCAGTTATCAGCCTATTGACACTACTTGTTTTCGTTGTTTCAATGGCTAGAGAAAGGATGAGCAACTACTGTAGTCGTCACGGTAAGAAGAACCAATTTGATAATCTAGCAAACAGGGAGATGATTCATAAATTTTACTAACTATTACGGCTCTAAAGCTTGATGCTTAACAAGTTCTGCAGGTACTATAGTAGGAGTCTATTCAAGACTGTGGCTGGCCACAGTAATAAGCCGCCGTTTGTCCATTCTTTGATCGAGTTAGCAAATTACAGACGATTTGTCGCCGCATATGGGAGTTGTACCTCAAGTACATGCAATCCCTGACAGCATAGGAAGCTGGTGAAAGGGGCGATACTGCATGTGAAGCCGCCATCTGTTGCTGTAGAGTTCTGACCTGATAGTAGTCAGTCAAGCCTTCAAGGTCGAATTTACCTCTGTACAATTGCTTCCAATGTATCCGCGAGGTGTCAGAGATGAAGATTCGCAGCAGTAAGGATTAAGGCTCCCACTGCAAGTGAATGCCCTTGCTGCGGATATGCTTGCCACAATGGCGAAAATCGGTGAAAATCGCATGTTTCGTAGGACGTAGCGAGGTGATTTGGTATCGTCTGTGGTCGAGTTGTTGAGCTGTCTGTCCTCGACTAGGAGATATCGAGTTTTCAGTAGGCAGTATATTTTCCCGATGATGGTAGAGCTTTTTATACTGCAAGGGATACGAAGTATGGTCCTTTGGAAGCGGTTTGTGTTATTCATTCGTTCATAGCGCGACTGGGCACGACCTCAGTTCGTCTTGTGTTCATCATAACCTACTTCTTAGTGGTCGATTTACGGGTGGCGCCAATCCAAAATGTCGATCGCCGCGCCTGGTGGTTCAAAAGAGGCCTCAGATGTTGTTGCGTTGTGGCACTGCAGTGCTTATTTTTAGAAACGGAAGCATGCCTCGGCCTCAATATACGGCTATCCATTGCTTGAGTGGGAAAAGTATTTGCCATATTTAAGTTCCTACGTTTTTACGCAAAAGATGAGAAACTGTACATGAAGTTCGATTGCTCTGTTCTTGGTGGTCACTGCTCTGTGGTCAAACTGAACTGTATGATCATCATGAGTATAGACACTGCCATCCATAATGATAACGACGCTTGATTGGAGAGGGTCGGGTGTGAAATTCCTGAGATTTCGACTCCATATTTACTGCGGATTTTCACTGTAGATCTACGCTGGAATTAGCCTAGCCCCTGACATCTTCTGATATTAAACCGCAGAAACTGCCCTCATAGTAATTGCCCCTGTGAACGTTTTTGTGCCATAACTTTGCGATATTTCCATTAATAATCTACGCCCTGAAGCCAAAAAGAAGCCAAAATATACGCTAAATATGTCTAAATACGTGCGTATTAATTAAGTATTCTAGGTTCTTAGTATCTTTATATATAGATTTAAAGGGCATAACTATTAAGAAGAATAGGAATATAGCCCTTTAACATCTAATTAAATAACTCTAACGTTAACTCAACTATAGCACTATTCTAAAATAGGTTAATCGTAGGTTAGGACGAGAAGTAAAAGTGGAGTGCAAGTCGATTTTACTTAGTAAAAACGACTTTTACTCTTTTGCGCGCTATTCCTCTTTGGGGAGTAAAAACGCCTTCTAAGTACCTTTGGATTTGTTGGGTGCAGAATTATTTTTAGGTCGTGCATAGGCCTTTTAAAAAAAATATCCCTAACTACCTATATCATAATTTAAGATCAAGATAGTAAATTTAAGATTACTTACTATCTATTATAAAGTTTATATATAAACCTATATCGTTATAATCTACTTATAAATCTATATCTTTTTATCTAGAAAGTATACTATCTAAGCCTATTACTACTATAAAGCATACTTAATTCTCTACTCTTTAGTAAATACTATAAGAACCTACTAAAAATCTTTAAAGCCTAAATAATAGAGCTAAAAAAAAGTATAATATTTACATAGGCTAGGACAATAATACCCTAGTACTTAATACTAACTAACTAAAATATAAAGCTAAGCTTAGTTAGTATATATTTCTTACTCTTCTTATCTATTTTTATTTAAGTTTAATAAGGGTTTCTTACTTATTTTTATAATATTATAGCTAATAGTTAACTATATAGATATAAGTAAAAGTAATAGGAAGAAATTAAGCATAAAGAACGTAAGACTAAGTTTAAATCTACTTTAAAAGCTAAAAAAATAGTACTACCTAAGTTAAAAGTTAAATTTACACTAAAAACTTTATTAGTAAAGAATAAGATAAAATCTTTAATAAAGTCTATTATATAGAAAGATTCTAAAAGTAAGAAGAGGATTATTTAGTAGTAAGAGTATAGCTACTTAATAATAATAGTAGTAAATAAATAAAATATAGTAAAATTAGCTTAGACTAAAGCTAAATATATAGTATTTAATACTAGCTATACTAATAGCTAGCAAGAGTCTAATAAAAATAATAAGAAAAAGCTTAAGAATAAAGAGAATAAAGAGGATAAAGAGAATAGTAAAGATAAATTAGGTAGTAAAGTTAAAAATTTAATAGGTAAAGAACCTATAGATTCTAATAACCTGCTAGAACTTATAAAGAAGAAAATAAATAATCTACTAAGGTTCTTTAAAAAGAAGAAGAAAGCTAATCTTAAGATACTATAAAAAATGTTTATTAAGGGCTAGAAGAAGTATAGCAAAATTAATAAATCTATATTAGAATTAGACGCTATTAATCTTAATACTAGCAATATATTCTTAGCTCTAGTTAATTATACTATTAACCTTTATATAAAGTTCTATAAAATTAAGCCTAGTACTAATATAAGAAGTTTAATAATATATAAGAATACTATTAATAGTATTATATAGTAGGATTTTAGTACTATAGTAATTAAGAAGTAGTATATCTTTATAGAGAAGTATACTATAGAGTAAGAATATAATACTAAGACTATAACTATTTAATAGAGATCTAACTATCTTAAAGTTACTAGTACGATAAAAGACTCTATAAAGCCTAGCTTTAATACTAATATCTTTAAGCTATAGATCTAGGCGTTAGATTAATATTATTATATAAATTAGTTAAAAGAAAGTATATATTTTATTACTATTAAGCTATAGCTAGTAATTTAACTAAAGCTATCTACTAAAGTAGTTTCTACTATAAATATTAAAGATAATACTTGTTTTCTATTATAATAGTAGAATAAGCTTATTAATAAATATCTACTAGATAGTAAAGATAACTCTAAGAAGAAAGATAATCTTACTACTATCTTATTATATAACTCTTATACTTAAGACTATTATCCTAATAAAGGTTACTACTACTTTAAGGATTTTAATAAGTAGCATTTTATTATAAGTAGTCCTTAGTAATAAACGTAGTATAACGCTATTAATAGTAGTAAAGCTTTTACTAAGAATCTACCTATAAAGATTTTTATATATTTTTAGAATATCTAGCTTATAATTAGTAGTCCTCTTATAACTATAGATACTCATAGTACTAAAGGACTATAAGGTAAGATATTTACGTTAAGTATTTGCTAGTAAGAACTAGAGACTATTATAAAGTAGATAAGGCTAGAGGCTATTAAATATAAGAGAGAAGCTACATAAGAGAAGGCTAAAGCTAATAAGGAATACTATAATTATTAGTAAGAGATTAATTATCTAGAGCTAGATATAAAGAAGAAGTAAATTAAATATAAAAATAAGAAAGCTAATAAGTAGGCTACATAAGATAAACGTAAGTCTAATAGGTATAAGACATAAAAGAGACATTATAATAGGCGTTATAATTAAAAATAAGACAATAGAGAAGTAGCTTTAGCTTTTTAGTAGCTACCTATTTAGTTATTATTAATAAGCTACCCTTAGTTTATATATCCTTCTAGTATTCCTTATTATAGATCTTTATAAATATATGCTCCTTTATAGTAAGCCTATTAACAATTTATATATCTTTAGGCCTTTTCTTCTTTATTAAATTATCCTTAGTTTTAACTTCTTTAGGGTTATTATAATTACTTATTATTAATAGTTTTATAAGTCTTGCTATAAGCTTTATCTTTATTTATTTAAAATAATTTAGAAACATATATTAATATAGTATCTTATACTATAATATTAAGTCCTTCTTTTATCTTAGTTTCTAGACCTTATTAAAAACATCTACTATAGCCATAAGTTTAAACTACCTTACTAGAACGTAGTTCTAAAAATACTATAAAAAGGTAACATAAAGCTTTAGTAGTTACTCTAATAAAAGCTATTACTTTAGAGCGCTAAACTACTTTTTTATAAAAGTAACTATCTATTACTAATAAGGGCCTAGTTATTAAAATTAGATTAAGTCCTATTATAATATCTTTTATATCCCTACGTACTAAACTATATATATTATCTCTAGTACTAAAAATAGTTAATACTATATAATTATTCTTTTTCTATATTACTTAGTTTAAGCTAGTTAGTACTAATAGAGATTAGGAAGCAACTTAAGGAGTAATAGACTAGTATAATATAGATATTCTTACTTTAGAGGTAGAGAATACTTAGAATAGTAATCCTATTTACTATACGTTAATAAAGGTAAAAGTTTAGGAGTTAATAATAGTATAAATCCCTAGCGTTATTAAGTATTTTAAGGACTAGGTTATTAGGAAATAGCCTACTAATTAAGAGGTTAGCGTACCTAATAATAAAGAAGATAGTTCTGCTTTTAGGAAGCATTACTTAGTAAGTTAATAGGTTCTAGGTAAGTAGTAGGCGTAGTAGTTAATAATAGAATAAGAGGGTATCTTTTTACTAACTTAAGCCTATCCTTATTAATTTATAAGTAATTAATTTATTAGAATTCTACTAAAGTTATATTTATTATTATATATTTTCCTATTTTTTATTTTACTTTTACTATTTTGTATTTATAATATATCTTATAATTATTTCTTTTATTACTTATTAAAAATAACGCTTTTAACTAGCATAGAAAAGATTTAGAAAATTAAATTATTTATTATAGTATTAGTAGTTTAATATTAGTTATAATTAAAAACTACTCTTAAATATCCTATCTATAACTATAAATTTAAGTAAATAATAATTTTAGAAATAATTAACTACTAATATCTAGTCTATTTCTATTACTACTATTCCCTATTCTAAAACTATTTGTAAGAAGCTATTTTTATAAAGCAAAAATATTAAATAATACTATGATCCTATTACTACCCTTTAATAATTAAAACTATTAGTAAGAAGTTATTTATATAAAGTAAGAAGGTTAAATAATATTAAATTCCTATATCTAAGCCTTTAGAACGCTTAATTATATTATAAAAGTTAATAAAGGTTATAAAGAGTTATAAAGAAGAGGGTAAGACATAGGCGCTATACTAGAGTAAAAAGTAGAAAGACTTAAGAATTAGCATTAGTATTATAGAGAAAGTAGGTTATAAGTTAATTATAAAAAATATAATTAGAGTATAATTCTTTTTAGTAGTTAAAATAGCTTATATATTTATATAGATCTAGCTAGTTATAATTATAAGTATAAGTTATTAGATAAAGTTAAGTACTATCTATAGAAAGATAATCTAAGTATTAAGTATTATAATAATGTAGTTAAGTAATATAGTAGAAAAAGAGTACTATAATAGGAAATTCTTATATATTTAGAGAAGTAAAGGAGTTCTAGTTAAGTAGCATCTTTTTAGAGAATTAAGCACTATAGGTAATTATTATCTTATATATAGTATATCTAGTATTAATTAGTAGTAAGTCTTAAACCTATATATTAACTAGAGAGTAGTCTATATTAGTAATAATCTATAGATCCTATCTATAACTTAGTAATATATAAAGATAATAGAAATATTAACTTATATTAGAGTTTATTACAATTTAATAAAGTAAGTAATAGATAATAGGATTAGAAGGATTAATTATTATAATATATAAGCTATTAGGCTTATAGTAATAAAATCCTATAGTACTACTAATAGCGCTATTAAGGTATAAAATAAAAGGGTAAATACTAGTTAAGCTATTACTAGTATTAGGGATATTACTATAGCTTTTAAAGCTAAAGATTATATTAAGAGCTAATTAGTAGCATTAAGCTTAAAAACCTAGAGAATCGTGCTAAGAATTAGGAACTTATAGATTAACTATAATAAGATAATTTAAGATTATAAAGAGTAAATAGAGTAAATAAAGTAAGTATTAGAGTAGTTAATAATATAGAAAAGTATAGAAGTAAAATATAAAGTATTATAGAAGAGTTCTTAATAAATATTATATATAAAGTAGTTTATAGAAGTAATAGAAAGAACTAAGAATAAATAAGACTTTATAAGCATTAGAATATATAAATACTATTACTTACTATATTTTAAAAAGTTATAATAAGAATATAATAAAGAGAACTTACTAATAAAGGGTTACTATTACTTATAATTAAACATAGGCTAAAGTATTAAACTCTCTATATTAGTATCTTTAGTATAACCTAATACCTAATTATAGTAGTAAGGCCTATAAGATTAAGATAACTATAATAGTTAGGATAGCAATAAGAAAGATATTATAAATTATAATAAGTAGATAAAGTAGAGCTACTATTATAGTTAATAATATAAAGATTTAAAGATATAATCTTATACTATATTATAACTATAGTAAGAAAGAATTAATATTATATTTAGATATACTAATAAGAATAATTAGTAAGTAATAATAACTATCTATAGTAATAGACTAGTAAAGATTAACCTATTAGGTTAATTATAATAAGTAAGTAATAATATACTTAAGATTTATATACTAGTATATATAATATTAGCTAGAAGATAGTACTTAGTATAATCTCTTAGATTTTATAATTTTATAGTAAAATTATAAAGTCTTATAATATTAAAGAAGTAAATAGTAAGATAATATAGCCTAATTTTTTAGTAGATTTAATACTAAGCTACTATTTACCTAATATTTTATATTATTTAATAAAATAAAGATAAAGTTATTTAAAGCATTTATACAAACTATAAATAGTAAATATAAATAAGATATATATTATAGTTAATATATAGTAAAGCTAAATAGAAATATATAAAAAATTAGTATATTAATTATAACTAAAGAGTAGTATACTACTCCTAGATTTTAGTAAAAACTAAATATCTTCTTTAAAAATGCTTATAATATATATTATCTAGATTAATATAGTATATTAATATCTTTAACTACTAAGGTTATAACTTTATAAAGATATATTTATAAATAGCTAATAATTATCCCTTATTACCTACATTATAATTACCTATATACCTTACTATTACCTAAAGCTTTATAACTATTAAACTTTATCCCTAAATATAATCTTATTATTAGCTATTCTTAATATACTATACTTACTTTATACTTATAATTATATAGTAACTTTATCTCTTAGTATAGTATATTCTATTAATTTAATATACATAATAATATTATATACTATAAGTAGCTAGTAGTTCTCTTCTTAGTATCTATATTCTTAGTAATATTATCTTATATTACTAATAAATTATATTATTAACGTTAAGGCTAGTATAGATAATAGCTTTATATAATACTATTAATAGTTCTTAACTTCTCTTCCTTAATACTTAAATACTATATAACTTTAGCTATAGCAAATTAGGTATTTACTATTCTCTCTCTTAATACTAAGTAATATATTCTTACTATTTATCTTCTTATTAGTAAGTTCTTTACTCTAGTCTTAATACTAAAGTTATATAAGTCTATTCTTAGATACTAGTACTTTACTACTACTAATAAATTACTTATTAGTATATAGTATAAATATAAAGGCTAATTATAATAAATATATCCTAATCTAGTATTACTTAGTATAGGAAAAGTATAAAATTTATCCTTTATTTACTATTCTTTAGTACTTCTTTATCTTTCTTATTTAATACTTATCTTTACTAATATATTACTTTATTACTTAGGTTAGCGCTAGTTTATTATTTCTATTCTATTATCTTTTTATTTAGAATAACTTATCCTTTAGTATCTATACTATTAATAAGTCCCTTTTTATAACGTTATATTACTAGCTCTAGCAATCTACTATAATTTAATAATAACTAGGATCTAAATAGGATTTTAACTCCTCTAATAGTTTACCTTTATATTATACCTATAAACTATAAGTTAAGCTACTTTCTAGCGTATATTCCCTTAATCTCTTTAATCTATTTAGGTTAAGTTACTCTCTAGTATATATTCTCTTAATTTCTTTAGTTTATTTAGATTAAGCTACCCTCTAGCGTATATTCTTTTAATAATATTATTAAGAGAGTTAGGACTCTATACTTTATAGCTTACTAAATTAACTCTAATTTAGCTTTAAGACTTAGAGCTATAAAACTTTATTTCTTATAGAGTACTATCTTTATATTATTTCTATAAATTATAGATTAAGCTACTATCTAATATATATTTCCTTAATTTCTCTAATTTATTTAGGTTAAGCTACTATCTAATATATATTCTTTCTATCTCTTTAGTTTATTTACTAAAACTCTACTAGTTTACTTTTCTAAAGAAATACTATAAGAGATTAGGCTCTATTAGCTTACTATTTTAAAAGAAATACTAAAAGAGCTAGGACTTTACTACTATTAGATTATTACTATCTAAAAATAGTAATAAGATTCTTAAGACTCTCTCCTTACTAATACGCGTTTCTACTATATTAAAAAATACTATCCTTTATATAGGACTCTAACTTCTATACCTTTACTTCTATATTCTTTATATATTACTAAAGTATATAGAAGCAAAGGCCCTAGCTTGCTAGCCTTATATCTAAGATAATAAGAAGTTTTATTAGGACTCTAATATAGTAGTTAACTTCTTTTATCTAAATAGACTAAGAAACTATATAGAAAGTGCTAGTTAATAGTCCTTATTTATACTTACTATACGTAGAGGTAAATAAAAACTACTTACTAGTATAGAATAGCTAGTAAGAATAGGAATAGAAAGATAAAGAATAGTAAAGTACTATTTAATAATTAGTTTATAAAATATAAAATAAACTAAACTACTATATAATATTAATATCCTATAATTATAATATATAAATTACCTAGTAGTATCTATATTACCCTAAATATTTCCTTTATAACGTAATAACTAATTATTTTATTAATAAAGCTCTACTATACTTTATATCTTATATTCCTAAAGGAACTTATAATACGTATATATATTTATTCCTTTATAATATAAATTCTTAATAGTATATCTAAACTATCTAACTATAAAGCAATTATAGCTACTAGCTATAACTATATACTCTAAGAAAGACATAAAGTTCCTAAAATTTTACTATTTATATACCTAATTCCTTTTTATCTAGGCCTTAAGAATACTAAACATTAACTCTATTAGATTAAAATTAAAAGAGTAGAGTAGTAGATAGTAAATAATAAAGCCTATATTCTTTAATAGCTATTCTATACCTAAATTAGTATAAACTAA